>OV839566.1:116510473-117710473 GCA_929447395.1 Epistrophe grossulariae
CTGATTTTTTGCGTTTATGTTTGATTTTGTTTTTGGAATTAGTGAAACTCTCGAAGGATATTTTCCGTTGTGCTTTCGCAAGCGTTTCGTTGTCTGTTTGGAGATCACAGGAAATTTTCGTTTCGCATCAAGCCTAGTACGCTGCTGATGCGAAACGAAAATTTCCTGTGATCTCCAAACAGACAACGAAACGCTTGCGAAAGCACAACGGAAAATATCCTTCGAATATTTAATTCCAAAAACAAAAACAAACATAAACGCAAAAAATCAGAGAAACCCATGATGTAAAAAAATGATAAACAAAAAAAAAACACAAATAAAACTCAAATGTCATTTTTCCGCACACAATAAATAGTCTGTAAAATTAATTCAATGCTAAAGCCTAGTACGCTGCTGATGCGAAACGAAAAATCCCGTACAAAAATTACACAACGAAATCATAAACGGAAAATTTCGTTCTGCTTTTCGTTTTGCAGTACGCTGTTCGAAGAGCGAAATTCATAATTGTAGCAGATTATTTGGAGAAGTCTCCGCTCCTTTTTCGCACTGAATTAATTATACAAACTATTTATTGTGTGCGGAAAAATGACATTTGGGTTTTATTTGGTTTTTTTTTTGTTTATCATTTTTTTACATCATGGGTTTCTCTGATTTTTTGCGTTTATGTTTGGTTTTGTTTTTGGAATTAGTGAAACTCTCCAAGGATATTTTCCGTTGTGTTTTTGCAAGCGTTTCGTTGTCTGTTTGGAGATCACAGGAAATTTTCGTTTCGCATCAGCAGCGTACTAGGCTTAAAAGGGAAGACTTCTCCAAATAATCTGCTACAATTATAAACTTCGCTCTTCGAACAAACGAAAAGCAGAACGAAATTTTCCGTTTATGATTTCGTTGTGTCATTTTTGTATGGGATTTTTCGTTTCGCATCAGCAGCGTACTAGGCTTAAGGTAGAACTAGAATAGGCGGAAGCCAACGTACGTGGTCGTACGAAACCGAGCGAAAACAAGAAATTCTTAACACGCGCACATAATTGCGATGAGGAACTTTTCGTTTAGTTTTCGTTAACTTTTGCCGTCGGACGTGAGAGCGCTCACCGACCGCCCTTTCGTAAGTGGACTGACAGCCAGCTTCAAAAATCAAAAAAATCAATTCCAACCACTCAAGTGCATTATGGGTGACACTAGCTTCCGACAGCTACCGCCTATTCTAGTTCTACCTTTAAGCAAGCAATAAATAGTGGAATTCTAGAATCCGTTGATTATGCCAATCAACGGACAATAGAATTAGAATTCTATTCTAAAATTATATTCTTCTTAAAAAAAAGTACCTAAAAGCTCTTGTATCTTGATTATTTTTTTTTCAAACTGTCAAAATTGGCTTTATATCGATCGTGTATGACACCCAAAAATGAACCGTGTCCAAATGGACCCGGTCCAAATGGCTCCGACTCAAATGGCTCTATCTGACAATCAAATTGGGAAGAAATCTACCAATTTTTCATTGTAAGAAATATTTCAATTGTCAGCTAATTGCTAGCTATTGTCAGACCATTGACAGTTCTGACAATATGGTAAGATCTGACAATCGTCTGTACTTATCTTTAAGCTTCACATATGCATTTGCGCGCATTCCCATATAAGCCCTTTGTGGTCAAAATAAACAAAACTATTTAGTTGCATATGTGCGCGCGCCTACATAGGCCTTAAGATAAAACCGCACTCGGCGTAACTGCACATCAGCGACACCACGTGCACTTTCGCACGAAACTGAACGAAACTTCATGTCGCTACAGAGTTGGTCAGATTAGTCCCCTTTTCCTTGTTTGTTTCTCGTTGATCAACTTTATTTTAGGTCTGACGAAAGGGCAAACATCAAAAAAGTTTCTTCAAATCGTAGCACGGTGGTGTTTGGCTATCCCCCTCACTTTCCTACCCTTCTTGTCCGCAAGCAAAAAAGTTCCATGCAGAAAGTTCCATCGTGGAAAATGGGACTTATCAACTTTGTCGCATAGTACCGCGCCGTGAAGTGCAGTTGTCGCTTAGTGCGATATAACGTATACAATTTCCTACAAATAAAGGTAGAAATATAATAGGCGGGAGCTGTCGGACGCTAGTGTCAAAACCGAACGAAAAGTTACTTTCCAAAACGTCAAATTCATAGTCACCCATAATGCACTTGAGTGGTTGGAAGATGATTTTTTTGATTTTTGAAGCTAGCTGTCAGTCCACTTACGAAAGAGCGGTCGGTGAGCGCTCTCACGTCTGACGGCAAAAGTTAACGAAAACTAAACGAAAAGTTACACATCGCAATTATGTGCGTGTCATATGAATTTCTTGTTTTCGCTCAGTTTCGTACGACTAAGTACGTTGGCTTTCGCCTATTCTAGTTCTACCTTAAAGCCTTACGCAGATCGAGACAAACTAAATTTTATCTCTACATTCTTTTTCTCAAGACAAATTTTGAAGGTGTAGAGATAAAAATAAAATTCAAATGAGAACAGTAACGTAGATAAAAATATTTGTTTGCGTTTTGTAAATCTACCCTGCAATATTAATATAACAAATAAAAGTCAAAAGTCATTAATGAAACGTCAACATTTGTCTAGCAAAATAATGCTTCGAACATTATTTGTCTGGGAAAAATTATGTGCAGACTTTGGTATGTACAGTTTGAAAAAAAAGTTTGGATTTTGCATTTGAACTGCTTACTGCTTAAGAAAAATCCGAGACAAAATTTGTCCTGAGAAAAAATTTGTATGAGAAATAAAATTTTTCCCGAACTGCGTACTAGGCTTAAGTCGTGAAGTTCAGTTCCTCTGTGTTGATGTAACCATCTTTAACTTCCTGCTGCGTTTCCAAATCATCTAATCCCACTGATCTCTATAATACACTGGATAGTTCCTTACAAAGTATTTATAACAGTTTTTTTGACTCCAATTGAAGATGACATTTGGGAAGGCAGCTCCACTTTTTGACATCTTCCGAGCACAAAAAAATCATTTTGACGTAAGAATTTTATCTGCGAAAACAAAATAAAACTGAAAGCTGAGATTTTCAAGCTACTTTATTAGAATGAATTAAGCCATTTAAAATAGAAAGTTTTATTATATTTTTAAGAAATGTAAAAAGTGTATTGATGACATTAACTCCTGTTTATTAAGCAAATAAAAAGTACACAAATTGAAATACGTTGGTTCTTAATTCATGGTAGCCGCTGTTTCTGTTGACGGTGATGTTGCTGTTCTAATCTCTTTCTCGCACACTTATCGGACCGCAGCCATCTTCGATGGTGCCTAGAGAAACGGAGCTTGCTTCTGGGATTTGTAACATCACTACCAGGATGAAACAGTGCATGTCTTTGTTTCTTTTTTGATGGCACTCTCGAAGATGTCAGTGGATTGCAGTGGACCGATAGCTATTGCACCTGGTATGCTAGACACACTACCAGTTGCTTTATTTTTGTGTGCATTATGAACGGGAATTTGCATAATTCACAGGAGTTTGTTTCAGAAGCGGTTAGCCATTTGCTGAGGGCAGGTTTTATAGACGTATTTAAGGCTACCTGAACAGTAGATGGTGTAAGAAGTGCTTTTTGTGAGTCGCTTTCGCAGTGGCATATTCGAAATATGTATATGTATTATGTGCACTGCTTCTTGAAGCTTGACTACTGCTGGAGCTAAATCTGACAACGTTGGTGTCCGGTGCCGGTACTCCTGTCCACATTTTTGATATCCGATGATTTCCCAATATTGCATTTTCTTGGATTTCTCTGAAAAATATTTACCTATAAACTTTTTTTTAGGGTAATTCTTTTTCAACAAATTTTGATACTCGTTTTAAGAGAATCAGTTATTGCTGATTCCAAAAAAGTATCAACCATCACTGTACGGCTTACAGTTGGTCAGATACATTCCAAAAGGTTTTTGGTTTTTCTTCATGATGGCAAAAATTAAGAAAATTGGAAAAGCTTTTGGAGTGTATCTAGCCAATGGTAAATCGTACAGAGATGAATGATACCTTTTTGGAATCAGCACTTAATGCTGGTAAAATAAGCATTAAAATATTTTACTCAAGAGTTTTAATGAGAAAATTTTGATACTCGTTTTGAAAGCATCAATTGTTGATTTCAAAAAGGTATCAACCATCGCTGTACGACTTACCGTTGGTCAGATACACTCCAAAACCTTTTTCAATATTCTTGATTTTTCCCATCATGAAGAAAAATCAAAAACGGTTTGGAGTGTATCTGACCAACGGTAAGTCGTACAGCGATGGTTGATATCTTTTTGGAATCAGCAATTGATGCTTTCAAAACGAGTATTAACAAGAGAATCACCATTAACAAAAATTAAATTAAAAAAAAAACTTAAATAAAAATCGCTTTTTCAAAAATATAAACAAAAATTGTTTAATTTATTTCCTTTGAAGTTTTAACATAGTAAAAAACTTAAGGTAAGCCAAAATTAGTAGTATTCAGTGCACCTATATTATGTTCATACCAACAGCTCTTCCACATAATTATTGTATTATCCAAATACAATTCTATTTGGAATATAAGACTGTTGCTACGTACGGATGATAACCTTCATTTATCTTAATGATTGGTGTTTAAGAATCATCCACTATCCCTGGAACACAAATAAAAATTGACTTAGAGCATTTTCAGCAAGAGAGCTTAGGACATCCAAAATTGACACATTAGTTGCATTTGTTGAGTTCCTAAATATAGAAAGTGCATTATAGGCATTAAAAAACAAAGATTTCATATAAGTTGCGCTTAAATGATTTAAGCTAAAAAAGTGTCTTTTTTAAATCGTGGTTAAAAAGGAGATTAATTCAATTTTTCAGAAGTTACTTTTATATGGAATTTTTTTGAAATCTCTGTTCGATTTGAAAATGGGTTTTAGAAACACTTATAGGGCTTCAATTCAAACTCAAAAACGTTCCAATAATCCAAATGAAGCAAGTAGTTTGGAAATGACAACGTTGTTTATCTACAAATTTCAGGAAATTTCTATTACTTTTAAGAAATTTCTTGAAATTCGTAGATAAACCACGCTGTCGTTTCAAAACTATGAAGTTTTTAAGGATGGTTGGAATGGTTCTAAGTTTCGTTTTAAGTTCCCTAAGTGTTTCTGAAAACCATTTTCAAATCGAAAAAAGATTTTAAAAAATTTCCATATAAAAGTAATTTCAGCATTTGCTTTAAGGCTCTCCCAAACCAACGCGAAATCGTAGCGAATCATTCACAATAACACAAAATATGACAAATACACAACGCTAAACAACAACAAAAATCTGTCGTCGGCGAATGTTTCGCGTTGGTTTGGGAGAGCCTTTAAAACTGAAAAATGCAGGAAATTACTTTTATATGGAAATTTTTTTAAATCTTTGTTCGATTTGAAAATGGTTTTTAGAAACACTTAGAGGACTTCAATTCAAACTCAAAAACGTTCCAATAATCCAAATGAAGCAAGTAGTTTGGAAATGACAACGTTGTTTATCTCCCAATTTCAGGAAATTTCTATTACTTTTAACAAATTTCTTGAAATTCGTAGATAAACCACGCTGTCGTTTCAAAACTATTAAGTTTATAAGGATAGTTGGAATGGTTCTAAGTTTCGTTTTAAGTTCCCTAAGTGTTTCTGAAAACCATTTTCAAATCGAAAAAAAGATTTCAAAAAATTTCCATATAAAAGTTATTTCGGCATTTGCTTAAAACTGAAAAATGCAGGAAATTACTTTTATATGGAAATTTTTGGAAATCCTTGATCGACTCAAGTGAATTGAGTTTCAATGCGATGTTTGGCTAACAGTTGTAAAGGTGTAAGGAAATCGGTTGCCTTTTCAAGTGGATCGTCTTGACGTTCGAGCTTTTCGGCGATCAATTCGGCAACTGCGGAGACTCGACCTCGTGACATTTCTTCAGAGAGTCACCCCATTTCCCAGACGCTGATAACCCAATGCACATTCTGTTCGGAACCACATGCATTGAATTTCCACATGTTTTTAGCGCACTTGGAGTTGATGTATGTACCTTAAAAACACATTTATCATCAAAACCAAATACAAACGCCACCTTGTTTTGTACTCACCTATCAGCAGTGTCGAAGCTTTGTGTGTTCATCCAGCCAAATGTGCGTTTCCACTGGACTACCCGCATGTTTGTAAATTCGTCTTTTGGTGACAAACAACTCTATTTATGATCGATGGCTATGTTTATGAATTCCAGCGCATCAATTTATTTGAGGCTTCTAAAATGTTCGCCTCATGCCGAGTTGATTTTCTTTCACGAAGTTTTCTTTTACAACTTAGTTTAGTGGCCACGTTCGTGATTCAATCCAAAGCTATCCGGATAGGTTTGTGTTGTTGTAATCCCTGGTGACAAAACAGCTGATGCAACAACAACCCAACGTATCTCAAAATTTTTGGATGCGTGGATAGCCTATCTGATAGTTTACCGAACGCAAGGAGTGATGTAACTATCCAAAAAAAGTATAATGTCGTTGTATTTTGGACTTGGTTTTAATGGTTCTTCAATAACGAGCTCAGTGGTAACCGATGTTGGTACTTGTAACTTCCCTGTAGATGGGTTTGGTTAAGATGCGTTGAAATGCGTTTGTGAACAAACATCACTGATTGTTTTCTGGAGTTGCGGATGCACATCCGTAGAATAAAAATTATGTTTCATTTTATTATGGCCATTGCAATTATTTCTGCCACCACCACCTGAACTCACAACACAAAAATACGAAAGAATTAGCCGACGCAACGTACTCACAACAAAGAAATGAGGCATTAATTGAAGATAATACCTTTTTAAAAGTAGAAAAAATTTCAATAATAATGTTTTTTTCTCCCCGAATTAATTTTTTTAATGAAATTTCAACAAACTGAGAAAAACGTTTCACATTTTCCACTTCTTTGACGTTTGACTTCGTCACTTTTTATATGTTATAAAGTTAAACTGTTATACAAAAAAGTAGGCAGCTCCACTATAACAGTTCTTCAAATGGAGTCAAGTTTCTTGTATGGATACGCTATCCAGTGCCTACGTTCTGTAACTCTCACATTGATAAAATCAGTCGAGAAACGATGAAATTTGAAACAAATCATATGAGTTTTGTTCCATTTTCCACCGTTTCTCGACCAATTTTATTGATGCGAGAGTTACAGAACGTAGGCACAGTATATTATAGAGATCAGTGTCTAATCCCCGTTGTGTTTGCACCTCAAAAACCGGATATACTTATTTCTCTCTGAAGAAGTCAAAGTTCTTCAGGCTTAACTACATAAGCCAAAAAAGTGAAAAAGTAAAAAAGTGAAAATTTTCAAACTCATTTTAGGATAGTGTTTCTGACTGGAAAACTTATAAAAATGATGCAGAAAGCTTAAATTTTGGTTTAAAAACAAATTTGTGTATTCTTTTTCACAAAACAACGGCGCTAGCGGTAAAAAAAATATTTTTACTTTTGTACTTCAGTACTTTTTGGCTTATGTAGTTAAGCCTTTCCTCTCTATGCTATCTTATCTCTGTACTTTTTTTTTCAATAAAACAAGCAACAAGTTCTTTTGTATTACTAACGCCCATATTATTCACTCGATACTTCCAGATTAAAACTTAAATCTAGATGTAAAGTATACAAATTCAATGTAAATACATCCGGATTTAAATTCCAATCTGGATGTATCGAGTGAATAATATGGGCGTAAATTTATTAATTTTTTATTAAATTCAACAGGTTATGGAGTCCAGCACTGCACTGGATTGGATTTCCAATCATGGAAATTCCGTGTTGAAGGCCTACTAGAGGAAAAAGTAGTTCTTAAACACATTAAAGATGTACCTACAAATGTTGATTCAATTTTACCAGCATGGCAGAAGAATGATGCGAAAGCTAAAAACATTATTATTCGATGCTTAGCAAATTCTCACTAAGACAAACTTACAGCGTATGAAATGTGGACATCGCCTACATCTACCTTTGAACGTAAGTCCATTGCCACCAAGTTGTACTTAAAAAAGAAATTAATGGCATCGAAATGCGAAGATGGTCAAGTACTAAACAGTTTTTTCATGGAATTTGAGTCTACCATACGATCCTACAAATCGGCGGGAGGTGTAGTTGATGATTTGGAAACAATTATTTCATTATCAGCATTACCAGAATCATATACACCAGTTGTTACAGCTTTAGAAACACTGGATGAAGCTGATCTTACTATTCAAAGAGTGATAGAGTCGACTTCTTGAACATGAAATAAAACTCAAATCAAATAGTAGTGATTTAAAATTTAAGGAAGAAATGTCTGTTGCATTTAGCTCAAATAATAGTTAAAAGAAACTCAATAAAGATGTCATAACATGTTACATTTGTGGAAAACGTGGTCATAAAGCAAATCGTTGTAGACTTCGTACAAAAACGTTCAACAGAGCAAATGTATCATCAACAGAAGAAAATCAAAAACTTGTGGCATTTCTGACTTTCGTGGGGAAACTAATGGTATAAAGTACAAAATTGACTCTGGCTATGTACAGATCACATGATCTCATGATGAATTAATCATCCAAAATTCGTTCAACCTACAAGAACCAATAAAAATACGTTTGGCTAAAGATTGTGAATCAATGTGTGCAACAAAGGGTGGCCATAAGCCCATTGTCTATGGTCGATGGACAGAAGATTGAGTGCACACTTAAAGATGTTTTATTTTCGCCAAATGCATCACAAAATCTAATTTCTGTCTCGAAAATTGATGACAATGGTGGAAAAGTTGTCTTTGAAAATGGTACTGTAGAAGTAACAATTGGTGGTAAAATGGTGTCATGTGGTAAAAGAATTGCTGGTTTATATCATGTGGAATTAAAACCTGATAGAAGGGTTACTCATGTAGTCACACAAAGTAAACACGATTCAAAGTTTTGTGGCATAAGAGACTTGGGCATTTGTGCGACCAAAATCTTATTAAAGGTTCCCCAACACCAACGCGAATTTTCGGTGGCGACGACGAAAACAACAATAACAACACGTGGTTGTCAATAAAAACAACACGTTATTGTTATTGTTTTCGTCGTCGCCACCGAAAATGCGCGTTGGTGTGGGGGATCCTTAAATTGTCTAAGAAGGAAATGGCTATTTGTATCAATTTATCGTCTTCTGAACAACTAGCAGCCTTATTTATTAACTCGTTTTATCGACGGAGTAAATTTACTCCGACTTTACAACGCCTCTAATCCTAAAAAACCTATTTATAAAAAAAATAAACGAGCATTAGAGGCGGAGTAAGCTAAAACTGGTACATAGTAGGAATAAAGCCGTAGTAAAGCCGTTTTAGTATCTAAATATCAATTTGACCTGACATTTAGAAACTAAAAAGGAGTGTAGAAGAATTTTTTTTTAATTTGTTTGTTACTAATTGTTAGACAAAATGGATTTTGCATTTATAATAAATTTAAATTCTTTAAACGTTTTTGCTGCAGCAAGAATAAGACTATAAGCAGTACAAAACTCGTTTTAATCTCATGGCACTGAGAAAAATGGGAAAATGTGAAACAAACAATTAATAGCCATAGTTCGGCCTTCCCTAAATGATGATGAAGTATCTATGAACATTTAAGCAAATATATTTGTTTTTATCGTAATATGCAAATTATTTATTCGTTTAGCTTTTGAGAACCA
The DNA here is from genome assembly GCA_929447395.1 of Epistrophe grossulariae. Taxonomy (NCBI): domain Eukaryota; kingdom Metazoa; phylum Arthropoda; class Insecta; order Diptera; family Syrphidae; genus Epistrophe; species Epistrophe grossulariae. Next base: position 116,520,151 of record OV839566.1, read on the forward strand.
TTCCAGTTTTCAGGCCGTTTTCTTTTATTTTGTTTATCCATTTATTTCGTAAGAAAAACCATCAATAATAATTTCTTAAAATGAATAATTGTGGAAATGTGGGGTTTGTTTACGTTTGTAATAACCAGAGTTTTAGATTGGTCATTTTTTTGGTAATATATTTGACATTAGGACGATGTAGCTAAAACTGCCAAGAAAATATTTTATAAATAAGAATTTGTTTGGCGTGGCATAAAGACGGAGTAAGTGCTTCGACTCGGTTTAACTATTCCGAGGTTTAAACGAGTATTAGTGAAATCTAATAAATATAAGGCTGCTAGAATTTTGTGAGGGTTGTGTAAAGGCGAAACTACAAAATTACCTTTTAAAAAAAAATGATTGTCGTCGTGCAAAGAGACCTTTGGAGCTCATTCATTCGGACATTTGTGGTCCAATAAATGTGGAAACTCATGACGGGTGCAAATATTTTTGTACATTTGTTGATGACTTCACTCATATGGTTGGTGTATGTCTTATGAAAACCAAAAATGAATTATTCGAGTGCTTCAAAGGTTTTAAGGCTATGGCTGAATCTCATCATTTTGGTAAAATTGGAAAGTTGAGATGTAATAATGGCGGTGAATATACTCCCGAGTTGAACGGGACAAGTGAGAGAATGAACAGCACTTTAGTTGAGCGTGCTAAATGAATGCTGGTTGAATCAAAATTACCTAAAGACATGTGGGGAGAAGCCATCAACGTCGCAACATATATAACAAATGGTGTTCCGACAAATGAAGTAAAAAACAAGACTCCCTTTGAAATGTGGTATGGTTCGAAGCCAAACTTATCAAATTTGAGAATTTTCGGCTGTCGCGCATACATTCATGTAACAAAGGAAAGGCGGTCAAAGTTTTATGATAAATCTGTGACTGGGGTTTTTGGTAGGTTACGGACCAACTGGTTATCGTTTACTGAACACGCAGGATTACGTATTCTCGTAATGTTATCTTCGATGAAACAAAATTTGGTGTTGACGTTCTAAGATGTTATAGTGAAGAAGATCAACCAATTCCAGTGGTAAATCCAATTATGGTAAATCCTACTCCAAATGTGAGAACACCTGCAAAAGAGATGGCTGTTAAAGTTCCTACAAAAAATACGAAAAAGTCAGGTAAGAGAAACTATTATTGTAAGCAGTACTCCTACAAGTAATACACCCAGAAGAAAAAGTCCTGTTTTGGTTGAATCACCTAAAACTATTAGAAGTACTATAGACTTGAAAGTACTGAAACTGAAAATGAAAATTACCAAACTCCTAGGTCAGAGCCAACAACGTCGAGACCAAAAAGAAACTTCAACCGTCCTGTTAAATATACAGATTATGAAATGGATGACGATGAGGACGAGGAAAATTTTGCACATTTTGCTTTTAACGCATCGTCGTTTATAGATAATGTCCCTGCTACTTAACATGACATTAGTGATAGGGTCGATGAAGCAGAGTGGATGGCGCAAAGCAATAAAAGAAAATTAAATTCATATGGATGTAACCACCGCTTTTCTTCACGGATACCTTGATGAAAAAGTTTATTTGAGGTCACCAGGTGGTATTACTGTTCCTGAAGGATGTGGAATAAACGCTTTGATGATTTTATCAAGTCACTTGGATTTGAGAGATCAACTGCTGACTATTGTGTGTACATACAAATTACGAAAAGTGCTTGTAATCTACGTAGACGACATGTTGATATGTGGCGATGATGAATGCGAAATCGACGAGGTAAAAAGGAAATTATCGAATGAATTTAAAATGAAGGACCTGGGCCACGTGAAAACGTTTATGGGAATGAACATAGAATATAATAAGGAAATTGGCGTTCTGACACTTGATCAAGAGCTGTACATCGAACAATTGCTGTCTCGTTTTGGCATGTTGGATTGTAATCCATCACTGACTCTTATGGAACCTAATCTTAAAATAAATCCTAACACTGCAGAAGAGCCGTTAACAACAAAACCATATCGCGAGTTACTTGGAAGTAATTATATATTTAAATTTGGCTACAAGACCTGATATTTGTTTTGCCATAAGTTATTTAAATCGATTCCAAGACAATGCAACAGATATAGTCACTTCGTTCATCTGAAAAGAATACTTCGATATTTAAAAAGCACTTCAGATTTCAAGTTGGTTTACTGTCGTGAAGATGAAAGACCATTGAGAGGTTTTGCTGATGCTGATTGGGCAAACGATCCGACTGATCGTAAATCAACTTCTGGACCCATGTTCTGTAACTCGGCGATAACTTTTCGAGGCGATTCCTATGAGTTTTGTTCCATTTTTGTTCCATTTTTCGCCGTTTCTCGCCACGAAAAGTTATCGCCGGGATGTTACAGAACATGGGCCCTGGTTTCCTGTTACAAGTATTTGGCAGTACAGTAGCTTGCATTTTCATTTCGCAAAATCCTGAGACCAAAAGATCAAAGCATATTGATGTGAAATACCATTACTTGAGAGAATCAGTATGGATCAAAAAGCATCCCATCGAAGGTACAAGTTGCTGATTGTCTCACAAAAAGTTTGACAAGGATTCAATTTCTGAAACTAGTTTACCTGCTGAGGGGTGTTGATGTGACCATCTTTAACTTACTGCTGCTTTTCCAAATCATCTAATCCCCGCCTGTGTTTGCACTTCAAAAACAGGATATACTTATTTCTCTCTGAAGACGTCAAAGTTCTTCCTCTCTATACTGTCTTATCTCTGTACTTTGTTTTCAATAAAACAAGCAACAAGTTCTTTTGTATTATTAATTTTATTAAATTTTTATTAAATTCAACACTCTGAAGTACAGTTCCGCCGAGTGCGGTCTTACCTTTATAGTAATATGAGGCATGTTTTTTGCCTAGTACGCAGCTGAAGCGAAACGAAAAATTTCTCTGGTCTCCAAATCGACAGCGAAAACATAAACGAAAAGACTACGGAAAATATAAATGGAGAGTTTTATGAGAGGTGTCAAAATAAATAAAATTATAAAGATTTTTGATTTATTTGATTTAGATTTTTAAAATATTAGGACTTTCAACAAAATAATTAAAATGGATTATCAAAACAGTGATTACGATGAAGATGATTTGAATACATATTCTATTGTATCCTCTGCATCAGCTTTTTTGACACTGCTTTTAAAAAAGAAGAAAAGGTTTCCTTCATTTTGGGTTAACCCATATTTGCAGGAAAGAAAAACAAAAGGGCGCTTTATCACCGATGTAAGTTTGTGTGACCCATTGACCCATTAATATAAATTTAGTTCTAGTTCAATGATATGGTGGCCAATGAAAAAATATTTAAAGAAAATTTTCATATGTCCTCTAAAATTTTCCATGAACTTTTCTTATTGGTTGAACCGAAACTATTTCCGATTCGGAGGACGAGGCCAGCTGATGAAATTTCTCCTCTAGAAAAATTTTCGATTGTTATGGAGTAAGTGCATAATGTACCTTAATCCAATCATACTTGAAATTATTCTGTTAAAGTAGTTGTCCTTTGTGCCTCTTAAGTTTTGAGGATTCATCCTTTTATCTGGCATTTTAAATACAAATTTGTCTCGTATTTCTTTCAGATATTTAGCGAGCGGCAGCATACAAAGACATGTGTCGTCAGTATATAGAATTAGTAAACAGCATTTTGCAAAAATTTTGGACGACGTTTGCATTGCTCTATGTGAGGCCTTAGTTGATGGTATACCTAAATTAGATGCTCCTCAATTCGTCAAAATAGCCAATGAATTTAACCTGCAATGGAATTTGCCTAATTGTATAGGGGCAATCGATGGCAAACATGTTGCCCTTAAATGTCCCCAAAATGCAGGTAGCTTATTTTATAACTACAAGGTTTGTACATACTTTAAATCATTAAGAAGTTATTCTTCTTATCAAACATTGAAATATTTAGGGATTTCATAGTATTGTTTTGATGGCCATTGCCGATGCAAATTATAAATTTATTTATATTGATGTTGGTGCATATGGTAGTGAAGGCGATGCAAATGTGTTTGCCGCTACTGACCTTGGAAAATCGGTACTTCAAGATCAGCTATCATTTCCAGAAGATATGGTTGTTGGAACAGAAAAGCTTCCATATTTCTTTGTAGCAGATGATGCTTTCCCACTTGGAAAAAGAATTATCAAGCCATATACGCCTAGGAAACCCAATAAGCTGACTGATGAAGAACGAATCTCAAACTATAGAATAAGTAGAGCAAGGAGATGTGTGGAAAATTCTTTCGGCATATTATCTTGGAGGTGGCTCTGTCTATCAAGAACTTTGTATTGCAATCCAGATCGAGCCCAAAAAATTATAAGTACTTGTTGTTATTTGCACAATTATATGTTGGACAAAAACAAAGAATCTTACTGTCCTCATAAATATACTGACTATTATGATGAAACTGGCTGTTTATTTGCAGGTGAGTGGAGAAAACGAATCTCACCTGATGCGTTGTCTTACTCCTCTTTGCAATCAAACTTGGGAAGACAAAACAAAACTGGGAAATATGTGCGGGATAAACTTAAAAATTATTTTAATTCTTTATCTGGCTCAATTCCATGGCAAAATAAAGCTTCATTTATAGACTAAAAAATGCATTTTATTTCCCTTACAAATTGCACGAACTTGCTCTTATCTTCCTGAACTTATCACTTTCGATCTATGACCAAGATGATTTGAGGAACCATCATGAAAGAGAAAACTGAAAATTCTTGTTAAAGGAAATGCCATGTATCAATCAGCTCTAAACCAATCGCTATTTCATACCTGCGTCTTTTTTGCGATGAAATAGGGGTTAAGAAAGACATACTGTCCGCGAATTCCCAATCAATTTCGTCCTCGACTATTTCTATTTCATCCAGGTTGTCCAGTGTTGAATCAGCTTGGCTTCCTGACTTGAACTTCTTCTTTGCTTTCGTGCGGTATCGCATACCGTCACGAAGTGACCGCCACATAGCTTTACATTCATCAACTAAAAATACAAAAATTAACACTTGATGAAGCTTCGACAATGTGGAACTCATCTGATTTATTCATATCCGTTGCAATTTGTATCCACAAGCTGGTCAATGCATTGTTATTTTTATGGAGCTTGTGGTCAAGCTGCCATATAGCTTCTTTGCATTTTACCAGCGAAGCCAATTGTTTTTTTTTCCTCCTTTGTGAATTCTGGTTTTGTTTTTCTTTTCTGTGTTTTTGTTTGTGGTGTTACTGCTGTTATTTCTTTATTTTCAATTTCTTTACTTTCAAATTCTTTATTTTCAAATTCATTGTTTTCAAATTCTTCTAAAAAATCCAAAAATGGCTCTTCAAAATTATAATTATTTTTTTCCATATTTTTGTTGACCACAAATAAACAACAAACAAACAACAAATGTCAAATTTTCGTCAGCATTTGCTACGGACAGTTATTTTTATGCGGAAAAAAGTGGAGACTTGACTCAAGTAATCTACTACTTTTATCGTGATTTCGCTATGAACTGCGTACTGCAGAACAAAAACGAGAACGAAATTTTTCGTTTATGATTTCGTTAAGTCAATTTTTGCATGGAAATTTTCGTTTCGCTTCAGCTGCGTACTATGCTTAAGCCCGAAGGAAACTGGATGAAAAAATCGATTCGGGGCTAAATAATTTACATGTTAAATGCAACAACAACTAATCCCCAATGGGCTTAGCTAAACCCAGATAATAGGCGTGTTTTTTTCCAACCCCGAAGGAAATTGGATGAAAAGAACGATTCGGGGCTAAATAATTTACATGTTAAATGCAACAACAACTAACCCCCAATGGGTTTAGCTTATATCGTTTTTTTCAACCACTTACCTCCGGGATTGGAAAAAAACACACCTAATTTTCGGGGCTTATAACTTAAGCACGGAGAAAAACTGTATTACCGGCGGGAATTACAGCCGTGTTTTTTTGCAAGCCCGGGGGAAATAATCATGAATGCAGATTATAGGAAGAAGTTTTTTTTTTTTTTTTTAGTTTAAATTGTTTTATTTAAATAAAAAATCATTTGTTTTTTTTTACAATGCTATTTTTAGTGTGGAAACAAAATATGATGTTCCCAGCCTACACGATTTGACATGTGTTAATACATGAGAATTTTTAGAAATGGTTCTAATTCTGTCACACATTTCATCACATTTTTATTGAGGTTAAATTAAACTGTTGTGTGTGGTCAAAAAATGAAAAGAAATTTCTCTCTCACAAATTTGGCAGTAGCATGGAATTCTTTTCTACTTTGTATTAATACTCAGTGGGATATAAGGTGTGTTTTTTTTCCAATCCCGGATTTCGGGAATTAGCGACGCCATTACAGAAAAAAAATGGAGTTTCCATACAAACTATCGATAACAAGTATGTAATTCTCGCCGGTAATACAGTTTTTCTCCGTGCTAAAGTTATGCCCCGTAAATTATCTGGGTTAAGCTAAGCCCATTGGGGGTTAGTTGTTGTTGCATTTAACATGTAAATTATTTAGCCCCGAATCGTTTTTTTCATCTAATTTCCTTCGGTCTTGGAAAAAACACGCCTATAGTGTGGAAGGGCTTTAAGGGCCAGTTGTACAAATATTTAAACGGTGGTTCAGCAATTTTTATCCACCGATTTCGGCGGATTAATTGAGTTTCAACAGTGGTTTACTTGTCCAAGTGTGGGGAATTGGTTGAAAAAAACGACAGCGGGGATCAGTTAAAAACATGGAGTTTTCAAACAAACTATCGATATTATGTATGGAATTCATGCCGGTAACACAGTTTTTCGGTGCGCTTAAGTTAAGCCCCGAGAATTCTTAGTTTTTTGTTGCATTTAACATGTTAATTGTTCAGCACCGACGTCGTTTTTTTCATCCAATTCCCCCCGGGCTTGCAAAAAACACGGCTATTCTCTCTTTCTCAGTAAAAAAAAGTACTCTCGATTTTCGTTCTTTTTTTGCATGCATATACAAAAAATGTGCTAATATGTGTATGACGTTTTGAAATGACCCAAGAAAGACCGACAAAAGCCGCGTAGAAGATAGTCTGCAGCCAGTTACTTGGCAGTAGATGCTGCAGGTCAAAGGAACACGCCTAATGTTATTTCTCACATACCTGGCATTGCTGCGACAATTCCACATTCCACAATCCACACAATTTTACTTCGCGGTGTATGTAGGTTTGGTGGTGTTTGCGCGTTGTTTGTGGTGTGCCGAAAAGCATGTTTTTTTTGCATAAACTATTCAAAGCGTTTCTTAAAAAGTATTTCTATTTATTTTAAATATTTTATATAATATATTCAATTAAGCCACAATCATGGTAATACTTTATGTGTGAATTTTTATCTATCAATATTGCCTGTTGAAGAAAAATAATAACATTAAACTAAAATTAAAAATAACATTATTGATTTTGCAGTCGAAAAGAATGTCGAGGTATCCTAGTGATCGTAAGGTTTATGTAGGTGATTTGGGAAATAATGCCAGAAAAAATGAATTGGAGTATGCATTTAGCACCTATGGCACTCTGAGGAGTGTATGGATTGCAAGAAATCCGCCCGGATTTGCTTTTGTTGAATTTGAGGATGCCCGTGATGCGGCCGATGCAGTTCGAGGCTTGGACGGACGAACAGTTTGCGGACGTCGTGCTCGAGTAGAACTATCCACCGGCAGATATGCCGGCGGCAGAAATGACAGAAAAGGATCGAAAAGTGGCGGACGACCATTCCATCCGGATGATAAATGCTACGAATGTGGAGGACGAGGTCATTATGCTCGCGACTGCCGCCGTTATGGGCGAAGACGCCGGTAAGAACAAAGATTGTGGAAAACAAATTAATTTTTTTTCTTCGTCAAATTCCCCGTTCTCAATCGGTAAACATTTCATATTTAATCCATCTAACTTATCTTAATCGATAAAAAATATTAATCCCAATGTATTCAAAAGAATTCCCAATATCCCAACCCTTTTCAGAAATCGCAAAAATTTATTGAGCTTTGTTGTTAGCTTTTAATGTAGCCTTTAAAATATGGTGCGCAGTGAATAAATTCATCTTTTTCTTCTTATCAGCTACATTTATTGCAATATTCGTTAGTCACTGACAGTAATTTTTTGATTAGTACTCACACTTTGTTTTTTATTTATTTATAACAGAATGACAAGCTCTCATTTTAGCCTGTGTTTCGCTATTTGTGAATATTAAAAAACTCAGGTATTTGTTCTATGATATCAATAAGGACCCGTTGTGGTAACTTTAGCTTATTCTATGTTGAGTTAATTTTAGTTAAATGCAAATCCCCAGGTCAAATCCTCAAAAAAGAAGGCGTAATAATAATTGTTTTAAGGATTATAAAGGATTGCATGGCTGTGTACAGTTTGTTCCGCTGTTTCGCTATTTACTCTTTTAAACAACGTTAGGTTAATCAAATCATCGATTGACTTCCCGAAACAATTCTTTCTTATATCTTTGAATGCTATGGCACCAAGTTGGAAGCTCTAAAAATAATTAAAAGCATTTGTGTGCTTTGACAGGCGGTGAAATAGTTATCGAAACCCAAGTTAAATTCCAAAGACTTACAAATTTCTAGGCTTCTGAATCTTCTCTCCGCTTAAGTGGCATGCATTTATCCAAATGTTACTATCCACTCAGTTCTTGAGCCCCAGCGTTAAGCGTTATTGGTGACTTCTAAGGTTACAAGCTTTCATGACAGTCTCACTTTCTATCAAAATATTATACCTCCTATAACCCGCGCTGTGTTCAAGCATTACATATTATCTTTTGATAGTGGTGCAAAATATAAAAAAGTTAAGACCATCAAAAATTTTGCTTCTTGAACATTAATATTAAAGCCATTTATTTTTTATTTACTTTTAGTAACTTTTACATGTTGACTAAAAAAACGACACATAATAAGGTGTTAAATGAAACCAATAGCCGCGCTTTATTATCCACGAAGATTTATATGGAACTTATTCTCGGCTCTAAAATAGATCCAGATGGAAAGCAGGATCCTAAGTTTTAGTTGTATTACGTGTTGAAAAATGATCCTGTTCCAGATCCGTAAATAATTAAACAAAGCTAATATCAAAATAGTGATTGTCGACTTGACGTTGATTGTCAACTATCACCCTAAGCGATTCCACCATAGTTCTTTCTGTTTGGATTCTACTCCTGAGAAAATTTCTTAATAAATGCATAATTTCTTAATTACTTCAGATGGTGCTACAGTCCAGGAGTACCTGGACCTCAACCAGCTTTTTCCCTGACTGATGCCACCAGCCTGGTCTCTTTATATTCACAACAACAACATGTATAATATCCTTACGAATAAGAAGAATCTTCAATATTAAAATCAAAATTTTAACCACAATGCACGATTATCGGCCGAAATCATTTAATCAAAATGGCGTACTTTCCTCTCCCATTTCGCCCATTTTATTTTTTAAATCTATTAGTCCGAGAGCCCGCAACAAATTTTTGGTGTCAATGATATTCATCTAGCAATGTTGAACATTTGTTGTCATAGGTCCCACTAAAGAAGATAAATAGCTCCAAAGGACAAAACATGAAGAAACTGATCTTTGAAACCTTTGCCAATTTCTATCTTAGGCATGATCTAACTTTTTTTAGAATCATAGGGGAAATATCGAGCAGAGTGGGGTAATTTTGAGTTTGAAAGTGAATATTAATCTCTATAATTATTAAAGAAAAATATGCTTTGGCACATTTCTACTTTACGAATTTTAAATAATATTATTATTATTGAAGTGAAACTTCTTTATCGGGGTATAAATTTGAAACATGGTTAAAAAATAAGGGGAAATTGTATTGTTTGTAGGTATGAAGAGCTCCGATGAATAAAAGAAGACTATATTTTGTTGTCACTCACTCCCTATTCATGATACAACAAAACAAGATAGTATAAATTTGAAACTTGGCATTTTAACATCCTGAACTTCATTCAGAAGTCAATATGGTTCAGGTCCCACATTACCTAACTTCCCTACCCCACCCCTCCCCTCCCCTCCTCACACACACATACCTATACCTACATATATCCCGGGGAACGCAATGGATCCATCGAGATCCGAGTGAGATGATACGGTCGCCGTATCATCACCCCTTCTAACCTAACAAATAAGGGGAAATTGTATTGTGCGTATGAAGAGTTCCGATCTATTTAGTTGTATCATGCTCTCTATTTGTCTGTCGCAAACTTGTTTTCTTTCATTCATGAGGTTGGGTCACAGTAATGAAAATCTAATACTATTAGAAAAGTAAGGGGGCTTACGCATGCATGTTTATACACACGGTTTACACTAGGTGTGTTCCGCTAAATTGACAGTTTTTTGTTAGTATACTGCCAAAAGAAAATAGAACTGATTTTATCACGGTGCGTTTAGAATTAACTGTATGGTTTATTGTTTGGAATTATTTATTTTATTTTATTTATTTAGCTTAATACAAGCGAAACTAAGATCTAAAAATTCTTAAAACTAAACTTAAAACCTATTGTGGGTTTTTGTTTTGTTTTGTTTTTTTTTTTTATTAATTTATTACTGAATTGGGCCCATAGGCCCACCCACCAGTTTTTTACAGAAACAACTTAAAAGTTAATACAAAGGCCTTTGGAGGGGTGATCTTATGTGTTGTAGAGGGAGTTTCTGAGAGTGGATAAATTGGTGTGAGTTTGCCAAATGCAACATTCTTGATATCGGCTCGAAAAATCCATAGCTAGTTCGGTGGAAAGGAGGGCGGAAGAGTGGGACAGATCTTAGGTTACGGGTTAGTATAGATCGGGATCATTTCCAACAGAATGGGTGAATCAACAGTCCCTGCTAAGAGTTGGTGTACAAGGAGAAATAAATACACTGCGCAGATGTATTATGTTTACATTCCGTGTCTGTATTGTATTTTTAGTAAAAGTTAAGTTTATTTTATTATTATTTAACCTAAATTATTTAAAAATACTACAGTAATCTTTTTTGCATCGATAAACAAGCCATAAAGTTTCACTTCTTGCGTGTGTACAACCTGATATACTCACATATTTTTTTTATTCATTAAATGTACATGAATGTACATACAATATATGTATAGCAATAGCTACCAGGACTTATAGCTGGACTTTAAAACAAATAGGTACTATGTAGAAGAAAATCATTGAAATTTTTAGAATAAAAATAATATATACGTAAACACTTAGCGAGGGGGGGGGGGGGGGGTTGATTAATTTTAAATAACAGGTGCGTTCCTTTGCTTTCAAACTCTATAATTTCTATGATCTATGAATCAATTTCAATTCACACAGATGCATGATGTACTCAATAAATTCCCAAGTTTTCATAAAAGAGAAAGCTTGCGAGAGAGTAAAACATTTCCCCTTCCTATCTGTGATTTTCTAACCAAGGAATTTTCTTGGTCACAAAGTAAAAGTTCAGCAAAATATCAATATGAGAGTGTGCGTTTCATTCACATAAGGAAGTACGAAATGAATGTGTGTGTATTTTACGTTGCCGTACTTTTCCACAATTGAATATTTTTGAGAGAATTTCTCTCTTGCTCATAAAAATTTTACAATTTTTGAGTAGGATTGGACCTAATGTCACCGTCGATCACATATTGCTGGCAAGTCAAATCCAAATACATATACATAAGTTATATTAAAAAAACCAAAACACCAAAACCAAATGACTTCGTATTTAATAATTATCCTCATTCGATGATATCATCACAACCATAAGTTGTTTTTTTTTTAAACGAAAAAATAGGCATGATAATACCAGAGTTATACAGGATTCTTTTAAAAAATAGATAGATAACCGGGCATCAATCTACATATTGTGTCGATCGCTCATTGGTCATAGCCTTAAGCTGATGCGAAACGAAAATTTCCTGTGATCTCCAAACAGACAACGAAACGCTTGCGAAAACACAACGGAAAATATCCTTCGAGAGTTTCACTAATTCCAAAAACAAAATCAAACTTAAACGCAAAAAATCAGAGAAACCCATGATGCAAGAAAATGATAAACAAAAAAAAGCACAAATAAAACTCAAATGTCATTTTTCCGCACACAATAAATAGTCTGTATAATTAATTCAGTGCGAAAAAGGAGCGGAGACTTCTCCAAATAATCTGCTACAATTATAAATTTCGCTCTTCGAACAGCGTACTGCAAAACGAAAAGCTGAACGAAATTTCCCGTTTATGATTTCGTGGTGTCAATTTTGTATGGGATTTTTCGTTTCGCATCAGCAGCGTACTAGGCTTTAAGTATAATCTGTTCTGCGAAACAGTAGGTATAAGTACAGAAGGCAACAAGTCGCAGTAGGTTTTATTCGAAGAAATTGCTGGACAAAATAAAGTAATTAAAATTTATATATGTATTTAAAAACGACCTGTTCGTTTATACTCAAATGGAAAAAACTAACCATCAAATTGAGTTGAAACTTACACAAACAAAATTTGTTTGTGGAAAGTGCACATTAGTACAAAAACAACTGACCATGAGCTGAAAATGAGACATTCTTTTATAATAAAATTAGGAGTGGACTTAAATCGAAGTTTTTCAAGTCTTACGATTGATTGTGCTTAACAGCCAAATCTAAAAATTAAGTTAAAACTCAAAAACCAACAATTTGAGCTGAAACTTATACAATATATTGATTTGATGTGCTTTTCGCAGATGATGCTTTACTTTATATATCAGGAAAAGACCTAAACACTTTAATAGACAAAATTCAAAAAGACCTTACCGCAATTTATACTTGGCTAAATATGAATAAACTAATTAATACTTAATACAAATAAAACAAAATTTATGACAATAAATAAACCCCTCACTCAACAACAAATAAACATTCAAATTAACAATACACATATAGAAGAAGTAACATCGATCAAATACTTTGGCATTATCCTTGATAATAAGCTATCCCTAAATGATCACATTGATTACATATGTAAAAAAGTGTCGAAGAAACTTGGAGTGCTTAGAAGAACTCGAAATAACATTTCAAAAAATACTGCAAAAAAAGTTTTCAATGTAACTGTTAAGCCCCACTTCGAATATTGTGCAAGTCTTTTATATGTTTGTAATATTTCGCAAAAAAATAGACGTCAAAAGCATTATTAAAATGTGATAGTTACATCTCATAATGGTCATAAAATTAAATAAAATCTGAAAAAATTATCCGATTTTTATGAAAGTTTCAGACACAATACAAAATGGCACATTAAATCATCAAAATAATTTTTTCCCCAATGACACGCCTAATTTTTAAAAATAGTTATATTATTTCCAAAATTAACTTATAAATTTGTATGTGTTCTTATAAAATTATATAGATAATGTTATTATTATGTTATTATATTATAGTGAAGAAGCCATGTAGTGTCAAAGTATGATTAAAAGAAAGAACGAAACAAATAGAAACAAAACAAGAAAAGAGTTCAAATTCTAAGAAAAGTTAAAAAGTTCTGTCAGAGGTTCTTAAATTTTGCATTATCGAATGAAATTAGTTTCAGATAAATTAAAAAAAAAAAGAAAAACAAGATCAAAATCAAAAATACAAAAATTTGGAATTTCAAAATTAAAAAAAAAAAGTCACAAAGTAAATACCAACCGTTTGGTTTTTGATTAGACTTAAGAGAGTGAATCCAAAGTATTTCTCCCTTTCTTTAAGCACATCCAACACATACATATACATTTATATAATAAAAGAAAAAAAAAAGATCCTCCTGCCTAAAAGAGCACAGAGGAGGTGAGTAAAACTCTTTATATACACATAAATAGAATCTAACACATAGCACTCCAGAAAAGTAAAATAAAAACTGGTAAAGAAAAATCAAATCCATACGCACTCATTAGCTGTGTTTTATTTTCCCTGAGATCCGAACCAGATTGGATTTGCTTACAAAAATACATGTATTACAAAAACAACACAAGATCCAACTTTGTTTTGAATTTGGATTTCCAAATCCATTTTGAACACACACCCTTAATTTGTAAATGTTGTCAGTAGTGTAAAGAAAAAAGACAAACGAATAAAAAAAACGAAATAAAAAAACGAATAAAAAAAAAAAGGAAAAAAAGAGTTGGGTATATAACGTATGTCACTGGAGATCCTGGGTTGTTTTATTTTCATGATCTGATCTGGATTGGATCTGGGGGAAAATAAAACGCAGCTATTGATTCATTTTACAAAAATCAATAAATTATCGTTCTCACAATAAATTATTAATAATTTTACAACAATAGTTTGAGAAAAAAAGATAAATATAAATAACCAATTAATTGAAAGACAACCACACACGACACGCTTCACTTTGATAATTGACGTTTAACAATTGTTTACCACTCTAAACCTTCACTTCGACAGTCGTTCTTACAGTAGAGCCGATACTTTAAGTGACAAAAATGCAAGACAGCAATATCGACGGCAAGATAGACAACCTCATTGCTGCTATAACAAAACTTGGAACAGACTTAAGAATTGAAATCAAAGAACAGACAGAGACTTTACAAGATCAACTAAATTCAATCATTGAAAAAAATAATAAAATGGAAGAAAAACAGGAACATTTGGAAAATAAAATAAAATATTTAGAAAGATCATTGAAACGAAAAAATGTTGTTTTATATAACATACAGGAAAAGGAAAAAAATAATGAAGAATTGTAAAATTTTGTACTATATCTCTTGAATAATATTCTTGAAGTTCAGACGGCACACTTTGAGATAGATTTTGTACGAAGAATTGGAAAGGAAAGAAACACTTTTACTAGACCTATACTACTTGGACTTACAACACAAATAAAAAAAGACACCATAATGAAAAATAAAACCAAACTGAATCATTACAAGGAAGAAATAATTTATATCAAAGACGATTACACTAAAGAAGAACTCAACAAAACAGTCCAAGACACCAAAAACAAACATTTTACCAAAGAACCTAGGCAACAAAAACAAAAACCAGCCACGGAACTGAACAAAAATGATAAGCAAATAACACAACCATTTAAAAGACATAGAGAAAACGACAAAGATCAAAAAATAAATTCTAAACTGAATGAAAATCAACAATCATTCTCCACAGGTTTAAAAAAACCAAAAATAAATGAAGTAACACAAAATGACACACAAAATCGAACATAACAGATATAACAGTCTTAAACAATATAAAATTTGACACTGACTACAGACTCGTAAGAGCAAAAATCATCATCAACCATAAAACATTAAAAAGAAACAACCAAACTCTCTGCATTTCTAGATCAGTGACAACGGACAATATTGAAAAGTATAATGACGGTTTAAGAAAAGAAATAAGGCTGAATATTAACATAAATGAAACAGACGAAAATCTTCAAAAAGCATATGACAAACTTAAAAATATTGTAAAGAACTATGCAAAAAGTTCAATAATGAAAACCAAAGATGACAAACTATCAGATGACACCAAAACACTCATCACAAGACGAGAACAGTTACGAAACAAATCATACATTACAACGCAGGAAAGTGCTGAACTCAAATTTCTCCGAAGAACAATAAAAGAAGATGCAAAGAAAGACATTCAAAATTTCAATGAATTTTCAATTTCAATTGATTTTAGAACCAATTTGGACAATATCCCAATTCTGACGAAAATCGATATTGAACAGTCCATCGACGATTTAAAGAAAGACAAATGTATAGGAAATGACGGTATTGCAGCCGAAATGCTTATATATGGAAAGGAAACAATCTCCACAGTTCTAACTGTATTATTCAACAAAATCCTGAAGACTCAGCAAATACCAAATCAATGGAAGCAGACTACCATAACATTTATTCACAAAAAAGGACAAAAAGAAGATATAAATAACTATAGACCCATTAGGAATATTTCGACGATCTACAAACTATTTTCTAAAATAATATACAAGGTGACGCTAAATAAAAATCAACCCAGAGAGCAAGCTGGATTCCGTGAAGGATTCTGTACAACAGACCATCTACAAACGACGAACCAGCTAATCGAAAAATTCAACGAGTTTAATAAACCACTTTACTTTTTATACATTGACTTCAGCAAAGCATTTGACTCTATAGAACATGACGAAATATGGAAAGCGCTGGCAAATCAAGGTATTTATTCATCCTATTTTTATCCAGACTACAAAATATTTATGCAGACAATTCAGCTGAAAATAAAAACAGACAGAATTGGAAGAGAGTTTAAAATAAGAAGAGGAGTAAGACAAGGAGACCCAATGTCACCACCATTGTTCTCCGCCGTGCTGGAGGAGATATTCAAAAAACTCAATTGGAAAATTCGAATAAACATATGGGGACAATATTTAAACAACCTAAGATTTGCCTGACGATATAGTTTTGATTTCATCAAAAGCCGAACACATAGAATCTATCCTTACAGATTTTACTTCGATTTGTAAATTGTATGGACTCTACATTAATAAGTCAAAAACAAAAGCCATGACGAATCATACAAAACTTGACATAATGTTAGACAACGAAAAAATTGAATATGTGGATGACTATATTTACATAGGACAACTAAAATCATTCAAGGACCAAGAGAAAAAAGAAGTGAGCAGACGCATCACGAACAGTTGGAAGCAATTTTGGAACATAAAATATATATTACAATCGAACATAAATGATGAAACACGGAAAGCCAAACAAAAATGAACCAAAATAACTGTCGTGCTAAAACGAATAAAAGAACTTAAATGGAGCTGGGCGGGACATATCTCTCGACTACAAGATCAGAGATGGACAAAGATTATTACCAAATGGAAGCCAGAAGAAACAAGACCAGTCGGAAGACCGAAGAAAAGATGGGATGATGATTTAAGAGATTATAGACGAAACTGGTATATTGAACCAAAGGACAGAGAGATATGGGCAGCATTATTTATTTATTTATTTATTTGATCTACAAGCTTAAAGCTAACAGATTATTGAGCATATAATATACTTAAAGATATAACTTAAAGATAGAATGAATTAATATTATAGTGATAAGCTTCGCAGAGCATTTTTAAATATTGATCTTGAAAAACTTAGGTCTATATCGTTGCAGACTGAGTTAAAATTTTCTACTATTCTATTAAATGGTTCATTTGATCCATATTTAGTTCTATGCCACGGTAGAAAAAGGAGATTCCGTTGTCTGAGAGGTCTTTCAGGAGCATAAATTGAGACTAAAGCTAATAGTGATGGGCATTTTATATGATAACACAATATGTCTTTTACAAGAATTATATCATGTAATTGCCGGCGGGTGTCTAGTCTAGAAATGTCAAGAAATAAGCACCTGGCTTCATAACTTGGTGAGAAATCCCACCTCATTTTCGCAAAAATAAATTTCGTAAATCTTCTTTGGACTTTTTCGATACGGTTAGTTTGATATTGAAAAGCAGGGCACCACACTGTATCACAGTATTCAAGGATTGATCTTACTAAGGCTAAGTATAAGGATAAGAGAGCATGAGGATCCGTAAAATCTCCTGTATTTCTTTTAATAAATCCTATCATAGAGTTTGCCTTTGAAGTTATATAATCGACGTGATCACTGAAGGACAGAGTCCGATCGAAGATGACTCCAAGGTCCTTAACTTTTTCCAACCTACTCAAAATGACAGAATCATTAGGGAGGCTTACGCCAGATAAAAACAAAAATTTTGATATAACTTACTTTTTCAGACTTTGCAAAATACTAAATATTAAATTAAAATTTTAACTGAAGCAATGAAAAAAAAAAAAAAAGAATAATTTATATCCGCTTAGGGTAATATATATATTAATATTTTCTTTATTTTTATGATGTAGGTACCTATGTAAATTTGTTATATTGTGTATTGTGTATTTTGTATTTCTTTTCTTTTCTTATGTTATGTATTATGCAAATGTTAAACTCTAATTTATGTTAAATAAAAAAGCTTATAATAATAATAATAAGTTACACCTCGATCGCATCGATGCTTGAGTCCTTGAATTGGCTAAATATTAATCAAAGGCTATACATGATGGCAATGGTGTTTGTTTTCAAAATAAAATATAATTTGTGCCCGGAATATGAACAATCAAGTATACCAGAAAGAAGAATTCCTCACTACAATTTTCGAAACGTTGAAGAGTTCAATATCATTCGAACCAGAAGAACAAGAGCACAGGCCATGGTGTTCTATACATGGGACTACAGGCGTATAACAATGTTCCATCTTCTAATAGAAATATTAATAACTTAAATCAATTCAAGAACAAAATTGAATACTAGTAGTAATGTTGTTTATTTCATTTCATACAATACGTATATTACATAATTTGTGTTTTACAAGTTTCGATAATTTAATTTTTATAAAATTATAAATAATGTGACAAATATGTCATTAATATTTCTTTAAACAAAAGGTTCAACAATGACTTTCGTCGTGTGTCGCAATCAATAATTTTTTTTAAAAAGTACTACCCTATGAATTATTACATAATTAATAGGCAAAATTATAAATATAATATTGTTAAAATTACAATTTTTTAGTTCAGATCAATCGTGCCATTTCCTAATGTCTCTCGGCGGATACTCCTTAAAATTGGACAGGTTCCCATAAAATGAACAAGGGTGTCTTTCTCCCCTTCTTCCCGTATTTTAATGGCTATTGAGCCAAATCATTAAATAAATATACATAAATCATAACCAAACGGCTGCTTTAGAAAAGTGGCATTTCACGAAACGGACAACGAAAAAAGTGGTGGCAGTATTGAAATTCGTTCATCTTAGTGTTATTTATATTATTTTTGATCTTAACGAAAATACAGAAGGATTTTGAATTTTGAAGTCTGGTACTTCAGTTAGGTATATAATTATAATTATTTTAAGGAGCTTTCAGAAGTCAGAACTAGCTTAAATTATTTATGAACTTCTTCCTATAACAACAGTAGTATCTCCATATCATCAATATCAAGAAAAACGCATAAGTAATCTCAAATCATACATACTTCTTAGTTCTTTTCTTTTCTCAATTTATTTTTTCTGTTATCGGGTTTTCCTTTTGTGTATATTCAGTGGCCATAATGGCATAATGGTTAGTGCGTGGGACTGTTACACCGAAAGTCTTAAGTTCGATTCCTAGCCTATGCCACCTAAAACCAAAAATGTTTTTCATGGCTTACTGCCTCTTGCGAGTAATTGACAAATCGTCCAAGAGTATCTCTTGTCATGTGTTTCTCACCTTAACCTTTTGGATTCGGCAGAAAATTATAGATCCTTATAGATTCCTTAAAAATAACACGCACACAGGAATGGTTGAGAGTTGTAAGTCGGTAAGCCCTGGTTCTACACGAGCTATCGTGCCATCCAATTTATGTATTTATTTTATATTTGTTTACATTCGTGGGGGTGGTAGCTATCAAACTGATGGCTGCCAACTGTACACATGTAAATATATTGGTGTTAGTAAAAAACTACTCTACAACACGACACTAGTTTTATTAATAACACCTGGTCACCAAGCAACATTCCTTCTAATCAATTATACTTTTTTATTTAAATAGAAGCCGATCCAAAAGTCGCTCACGAAGTTACTCGCGGGATCAGCGAACAAGGTCTCGTACAGGTTCACGCTCTCACTCACGAAGCAAATCTAAATCTCGTTCGCCAAAAAAGGATTACCGCGATGAACGGAAACCACGAAGCAGTCGACGTTCCACAGAAAACGACCATGAAAACGGTGTTAGACATAACGATGATAGTCGCAATGGAATCGCCCGATCGCCAAAACGTCGCTACGACTCGTCGTGCTCTCCAAAGCGTGGTCATAGCCGAAACAGGGCTGACAGCATCGACTCAAAAAGAAGTAGTTCCAACTCTCGCCGCAGCCGTGGGGCTCGCACAAAATCACGATCCCCAATTACGAAGAATCATAAAGACTAGTTGATAATATTTTGAATCCTGATTAATTTTGACAATTTATTAATTTTATTTACTTAAGTGTGCGGTATTAGTACGATACCTTTTAGGATTAACTTTCTATATTTAAAAGAAAGTCAATTAAAATATTTATTGTAAGTTTTAGATCAACAAATGCAATTTTACATGTTTTAGCGACTCAGTTTCAACTGATATGATTTTTTTTTTTATATTTTGTTATTCCCACAAGCTTCAACTGACAAGAAAATGTGTATAAATTGTATTTAAAGTTACTCAAATAAATTGTCATCTAAAATAGTATTTATTGATTTTGTATTTTTTGTTAAGAAGTACGTCAGATTTTTAAAAGATTTTATAATTGCAAATAAGAGGGTCACAAGGAAATCGGCTGTCGACTGACAACAAGAAAATTTGAGCAAAAAACACTCAAATGCCCTCCTTGTCCTACGAATAAATATAAGAATTTTTGGGGAATAGCTTAACCAAATACAACGAACGTTTAGTAGCCCAACAACGTCTCCTATTGAAATCTATAGGTGTGCTGTAAAAAATACTGAAAGAAGAGTCGATCCTCAAGTAAGGCGTTACGATTTGATGTTAATCCGCTAAATAATGATTTGCATATTCATTTGTTTACATGATTCGAAATTCGGATATCGTAGCATAATGCAAGTTACTTATCGTAACAAGGTGTGATGCTGACTGTGGAGAAATCGAGGGGGAGAGTACGATAACTTGGGCGCCGAAAATTGATAACGGATTTTTGTAGAGGGGTCAAATACAAACATTTTTTTTATTATGGAAAGGGGGGGGGGGTCTTGGAGGTAGAGGTGATTTTCGAAAAAACGACTTAAATGGAAAAACAAATATTAAAAAACAACGGCAACACTTAAAATGCAAAATAATAACAGTTTTAAAAGCCAGAAGTCTGTTCTTTAATCCTACATTTAAATTATATTATTTGTGTCAATAGTTTTCAAAAAATTTGCATTCAAACTCAAAATTTTGATAAAAAAAACGCAAACAAAAATGTTCGGATTAATTTTTCTCAAAATTGTGAAATGCAAAATTAAATTTTGTTTTGTGGTCAATGGTCATATTAATTTTCAATTTACTCAAAAACTAGAAGACAAAAGCTTTCGGTTTTTTGTGTTCAATTCAGAATGGTGAGAAATCCCACTTCATTTTCGCAAAAATAAATTTCGTAAATCTTCTTTGGACTTTTTCGATACGGTTAGTTTGATGTTGAAAAGCAGGGCACCACACTGTATCACAGTATTCAAGGATTGATCTTACTAAGGCTAAGTATAAGGATAAGAGAGCATGAGGATCCGTAAAATCTCCTGTATTTCTTTTAATAAATCCTATCATAGTGTTTGCCTTTGAAGTTATATAATCGACGTGATCACTGAAGGACAGAGTCCGATCGAAGATGACTCCAAGGTCCTTAACTTTTTCCAACCTACTCAAAATGACAGAATCATTAGGGAGGCTTACGCCAGATAAAAACAAAAATTTTGATATAACTTACTTTTTCAGACTTTGCAAAATACTAAATATTAAATTAAAATTTTAACTGAAGCAATGAAAAAAAAAAAAAAAAAAGAATAATTTATATCCGCTTAGGGTAATATCTATATATAAATAGCCTTAGATAAATTTTGTGGTACCATTTTCTCAAAAAGTATTTGACCGATTTCGATAAATTTTATATGGTTGGAAAGCCACAATTGCGGAGATGTGCAGAATATACTTGAGACACGCATTTACACACTGTGGGTCATTTTTGTTTTTGCACTGTCGAGCACTGTGCATATTAAATTAAAAAAGAAAAATGTCGAATTTCGACACAGGACGATACTAGTATATATTAATATTTTCTTTATTTTTATGATGTAGGTACCTATGTAAATTTGTTATATTGTGTATTGTGTATTTTGTATTTCTTTTCTTTTCTTATGTTATGTATTATGCAAATGTTAAACTCTAATTTATGTTAAATAAAAAAGCTTATAATAATAATAATAAGTTACACCTCGATCGCATCGATGCTTGAGTCCTTGAATTGGCTAAATATTAATCAAAGGCTATACATGATGGCAATGGTGTTTGTTTTCAAAATAAAATATAATTTGTGCCCGGAATATGAACAATCAAGTATACCAGAAAGAAGAATTCCTCACTACAATTTTCGAAACGTTGAAGAGTTCAATATCATTCGAACCAGAAGAACAAGAGCACAGGCCATGGTGTTCTATACATGGGACTACAGGCGTATAACAATGTTCCATCTTCTAATAGAAATATTAATAACTTAAATCAATTCAAGAACAAAATTGAATACTAGTAGTAATGTTGTTTATTTCATTTCATACAATACGTATATTACATAATTTGTGTTTTACAAGTTTCGATAATTTAATTTTTATAAAATTATAAATAATGTGACAAATATGTCATTAATATTTCTTTAAACAAAAGGTTCAACAATGACTTTCGTCGTGTGTCGCAATCAATAATTTTTTTTAAAAAGTACTACCCTATGAATTATTACATAATTAATAGGCAAAATTATAAATATAATATTGTAAAAATTACAATTTTTTAGTTCAGATCAATCGTGCCACTTCCTAATGTCTCTCGGCGGATACTCCTTAAAATTGGACAGGTTCCCATAAAATGAACAAGGGTGTCTTTCTCCCCTTCTTCCCGTATTTTAATGGCTATTGAGCCAAATCATTAAATAAATATACATAAATCATAACCAAACGGCTGCTTTAGAAAAGTGGCATTTCACGAAACGGACAACGAAAAAAGTGGTGGCAGTATTGAAATTCGTTCATCTTAGTGTTATTTATACTTATTTTTGATCTTAACGAAAATACAGAAGGATTTTGAATTTTGAAGTCTGGTACTTCAGTTAGGTATATAATTATAATGATTTTAAGGAGCTTTCAGAAGTCAGAACTAGCTTAAATTATTTATGAACTTCTTCCTATAACAACAGTAGTATCTCCATATCATCAATATCAAGAAAAACGCATAAGTAATCTCAAATCATACATACTTCTTAGTTCTTTTCTTTTCTCAATTTATTTTTTCTGTTATCGGGTTTTCCTTTTGTGTATATTCAGTGGCCATAATGGCATAATGGTTAGTGCGTGGGACTGTTACACCGAAAGTCTTAAGTTCGATTCCTAGCCTATGCCACCTAAAACCAAAAATGTTTTTCATGGCTTACTGCCTCTTGCGAGTAATTGACAAATCGTCCAAGAGTATCTCTTGTCATGTGTTTCTCACCTTAACCTTTTGGATTCGGCAGAAAATTATAGATCCTTATAGATTCCTTAAAAATAACACGCACACAGGAATGGTTGAGAGTTGTAAGTCGGTAAGCCCTGGTTCTACACGAGCTATCGTGCCATCCAATTTATGTATTTATTTTATATTTGTTTACATTCGTGGGGGTGGTAGCTATCAAACTGATGGCTGCCAACTGTACACATGTAAATATATTGGTGTTAGTAAAAAACTACTCTACAACACGACACTAGTTTTATTAATAACACCTGGTCACCAAGCAACATTCCTTCTAATCAATTATACTTTTTTATTTAAATAGAAGCCGATCCAAAAGTCGCTCACGAAGTTACTCGCGGGATCAGCGAACAAGGTCTCGTACAGGTTCACGCTCTCACTCACGAAGCAAATCTAAATCTCGTTCGCCAAAAAATTTTGACCCCTATACAAAAATCCGTTATGAATCTTCGGCGCCCAAGTTATCGTACTCGTGCCAAATCGAGTTTTAAAATAGCCACAAGCTAATTTCTTTGGAAATATTTTAATAATTCCAAACAAAAATTATCGTCTCATGGCCAATCGATTAGCGAAAACAAAATAATAAATACAACATTTCATTTAAACCATTTACTTTATCATGTTGATTGGAAAATATGTTATCCTTCGGCTGTTTTGGTCACAATAATTTTAGCAATGAAACAAGATTTGTTACATTTACTTTTCCCGACGTTTCGACAGGGGTTGCTGTCTTCTTCAGGGTGAACTTTATTACATATAAAATAAAAATATAGTTAATCACAATGTTATGCAACAACAATATACAGTGAAAAGTAAAACTTACACTTTAATAACAGCCTTATTTATTAGATTTCACTAATACTCGTTTCAACCTCGAAATAGTCAAACCGAGTCGAAGCACTTACTCCGTCTTTACGCCACGTCAAACAAATTCTTATTTATTAAGTCGTTTTAGCGACGGAGTAAATTTACTGCGACTTTACTTTGCCTCTAATCCTGAAAAACGAGGATTAGAGGCAGAGTAAGCTAAAACTGGTACATAGTAGGATCAAAGCCGTAGTAAAGATGTTTTAGTATCTAAATGACATGGCATTTAGTAACTAAAAAGGAGTGTAGAAGAAGTTTTTTTATCCGTTTGTTACTAATTGTAAGGCAAAATGGATAGTTATTTTGCATTTATAAATGATTTAAATTGTTTAAACGCTTTAGTTGCAGTACAAAACTCGTTTAATCCCATATTATAATAACCAGAGAGATTGGTTTTTTTTGATAATATATTTGACATAAGGAGGGTGTAGCTAAAACCGTTTGACGTGGCGTTAAGACGAAGTAAGTGCTTCGACTCGGTTTAACTATTCCGAAGTTGAAACGAGTATTAGTGAAATCTAATAAATAAGGCTGTAAAAGAGTTATAAACCTAGTTTAAATTTTACATAGTAAACTTAAATAATTTATAAAATACAATTTATAAAAACAAAACCATGAGACTTCCGATGAAGAAGTTGAGTCAATAACTGAAGAGAGAGAGGTAGATTACGCATTATTTAATTTGAAACGAGGGAGCAGTATACCGCTGAAATATTCTGTGTGTCCTGTTTTCGATTCATGTTGTTCTTGTTATTTAGAATATGAAGTGTCTCTAAAGTGTACCGCTTGGAAGTGTGGGTTTCTCTTTGGAGAACTTGGACACCGTCAAAGTCGGGAGAGTGGCCACTTTCAATTACATGGCTGGCGACTGCAGTTTTGGCTGGATTATTGGTGTTTATGTCGGACCTATGATTTGACATTCTTTGACGAAGAAATTGTTTTGTCGTCCCAATGTAACGCAAGGGGCAAGGTTCACCAGTCTTGCCTTTACAATTAATTTTATAAATTACATCCGTACATTTGTCCTTACCAGGTTTTGCCTTCAATTTGGTGAAAAGATGTCCAAGTTTTTGGTTGGACTTAAAAGCTAAACGAACATTTTTAAGATTTTTGTTGACCATCTCTTTGAAGTTCTCGGTTAAACTTTGTACATAAACAACACTTTTGAAGAAACCATCCGTAGAATATTCGCATTGTTGGCGGGGGATTTTGTAGTTGTATTTTGAAAACAAACTCCGAATGGCTCCAGCAGGATACCCGTTATCATTCAAAATGTTGAAAACTCTTTTTTGATCAGCGGAGTGGAATTTTACATCACTCAACGTAAACACTTTGTTAATTAAGTTGCAAGCCGTGTTTA
Source organism: Epistrophe grossulariae (assembly GCA_929447395.1). Classification (NCBI taxonomy): domain Eukaryota; kingdom Metazoa; phylum Arthropoda; class Insecta; order Diptera; family Syrphidae; genus Epistrophe; species Epistrophe grossulariae. The sequence continues at coordinate 116,545,646 of OV839566.1, forward strand.
TAATAATATGTTTGGCCTAACTGGAACGAAAGTTGATGAGTCTTCCTGACGCTGTTTTTTTTTTTTGATACCAGTCAAAGGAGAGATGATTTTCTTCTCTATAGACTTTCACATCTAGGAACGCTAGTGTGTTATTCTGTTCCCTTTCGACGGTAAACTGTATTTTTAGGTTGAATCTGTTTAGGGTCAACAAAACATCATCAATTTTACTCCTATCCATCACCGCAATTAAGTCATCCACATATTTTACTATGAAGTTTGGTTTTTCTTTTGAGCCAATAAAACACTCATCAAGCAAATAATGCATCACAAGGTCAGCAATAGTGGGTGAAAGGGGGTTGCCCATAGGCATTCCAAATATTTGCTTAAAAATATCCTCTTTAAATTGTAGAAAATTATTTTCTTTTATGCAAAAATCAAGAATTTCGAGAAATTTGCACTGGTTGATTTTAGTGTTTTGACTAATAATTTCTTTTTAAGTATGTTGACAGCTAATTGAACTGGGATGTTAGTAAAAAGTGATACAACATCAAAAGAAACCAAAACATCATTCTCTCGTATTTCCACTTTTTTTGCTTTTTCCACAAATTCAAAAGAATTTCTTACAGTGTAGAGTGATTTGTTCGTCACACATTGTAAAATCCTACCAACAAATTTAGAGAGTGCTTAGCAAGGCAAATTCGTTGATGATACGATGGGTCACATAGGCATATTGGGCTTGTGTGTTTTCGGCAAGCCATATATCGCGGGAATTTGGGCAGTATATGTTGTCATCTTTGCTTTTTCTCTATCATCTATGAATTTGTTGTTGTTAAGCCATTTCACTAACTCATTATTGCGGGTTTGAAGCGTTGTTGTTGGATTATTTCTTATTCTCCGGTAAGTGTTGCGGTCTGACAATAGTTCATACATTTTCTCCTCATATTCTTTACGCTCCATAGCTACTGTGACATTGCCTTTGTCAGCTGATAGAATAATGATGTTCTTGTGTTGCTTGAGAAAAGAAATAGCTTGTTTGTTCACACCTAGTACATATTTTGCAAAAAGATCATTGTGTTGATGACGTTGAAATGAGTGCAACATATAGCTATATTGTGCTCTGATATTTTCTTGATCTCTTTCATCTTGAACGTTGCGTATAATTTCTTCCCCATCGGCTATCAACTGAAACAATGGAAAGCTTTTTTTGTCAACAGGTAGCGCAAACTTTTTACCCATCGATAACAGCCATTTGATTTCAAGAGGAAATTCAATGCAGGTTCTATTGTCAAACCATCGTTCATGCATAATGATTGTTTCCAAAGAGCTGATTTTAAATGGTCTATTTTTTGATCGAGTATTTGTTGTTTTTTATTATACGTGTACACAGAATATTTCAGCGGTATACTGCTCCCTCGTTTCAAATTAAATAATGCGTAATCTACCTCTCTCTCTTCAGTTATTGACTCAACTTCTTCATCGGAAGTCTCATGGTTTTGTTTTTATAAATTGTATTATATAAATTATTTAAGTTTACTATATAAAATTTAAACTAGGTTTATAACTCTTTTACAGCCTTATTTATTAGATTTCACTAATACTCGTTTCAACTTCGGAATAGTTAAACCGAGTCGAAGCACTTACTCCGTCCTAACGCCACGTCAAACGGTTTTAGCTACACCCTCCTTATGTCAAATATATTATCAAAAAAAACCAATCTCTCTGGTTATTATAGTATGGGATTAAACGAGTTTTGTACTGCAACTAAAGCGTTTAAACAATTTAAATCATTTATAAATGCAAAATAACTATCCATTTTGCCTTACAATTAGTAACAAACGGATAAAAAAACTTCTTCTACACTCCTTTATAGTTACTAAATGCCATGTCATTTAGATACTAAAACGGCTTTACTACGGCTTTGATCCTACTATGTACCAGTTTTAGCTTACTCCGCCTCTAATCCTCGTTTATTTTTTTTATAGATAAGTTTTTCAGGATTAGAGGCAAAGTAAAGTCGCAGTAAATTTACTCCGTCGCTAAAACGACTTAATAAATAAGAATTTGTTTGACGTGGCGTAAAGACGGAGTAAGTGCTTCGACTCGGTTTGACTATTCCGAGGTTGAAACGAGTATTAGTGAAATCTAATAAATAAGGCTGTTATTAAAGTGTAAGTTTTACTTTTCACTGTATATTGTTGTTGCATAACATTGTGATTAACTATATTTTTATTTTATATGTAATAAAGTTCACCCTGAAAAAGACAGCAACCCCTGTCGAAACGTCGGGAAAAGTAAATGTAACAAATCTTGTTTCATTGCTAAAATTATTGTGACCAAAACAGCCGAAGGAAAACATATTTTCCAATCAACATAATACAAATCAAATTGGTCAATAAATCTACATCTTAACATTTACTTTATCATTTTAAAACCATTTAGTAAGCATACGAAATGAATGGTGAAGCAAAACTTGTCTTTACAAATGAGGGGCCAGCAGTATATGCCAATGGTGCTGGGGAGGCTACGGCAACTGGAGCAGCCTTTAGCAACGTTGGAGCAACAAGCGGATCGTGACGGACGATTGCGTTGAATCCGTTGATTGGATCGGCAGTATAGTCAACAATACGTCTGTTGCCATCGGCATCGTTTAAAGAGTATTGTCCACTGACAACGCCACCATCACGGTTCTCTACTTGACTCTTGGAATCCCCAGTGAGAGCATCTTGCACGTTATATCCATAAGTGTATTGTGGATGTGAATCGTATTCCTCAACCTGAAAAGCAGCCAAAGGAGCAGCAGGGGCGAGAATTCCAGCACTAGCGATAGCGACACATGCCAGCAGTACCAAAAATTGATTTTTATTATTGGATGTTTTTTTTTGTTGTTAAGTCCCTACTTTGAATGCCATTTTTGGGTTTGTTTATAATTGCTCTAGATTCGGATAATGAAAATGAACTGGTTTGAATTGTCTATACAAACGACTTTTATACTCAATGCTCGATGATACAAAAAGTGAAGAAACAATTAGAGGAGATTACTTTACGCCCTCTTGGTTGAATTTTTGGTGTACTTTTGGAAGGGGTCTCCATTCACAACTCAGATCAATGAATCATTTTATCAATTGCAATTGTCAAATAAATAGCTTCCAATAGGCAAGGACAAATTGTCACTTATTTAATACAATCATGAAAGAATCTGGAATGCATAACCACGAACTATTATGTTAATTAATAGTAGGTGGAAATTGCTTAGTAGCTACAGCACGTGATTGACCGTTAAACCTTATAAACTCCTTAATTTATGCGCTGCACGTTCGGCATTCGTCTCACTTAAGATGGTGTACATTTTTATATAGTTTGTTGAATCATATTTCTATAACACTTTTTAGGTCTTTTAATAGACAAAGTTCCGTACATAATAACGTACATACTTCTTCAGGTCTCTTGAAAATGTTTATTATTTTAACAAGATATTTTATACCTAAAAAGAAAGTAGTACTTAATAAATTTATAACTGGTATAGGAAATAGCTATTCCGAACTAATCCAAACCATGTACAGAATTTCGGCAAAGAGATGTGCTACCATGTGAATTCTTCAATCTTAATCTGGATCAGATAGTGCGCAGGGCAGGCGTTAACTAGGACGTGTTCAACTACAGATGTATGCTGGCAATATTGAGATCATCCCAACAGGAGAAACTTTTTGTTATTCTATTAACTGAGGACGAGACCAAGTAGGACAAGTAGAAGTAAGGGGGATAATTTAAACGCCTCTTGAGTAATAGCAACAGAGATGGGTGAAATTTTGATCAAAGAAAGATTTATGACCACCAACTAAAACAAAACCACGGTTCGGTGGATTATGTCTTTATTTATTACAAACTACAAAAATGGAGCTAATTGAACGAACGACCTAAGTGGTAGACTGTTGATTTTGCCAGAAATATTTCTGTGACCAACGCATAAAGTAGGTGCCTATATTATCTATGTACATAACCGACTTAAATGATTCGATCTCTTCACCCTACAAGCTGTGTTGAAATCATTGTCTCTATTAACAGACAATAAAAATGAGTAAAACTAAGAATTTAGAGTGTATCAGGGAAGTGGGGCACACAGGTCACTTCTCAAAATACATGGATCCATGTTTCGATGAGTCACTTCGTTCCTATTTTTATCAAGTTGACCTGGGACTTACTACATTTGTTGTTGCGGCATCAGTCCAATCGACAGGCTTTATCCGCAGCCTGTGCCTACGTTCTGTAACTCTCGCATCGATTGAGAAACGTTGGAAAATGGAACAAAACTCATATGATTTGTTTCAGTTTTCATCGTTTCTCGACTTTTTTTAACGATCCGAGAGTTACAGAACGTAGGCACTGAATGTTAATGAAGTTATAAAGAATTAAAGAAAAATTTTAAATTTTAAAATTAAACTTTATTTTGAAATATACCGACTTTTTACAACAATAAATAAATAAAATTGAAGCTACGCGTTTCGGAAATTTATTCCATCATCGGGCTTTTAATGCTAATTTAAGCTGTTTCTGGTTGTTGTTGTTGCCACTGTTGTCGTGTCGTTTGTTATGATATTTGTCCTGTTCTATCTTGTGTGTTTGTCGACGAAATTGGTGGCTGTGTCAAATAATGAGTTTGTTTTAATTGTTAGTTTGTCATTCATTATTTTGTCTTGTTCTTTTTTGCATGCCTTATATATTTCGAACTCTTCTAATGCATCTAGGGTTGAGCCTTTCTTGCAGAAGTGCAATGGTTTTATGTTTGTCTCAAAACTTGTGTAATTGTGGTTCTTGTCTAATAAGTGCAATGCGTAGGTGGATTTGGTATTGTGTTTTGGTCTGTGTTCGGTGAATCTCTCATAAAATGTTCTCCCTGTCTGTCCTATGTAATATTGTTCACAATCATCACAATTTATTTTGTAAACGCCAGAGCAAGTTTTGGTGTCTTTTTTAGTTTTAAGTTTTAATATTTTTTGTATATTATTGTTTGTTTTAAAAGATACATTAATGTTGTGTTTTTTAAATTCGTTTTTTTATTATTTGTGGTCAAATGTTGGTGTATTCGATTGCTATGTATTTTGAACTTATTGTTGGGTTATTGTTGTTGGTTTTGTTTTGGTTTTCTATTTTCTTTTTCTTTTTGTGAATAAGTCTGTCTATCATTTCTGGTTTGTATCCATTTGCTAATGCTATGTGTTTTATTGTGTTGACTTCTTCGTCGTAATCTTTTTTCGTTAAAGGTATATTAATTAATCTATTGATGAATGCGTTATAGGCTGCGATTTTTTGTGTGAAGGGGTGGTGGGAGTCGTTGTGTATTGTGATGTCTGTTGTTGTTGGTTTTCTGTAAATTTTGAATTGTAATTTGTTGTTGTTTTTATTAATGTTTAGATCTAGGAAATTTATTGCATTATTTTGTTCGATTTCGCATGTGAACTTGATTTTGTTATTTATGTTGTTAATATAATTATTGAGTATGTCTATTTGTCTATTGGTTCCGTTAAATATGACAAATGTGTCATCAACGTATCTTGCGTAGAAAACTATATTCTTTTGTTGTTGATTTAATTTTGATAATATATGTTTATTTTACGTTCAATAACCAATTCTATAACCAAGAAGAAGGCCTCGCAATGGGATCCCCTTTAAGTGGTCTACTCGCTGACATTTATTTAAATCACTTTGAAAACAAACAAAAAAGGCTCAACCCTAGATGCATTAGAAAAGTTCGAAATATATAAGGCATGCAAAAAAGAACAAGACAAAATAATGAATGACAAACTAACAATTAAAACCAACTCATTATTTGACACAGCCATCAATTTCGTCGACAAACACACAAGATAGAACAGGACAAATATCATAACAAACGACACGACAACAGTGGCAACCACAGTACACATATTAAAGGTAATATATTGCGCAGGTTGTCAAAGTTGGAAATGTCAAAAAATTTAAAATGGCTGTTCGAGTGCCCACTGGAACTCAACGCGCATCATTAGAAACAACAACAAAATATTGAAATTAGACAAGGAAAGGGGCACTGAATCCACCATTTTACCACCATAATACCTCAATTTTGACAGATGCGCAGGACTGAACAAAAATGAAAACGCTAATGATATTGCCTTTAATATGTGTACTGTGAGCTGTGGCAACAACAACAACCAGAAACAGCTTAAATTAGCATTAAAAGCCCGATGATGGAATAAATTTCCGAAACGCGTAGCTTCAATTTTATTTATTTATTGTTGTAAAAAGTCGGTATATTTCAAAATAAAGTTTAATTTTAAAATTTAAAATTTTTCTTTAATTCTTTATAATTTACATATTACAACATGGAGAAAAAAACAATAACATATGTTAATGAAGTCATTGATGTGGTGTTAGTTTCCAGGGCTGCGGTGGGTGTAGTTTTCATGGCAGCCAAAATTTAAATTTCTTTGAATTTAAGTCATGGTTTTAAGACTGCTTGCCTTATCTAAAGCTGGCCACCAGACGAAACTAAGTTTAACTAAAATCTGGTTAACCAGCAGAAGATAAAGCGGAGAAGATAAAACCCATCCTTGTAGAAAACATTTACACGTCCTTGCTTTGGGTCATTTCTGCATTTACAAGACTTGTTTGAATCATAGAGTTAATTCAGTTTGACAGCATCGAATCAATTTTAACGGAATCGAAATGTTTTCAAGAATATTGAAGGATCCTATTATGCCAAGGAATTCTCCCAGTTTAAATTAGATTGATTTCTCAATCGTGGCGATCCCTTAATGAAGTGCCGTCACAAAAGATTTGCTCTGCATATTATTTGCATGTTGGGCCTGTGAGAGGACACAATCGTTTAACATTTCTATTAGCCCTTCTTATGTCTTGAGAAGGCCAATAACCCTATCTTCCATGGTCTTATTGGCATTTGAGTGGGTTTGCCGGGTGTGTGCTGATTTTATCAAATTTGTTTTAAGGAAGTCGTGAGAAGTGTTGATATTGATTTTTCGAGCTTAATTTGTGGACTCAATGGGTCGTATTCAAAAAGTTCAGTGTTGAAATCGTACTCACAACATGAGATCGTTCTCGGTTTGTTGAATTTGTTTACACAGAATGTTTGCGCAAAAAACAAAACAAATTGAGTACGATCTCTGTAAGATCGATCTCAACACTTTGATCTTTTAGAATACGACCCAATGGGCCCTATCGCGAACGAGATTTCCCTGGAAATATTTCCCACGTTCGAAAAATTCGTATCGTGAATGGTGTTCGAAATTCCCCTCGGAATTTATTCCTATCGTGAACAATATTTCCATGGGAAATTTGTTGTGATTTCTCTGGAATTTTTCCGCATTTATTTTGGTGGAGAAATTAAGGCGGGACGGAGCCACAGTACACATAATAAAAGCAACAAATCAACTTAAAGCATCAAATATATAGCCACGCGACGGCGAGTACTGTGAGACGGAGCAATGTAAGTTAAATTGAAACTTTTTTGATAAACAAAAACAATTTTTTAATTTTATCATAGGACGAACTCAACAAACCAAAACCAAATAGAACTGCTGGTCAGTATTATGGAAAATAATACAGACATAGCGACAGGATTTACCACCTACAGAGAAAAAGAAGATTTGGCAGCCTGACGATTTTAGGCACAGCAAATAATTTTTTTGTCATGAGAAAGGAATCGGAGAGGGTGTCCAGTAAATATTTGAATAAAACTTTATTTAATCGAAAATTCTTGATAAATCTGAAACAAGAAGAATTGAAAAGAAAATTTGGTGCATTGCTAAATTTTACTCACAATTCTTGTGGTAACTCCAAGGATTTGGAATTATTATCCCTTAGTTCGGTTCATATTGACCTGATTTCATTTTTTGTATTTCTTTCTCCTCGACCGCCAAGTAATACCAATCCTATATGCTATCCTATGCATTTAAAACTTAAAATTGTAAAATATTTAAAATTCGATCCAACCAAAACAAAATTTAATCCAAACAACAAGAAATGTTACTGTCAAAACAATGTTTTCAGATGGAGGGATTTCGTTCTTCTCGGGATTTTCAAATAAAATAAAATATTGAGGACGGCGAAATTTAACCCTCGTTCAAACCAAAATATCTTGTTGCACGAGAGAGATTTGTCCGTCGAAGAGGACAATTTTATGGGATTTTATACAATTTGGTTGAAATGAACGCACCCAATATTCCTTTCTTCTCATGGAATAAAAAAAAACGCATTTAAAATGTTCCGCAATGAATAAAAAAACAACACAATTCGATAATAGGTGGAATTAAGATCAATTGATAACACTGCACACAATTCGAAATTGATTTTCGAAAATAGTTTTGTTTTTCAAAGTTGGTAGTTTTTTCCGTGGGAAAAATTTATTCCGAAGGAAGTTCACGATAACTAGAAATATTTCCTGGGAATGAAACTTTCCGTGGGAAATTAAATTCCCCGGGAGATTCCCGATAGGGCCCATCGTTTATACAAAATTTTCCCCGGGTAGCTCTTTAAGATCAGGTTGTTCAGTTTTTGTATTCATTTTTAGTGATCTTGAAGAGATCCCAGTCGTTACTATGTTTAGCTCCTTGAGTTTTTCCTAAGGATCAACAGTCCATTGAACAAACATACGGGGTTGAGCTTGCCTCTTTCTTTGGTAATGGGACAAAAACTTTACTAGGCATCATGAATAGTTGACGTTAATCCACTAATATGTTTTTCAATGTCCGAGCAGTTTACCATAGGAAAGTTTGTTTGGTAACGAAGGCTGGTTCATTACTTTATTTAAGTTTGTCATTTTGGTCACCATTGTATTTCTATCCATGGTAACAGGAGTATTTTTCATTGAATTTTTGAACAACAACAACTTAAAGGTGCTACCACCAATTGTTTACGAATTATTGTATATATTATACATGCACACATTATTATGCACATCATAGGGATCGAACCCACGCATATCAGATAAGCTCAGTCTTAGAAGTCCTATGTACTACGCATTCCACCCCTTAAGAGATGTGTTGTTTGTTTATGAAATGTATTTGGAGCATCAGCATTTTTCTAAGCACATCAAGTATGCTGTTTTGTTCCGCCTCCATTTTTCTCCATACCTTACCACTAATAAGGAGACTGATGATTGGCACCCTTTGAAATAGCTATATCTCCAGCCAAATAATTAATTAAAACGGATTATAAATTAATTCATATAAAATTGGTGGTAGCACGTTTAAGTTGTTGTTCAAAAATTCAATGAAATTGACGGAATAAAGAATGGTCAAGTCTAATAAACTGACATTCTAGTATGAATAATACAATAAATAATAATAATAGGAGTATTTTTCTTTTACAAAGAAGTTACTTTTATATTCATATATTGCAATGAACTTCAAGAAAAAAACATGCCGCTTTTGAAGATCTACAATATTATTTTATTTACAAAGGTTTAATATTAGGTGGCAAATAACTCTTATAACAAAAGCAGCTTAGTATCACATAGCCTTGCAATCAATTAATCATTGTTTATACTTGGATAGAGAAACATCGTACTTTTATCTATAAGAAAAGTAATTATTATTATTTCATTAATTTTAAACAAAAAAAAAACTTACCGGCGTGGAATATATTTCCGCTGACCACAGGTTTTGGTGGAAGTTTGGGCGTTGTATCAGCGGAACAAAACATTGTCTTTGATGATGACGCAGTTTTTCCATGCATAGCTTTTGACTCATTGTCGCAAGGTATCACTGAAAAGTCATATACCTCAAATGTTTTTGGCGATGATGAAAAATTTATTGAGGGAGATGAAATTTGATCGTCATTCCTGCCAGCGTCCGAGTTTGTGCTGGAATAAGTTGAACCTCTATTTTGCATCGCAGAGTTTCTTCGCATCATTATAATACTGGTGTTTGGAAGCAGCAAACTATTTTGACCTATTACTACGTTTGAGTTTTGTTTTACAACAGTGCCTGATGTGCTCATTACTCTGGGGGGCAAAGGTGGTGGACTTAGTTCACCATCTCGTGGAGGAAGCTAACAAAATATTAATACATTTTTTATATCGAATTCAAAATTATTTAAAATGTTATCAACGAATTACTGTAGGCGCATCTGGAGCCTGTTGTTTTTGAGCCATTTCATTGAAACTTTCTACTCTGTCCCTCCGTCGGGGTGGAAGTGGTGGTGGAGCAGCAGATTCAAATCCAAGATGAGTTGCAGGAACATTAACGTGAGGAGATATGGGAATGGAAAGTTCCATACTTTGTAGTGAGTATGGAGATGAAGTTGCCTCAGCATAGTGTAATGGCTCCTTAGGACTGTTAATCAGAAAGAATTATTGAGTATTTTAATAGAACATAAAGCATTGTAGATTGATTCATAATATAGAATCGGTGCCGTAGGAGTTTCGAAACGATTTCGATTTCGTTTTTCAATGGAGGAGACATAAGACATTGAAAAAAGAACATTGATCTGAGGCTAGCAACAATAAGGGGTGAAATTCTGTATGGAGAAAGCGATCAAACGTTTTCGTTTGTGCGAAAGATTTGCATGCACACATTATTATGCACACCAGAGGGATCGAACCCACGCATATCAGATAATCTCAGTCTTAGAAGTCCTATGTACTACGCATTCCACCCCTAGGAGTTTCGAAACGATTTCGATTTCGTTTTTCAATGGAGGAAACATAAGACATTAAAAAAAGAACATTGATCTGAGGCTAGCAACAATAAGGGGTGAAATTCTGTATGGAGAAAGCGATCAAACGTTTTCGTTTGTGCGAAAGATTTGTTTCAAATCTTTATGCAAGTCTTTCGCACAAACGAAAACGTTTGATCGCTTTTTAGATACAGAATGTCACCCAAGATAAAAGTGGGTTACTATTAGCAAAAAGGACAGACCCATTAAGAACATTAGTTGGCCTGTTGTAATACGATGAATGTAATAAGCTCTGTCCTTGCTCGTTAAATCATTTGAAGCTTCATACAAGAGAAGAGAAAAATTAACTGAAGAAATGTCTAAAACGAACGTCCAGGCGTCATCACAGTTTTGAGAACGTTAGGCAAGAATTGTCCGCTTTACTCACTCGACAACAACTTATTTGTCTACCTTTCGGATATGCTTTGTTTTGTTTATAGCACTCGGTTGTTGGATGGCGGAGATTCAACGCAAGAAAGACATTCAAGCTTTGGATGTGAATTCACGAATTAAATTAAAATTTTGCAAATTCAATTTTCCCATAAGAAGAATAACATACTATCAACTTACCTTGAATTCTTTGTAGGAATAAAACTTTGAGTATGCATAGGTGCATTTTGGAATGGAGATCGAATTTTTTGTTTTAAATGATGATCAGTTTTTGGGCTTATAGCAACCAAAGGTGCTGGCGAAGCTAAGCTTTCACATATACTTCCGATTGAAATGTCTCTAGAATGGTTGTAGCTATCCATTTTATTTTCCTTTGGCATAAATTGTGATTGAAAATAGTCACCGATTGAAGTCGCGAGAGGGCTTTTTGTAGGATTTGCCACATCCGAACTCCACGCGTTTGTGCTTGTTATACAGTTATTTATATTTGTAGCTTTTTTAGGTAAAATTGGAGCGACTGCGCACGAAGTATTTGTTGCTGAAAGCAAATCTTCTCCCAAACTATGATTTGCTTCCGTTTCTGTATTATATATTGCATCCAAATTTGAATTATATTGTAATGACTCACTGCCACTACATTGACTGTTGTGGCTGCTCAAATGCTGATTCCAAAAACTACTACTCTTTTCAGGTATATTAACATTTGCGAAAACCGAAAATGATTGAACGTTCATAGACGAATATGAGGTTGGCTTCATTCCACCAGGTGGACTCTGCTCTCCGTCGTATTGCACATTGTTCTGCAGCTTAGAACCGAAGGTTAAATTTGATAAAATTGGTAGACTATTATTGCTATTGCTACTATTATTAATATTGCTGGTTGTTTGTCGTCGTGGTTTAATGCCAGGAGACTTCAGTGTAATTGACGCCCACTTTCGTGCCTATTTTTGAATAATATGAAACAGTAAGGTGTAAATTACTAATAATTTGTAAAGAAAATACTTACAAACTTGGGTGGCTGTTTGCAACCTCGGGGTTCAATCCGTAAGCTTTCGTGGTACAAATAATTTGATATGTCAGTGTCTGACATGCCTTTAAAAGGGTTTAAATTCTCCAGAAAATTCTATTAGAAAAACCAATATAAATAAAACAACTAAAAAAATAATTATTTATTTCATACCCTTATTTTAGGATCAACCATTAAGCAGTATGGTTGATTTTGGTATTGTTGAATTTCACCAATTATCTCTGCTACTTTTCTTCTTTTTGAAAAATTAATAAGCTCTGAGTTTGGCAAAAAATCTGGATTTCCTTCTTCAAGATGCAGTATATTTGTGAGGTATCTACCAAAGAATGGTACACATGGAGGGTTTATTGAGCGCAATTTTTCTTGATATTTCTTCAAATGTCCATCGTCGTTTAGCTCTCGACATTCTTCAAGAAATTTTTCATATCTTGCAGGTAGACCCTGAAATGTGAGTTTAAGTCTATAAACCGAAGCACTGCCCATTGCAGCAATTATAGATAAAATCCCATTGAAATTATTCAATTCCAACATAACCATCATAACTTCAATTGCTCGAGCTACCATCGCTACTCTTTCTTCATAGTTTTCAGACATTATTATTGATTTCTCAAACCATCGCGTTACATTTGTGGTGTATTTCATTATTTTCAAAAGATTTGGGCTTTTGGTTTCTTTATCTTTTTTAGTCCATGGTGAGCCGACTAATTCCGAGGGTTTGACATTTTTATACAATTCAAACTCGAGCAGAGTTAATTGTCGTGCAAGTTCCAATGGATGCAGTGTAAGCAAATTTATCTCGGAGTCTGGTACCTGAAGATGATGTTCAATAGGTGGCGGACTGTTGCCATAGGCAAAAGTTATTTGCTTTTGACTTTTTTCTTGTTCATTTTTCTGAAATTGATATAAAATAAAAAGAGTTTTATAATAATATTAGTAGACTAGTGCTCGCATGTTTTATAAACTTTTCCACTAAAATGTAACTAACTAACTAACTATAACTTTTGTTGCAAAAGAAATAGTATATTATATATGTTTGAGAAAGTTGCTAATCAATTCAATATTTTTCCGCTTAATTTATGTTAAAACTGTTCGATAAACCACTTTTTTGGTTTTACCAACATATTCATGGAAAAACGTGAGCAGGCTACATACAGTTGTTCATGTGAAAAACATGGTTTTCTAGATGAACACCTGCCACTTAAATTGTTTGTCCTTTTTGATGGTCTAATTCTACTTTTAAAGTAAACTGCAAGCTTATTATTAAAATTCCAGTTATTATTGTAGCTTTCACTACTTTTGGGATATCATTTACGTACTTTTCCCATTTGTTGAGAGGATTTAAATGTCCAGTCTGTATTAAAAACAAATCTCAATTTTTATCATTTTCGATTTCTCCTTTTACCTAAATTTCTCGCCTTAAGTCACTAAAAGAGGTCGAGCGAAACAAAAATCCATAATGGTCAAATACATCATATATTTTCTCTAGCTAAAGCATCTTCATTGACCTATGTCCATCTTCTTCTTGTTAGATGCCCGGGGCGAAAGTGCTAAATGGGGCCCCTTATGTGATCAGATATTGTTGTAGTTTTTATAACGTCAGCTTTTACGACAAAACAAAACACATCAATCATATATTAATTATAAAACACGTACGGGTTCAGAAAGAATGCACATCAACATTGGGCAAAGCAACCAACAGGTAGCATGCAAAAAAATAATGAATAGAAAACAAAATAAGAGCTTTTATTTAATAGAAGCGACCCACCCCCGCCGTTGTATGGGAAGCACTTTACTTTAACCAAAAAACGAAATTCTGTTGATCCGATCGCTACATCACATGATTTTAAGTTGTTGATTTTAAGTAACATCATCACTTTATAGACGCTGTCGTTGTTTTTAAAATATATGTATGTACCTAAACTCAGCGGCACGGAATCTTGGCCAAACTTGATTTTTGTTGTAACTCGCCCTCAAATAATTTTTTATTAATGATTTGATTGTAATTATGTTAAATGTGCATATTTTGATTGTTTTAAACCCTTTTAAGATAACTCAAAGGTTTACTTTATTTTTTGTAACGATAAATTAAAATTTAACATTTTCACCGAAAAAAAAACAGTATAAAATGAAAAATTACGTATTTTTGGGGGGTTTTGAGACGTGTCAGTATCGTATGTTTCCTCCTCTTGGCCATTCTAAAGCCTGCAGTCGATCTGGCATACCCATCACCACTACAGAAACTATGGTTTTTCATATAGGCTCAATTATGGTATGGGGAGGTATAAGTTCCGAAGGGTGTACGGAGTTGGCCATCGTTGATAATCGATTAAAAACAACGCGATACGTTGAGAAGATCCTTGAGGAACACGTCTTACCCTATATGGGGTTCATAGGGTACGATCAGTTCCTATTTATGCAGCACAATGCACGACCAAATGAGGCGCTTTGCGTATATGAATACCTTCAGTGCACTGGTATTCAAAAACTGCGGTGGCTCACCCGTAGTACGGATTTAAATCTCATAGAGCATATCCAGGACATGCTAAAAAGAAAGATAAAGTGCCCATCCCACCCCCTACAAACACTGGACGAGCTCAGGAATGGTGCACTAGCCGCTTGGGAGAGCTTATCGTGAAGGGATATTAAAAACATTATCCAGAGTATGCCAGATCGACTGCAGGCTTTAGTATGGCCAAGAGGAGGGAACACACGATACTGACACGTCTCAAAACCCCCCAAAAATACGTAATTTTTCATTTTATACTTTTTTTTCGGTAAAAATGTTAAATTTTAAATTATCGTTATAAAAAATAAAGTAAACCTTTGAGTTATCTTAAAAGGGTTTAAAACAATCAAAATATGCTCATTTAACATAATTACAATCAAATCATTAATAAAAAATAATTTGAGAGCGAGTTACAACAAAAATCAAGTTTGGCCAAGATTTCGTGCCGCTGAGTGTATATTTTCGTTGAAAATCGTTTTTGGAGGCCCCATACAATTTTGTTTCTTGCGTAATGTAGAAACATTATGACAAAAATTATTTATTATGAGTACCCATTTTTTTGCAAAATGGATACTTTTGCTGGTATTTTTACATTTATGTAGCAAAATACATTAAAGCCAAAATTCTTAATTCTGAAATATCTTTCTGCTTGAATCCCTACCTACCTTAGTCCGCGATTGTATATTTTGTATTTAAAACAGTATGTCGATCCTTAATCGATAATAGACAACCAGGAATCGAGAAGCCTGTTGTGAGAGTCGATTGCGATAAGTTACACACCGATTTCCAGTACTTGAGAGAGAGGTACGGTGTTAGAGTTGTAGAGCATAATGCAGTCAACGGAACCAAAGAGGAGTCGATGAATGAATTTCGGATATTTCTATTCGTTCTTCCAGCGAATTCAGGTTGATTTGATTAATGTGGGAGGTAGGATCAATGGATTGCTCCAAGATATATCTAGAAAGCGTAGTTTGGACGCACTCGATTCTGCTAAGTGAATAAATTAGTAAGGGGATTATACTTGACAAGCATATTCAAGGAGCTGCCCAACGAATATTATGCAAAGGGACCGAGTAAAACTGTCAAGTCATGTGTCGAAGAAATAGTCTTAAAAAACTTTATATCGTCGGCGTAAGGTATCATTAATAGTAAGAATGAAAAGAAGTGGACATACATATGTAGCTGTCTAAACACTGTGCCTAACGGTTTTTTAGAAGAGAATTCAAAGCCCGTAGTGGACAATTTAGGAAAACATTTTTTTTAAGTATGGCTGGGAGATCATCAGGACCAGAAATAAATTCATCACTTCATGAGATAAGGGTCCACAGGTTCAAGGCAGAAATTTTGGAAAATTAAAAATTGTTTGAAAATGTGTGGAAAAATCGGTGATTTCATTTTTGAAAAAGGGAGAAATTTTGTAGCCAACGGAATTTTATTGGTAGTTAACAATTTGCAAAAATGACTAAGGATCTTTGACAAGGTTGGTTTGATTTTCCATTAGATAAAGCTCCGCAAAGTGAAGATAAGAACCGAGATATTTAGACTAGGAAATCGAGAGCAGTGGAAAATTTCCCACATCGTATTTTATTTTTCAGAGACCGAAGTTTCCGATTTCCCAAGGTGGGGACTGTCAAAATTGACGGAAACTATGTTGAGATATCCATTGATTTCATGGAATTTTGGTTTAGATAAATCTTAAGAAGATTTAATTGCAGGGGGAGTGTATTGTGAAAGAGAACTGTAAAAAAAATGAGAGAAGGGGAGGATGGTAGTTGTCGATAGTTGGGAATGGTTTAAGGTAAATGGGATCTGTGCCTACGTTCTGTAACCCTAGCATCGATAAAATTGGTCGAGAAACGGTGGAAAATGGAACAAAACTCATATGATTTGTTTCAAATTTCATCGTTTCTCGACTGATTTTATCGATGCGAGAGTTACAGAACGTAGGCACTGATGTGAAAATAAGGTCAAATTGTCTACTTATGAAACTTGAGATGCCACTTACTTGGCAAAAGCTTTAATCAGCTAGGCGATCAAAAACGGGAAAAACGCCCGTGTGTACAAACAAGAAGAAGTGACTGTTTGCACACACATATACATATCAATTTGTATCTTTGCATCCAAAGATCAGAACTGTATCATGGTCTTTTTATTCATGTTTATAGTTTGAATAAGTCTTGCGGGTCTCGACATTACGTTTTAGTTCTCTTGTGAATCTCTTGACGTTTTTATCTATGATTACTGTTTGAATTTTTGAACGGTATGAACTAAATTATCAAAATACAACACACACGCACAAAAAAAATTTTTTAATTAAAATTGGTATATACCATCGCGTTGGTCGGTGCAAATAGTTAACATGTAATAGTATACGTGTCTTCAACAATAAAATACAAAAAAAGTTTTATTATGACTTTTCGGACGTGTTTCGAGGCTATATTTAAAAATTAAAGCTGAATCACAAATATATCATAACATAATAAATATAATATTTAAAAACCTAAGAGAAATATTTACCTTTCTTTGAACAATTTTCATCACTGAATCAACCCATTTCTTCATAGATTTTCCATTGACATTTTCCAAGAAATGGAGCAGAGTCTCCAACAAAATTGGATCTTTTTCGAAATCATAAAAGTGATGATCGACCCAATGTCGAAGAACGTTCAACACTCGAAATTGTACAGGCTGGACATATTCCTTTCGATATCGTTTCCAATCTTCACGTTGAGAATTTTTGTGTAACTTTTCAGAATCTGGATTATTTTCTCTTTCGCTAGAGGGCACTTCCTGATACACTAAACTTGGATCCGGTATGTTAAAACGTTCAATCAAAAGTTGAAGTAGACTTTGTGGAGAACAAAAGTAGCGATAAGTTGTTAAAAATGTCCTAACGAACATAGGATCTGCATAAATGTGATACGTCAAACGTTCAATTAATTTACACAACGTAGCCCCCTTATTAAAAAAATAGAAACATTTTAAAAATTACTTGAAGATTAATTTATTTTATATTTTACCTTTATAAGTGGAACTCCAGCACTTTCACGTTCTTCTAAAACAATGTTATTTACATTATCAGGAATGGCAAATTTGTATATATCAGGACTGGGTAGACGCAGCGGATGCTTTTTCTCCATGTCTAATAATATGCTATCCAAAATACGATCTAACATAGATTTTGTATTCACCATTATAAGATCAGCCATCCAATCACTCTTGTGTTGAGAATTTTTCGCTACATGGATAATATTATAATTTATGATCTATTTTGGTTTATTTGAATAGAATAATTACCTATCAAAATAACAGCTGGTTCTAATCTAGGAGAGATTTCGAATGCATATTTTAAATCTTCAGTATCGCTTCGATCGATTATCTCAACCCGTCGCATAAAGAATTTTTCTTTTAGCCTAAAATCGTAGTTTGAAGCTCCAGTAGAAACAGTCTGTTTTTTGGCAATTGATTTACATAGAACTATAAGCCCGTCGAATAAATAAACCTTTCTTTCTGTTATTCTTTTTCCTCCCAGTTTACTAAGAGTGTCCTCTGAAAAAAGTAAGAATTTAATAAAATTTAATCATGTATGATAAGAACTCATAGAAATAAATATTTAAAGGTTAAAGCACCTGAGAAACTATCAACTTTGCAGTCACCTAATACAGTTGCCAGAACCGTGGCTACCAGCCACCTCGATGGAAGCGACGCTAGGAAGTTTAAAAAAAAAACCAAGCAACTGGCTGCCGGTTTTAAGGCAAAGGCGTAGGCTATTTGAAATAGCGAAGGTAACCAAGTCACCGAAGCACGGGAAAAAGCAGCTATATTCAACAAGCATTTGAAATTAATGTTTCATTTGTCATTAAAACGAGTCCATAAAAATATCTTTGGTCTAAAGATGATGTTTTGAGGGGAAATGTCAGAGTAAACAAAATTAAATCCGAGCATCATGTCATATCTATCTTTCCAATTAGGTAATACGGCCAGATTATGTAAATTTTCGTTCACATAATATGTAATTTACTTTTTCGGTATGTCAAAATTTTAGAGAAACTTTCATCCTCAATATATGATAAAATATTTTTGATGTGTAAACATCTATACTGGCGGTAGGGTGAAAAAAAACGTAACGTATTTTGTGATCGTGATTCTGTGATTGTGATTCACGTTACGTTACGTATGTTTACACATCTTAACCGTGAGCCCAGCACTCAAACTTTTTTATAATTTTGCTCGTTCTTAATTTGTTAATTAATAACAACTGGTTAGTTTGTATACAAACAGAAATAATCACATGGGTTAAATGTTTAAAGAGCGTTAAATACTCCATGTATAACAGTTGAGCTTTTATGACTGCAAGTTGGTTTTCATTTAGGCCATGCGCGCACATGCAACTAAATAGTTTGGTTTCGATTTTGAGCACAATGGGCTTATATGGGAGTGCGCTCACATAAACTTGGGCGGACTCTCATATAATCTTATAGTACTCAAAATCGAAATCGAACAGTTTAGTTGCATGTGCGCATGTCAATAAATGAAACAAAAGATTTTTGTTTTCACAACGTTTCGTCCATGTCTATGAACATCATCAGGTGAAATTACAATACATATTACTAATTACATTTATATCGTAAAAATACAACAAATGGTTTCTCTAACCTTACACTTTAAAGTGAGACTTGCAAGTTAAAAAGAACGTTAAATACAACAAACCTCGTATAAATTCGTTGCAGCATTGGCCAACATCTTTATCCCAATGTTCAACAGAATTTTGTAGATCTCTCGTCTTTTCTATTGCCAGTAGTCGACGAGCTCGACTATGCATTGGAACTGCTGATTCCCTTTAATAAAAAAAAAAAGAAGAATCATTAAAAACATACAGCTTTAAATTATATTTCAAATAAAATTTACTTGGGTAAATTAGCGACAATATTTTCAAGATCACAGCGCAAAGGTCTTAATAAACCTTGAACTTGTTCGAAGCTTTCTTTATCCTCCTGCGAAGGACTCAGCTGCATTAATGATTTAATGTAATCCAAATATAAGAAAGCATGCCATATTGGAACCAACAGCAACTTTGGCAAATAATACTTTACGGCTTCTCGAAATCCATGACCTGCAGACATTAAAGATATTGCCTAAAATTAAAACAAAAAAATATGATTATAGGTATATTAGTTTATAAAAAAAAGAATAAATTAAAAAAAACTCACATCTGGCTTGGAAAGTAAAGTTGATAGTGCGTCTCTAGACATTTTCGAAGTAACTTCTTGTGCGTACTTTGTATACACATCGAATTCTTCGGCTTCGGCTAATTCTTCAAAGCAACTTCCTACACATGGAGGAGTTTGCTCTTGAGACATTTCAATTACATCTTCCAAGGAGCTTAACAATGTCACTGTCACTTCGTATATGTCAAGAATATTTGAAAATATTGGTTCTATTTCCCTCGTATCTGGTACAACTTTAATTAATTCTTCTCGAAAGACACGAATTATCATATGAAGATCACGCTGATATTGCTTTTCGTCATGTATTAGTTCTTTTACAACTTCTTCGTAAGTGAGACTAGCTCGTGGGGCAGGTGGCAATGGACTAGGAATTATTTTGTTATTCATATCAGATTGATAGAACATATCCATCAACACCTATTTATAAAAAAAAGCAAAATATATAGAAATTTTTGCTGCATTTTGCTATTCAGCTTACCTTGTCTGCACACATAGCAACTTCAATATCTTCGCGGGATATTTCAAGATGTTCGATTTTTTGCACATAATTACCGGCCAGTTTTAAAATATCAGCAGAGATATATTCGAGAACGGCGACCAAAAATAAAGTTACGGAACTATCTACTTTGTATTGCAGAATATCCTTTAAAAGAAAAATTATTATTATTATTATTATAAGTTTATTAACAATAAATTAAATTACATTGCTAATAATTTAAAATATAAAGCTGGAGCTTCTAGGGCTTTCAGCTAGTAATTAGGTTTATAGAAGTTTGTCTAAATTTAGTGCTGACATTAGTTTATAAACATCATTTACATTACTATATGTGATTTCTGTTAAAAGATCTGCTAATTTTTTTTGAATAAGAGTTTGACTTTTTAAGTTTATTTGATTACATGATAGTAGATGACTTATGGTAAGCGTTTGGTTTTCGTTGCAGAAGTGGCAAAGCGGGGGCGTTTCGTTAGTGATGAGGTGTTTGTGTGTCAAGTTGGTGTGACCCATTCGCAATCGTATATATATTTTGATCTTATTATTTGATAATTCTTTAGGGTAGTTGGCCTTTTCAGCATTAGGGTTAAATTTTGAGTAAGTGTGGTGATAATTTAACCAGTTAATTTTCCTCTTATATTTCCATGTCTTAAGTAGATGGTTTCTTATGTCTCTTTTGTGAGAGGTTCTTTTAGAGCAGATTTAGCTACAGCGTCTGCAACTTCGTT
Source organism: Epistrophe grossulariae (assembly GCA_929447395.1). NCBI lineage: Eukaryota > Metazoa > Arthropoda > Insecta > Diptera > Syrphidae > Epistrophe > Epistrophe grossulariae. Next base: position 116,566,707 of record OV839566.1, read on the forward strand.
GCCATTGATACCTTGGTGCCCTGGGATCCATGCAATTTTTAGTTTACCATTTCTGGAGATAAGTTTATCGCGGATGGATTCGATGATTTCACTATTGTTATTAATGTTATTAATAGCTTTTACAGAAGAAAGACTGTCGGTAAATATAATAGCTTTGTTGGTCTCGTATTTGTCTATTGCACAGAGAATGGCAAAAGCTTCAGCCGTGAATATCGATGTAAAAGCTGGAAGTATACCTTTGCAAATGGTTGTTGAGTTTTCTGCGATAACAGCAAATGATGTACCGTCTTCTGTTTTTGAGGCATCAGTAAACAATAAGTGCCATCCTTGTTTCTTGTGGCTCTCTGCCATGTCAAAAAACATGGCCTTAAAAACATCTTTACTGGTTGATGTTATGGAGAATTTGCTGAGGTTGGTGAGTATAGACTCTTTTGGTAAATTCCAGGGTGGGTAGGTAGTTGAATTTAGATTTTGGATGGCAATAGGTATGTCAAGATCTTTTGCGGATGTTAGAGCGGAGTTTAAGGTAGATTTAAGTCTTGGGATTTTCTTCCGTTTTTGAATTTTTTCGGCATCATTGTGAATGGGTGACCTTCTGGAGCAGTTTATTTTTTGTATCGTACCCGTTGTAAGATATTCAATTCTTTCAGTAAGTTGTGGTAATCCAGCATCTGTCAAGAGGTTCCGAATCGGAGTTGTACGAAAAGCCCTCATACTGCTCCTAATGGCTGCGTGGTACGGTGTTGTGATAAGTTGGGTGGATGACTTCGAACATTTACCATAAATCGCTAAACCATAGTCAATCTTAGATAAAATAACAGATCTTACTACATTGATTATAGTATTTACGTTAGAATAGCTGTTTTTAGAAGAAAGATATTTTATTAAATTAACTCTAGTAGTAAGGCTATTTTTTAAATTTGTACAGTGTTTCTTAAATGTAAAATTAGAATCAAAAATAATTCCAAGTATTTTAGCAAAGTTAACATTAATTATATTAAAATTATCTAATTGTATTGAGATACTTTTACTACAACTATATTTTTTACAAATATGGAGAAGCTCACATTTTTGTGTTGAGATTTTTGAACCTGAGTATTGCCCCCATTCTGAAAGGCTTTGGAGAATATTTGTGAAAGTTGAAGCGAGGAACGTTAAGTCTTTGCTCTTGGAGTAAACTATCAAGTCGTCGGCATATAGTGTGTGACCTACAGTGCTGTGACGATCAACTATAGAGCTGATTTCATTAAAAGCAATTATAAAAAGGGCTACTGATAAAGGCGATCCTTGTGGAACGCCATTTTCCAAGTTATGAATAGATGAATAGGTACCATTCGCCTTAATACGGAAATATCTATTGCTTAAAAATGACTTGGGACAATATCCCAATTCTGACGAAAATCGATATTGAACAGTCCATCGACGATTTAAAGAAAGACAAATGTATAGGAAATGACGGTATTGCAGCCGAAATGCTTATATATGGAAAGGAAACAATCTCCACAGTTCTAACTGTATTATTCAACAAAATCCTGAAGACTCAGCAAATACCAAATCAATGGAAGCAGACTACCATAACATTTATTCACAAAAAAGGACAAAAAGAAGATATAAATAACTATAGACCCATTAGGAATATTTCGACGATCTACAAACTATTTTCTAAAATAATATACAAGGTGACGCTAAATAAAAATCAACCCAGAGAGCAAGCTGGATTCCGTGAAGGATTCTGTACAACAGACCATCTACAAACGACGAACCAGCTAATCGAAAAATTCAACGAGTTTAATAAACCACTTTACTTTTTATACATTGACTTCAGCAAAGCATTTGACTCTATAGAACATGACGAAATATGGAAAGCGCTGGCAAATCAAGGTATTTATTCATCCTATTTTTATCCAGACTACAAAATATTTATGCAGACAATTCAGCTGAAAATAAAAACAGACAGAATTGGAAGAGAGTTTAAAATAAGAAGAGGAGTAAGACAAGGAGACCCAATGTCACCACCATTGTTCTCCGCCGTGCTGGAGGAGATATTCAAAAAACTCAATTGGAAAATTCGAATAAACATATGGGGACAATATTTAAACAACCTAAGATTTGCCTGACGATATAGTTTTGATTTCATCAAAAGCCGAACACATAGAATCTATCCTTACAGATTTTACTTCGATTTGTAAATTGTATGGACTCTACATTAATAAGTCAAAAACAAAAGCCATGACGAATCATACAAAACTTGACATAATGTTAGACAACGAAAAAATTGAATATGTGGATGACTATATTTACATAGGACAACTAAAATCATTCAAGGACCAAGAGAAAAAAGAAGTGAGCAGACGCATCACGAACAGTTGGAAGCAATTTTGGAACATAAAATATATATTACAATCGAACATAAATGATGAAACACGGAAAGCCAAACAAAAATGAACCAAAATAACTGTCGTGCTAAAACGAATAAAAGAACTTAAATGGAGCTGGGCGGGACATATCTCTCGACTACAAGATCAGAGATGGACAAAGATTATTACCAAATGGAAGCCAGAAGAAACAAGACCAGTCGGAAGACCGAAGAAAAGATGGGATGATGATTTAAGAGATTATAGACGAAACTGGTATATTGAACCAAAGGACAGAGAGATATGGGCAGCATTATTTATTTATTTATTTATTTGATCTACAAGCTTAAAGCTAACAGATTATTGAGCATATAATATACTTAAAGATATAACTTAAAGATAGAATGAATTAATATTATAGTGATAAGCTTCGCAGAGCATTTTTAAATATTGATCTTGAAAAACTTAGGTCTATATCGTTGCAGACTGAGTTAAAATTTTCTACTATTCTATTAAATGGTTCATTTGATCCATATTTAGTTCTATGCCACGGTAGAAAAAGGAGATTCCGTTGTCTGAGAGGTCTTTCAGGAGCATAAATTGAGACTAAAGCTAATAGTGATGGGCATTTTATATGATAACACAATATGTCTTTTACAAGAATTATATCATGTAATTGCCGGCGGGTGTCTAGTCTAGAAATGTCAAGAAATAAGCACCTGGCTTCATAACTTGGTGAGAAATCCCACCTCATTTTCGCAAAAATAAATTTCGTAAATCTTCTTTGGACTTTTTCGATACGGTTAGTTTGATATTGAAAAGCAGGGCACCACACTGTATCACAGTATTCAAGGATTGATCTTACTAAGGCTAAGTATAAGGATAAGAGAGCATGAGGATCCGTAAAATCTCCTGTATTTCTTTTAATAAATCCTATCATAGAGTTTGCCTTTGAAGTTATATAATCGACGTGATCACTGAAGGACAGAGTCCGATCGAAGATGACTCCAAGGTCCTTAACTTTTTCCAACCTACTCAAAATGACAGAATCATTAGGGAGGCTTACGCCAGATAAAAACAAAAATTTTGATATAACTTACTTTTTCAGACTTTGCAAAATACTAAATATTAAATTAAAATTTTAACTGAAGCAATGAAAAAAAAAAAAAAAAGAATAATTTATATCCGCTTAGGGTAATATATATATTAATATTTTCTTTATTTTTATGATGTAGGTACCTATGTAAATTTGTTATATTGTGTATTGTGTATTTTGTATTTCTTTTCTTTTCTTATGTTATGTATTATGCAAATGTTAAACTCTAATTTATGTTAAATAAAAAAGCTTATAATAATAATAATAAGTTACACCTCGATCGCATCGATGCTTGAGTCCTTGAATTGGCTAAATATTAATCAAAGGCTATACATGATGGCAATGGTGTTTGTTTTCAAAATAAAATATAATTTGTGCCCGGAATATGAACAATCAAGTATACCAGAAAGAAGAATTCCTCACTACAATTTTCGAAACGTTGAAGAGTTCAATATCATTCGAACCAGAAGAACAAGAGCACAGGCCATGGTGTTCTATACATGGGACTACAGGCGTATAACAATGTTCCATCTTCTAATAGAAATATTAATAACTTAAATCAATTCAAGAACAAAATTGAATACTAGTAGTAATGTTGTTTATTTCATTTCATACAATACGTATATTACATAATTTGTGTTTTACAAGTTTCGATAATTTAATTTTTATAAAATTATAAATAATGTGACAAATATGTCATTAATATTTCTTTAAACAAAAGGTTCAACAATGACTTTCGTCGTGTGTCGCAATCAATAATTTTTTTTAAAAAGTACTACCCTATGAATTATTACATAATTAATAGGCAAAATTATAAATATAATATTGTTAAAATTACAATTTTTTAGTTCAGATCAATCGTGCCATTTCCTAATGTCTCTCGGCGGATACTCCTTAAAATTGGACAGGTTCCCATAAAATGAACAAGGGTGTCTTTCTCCCCTTCTTCCCGTATTTTAATGGCTATTGAGCCAAATCATTAAATAAATATACATAAATCATAACCAAACGGCTGCTTTAGAAAAGTGGCATTTCACGAAACGGACAACGAAAAAAGTGGTGGCAGTATTGAAATTCGTTCATCTTAGTGTTATTTATATTATTTTTGATCTTAACGAAAATACAGAAGGATTTTGAATTTTGAAGTCTGGTACTTCAGTTAGGTATATAATTATAATTATTTTAAGGAGCTTTCAGAAGTCAGAACTAGCTTAAATTATTTATGAACTTCTTCCTATAACAACAGTAGTATCTCCATATCATCAATATCAAGAAAAACGCATAAGTAATCTCAAATCATACATACTTCTTAGTTCTTTTCTTTTCTCAATTTATTTTTTCTGTTATCGGGTTTTCCTTTTGTGTATATTCAGTGGCCATAATGGCATAATGGTTAGTGCGTGGGACTGTTACACCGAAAGTCTTAAGTTCGATTCCTAGCCTATGCCACCTAAAACCAAAAATGTTTTTCATGGCTTACTGCCTCTTGCGAGTAATTGACAAATCGTCCAAGAGTATCTCTTGTCATGTGTTTCTCACCTTAACCTTTTGGATTCGGCAGAAAATTATAGATCCTTATAGATTCCTTAAAAATAACACGCACACAGGAATGGTTGAGAGTTGTAAGTCGGTAAGCCCTGGTTCTACACGAGCTATCGTGCCATCCAATTTATGTATTTATTTTATATTTGTTTACATTCGTGGGGGTGGTAGCTATCAAACTGATGGCTGCCAACTGTACACATGTAAATATATTGGTGTTAGTAAAAAACTACTCTACAACACGACACTAGTTTTATTAATAACACCTGGTCACCAAGCAACATTCCTTCTAATCAATTATACTTTTTTATTTAAATAGAAGCCGATCCAAAAGTCGCTCACGAAGTTACTCGCGGGATCAGCGAACAAGGTCTCGTACAGGTTCACGCTCTCACTCACGAAGCAAATCTAAATCTCGTTCGCCAAAAAAGGATTACCGCGATGAACGGAAACCACGAAGCAGTCGACGTTCCACAGAAAACGACCATGAAAACGGTGTTAGACATAACGATGATAGTCGCAATGGAATCGCCCGATCGCCAAAACGTCGCTACGACTCGTCGTGCTCTCCAAAGCGTGGTCATAGCCGAAACAGGGCTGACAGCATCGACTCAAAAAGAAGTAGTTCCAACTCTCGCCGCAGCCGTGGGGCTCGCACAAAATCACGATCCCCAATTACGAAGAATCATAAAGACTAGTTGATAATATTTTGAATCCTGATTAATTTTGACAATTTATTAATTTTATTTACTTAAGTGTGCGGTATTAGTACGATACCTTTTAGGATTAACTTTCTATATTTAAAAGAAAGTCAATTAAAATATTTATTGTAAGTTTTAGATCAACAAATGCAATTTTACATGTTTTAGCGACTCAGTTTCAACTGATATGATTTTTTTTTTTATATTTTGTTATTCCCACAAGCTTCAACTGACAAGAAAATGTGTATAAATTGTATTTAAAGTTACTCAAATAAATTGTCATCTAAAATAGTATTTATTGATTTTGTATTTTTTGTTAAGAAGTACGTCAGATTTTTAAAAGATTTTATAATTGCAAATAAGAGGGTCACAAGGAAATCGGCTGTCGACTGACAACAAGAAAATTTGAGCAAAAAACACTCAAATGCCCTCCTTGTCCTACGAATAAATATAAGAATTTTTGGGGAATAGCTTAACCAAATACAACGAACGTTTAGTAGCCCAACAACGTCTCCTATTGAAATCTATAGGTGTGCTGTAAAAAATACTGAAAGAAGAGTCGATCCTCAAGTAAGGCGTTACGATTTGATGTTAATCCGCTAAATAATGATTTGCATATTCATTTGTTTACATGATTCGAAATTCGGATATCGTAGCATAATGCAAGTTACTTATCGTAACAAGGTGTGATGCTGACTGTGGAGAAATCGAGGGGGAGAGTACGATAACTTGGGCGCCGAAAATTGATAACGGATTTTTGTAGAGGGGTCAAATACAAACATTTTTTTTATTATGGAAAGGGGGGGGGGGTCTTGGAGGTAGAGGTGATTTTCGAAAAAACGACTTAAATGGAAAAACAAATATTAAAAAACAACGGCAACACTTAAAATGCAAAATAATAACAGTTTTAAAAGCCAGAAGTCTGTTCTTTAATCCTACATTTAAATTATATTATTTGTGTCAATAGTTTTCAAAAAATTTGCATTCAAACTCAAAATTTTGATAAAAAAAACGCAAACAAAAATGTTCGGATTAATTTTTCTCAAAATTGTGAAATGCAAAATTAAATTTTGTTTTGTGGTCAATGGTCATATTAATTTTCAATTTACTCAAAAACTAGAAGACAAAAGCTTTCGGTTTTTTGTGTTCAATTCAGAATGGTGAGAAATCCCACTTCATTTTCGCAAAAATAAATTTCGTAAATCTTCTTTGGACTTTTTCGATACGGTTAGTTTGATGTTGAAAAGCAGGGCACCACACTGTATCACAGTATTCAAGGATTGATCTTACTAAGGCTAAGTATAAGGATAAGAGAGCATGAGGATCCGTAAAATCTCCTGTATTTCTTTTAATAAATCCTATCATAGAGTTTGCCTTTGAAGTTATATAATCGACGTGATCACTGAAGGACAGAGTCCGATCGAAGATGACTCCAAGGTCCTTAACTTTTTCCAACCTACTCAAAATGACAGAATCATTAGGGAGGCTTACGCCAGATAAAAACAAAAATTTTGATATAACTTACTTTTTCAGACTTTGCAAAATACTAAATATTAAATTAAAATTTTAACTGAAGCAATGAAAAAAAAAAAAAAAAAGAATAATTTATATCCGCTTAGGGTAATATCTATATATAAATAGCCTTAGATAAATTTTGTGGTACCATTTTCTCAAAAAGTATTTGACCGATTTCGATAAATTTTATATGGTTGGAAAGCTACAATTGCGGAGATGTGCAGAATATACTTGAGACACGCATTTACACACTGTGGGTCATTTTTGTTTTTGCACTGTCGAGCACTGTGCATATTAAATTAAAAAAGAAAAATGTCGAATTTCGACACAGGACGATACTAGTATATATTAATATTTTCTTTATTTTTATGATGTAGGTACCTATGTAAATTTGTTATATTGTGTATTGTGTATTTTGTATTTCTTTTCTTTTCTTATGTTATGTATTATGCAAATGTTAAACTCTAATTTATGTTAAATAAAAAAGCTTATAATAATAATAATAAGTTACACCTCGATCGCATCGATGCTTGAGTCCTTGAATTGGCTAAATATTAATCAAAGGCTATACATGATGGCAATGGTGTTTGTTTTCAAAATAAAATATAATTTGTGCCCGGAATATGAACAATCAAGTATACCAGAAAGAAGAATTCCTCACTACAATTTTCGAAACGTTGAAGAGTTCAATATCATTCGAACCAGAAGAACAAGAGCACAGGCCATGGTGTTCTATACATGGGACTACAGGCGTATAACAATGTTCCATCTTCTAATAGAAATATTAATAACTTAAATCAATTCAAGAACAAAATTGAATACTAGTAGTAATGTTGTTTATTTCATTTCATACAATACGTATATTACATAATTTGTGTTTTACAAGTTTCGATAATTTAATTTTTATAAAATTATAAATAATGTGACAAATATGTCATTAATATTTCTTTAAACAAAAGGTTCAACAATGACTTTCGTCGTGTGTCGCAATCAATAATTTTTTTTAAAAAGTACTACCCTATGAATTATTACATAATTAATAGGCAAAATTATAAATATAATATTGTAAAAATTACAATTTTTTAGTTCAGATCAATCGTGCCACTTCCTAATGTCTCTCGGCGGATACTCCTTAAAATTGGACAGGTTCCCATAAAATGAACAAGGGTGTCTTTCTCCCCTTCTTCCCGTATTTTAATGGCTATTGAGCCAAATCATTAAATAAATATACATAAATCATAACCAAACGGCTGCTTTAGAAAAGTGGCATTTCACGAAACGGACAACGAAAAAAGTGGTGGCAGTATTGAAATTCGTTCATCTTAGTGTTATTTATACTTATTTTTGATCTTAACGAAAATACAGAAGGATTTTGAATTTTGAAGTCTGGTACTTCAGTTAGGTATATAATTATAATGATTTTAAGGAGCTTTCAGAAGTCAGAACTAGCTTAAATTATTTATGAACTTCTTCCTATAACAACAGTAGTATCTCCATATCATCAATATCAAGAAAAACGCATAAGTAATCTCAAATCATACATACTTCTTAGTTCTTTTCTTTTCTCAATTTATTTTTTCTGTTATCGGGTTTTCCTTTTGTGTATATTCAGTGGCCATAATGGCATAATGGTTAGTGCGTGGGACTGTTACACCGAAAGTCTTAAGTTCGATTCCTAGCCTATGCCACCTAAAACCAAAAATGTTTTTCATGGCTTACTGCCTCTTGCGAGTAATTGACAAATCGTCCAAGAGTATCTCTTGTCATGTGTTTCTCACCTTAACCTTTTGGATTCGGCAGAAAATTATAGATCCTTATAGATTCCTTAAAAATAACACGCACACAGGAATGGTTGAGAGTTGTAAGTCGGTAAGCCCTGGTTCTACACGAGCTATCGTGCCATCCAATTTATGTATTTATTTTATATTTGTTTACATTCGTGGGGGTGGTAGCTATCAAACTGATGGCTGCCAACTGTACACATGTAAATATATTGGTGTTAGTAAAAAACTACTCTACAACACGACACTAGTTTTATTAATAACACCTGGTCACCAAGCAACATTCCTTCTAATCAATTATACTTTTTTATTTAAATAGAAGCCGATCCAAAAGTCGCTCACGAAGTTACTCGCGGGATCAGCGAACAAGGTCTCGTACAGGTTCACGCTCTCACTCACGAAGCAAATCTAAATCTCGTTCGCCAAAAAATTTTGACCCCTATACAAAAATCCGTTATGAATCTTCGGCGCCCAAGTTATCGTACTCGTGCCAAATCGAGTTTTAAAATAGCCACAAGCTAATTTCTTTGGAAATATTTTAATAATTCCAAACAAAAATTATCGTCTCATGGCCAATCGATTAGCGAAAACAAAATAATAAATACAACATTTCATTTAAACCATTTACTTTATCATGTTGATTGGAAAATATGTTATCCTTCGGCTGTTTTGGTCACAATAATTTTAGCAATGAAACAAGATTTGTTACATTTACTTTTCCCGACGTTTCGACAGGGGTTGCTGTCTTCTTCAGGGTGAACTTTATTACATATAAAATAAAAATATAGTTAATCACAATGTTATGCAACAACAATATACAGTGAAAAGTAAAACTTACACTTTAATAACAGCCTTATTTATTAGATTTCACTAATACTCGTTTCAACCTCGAAATAGTCAAACCGAGTCGAAGCACTTACTCCGTCTTTACGCCACGTCAAACAAATTCTCATTTATTAAGTCGTTTTAGCGACGGAGTAAATTTACTGCGACTTTACTTTGCCTCTAATCCTGAAAAACGAGGATTAGAGGCAGAGTAAGCTAAAACTGGTACATAGTAGGATCAAAGCCGTAGTAAAGATGTTTTAGTATCTAAATGACATGGCATTTAGTAACTAAAAAGGAGTGTAGAAGAAGTTTTTTTATCCGTTTGTTACTAATTGTAAGGCAAAATGGATAGTTATTTTGCATTTATAAATGATTTAAATTGTTTAAACGCTTTAGTTGCAGTACAAAACTCGTTTAATCCCATATTATAATAACCAGAGAGATTGGTTTTTTTTGATAATATATTTGACATAAGGAGGGTGTAGCTAAAACCGTTTGACGTGGCGTTAAGACGAAGTAAGTGCTTCGACTCGGTTTAACTATTCCGAAGTTGAAACGAGTATTAGTGAAATCTAATAAATAAGGCTGTAAAAGAGTTATAAACCTAGTTTAAATTTTACATAGTAAACTTAAATAATTTATAAAATACAATTTATAAAAACAAAACCATGAGACTTCCGATGAAGAAGTTGAGTCAATAACTGAAGAGAGAGAGGTAGATTACGCATTATTTAATTTGAAACGAGGGAGCAGTATACCGCTGAAATATTCTGTGTGTCCTGTTTTCGATTCATGTTGTTCTTGTTATTTAGAATATGAAGTGTCTCTAAAGTGTACCGCTTGGAAGTGTGGGTTTCTCTTTGGAGAACTTGGACACCGTCAAAGTCGGGAGAGTGGCCACTTTCAATTACATGGCTGGCGACTGCAGTTTTGGCTGGATTATTGGTGTTTATGTCGGACCTATGATTTGACATTCTTTGACGAAGAAATTGTTTTGTCGTCCCAATGTAACGCAAGGGGCAAGGTTCACCAGTCTTGCCTTTACAATTAATTTTATAAATTACATCCGTACATTTGTCCTTACCAGGTTTTGCCTTCAATTTGGTGAAAAGATGTCCAAGTTTTTGGTTGGACTTAAAAGCTAAACGAACATTTTTAAGATTTTTGTTGACCATCTCTTTGAAGTTCTCGGTTAAACTTTGTACATAAACAACACTTTTGAAGAAACCATCCGTAGAATATTCGCATTGTTGGCGGGGGATTTTGTAGTTGTATTTTGAAAACAAACTCCGAATGGCTCCAGCAGGATACCCGTTATCATTCAAAATGTTGAAAACTCTTTTTTGATCAGCGGAGTGGAATTTTACATCACTCAACGTAAACACTTTGTTAATTAAGTTGCAAGCCGTGTTTATAATAATATGTTTGGCCTAACTGGAACGAAAGTTGATGAGTCTTCCTGACGCTGTTTTTTTTTTTTGATACCAGTCAAAGGAGAGATGATTTTCTTCTCTATAGACTTTCACATCTAGGAACGCTAGTGTGTTATTCTGTTCCCTTTCGACGGTAAACTGTATTTTTAGGTTGAATCTGTTTAGGGTCAACAAAACATCATCAATTTTACTCCTATCCATCACCGCAATTAAGTCATCCACATATTTTACTATGAAGTTTGGTTTTTCTTTTGAGCCAATAAAACACTCATCAAGCAAATAATGCATCACAAGGTCAGCAATAGTGGGTGAAAGGGGGTTGCCCATAGGCATTCCAAATATTTGCTTAAAAATATCCTCTTTAAATTGTAGAAAATTATTTTCTTTTATGCAAAAATCAAGAATTTCGAGAAATTTGCACTGGTTGATTTTAGTGTTTTGACTAATAATTTCTTTTTAAGTATGTTGACAGCTAATTGAACTGGGATGTTAGTAAAAAGTGATACAACATCAAAAGAAACCAAAACATCATTCTCTCGTATTTCCACTTTTTTTGCTTTTTCCACAAATTCAAAAGAATTTCTTACAGTGTAGAGTGATTTGTTCGTCACACATTGTAAAATCCTACCAACAAATTTAGAGAGTGCTTAGCAAGGCAAATTCGTTGATGATACGATGGGTCACATAGGCATATTGGGCTTGTGTGTTTTCGGCAAGCCATATATCGCGGGAATTTGGGCAGTATATGTTGTCATCTTTGCTTTTTCTCTATCATCTATGAATTTGTTGTTGTTAAGCCATTTCACTAACTCATTATTGCGGGTTTGAAGCGTTGTTGTTGGATTATTTCTTATTCTCCGGTAAGTGTTGCGGTCTGACAATAGTTCATACATTTTCTCCTCATATTCTTTACGCTCCATAGCTACTGTGACATTGCCTTTGTCAGCTGATAGAATAATGATGTTCTTGTGTTGCTTGAGAAAAGAAATAGCTTGTTTGTTCACACCTAGTACATATTTTGCAAAAAGATCATTGTGTTGATGACGTTGAAATGAGTGCAACATATAGCTATATTGTGCTCTGATATTTTCTTGATCTCTTTCATCTTGAACGTTGCGTATAATTTCTTCCCCATCGGCTATCAACTGAAACAATGGAAAGCTTTTTTTGTCAACAGGTAGCGCAAACTTTTTACCCATCGATAACAGCCATTTGATTTCAAGAGGAAATTCAATGCAGGTCTATTGTCAAACCATCGTTCATGCATAATGATTGTTTCCAAAGAGCTGATTTTAAATGGTCTATTTTTTGATCGAGTATTTGTTGTTTTTTATTATACGTGTACACAGAATATTTCAGCGGTATACTGCTCCCTCGTTTCAAATTAAATAATGCGTAATCTACCTCTCTCTCTTCAGTTATTGACTCAACTTCTTCATCGGAAGTCTCATGGTTTTGTTTTTATAAATTGTATTATATAAATTATTTAAGTTTACTATATAAAATTTAAACTAGGTTTATAACTCTTTTACAGCCTTATTTATTAGATTTCACTAATACTCGTTTCAACTTCGGAATAGTTAAACCGAGTCGAAGCACTTACTCCGTCCTAACGCCACGTCAAACGGTTTTAGCTACACCCTCCTTATGTCAAATATATTATCAAAAAAAACCAATCTCTCTGGTTATTATAGTATGGGATTAAACGAGTTTTGTACTGCAACTAAAGCGTTTAAACAATTTAAATCATTTATAAATGCAAAATAACTATCCATTTTGCCTTACAATTAGTAACAAACGGATAAAAAAACTTCTTCTACACTCCTTTATAGTTACTAAATGCCATGTCATTTAGATACTAAAACGGCTTTACTACGGCTTTGATCCTACTATGTACCAGTTTTAGCTTACTCCGCCTCTAATCCTCGTTTATTTTTTTTATAGATAAGTTTTTCAGGATTAGAGGCAAAGTAAAGTCGCAGTAAATTTACTCCGTCGCTAAAACGACTTAATAAATAAGAATTTGTTTGACGTGGCGTAAAGACGGAGTAAGTGCTTCGACTCGGTTTGACTATTCCGAGGTTGAAACGAGTATTAGTGAAATCTAATAAATAAGGCTGTTATTAAAGTGTAAGTTTTACTTTTCACTGTATATTGTTGTTGCATAACATTGTGATTAACTATATTTTTATTTTATATGTAATAAAGTTCACCCTGAAAAAGACAGCAACCCCTGTCGAAACGTCGGGAAAAGTAAATGTAACAAATCTTGTTTCATTGCTAAAATTATTGTGACCAAAACAGCCGAAGGAAAACATATTTTCCAATCAACATAATACAAATCAAATTGGTCAATAAAATCTACATCTTAACATTTACTTTATCATTTTAAAACCATTTAGTAAGCATACGAAATGAATGGTGAAGCAAAACTTGTCTTTACAAATGAGGGGCCAGCAGTATATGCCAATGGTGCTGGGGAGGCTACGGCAACTGGAGCAGCCTTTAGCAACGTTGGAGCAACAAGCGGATCGTGACGGACGATTGCGTTGAATCCGTTGATTGGATCGGCAGTATAGTCAACAATACGTCTGTTGCCATCGGCATCGTTTAAAGAGTATTGTCCACTGACAACGCCACCATCACGGTTCTCTACTTGACTCTTGGAATCCCCAGTGAGAGCATCTTGCACGTTATATCCATAAGTGTATTGTGGATGTGAATCGTATTCCTCAACCTGAAAAGCAGCCAAAGGAGCAGCAGGGGCGAGAATTCCAGCACTAGCGATAGCGACACATGCCAGCAGTACCAAAAATTGATTTTTATTATTGGATGTTTTTTTTTGTTGTTAAGTCCCTACTTTGAATGCCATTTTTGGGTTTGTTTATAATTGCTCTAGATTCGGATAATGAAAATGAACTGGTTTGAATTGTCTATACAAACGACTTTTATACTCAATGCTCGATGATACAAAAAGTGAAGAAACAATTAGAGGAGATTACTTTACGCCCTCTTGGTTGAATTTTTGGTGTACTTTTGGAAGGGGTCTCCATTCACAACTCAGATCAATGAATCATTTTATCAATTGCAATTGTCAAATAAATAGCTTCCAATAGGCAAGGACAAATTGTCACTTATTTAATACAATCATGAAAGAATCTGGAATGCATAACCACGAACTATTATGTTAATTAATAGTAGGTGGAAATTGCTTAGTAGCTACAGCACGTGATTGACCGTTAAACCTTATAAACTCCTTAATTTATGCGCTGCACGTTCGGCATTCGTCTCACTTAAGATGGTGTACATTTTTATATAGTTTGTTGAATCATATTTCTATAACACTTTTTAGGTCTTTTAATAGACAAAGTTCCGTACATAATAACGTACATACTTCTTCAGGTCTCTTGAAAATGTTTATTATTTTAACAAGATATTTTATACCTAAAAAGAAAGTAGTACTTAATAAATTTATAACTGGTATAGGAAATAGCTATTCCGAACTAATCCAAACCATGTACAGAATTTCGGCAAAGAGATGTGCTACCATGTGAATTCTTCAATCTTAATCTGGATCAGATAGTGCGCAGGGCAGGCGTTAACTAGGACGTGTTCAACTACAGATGTATGCTGGCAATATTGAGATCATCCCAACAGGAGAAACTTTTTGTTATTCTATTAACTGAGGACGAGACCAAGTAGGACAAGTAGAAGTAAGGGGGATAATTTAAACGCCTCTTGAGTAATAGCAACAGAGATGGGTGAAATTTTGATCAAAGAAAGATTTATGACCACCAACTAAAACAAAACCACGGTTCGGTGGATTATGTCTTTATTTATTACAAACTACAAAAATGGAGCTAATTGAACGAACGACCTAAGTGGTAGACTGTTGATTTTGCCAGAAATATTTCTGTGACCAACGCATAAAGTAGGTGCCTATATTATCTATGTACATAACCGACTTAAATGATTCGATCTCTTCACCCTACAAGCTGTGTTGAAATCATTGTCTCTATTAACAGACAATAAAAATGAGTAAAACTAAGAATTTAGAGTGTATCAGGGAAGTGGGGCACACAGGTCACTTCTCAAAATACATGGATCCATGTTTCGATGAGTCACTTCGTTCCTATTTTTATCAAGTTGACCTGGGACTTACTACATTTGTTGTTGCGGCATCAGTCCAATCGACAGGCTTTATCCGCAGCCTGTGCCTACGTTCTGTAACTCTCGCATCGATTGAGAAACGTTGGAAAATGGAACAAAACTCATATGATTTGTTTCAGTTTTCATCGTTTCTCGACTTTTTTTAACGATCCGAGAGTTACAGAACGTAGGCACTGAATGTTAATGAAGTTATAAAGAATTAAAGAAAAATTTTAAATTTTAAAATTAAACTTTATTTTGAAATATACCGACTTTTTACAACAATAAATAAATAAAATTGAAGCTACGCGTTTCGGAAATTTATTCCATCATCGGGCTTTTAATGCTAATTTAAGCTGTTTCTGGTTGTTGTTGTTGCCACTGTTGTCGTGTCGTTTGTTATGATATTTGTCCTGTTCTATCTTGTGTGTTTGTCGACGAAATTGGTGGCTGTGTCAAATAATGAGTTTGTTTTAATTGTTAGTTTGTCATTCATTATTTTGTCTTGTTCTTTTTTGCATGCCTTATATATTTCGAACTCTTCTAATGCATCTAGGGTTGAGCCTTTCTTGCAGAAGTGCAATGGTTTTATGTTTGTCTCAAAACTTGTGTAATTGTGGTTCTTGTCTAATAAGTGCAATGCGTAGGTGGATTTGGTATTGTGTTTTGGTCTGTGTTCGGTGAATCTCTCATAAAATGTTCTCCCTGTCTGTCCTATGTAATATTGTTCACAATCATCACAATTTATTTTGTAAACGCCAGAGCAAGTTTTGGTGTCTTTTTTAGTTTTAAGTTTTAATATTTTTTGTATATTATTGTTTGTTTTAAAAGATACATTAATGTTGTGTTTTTTAAATTCGTTTTTTTATTATTTGTGGTCAAATGTTGGTGTATTCGATTGCTATGTATTTTGAACTTATTGTTGGGTTATTGTTGTTGGTTTTGTTTTGGTTTTCTATTTTCTTTTTCTTTTTGTGAATAAGTCTGTCTATCATTTCTGGTTTGTATCCATTTGCTAATGCTATGTGTTTTATTGTGTTGACTTCTTCGTCGTAATCTTTTTTCGTTAAAGGTATATTAATTAATCTATTGATGAATGCGTTATAGGCTGCGATTTTTTGTGTGAAGGGGTGGTGGGAGTCGTTGTGTATTGTGATGTCTGTTGTTGTTGGTTTTCTGTAAATTTTGAATTGTAATTTGTTGTTGTTTTTATTAATGTTTAGATCTAGGAAATTTATTGCATTATTTTGTTCGATTTCGCATGTGAACTTGATTTTGTTATTTATGTTGTTAATATAATTATTGAGTATGTCTATTTGTCTATTGGTTCCGTTAAATATGACAAATGTGTCATCAACGTATCTTGCGTAGAAAACTATATTCTTTTGTTGTTGATTTAATTTTGATAATATATGTTTATTTTACGTTCAATAACCAATTCTATAACCAAGAAGAAGGCCTCGCAATGGGATCCCCTTTAAGTGGTCTACTCGCTGACATTTATTTAAATCACTTTGAAAACAAACAAAAAAGGCTCAACCCTAGATGCATTAGAAGAGTTCGAAATATATAAGGCATGCAAAAAAGAACAAGACAAAATAATGAATGACAAACTAACAATTAAAACCAACTCATTATTTGACACAGCCATCAATTTCGTCGACAAACACACAAGATAGAACAGGACAAATATCATAACAAACGACACGACAACAGTGGCAACCACAGTACACATATTAAAGGTAATATATTGCGCAGGTTGTCAAAGTTGGAAATGTCAAAAAATTTAAAATGGCTGTTCGAGTGCCCACTGGAACTCAACGCGCATCATTAGAAACAACAACAAAATATTGAAATTAGACAAGGAAAGGGGCACTGAATCCACCATTTTACCACCATAATACCTCAATTTTGACAGATGCGCAGGACTGAACAAAAATGAAAACGCTAATGATATTGCCTTTAATATGTGTACTGTGAGCTGTGGCAACAACAACAACCAGAAACAGCTTAAATTAGCATTAAAAGCCCGATGATGGAATAAATTTCCGAAACGCGTAGCTTCAATTTTATTTATTTATTGTTGTAAAAAGTCGGTATATTTCAAAATAAAGTTTAATTTTAAAATTTAAAATTTTTCTTTAATTCTTTATAATTTACATATTACAACATGGAGAAAAAAACAATAACATATGTTAATGAAGTCATTGATGTGGTGTTAGTTTCCAGGGCTGCGGTGGGTGTAGTTTTCATGGCAGCCAAAATTTAAATTTCTTTGAATTTAAGTCATGGTTTTAAGACTGCTTGCCTTATCTAAAGCTGGCCACCAGACGAAACTAAGTTTAACTAAAATCTGGTTAACCAGCAGAAGATAAAGCGGAGAAGATAAAACCCATCCTTGTAGAAAACATTTACACGTCCTTGCTTTGGGTCATTTCTGCATTTACAAGACTTGTTTGAATCATAGAGTTAATTCAGTTTGACAGCATCGAATCAATTTTAACGGAATCGAAATGTTTTCAAGAATATTGAAGGATCCTATTATGCCAAGGAATTCTCCCAGTTTAAATTAGATTGATTTCTCAATCGTGGCGATCCCTTAATGAAGTGCCGTCACAAAAGATTTGCTCTGCATATTATTTGCATGTTGGGCCTGTGAGAGGACACAATCGTTTAACATTTCTATTAGCCCTTCTTATGTCTTGAGAAGGCCAATAACCCTATCTTCCATGGTCTTATTGGCATTTGAGTGGGTTTGCCGGGTGTGTGCTGATTTTATCAAATTTGTTTTAAGGAAGTCGTGAGAAGTGTTGATATTGATTTTTCGAGCTTAATTTGTGGACTCAATGGGTCGTATTCAAAAAGTTCAGTGTTGAAATCGTACTCACAACATGAGATCGTTCTCGGTTTGTTGAATTTGTTTACACAGAATGTTTGCGCAAAAAACAAAACAAATTGAGTACGATCTCTGTAAGATCGATCTCAACACTTTGATCTTTTAGAATACGACCCAATGGGCCCTATCGCGAACGAGATTTCCCTGGAAATATTTCCCACGTTCGAAAAATTCGTATCGTGAATGGTGTTCGAAATTCCCCTCGGAATTTATTCCTATCGTGAACAATATTTCCATGGGAAATTTGTTGTGATTTCTCTGGAATTTTTCCGCATTTATTTTGGTGGAGAAATTAAGGCGGGACGGAGCCACAGTACACATAATAAAAGCAACAAATCAACTTAAAGCATCAAATATATAGCCACGCGACGGCGAGTACTGTGAGACGGAGCAATGTAAGTTAAATTGAAACTTTTTTGATAAACAAAAACAATTTTTTAATTTTATCATAGGACGAACTCAACAAACCAAAACCAAATAGAACTGCTGGTCAGTATTATGGAAAATAATACAGACATAGCGACAGGATTTACCACCTACAGAGAAAAAGAAGATTTGGCAGCCTGACGATTTTAGGCACAGCAAATAATTTTTTTGTCATGAGAAAGGAATCGGAGAGGGTGTCCAGTAAATATTTGAATAAAACTTTATTTAATCGAAAATTCTTGATAAATCTGAAACAAGAAGAATTGAAAAGAAAATTTGGTGCATTGCTAAATTTTACTCACAATTCTTGTGGTAACTCCAAGGATTTGGAATTATTATCCCTTAGTTCGGTTCATATTGACCTGATTTCATTTTTTGTATTTCTTTCTCCTCGACCGCCAAGTAATACCAATCCTATATGCTATCCTATGCATTTAAAACTTAAAATTGTAAAATATTTAAAATTCGATCCAACCAAAACAAAATTTAATCCAAACAACAAGAAATGTTACTGTCAAAACAATGTTTTCAGATGGAGGGATTTCGTTCTTCTCGGGATTTTCAAATAAAATAAAATATTGAGGACGGCGAAATTTAACCCTCGTTCAAACCAAAATATCTTGTTGCACGAGAGAGATTTGTCCGTCGAAGAGGACAATTTTATGGGATTTTATACAATTTGGTTGAAATGAACGCACCCAATATTCCTTTCTTCTCATGGAATAAAAAAAAACGCATTTAAAATGTTCCGCAATGAATAAAAAAACAACACAATTCGATAATAGGTGGAATTAAGATCAATTGATAACACTGCACACAATTCGAAATTGATTTTCGAAAATAGTTTTGTTTTTCAAAGTTGGTAGTTTTTTCCGTGGGAAAAATTTATTCCGAAGGAAGTTCACGATAACTAGAAATATTTCCTGGGAATGAAACTTTCCGTGGGAAATTAAATTCCCCGGGAGATTCCCGATAGGGCCCATCGTTTATACAAAATTTTCCCCGGGTAGCTCTTTAAGATCAGGTTGTTCAGTTTTTGTATTCATTTTTAGTGATCTTGAAGAGATCCCAGTCGTTACTATGTTTAGCTCCTTGAGTTTTTCCTAAGGATCAACAGTCCATTGAACAAACATACGGGGTTGAGCTTGCCTCTTTCTTTGGTAATGGGACAAAAACTTTACTAGGCATCATGAATAGTTGACGTTAATCCACTAATATGTTTTTCAATGTCCGAGCAGTTTACCATAGGAAAGTTTGTTTGGTAACGAAGGCTGGTTCATTACTTTATTTAAGTTTGTCATTTTGGTCACCATTGTATTTCTATCCATGGTAACAGGAGTATTTTTCATTGAATTTTTGAACAACAACAACTTAAAGGTGCTACCACCAATTGTTTACGAATTATTGTATATATTATACATGCACACATTATTATGCACATCATAGGGATCGAACCCACGCATATCAGATAAGCTCAGTCTTAGAAGTCCTATGTACTACGCATTCCACCCCTTAAGAGATGTGTTGTTTGTTTATGAAATGTATTTGGAGCATCAGCATTTTTCTAAGCACATCAAGTATGCTGTTTTGTTCCGCCTCCATTTTTCTCCATACCTTACCACTAATAAGGAGACTGATGATTGGCACCCTTTGAAATAGCTATATCTCCAGCCAAATAATTAATTAAAACGGATTATAAATTAATTCATATAAAATTGGTGGTAGCACGTTTAAGTTGTTGTTCAAAAATTCAATGAAATTGACGGAATAAAGAATGGTCAAGTCTAATAAACTGACATTCTAGTATGAATAATACAATAAATAATAATAATAGGAGTATTTTTCTTTTACAAAGAAGTTACTTTTATATTCATATATTGCAATGAACTTCAAGAAAAAAACATGCCGCTTTTGAAGATCTACAATATTATTTTATTTACAAAGGTTTAATATTAGGTGGCAAATAACTCTTATAACAAAAGCAGCTTAGTATCACATAGCCTTGCAATCAATTAATCATTGTTTATACTTGGATAGAGAAACATCGTACTTTTATCTATAAGAAAAGTAATTATTATTATTTCATTAATTTTAAACAAAAAAAAAACTTACCGGCGTGGAATATATTTCCGCTGACCACAGGTTTTGGTGGAAGTTTGGGCGTTGTATCAGCGGAACAAAACATTGTCTTTGATGATGACGCAGTTTTTCCATGCATAGCTTTTGACTCATTGTCGCAAGGTATCACTGAAAAGTCATATACCTCAAATGTTTTTGGCGATGATGAAAAATTTATTGAGGGAGATGAAATTTGATCGTCATTCCTGCCAGCGTCCGAGTTTGTGCTGGAATAAGTTGAACCTCTATTTTGCATCGCAGAGTTTCTTCGCATCATTATAATACTGGTGTTTGGAAGCAGCAAACTATTTTGACCTATTACTACGTTTGAGTTTTGTTTTACAACAGTGCCTGATGTGCTCATTACTCTGGGGGGCAAAGGTGGTGGACTTAGTTCACCATCTCGTGGAGGAAGCTAACAAAATATTAATACATTTTTTATATCGAATTCAAAATTATTTAAAATGTTATCAACGAATTACTGTAGGCGCATCTGGAGCCTGTTGTTTTTGAGCCATTTCATTGAAACTTTCTACTCTGTCCCTCCGTCGGGGTGGAAGTGGTGGTGGAGCAGCAGATTCAAATCCAAGATGAGTTGCAGGAACATTAACGTGAGGAGATATGGGAATGGAAAGTTCCATACTTTGTAGTGAGTATGGAGATGAAGTTGCCTCAGCATAGTGTAATGGCTCCTTAGGACTGTTAATCAGAAAGAATTATTGAGTATTTTAATAGAACATAAAGCATTGTAGATTGATTCATAATATAGAATCGGTGCCGTAGGAGTTTCGAAACGATTTCGATTTCGTTTTTCAATGGAGGAGACATAAGACATTGAAAAAAGAACATTGATCTGAGGCTAGCAACAATAAGGGGTGAAATTCTGTATGGAGAAAGCGATCAAACGTTTTCGTTTGTGCGAAAGATTTGCATGCACACATTATTATGCACACCAGAGGGATCGAACCCACGCATATCAGATAATCTCAGTCTTAGAAGTCCTATGTACTACGCATTCCACCCCTAGGAGTTTCGAAACGATTTCGATTTCGTTTTTCAATGGAGGAAACATAAGACATTAAAAAAAGAACATTGATCTGAGGCTAGCAACAATAAGGGGTGAAATTCTGTATGGAGAAAGCGATCAAACGTTTTCGTTTGTGCGAAAGATTTGTTTCAAATCTTTATGCAAGTCTTTCGCACAAACGAAAACGTTTGATCGCTTTTTAGATACAGAATGTCACCCAAGATAAAAGTGGGTTACTATTAGCAAAAAGGACAGACCCATTAAGAACATTAGTTGGCCTGTTGTAATACGATGAATGTAATAAGCTCTGTCCTTGCTCGTTAAATCATTTGAAGCTTCATACAAGAGAAGAGAAAAATTAACTGAAGAAATGTCTAAAACGAACGTCCAGGCGTCATCACAGTTTTGAGAACGTTAGGCAAGAATTGTCCGCTTTACTCACTCGACAACAACTTATTTGTCTACCTTTCGGATATGCTTTGTTTTGTTTATAGCACTCGGTTGTTGGATGGCGGAGATTCAACGCAAGAAAGACATTCAAGCTTTGGATGTGAATTCACGAATTAAATTAAAATTTTGCAAATTCAATTTTCCCATAAGAAGAATAACATACTATCAACTTACCTTGAATTCTTTGTAGGAATAAAACTTTGAGTATGCATAGGTGCATTTTGGAATGGAGATCGAATTTTTTGTTTTAAATGATGATCAGTTTTTGGGCTTATAGCAACCAAAGGTGCTGGCGAAGCTAAGCTTTCACATATACTTCCGATTGAAATGTCTCTAGAATGGTTGTAGCTATCCATTTTATTTTCCTTTGGCATAAATTGTGATTGAAAATAGTCACCGATTGAAGTCGCGAGAGGGCTTTTTGTAGGATTTGCCACATCCGAACTCCACGCGTTTGTGCTTGTTATACAGTTATTTATATTTGTAGCTTTTTTAGGTAAAATTGGAGCGACTGCGCACGAAGTATTTGTTGCTGAAAGCAAATCTTCTCCCAAACTATGATTTGCTTCCGTTTCTGTATTATATATTGCATCCAAATTTGAATTATATTGTAATGACTCACTGCCACTACATTGACTGTTGTGGCTGCTCAAATGCTGATTCCAAAAACTACTACTCTTTTCAGGTATATTAACATTTGCGAAAACCGAAAATGATTGAACGTTCATAGACGAATATGAGGTTGGCTTCATTCCACCAGGTGGACTCTGCTCTCCGTCGTATTGCACATTGTTCTGCAGCTTAGAACCGAAGGTTAAATTTGATAAAATTGGTAGACTATTATTGCTATTGCTACTATTATTAATATTGCTGGTTGTTTGTCGTCGTGGTTTAATGCCAGGAGACTTCAGTGTAATTGACGCCCACTTTCGTGCCTATTTTTGAATAATATGAAACAGTAAGGTGTAAATTACTAATAATTTGTAAAGAAAATACTTACAAACTTGGGTGGCTGTTTGCAACCTCGGGGTTCAATCCGTAAGCTTTCGTGGTACAAATAATTTGATATGTCAGTGTCTGACATGCCTTTAAAAGGGTTTAAATTCTCCAGAAAATTCTATTAGAAAAACCAATATAAATAAAACAACTAAAAAAATAATTATTTATTTCATACCCTTATTTTAGGATCAACCATTAAGCAGTATGGTTGATTTTGGTATTGTTGAATTTCACCAATTATCTCTGCTACTTTTCTTCTTTTTGAAAAATTAATAAGCTCTGAGTTTGGCAAAAAATCTGGATTTCCTTCTTCAAGATGCAGTATATTTGTGAGGTATCTACCAAAGAATGGTACACATGGAGGGTTTATTGAGCGCAATTTTTCTTGATATTTCTTCAAATGTCCATCGTCGTTTAGCTCTCGACATTCTTCAAGAAATTTTTCATATCTTGCAGGTAGACCCTGAAATGTGAGTTTAAGTCTATAAACCGAAGCACTGCCCATTGCAGCAATTATAGATAAAATCCCATTGAAATTATTCAATTCCAACATAACCATCATAACTTCAATTGCTCGAGCTACCATCGCTACTCTTTCTTCATAGTTTTCAGACATTATTATTGATTTCTCAAACCATCGCGTTACATTTGTGGTGTATTTCATTATTTTCAAAAGATTTGGGCTTTTGGTTTCTTTATCTTTTTTAGTCCATGGTGAGCCGACTAATTCCGAGGGTTTGACATTTTTATACAATTCAAACTCGAGCAGAGTTAATTGTCGTGCAAGTTCCAATGGATGCAGTGTAAGCAAATTTATCTCGGAGTCTGGTACCTGAAGATGATGTTCAATAGGTGGCGGACTGTTGCCATAGGCAAAAGTTATTTGCTTTTGACTTTTTTCTTGTTCATTTTTCTGAAATTGATATAAAATAAAAAGAGTTTTATAATAATATTAGTAGACTAGTGCTCGCATGTTTTATAAACTTTTCCACTAAAATGTAACTAACTAACTAACTATAACTTTTGTTGCAAAAGAAATAGTATATTATATATGTTTGAGAAAGTTGCTAATCAATTCAATATTTTTCCGCTTAATTTATGTTAAAACTGTTCGATAAACCACTTTTTTGGTTTTACCAACATATTCATGGAAAAACGTGAGCAGGCTACATACAGTTGTTCATGTGAAAAACATGGTTTTCTAGATGAACACCTGCCACTTAAATTGTTTGTCCTTTTTGATGGTCTAATTCTACTTTTAAAGTAAACTGCAAGCTTATTATTAAAATTCCAGTTATTATTGTAGCTTTCACTACTTTTGGGATATCATTTACGTACTTTTCCCATTTGTTGAGAGGATTTAAATGTCCAGTCTGTATTAAAAACAAATCTCAATTTTTATCATTTTCGATTTCTCCTTTTACCTAAATTTCTCGCCTTAAGTCACTAAAAGAGGTCGAGCGAAACAAAAATCCATAATGGTCAAATACATCATATATTTTCTCTAGCTAAAGCATCTTCATTGACCTATGTCCATCTTCTTCTTGTTAGATGCCCGGGGCGAAAGTGCTAAATGGGGCCCCTTATGTGATCAGATATTGTTGTAGTTTTTATAACGTCAGCTTTTACGACAAAACAAAACACATCAATCATATATTAATTATAAAACACGTACGGGTTCAGAAAGAATGCACATCAACATTGGGCAAAGCAACCAACAGGTAGCATGCAAAAAAATAATGAATAGAAAACAAAATAAGAGCTTTTATTTAATAGAAGCGACCCACCCCCGCCGTTGTATGGGAAGCACTTTACTTTAACCAAAAAACGAAATTCTGTTGATCCGATCGCTACATCACATGATTTTAAGTTG
Organism: Epistrophe grossulariae; assembly: GCA_929447395.1. NCBI lineage: Eukaryota > Metazoa > Arthropoda > Insecta > Diptera > Syrphidae > Epistrophe > Epistrophe grossulariae. Next base: position 116,591,895 of record OV839566.1, read on the forward strand.
TTGATTTTAAGTAACATCATCACTTTATAGACGCTGTCGTTGTTTTTAAAATATATGTATGTACCTAAACTCAGCGGCACGGAATCTTGGCCAAACTTGATTTTTGTTGTAACTCGCCCTCAAATAATTTTTTATTAATGATTTGATTGTAATTATGTTAAATGTGCATATTTTGATTGTTTTAAACCCTTTTAAGATAACTCAAAGGTTTACTTTATTTTTTGTAACGATAAATTAAAATTTAACATTTTCACCGAAAAAAAAACAGTATAAAATGAAAAATTACGTATTTTTGGGGGGTTTTGAGACGTGTCAGTATCGTATGTTTCCTCCTCTTGGCCATTCTAAAGCCTGCAGTCGATCTGGCATACCCATCACCACTACAGAAACTATGGTTTTTCATATAGGCTCAATTATGGTATGGGGAGGTATAAGTTCCGAAGGGTGTACGGAGTTGGCCATCGTTGATAATCGATTAAAAACAACGCGATACGTTGAGAAGATCCTTGAGGAACACGTCTTACCCTATATGGGGTTCATAGGGTACGATCAGTTCCTATTTATGCAGCACAATGCACGACCAAATGAGGCGCTTTGCGTATATGAATACCTTCAGTGCACTGGTATTCAAAAACTGCGGTGGCTCACCCGTAGTACGGATTTAAATCTCATAGAGCATATCCAGGACATGCTAAAAAGAAAGATAAAGTGCCCATCCCACCCCCTACAAACACTGGACGAGCTCAGGAATGGTGCACTAGCCGCTTGGGAGAGCTTATCGTGAAGGGATATTAAAAACATTATCCAGAGTATGCCAGATCGACTGCAGGCTTTAGTATGGCCAAGAGGAGGGAACACACGATACTGACACGTCTCAAAACCCCCCAAAAATACGTAATTTTTCATTTTATACTTTTTTTTCGGTAAAAATGTTAAATTTTAAATTATCGTTATAAAAAATAAAGTAAACCTTTGAGTTATCTTAAAAGGGTTTAAAACAATCAAAATATGCTCATTTAACATAATTACAATCAAATCATTAATAAAAAATAATTTGAGAGCGAGTTACAACAAAAATCAAGTTTGGCCAAGATTTCGTGCCGCTGAGTGTATATTTTCGTTGAAAATCGTTTTTGGAGGCCCCATACAATTTTGTTTCTTGCGTAATGTAGAAACATTATGACAAAAATTATTTATTATGAGTACCCATTTTTTTGCAAAATGGATACTTTTGCTGGTATTTTTACATTTATGTAGCAAAATACATTAAAGCCAAAATTCTTAATTCTGAAATATCTTTCTGCTTGAATCCCTACCTACCTTAGTCCGCGATTGTATATTTTGTATTTAAAACAGTATGTCGATCCTTAATCGATAATAGACAACCAGGAATCGAGAAGCCTGTTGTGAGAGTCGATTGCGATAAGTTACACACCGATTTCCAGTACTTGAGAGAGAGGTACGGTGTTAGAGTTGTAGAGCATAATGCAGTCAACGGAACCAAAGAGGAGTCGATGAATGAATTTCGGATATTTCTATTCGTTCTTCCAGCGAATTCAGGTTGATTTGATTAATGTGGGAGGTAGGATCAATGGATTGCTCCAAGATATATCTAGAAAGCGTAGTTTGGACGCACTCGATTCTGCTAAGTGAATAAATTAGTAAGGGGATTATACTTGACAAGCATATTCAAGGAGCTGCCCAACGAATATTATGCAAAGGGACCGAGTAAAACTGTCAAGTCATGTGTCGAAGAAATAGTCTTAAAAAACTTTATATCGTCGGCGTAAGGTATCATTAATAGTAAGAATGAAAAGAAGTGGACATACATATGTAGCTGTCTAAACACTGTGCCTAACGGTTTTTTAGAAGAGAATTCAAAGCCCGTAGTGGACAATTTAGGAAAACATTTTTTTTAAGTATGGCTGGGAGATCATCAGGACCAGAAATAAATTCATCACTTCATGAGATAAGGGTCCACAGGTTCAAGGCAGAAATTTTGGAAAATTAAAAATTGTTTGAAAATGTGTGGAAAAATCGGTGATTTCATTTTTGAAAAAGGGAGAAATTTTGTAGCCAACGGAATTTTATTGGTAGTTAACAATTTGCAAAAATGACTAAGGATCTTTGACAAGGTTGGTTTGATTTTCCATTAGATAAAGCTCCGCAAAGTGAAGATAAGAACCGAGGTATTTAGACTAGGAAATCGAGAGCAGTGGAAAATTTCCCACATCGTATTTTATTTTTCAGAGACCGAAGTTTCCGATTTCCCAAGGTGGGGACTGTCAAAATTGACGGAAACTATGTTGAGATATCCATTGATTTCATGGAATTTTGGTTTAGATAAATCTTAAGAAGATTTAATTGCAGGGGGAGTGTATTGTGAAAGAGAACTGTAAAAAAAATGAGAGAAGGGGAGGATGGTAGTTGTCGATAGTTGGGAATGGTTTAAGGTAAATGGGATCTGTGCCTACGTTCTGTAACCCTAGCATCGATAAAATTGGTCGAGAAACGGTGGAAAATGGAACAAAACTCATATGATTTGTTTCAAATTTCATCGTTTCTCGACTGATTTTATCGATGCGAGAGTTACAGAACGTAGGCACTGATGTGAAAATAAGGTCAAATTGTCTACTTATGAAACTTGAGATGCCACTTACTTGGCAAAAGCTTTAATCAGCTAGGCGATCAAAAACGGGAAAAACGCCCGTGTGTACAAACAAGAAGAAGTGACTGTTTGCACACACATATACATATCAATTTGTATCTTTGCATCCAAAGATCAGAACTGTATCATGGTCTTTTTATTCATGTTTATAGTTTGAATAAGTCTTGCGGGTCTCGACATTACGTTTTAGTTCTCTTGTGAATCTCTTGACGTTTTTATCTATGATTACTGTTTGAATTTTTGAACGGTATGAACTAAATTATCAAAATACAACACACACGCACAAAAAAAAATTTTTAATTAAAATTGGTATATACCATCGCGTTGGTCGGTGCAAATAGTTAACATGTAATAGTATACGTGTCTTCAACAATAAAATACAAAAAAAGTTTTATTATGACTTTTCGGACGTGTTTCGAGGCTATATTTAAAAATTAAAGCTGAATCACAAATATATCATAACATAATAAATATAATATTTAAAAACCTAAGAGAAATATTTACCTTTCTTTGAACAATTTTCATCACTGAATCAACCCATTTCTTCATAGATTTTCCATTGACATTTTCCAAGAAATGGAGCAGAGTCTCCAACAAAATTGGATCTTTTTCGAAATCATAAAAGTGATGATCGACCCAATGTCGAAGAACGTTCAACACTCGAAATTGTACAGGCTGGACATATTCCTTTCGATATCGTTTCCAATCTTCACGTTGAGAATTTTTGTGTAACTTTTCAGAATCTGGATTATTTTCTCTTTCGCTAGAGGGCACTTCCTGATACACTAAACTTGGATCCGGTATGTTAAAACGTTCAATCAAAAGTTGAAGTAGACTTTGTGGAGAACAAAAGTAGCGATAAGTTGTTAAAAATGTCCTAACGAACATAGGATCTGCATAAATGTGATACGTCAAACGTTCAATTAATTTACACAACGTAGCCCCCTTATTAAAAAAATAGAAACATTTTAAAAATTACTTGAAGATTAATTTATTTTATATTTTACCTTTATAAGTGGAACTCCAGCACTTTCACGTTCTTCTAAAACAATGTTATTTACATTATCAGGAATGGCAAATTTGTATATATCAGGACTGGGTAGACGCAGCGGATGCTTTTTCTCCATGTCTAATAATATGCTATCCAAAATACGATCTAACATAGATTTTGTATTCACCATTATAAGATCAGCCATCCAATCACTCTTGTGTTGAGAATTTTTCGCTACATGGATAATATTATAATTTATGATCTATTTTGGTTTATTTGAATAGAATAATTACCTATCAAAATAACAGCTGGTTCTAATCTAGGAGAGATTTCGAATGCATATTTTAAATCTTCAGTATCGCTTCGATCGATTATCTCAACCCGTCGCATAAAGAATTTTTCTTTTAGCCTAAAATCGTAGTTTGAAGCTCCAGTAGAAACAGTCTGTTTTTTGGCAATTGATTTACATAGAACTATAAGCCCGTCGAATAAATAAACCTTTCTTTCTGTTATTCTTTTTCCTCCCAGTTTACTAAGAGTGTCCTCTGAAAAAAGTAAGAATTTAATAAAATTTAATCATGTATGATAAGAACTCATAGAAATAAATATTTAAAGGTTAAAGCACCTGAGAAACTATCAACTTTGCAGTCACCTAATACAGTTGCCAGAACCGTGGCTACCAGCCACCTCGATGGAAGCGACGCTAGGAAGTTTAAAAAAAAAACCAAGCAACTGGCTGCCGGTTTTAAGGCAAAGGCGTAGGCTATTTGAAATAGCGAAGGTAACCAAGTCACCGAAGCACGGGAAAAAGCAGCTATATTCAACAAGCATTTGAAATTAATGTTTCATTTGTCATTAAAACGAGTCCATAAAAATATCTTTGGTCTAAAGATGATGTTTTGAGGGGAAATGTCAGAGTAAACAAAATTAAATCCGAGCATCATGTCATATCTATCTTTCCAATTAGGTAATACGGCCAGATTATGTAAATTTTCGTTCACATAATATGTAATTTACTTTTTCGGTATGTCAAAATTTTAGAGAAACTTTCATCCTCAATATATGATAAAATATTTTTGATGTGTAAACATCTATACTGGCGGTAGGGTGAAAAAAAACGTAACGTATTTTGTGATCGTGATTCTGTGATTGTGATTCACGTTACGTTACGTATGTTTACACATCTTAACCGTGAGCCCAGCACTCAAACTTTTTTATAATTTTGCTCGTTCTTAATTTGTTAATTAATAACAACTGGTTAGTTTGTATACAAACAGAAATAATCACATGGGTTAAATGTTTAAAGAGCGTTAAATACTCCATGTATAACAGTTGAGCTTTTATGACTGCAAGTTGGTTTTCATTTAGGCCATGCGCGCACATGCAACTAAATAGTTTGGTTTCGATTTTGAGCACAATGGGCTTATATGGGAGTGCGCTCACATAAACTTGGGCGGACTCTCATATAATCTTATAGTACTCAAAATCGAAATCGAACAGTTTAGTTGCATGTGCGCATGTCAATAAATGAAACAAAAGATTTTTGTTTTCACAACGTTTCGTCCATGTCTATGAACATCATCAGGTGAAATTACAATACATATTACTAATTACATTTATATCGTAAAAATACAACAAATGGTTTCTCTAACCTTACACTTTAAAGTGAGACTTGCAAGTTAAAAAGAACGTTAAATACAACAAACCTCGTATAAATTCGTTGCAGCATTGGCCAACATCTTTATCCCAATGTTCAACAGAATTTTGTAGATCTCTCGTCTTTTCTATTGCCAGTAGTCGACGAGCTCGACTATGCATTGGAACTGCTGATTCCCTTTAATAAAAAAAAAAAGAAGAATCATTAAAAACATACAGCTTTAAATTATATTTCAAATAAAATTTACTTGGGTAAATTAGCGACAATATTTTCAAGATCACAGCGCAAAGGTCTTAATAAACCTTGAACTTGTTCGAAGCTTTCTTTATCCTCCTGCGAAGGACTCAGCTGCATTAATGATTTAATGTAATCCAAATATAAGAAAGCATGCCATATTGGAACCAACAGCAACTTTGGCAAATAATACTTTACGGCTTCTCGAAATCCATGACCTGCAGACATTAAAGATATTGCCTAAAATTAAAACAAAAAAATATGATTATAGGTATATTAGTTTATAAAAAAAAGAATAAATTAAAAAAAACTCACATCTGGCTTGGAAAGTAAAGTTGATAGTGCGTCTCTAGACATTTTCGAAGTAACTTCTTGTGCGTACTTTGTATACACATCGAATTCTTCGGCTTCGGCTAATTCTTCAAAGCAACTTCCTACACATGGAGGAGTTTGCTCTTGAGACATTTCAATTACATCTTCCAAGGAGCTTAACAATGTCACTGTCACTTCGTATATGTCAAGAATATTTGAAAATATTGGTTCTATTTCCCTCGTATCTGGTACAACTTTAATTAATTCTTCTCGAAAGACACGAATTATCATATGAAGATCACGCTGATATTGCTTTTCGTCATGTATTAGTTCTTTTACAACTTCTTCGTAAGTGAGACTAGCTCGTGGGGCAGGTGGCAATGGACTAGGAATTATTTTGTTATTCATATCAGATTGATAGAACATATCCATCAACACCTATTTATAAAAAAAAGCAAAATATATAGAAATTTTTGCTGCATTTTGCTATTCAGCTTACCTTGTCTGCACACATAGCAACTTCAATATCTTCGCGGGATATTTCAAGATGTTCGATTTTTTGCACATAATTACCGGCCAGTTTTAAAATATCAGCAGAGATATATTCGAGAACGGCGACCAAAAATAAAGTTACGGAACTATCTACTTTGTATTGCAGAATATCCTTTAAAAGAAAAATTATTATTATTATTATTATAAGTTTATTAACAATAAATTAAATTACATTGCTAATAATTTAAAATATAAAGCTGGAGCTTCTAGGGCTTTCAGCTAGTAATTAGGTTTATAGAAGTTTGTCTAAATTTAGTGCTGACATTAGTTTATAAACATCATTTACATTACTATATGTGATTTCTGTTAAAAGATCTGCTAATTTTTTTTGAATAAGAGTTTGACTTTTTAAGTTTATTTGATTACATGATAGTAGATGACTTATGGTAAGCGTTTGGTTTTCGTTGCAGAAGTGGCAAAGCGGGGGCGTTTCGTTAGTGATGAGGTGTTTGTGTGTCAAGTTGGTGTGACCCATTCGCAATCGTATATATATTTTGATCTTATTATTTGATAATTCTTTAGGGTAGTTGGCCTTTTCAGCATTAGGGTTAAATTTTGAGTAAGTGTGGTGATAATTTAACCAGTTAATTTTCCTCTTATATTTCCATGTCTTAAGTAGATGGTTTCTTATGTCTCTTTTGTGAGAGGTTCTTTTAGAGCAGATTTAGCTACAGCGTCTGCAACTTCGTTGCCATTGATACCTTGGTGCCCTGGGATCCATGCAATTTTTAGTTTACCATTTCTGGAGATAAGTTTATCGCGGATGGATTCGATGATTTCACTATTGTTATTAATGTTATTAATAGCTTTTACAGAAGAAAGACTGTCGGTAAATATAATAGCTTTGTTGGTCTCGTATTTGTCTATTGCACAGAGAATGGCAAAAGCTTCAGCCGTGAATATCGATGTAAAAGCTGGAAGTATACCTTTGCAAATGGTTGTTGAGTTTTCTGCGATAACAGCAAATGATGTACCGTCTTCTGTTTTTGAGGCATCAGTAAACAATAAGTGCCATCCTTGTTTCTTGTGGCTCTCTGCCATGTCAAAAAACATGGCCTTAAAAACATCTTTACTGGTTGATGTTATGGAGAATTTGCTGAGGTTGGTGAGTATAGACTCTTTTGGTAAATTCCAGGGTGGGTAGGTAGTTGAATTTAGATTTTGGATGGCAATAGGTATGTCAAGATCTTTTGCGGATGTTAGAGCGGAGTTTAAGGTAGATTTAAGTCTTGGGATTTTCTTCCGTTTTTGAATTTTTTCGGCATCATTGTGAATGGGTGACCTTCTGGAGCAGTTTATTTTTTGTATCGTACCCGTTGTAAGATATTCAATTCTTTCAGTAAGTTGTGGTAATCCAGCATCTGTCAAGAGGTTCCGAATCGGAGTTGTACGAAAAGCCCTCATACTGCTCCTAATGGCTGCGTGGTACGGTGTTGTGATAAGTTGGGTGGATGACTTCGAACATTTACCATAAATCGCTAAACCATAGTCAATCTTAGATAAAATAACAGATCTTACTACATTGATTATAGTATTTACGTTAGAATAGCTGTTTTTAGAAGAAAGATATTTTATTAAATTAACTCTAGTAGTAAGGCTATTTTTTAAATTTGTACAGTGTTTCTTAAATGTAAAATTAGAATCAAAAATAATTCCAAGTATTTTAGCAAAGTTAACATTAATTATATTAAAATTATCTAATTGTATTGAGATACTTTTACTACAACTATATTTTTTACAAATATGGAGAAGCTCACATTTTTGTGTTGAGATTTTTGAACCTGAGTATTGCCCCCATTCTGAAAGGCTTTGGAGAATATTTGTGAAAGTTGAAGCGAGGAACGTTAAGTCTTTGCTCTTGGAGTAAACTATCAAGTCGTCGGCATATAGTGTGTGACCTACAGTGCTGTGACGATCAACTATAGAGCTGATTTCATTAAAAGCAATTATAAAAAGGGCTACTGATAAAGGCGATCCTTGTGGAACGCCATTTTCCAAGTTATGAATAGATGAATAGGTACCATTCGCCTTAATACGGAAATATCTATTGCTTAAAAATGACTTAATATAATTCAGCATTTTGGGCCCAATTTTCCATTTGGTTATTTGTTTTATTATTACGTGAATGCCAATTCTGTCGAAGGCTTTTTCGAAATCAATCAAAAGGATTGAGACGTGATTTTTTGTTGACAGGGTAGACGTGATGATTTCATCTAAGTGAAGAAGTGCGTCGATGGTTCCACGCTCTTTTTTAAAAGCCACTTGGCGGTAGTCAATAAAATTATTTTTTTCAAGGAACCAGAACAATCGTCTGGAAATTATTTTTTCTAAGATTTTACCTGTACAGGGTAGGAGCGAAATAGGACGGTATCCTGAGATAACAGAAGGATCTTTATTGGGCTTAGGGATCGGAACAGTGCTCGCCACTTTCCATGCATGTGGGATTATGCCTTCGTTAAATATTTGGTTGAACAAATCCAACAATCTTAGTTTAAAGGTTGCGGGACTATTTTTTAGCATGGCATAAGATATGCGGTCGAACCCGGGGGTTGTGCCTTTAACAAGGCGTAGACAGCTTTCTAATTCTGTAATATTTATAGGACATTCAATTAGAGCTGCCGAAGGATTGATGGTGTAAGATGGGATTACTAAATTATGTTTCTCTATTATGAAAGTAGGATGAAAGTTTGAGTCATCGCCGGCTTTGCGGTATGTTACAAGATTATTATGGGTAGGATGTTTTTTAAAAAGTCTCCAGGCTTTTTGTTTTATTTGACGGAGGTTGCCTAACTCCTTGTTCCACCAGGGAACAACTTTTTTGTGAGTTTTGTTTCTTGATTGCGGAATAGATGCGTTTGCTGCCGATCTTATACATTTTTGTAGAAGGGCAGCTTCTTGATTAATGTTAAAAGAAGATTTCCTTTGTACAATTTCCTTTGAGAGGATTGATTGAAATAGTTCCCAATTTGCCCTATCCAATAGGAATCTTTTTTGCAATTTTATAGGTGTTATATTTTTACCTAGAGAGATAGTCGTGGTGATTGGGAAATGATCACTCCCGTGTAGGTGATCGGAGACGGACCATGTGGAAATTGGAGTCAGAGATGGTGTAACGAGGGTCAGGTCAACGTGTGTGAAAGTTTTATGTGTCGAAAAATGTGTCGGGCGACCGTCATTTAAGATCGCAAGACCGAAATTAGTGATAAAGTGGTCGACTGTTTTCCCACGACTATTACATTGGCTCGACCCCCAGGAAGGGCTCCATGAGTTAAAATCTCCGGTTAGGATCATTGGGGTATTGATACCGTTGAGGACACAATCAAGATCATTGCGAGAGAATCGTTGTTCTGGTGGAATATAAATACAGATTATCGTGAGTTTTATTTTTAATTCTATTTGTACTGCTACTGCCGCTATATTTGAGTGAATTTGGATGAAATGATGTGGAATAGATTTGTGGACAAGAAGACCAACTCCCTGTTTGGATGATGTGTTTGAATCTAAGTTATGAAAACATGATGAATATTGCTTTGAGCATAAAGGTTGGAAATTATGTTTAATGTGAGTTTCTTGTAAAGATATAACACATGGTTTTAAATCGTTAATAAGGAGTTGCAATTCATGGTAATTATTATAAAACCCTTTAAGGTTCCATTGGAGAACCTTTAATGAAGATTTTACGTATGAAGTAGACTTTTGAGTACAGTTTGTTTGGGCGTTCGGGTTGGGCAAGGTGTCGGTTTGAAAGTGCCTCCGCTGGTCGAAAATCGAACCATCCGAGTTCCGAGAGGAACCCGGAATGTTCGTTCCCCGATCAGCGGGGTTGGTTGAGGGAAAATTATTATTTTTATTGATCGAAGTCATGATTATCAGTATCAGGTGGTTTAATAAAATATGAGTTGTTTTTTATTAATGAATGAGTGAAAACTGATATTGGTGATTGTGTATTATTGTTGTTTTGATTAAGAGTGTCACCTGGAATATTCGAGGTGACGTTGGTATGGTTAAAAGGGTAGTGAATGGAGTTGTTTCCGGTGGAGGTGGTTGCATAGGGTGAGAGTGTGGCGGTTGCCACAGTGGGTATGGTTGTGATGGTTATCGTAGAGGATTCCGCTGTGACGATTGCCACATTGGTTGTTGTTGTGGCGGTTGCCACAGTGGATGTGGTTGTGGCGGTTGCCACAGTGGATGTGATTGCGGTAGATGTGGTTGCAGTAGATGGTAAGGAAACATTGAAAGGTGTGTCCTTGGGCGAAGAGTTAAGTATTTGGGGTGATATGGTTGTTTTTTGAAGATGAGCATTGTTTGCTACTGCTGAGAAGGTTAGCGGTAAAGATGTTTGAGGGTTTTGTTCTTTAAAAATTTGCTTGGCTTCGGCCATGCTGCATTTACGAATTGTTTTAATTTTGAGCATTTCTTTAGCTTGTTGGTATTTTTGGAATAACTTATAGGAGGCCGGGTGATTTTCACTGCAGTTAGCACATAATGTACGTATACAGTCATCAGGTTTGTGTGTCGGAAGGTTACAATTAACACATGACGCGGCACTTTTACATCTTTTGGCTGTGTGTCCTAAAAGTTGACAATTCTGGCAACGCATAGGGTTAGGGAAGTATTCCCTTACTTGAACGTTATACCATCCGATGTTGAGAGTTGGAGGTGGTCGGAAAGGTCGAAGGTGAATAAGACCAAGCCAGTTGCCTTTCGAATTCCATTTTCGGTTTTCTTAAATTTGAAAACCTCTTTTACACCTTGTGGTTTCATTTCTTCAAGTATTTCACTTTCGGGAACGTTGTTTAAATATGGGGCATGCACTGTGCCTTTTGAGGCATTTAATTGACTGTGAAATGATACAGAGATTGGGCATAAATTGGAAAGTGATTTCTTGGATAGGAATAGATCTGCAATTTTCTTTGACCTACAGAGAACGAGAATACTTCCGTCACGGAGTTGCGTTATTTGGTCATAGTAAGAACTTATTCCATCAATTGCTTTTTTGAGCAAAAAGACGCTAAAGGAGTTGCGATGTTTACTTTCATCAGTAGATGAAATGACAATAAATTTAGAGTCGTCGGGAGGGGACTGTGTTGAAAACACATTCAATGGTAATGGAGTGAGATTATTATTTTTTTTTCTTTTTTTATTTTTTATGTAAGGAGGCGGATCTGTATCCAGATCTTCAAGATCTCTAAAACGATTGCCCGAAGGCCCACGTGGCCAAGAGGCCATAGTATTCTAGTTTGATTAAACTTGTTATTGGTTTTAATTTGCACACACTTGAAAAGATAAGAGATGTACGGTTTGTTTAAGAAGTTTATGGGTAACGGGATCACTCAAAAGAATAGTCAAACACTATCGGTAGAACGATGTAACCGGTTTGTATACACACATAATGAACATATGTACATAAAATGTAGTACATAATTAAATCCTGAAAACTTATGTTCTTATTCAACTTTGGAACCTCTTATATATTCTGCCATTTTCAAAAACGGTAGTTGAGCCAAAAATGTATTATTTGTAAAATGTTCTTAAATGAAAACTGATAACATTACTATGATATGATTATTTTGTTTTTGAATTTCTTTTAAGGTGTTCTTTTCATAAAGAACAACAAACTTACATGTTAAATGCAACAACAACTTATTCCTTATGGGACTTAACTCGACTTAACTTCATTTTGTTACCGATACTTGTATTCTGCAACTTACAATACATTGGACAAAAGTGATTAAAGCAATTAGTACAGAATGTGTTTCTTAAGAAAACGGCATCAAAATCAAAATTTCTGTCAAAAGTGGACTTAGCAGCTTTACGTATTTAGCCGACGAAAACAATTGTTGCCGACTCTTAGGGCAACTGGTTGTCGACCTCATCTTTCTCATTAGACTGATATCTCAGTAGTTTGCGAAGTTCAAATGGTCTCCCTTCTCCAGCGAGCAGCTTAAGTTTAGATATCTTCTTTTCTTCGAGGTTGGTTTACTCGTCCTTGTTGATTGGCACAATTTACTTAACTGCGGAATTTGAATTCTTATCGCCGTTCCAAAATTTTTTTTTTATTTTTGTTGTATCTCAAGGCAAAGTCGATGGCCAACCTAGCAATCCCACGCCGAACTTCATCACAATATTCCCTTGTTTTGGCTGTGAGCGTGATATCCATGCTTTGGTTACAACGAGGTAGTGGTCCGAGTCAATGTTAGTTCCCGGAATCAAAATGTTCCGGGAACTAACATTGACTCGGAGCACTACCTCGCAAATATTATAGTCTAAATATGAAATATGAGTTTAAATATGAAATGTGGAAACTACTACATTGTTTTGCCCAGCAATAAAGTTAATCTGCATGAATCCGTTATCGATTAACAATGTTTGTCAAGCGTGCAATAGGGGCCGAAACCATAGAAAATATATTAAAAAAATTAGTTGGCCAGCCGAGAGGCAGACATTTGATTGAAATAATATGTCTGCTCGTGTACTGTCAAAAACTGCGAATTTCAACAAATTTTAGTCTGTTTTATAAGAACTTTGATTAAAATTCGTATGAATTTGAAGTTTACGGGAACAGACATAACATGCCATAATAAATCGGTGCGTTTACTCCTTTCAGTATAGCAACAAGCGATGATAAATATTGAAAAGTGTTTTTTTTATAACTTTCTTTAAAAACAAGCCAATAGATTTCATGCAAAACAATTGACCGACCAATATTTTATAGATTTGTATTCCTCATACCAGTTTCTATTCAAAACTAAGCAATACAGAAATATTGCCAGGTCAGTTATTAAAGAATTTGACAATTAAATTTTAAAACTATTAAATTAGAATTTTGTATGAAATAATTTTGAAAAGAACACTGCTTACCTTTTGGAGTAATGCATGGACGCGATCGACAGGTAGAACACATTTCCTTTTTTTCTTCAAACTTTCCTTTGCTTCGTGCAATGCCCAGCAATCAATTGGAGTAGGAAATGTTTTTTTTACTTTCTCCTCTACGTCCTACAAAAACAAAATTTCCATTTATATTTAAAATAAATAATGTATATTGTTATTTTGTTTTAGTTTAAAATTGTTTCTTTATTAAAATCTAAAACGTAATTAGTAATTCATAACAATATCTTGAAGTTATTATTCAACAACTTTCAACCGGCTTATCAAGAAGTGGTTTCAAATGCTTATCAACGACTCTTAATCGGCTTATCGAACAGCGTTACCACTGGCTATCAACGACTTCTAACTGGCTTATCAGACGTCTTTTTTTAAGTTTTTGATAATATACAAATAAAAATAAATTATAATTCAATCTATGGTTTGAAGAACAGTAAAAGCGCCATTGTAAAGTTAAAAAAAAATAAGCAGTAGTATTTATAAACCCATTTGAACCATTATTTTGTTGAAAATTCGAAATGAGTTAATATGCGTGTTTTAATGAGAAACTGCAACCCACCCAGTCAGTTAAAATTTAACAATAGATACAACAACAAAAATCTACTAGTATTTCCATTAAATTTTGTCTCTACAAATTCAAAAACTGCCCTTAATTGCCGATCATCTCTCTTGGAGATGGCACAGCAGTTCAACATTCACCTTTGCTGGGTGGCGGGTCATAGGGACATTCCAGGCAATTGCAAAGCAGACGAACTCGCTAAAATTGGAACTTTACTACCTATACTGTCAAATCGGACAAATATTGGTATACCCATCGCTACCTGTAAACTTATGTTAAAGCAAGATGCAATAGAGAGAACAAATCTTAGGTGGAGTAATATTGCCACATGTCAGGCCACAAAACAGATCTGGCCTGTGCTGGATCTGAAGCGCTCTAGGAACTTGTTATCTCTAAGCAGACTGCACATTGGCTCCATCTTAGGTGTCATTACTGGACACTGTCTAACAAGGCTTGGTGTATTTTCTAACGACTTCTGCAGGAGTTGTATGGACGAAGAAGAGGAAGAATCGATTCCTCACCTTCTCTGTACATGCCCTGCTCCTACTCAAAGACGTAGGCTCCACTTACGAGAATTCTACTACAATGATCCTAGTGATCTGGCAAGTCATGACATTAATAGTCTCGCTCGCTTCGTAAGAAGCTCTAAATGGTTCAACGAGTAGGAAGAAAGTTTCCTAGATTCCTGTGGTATCACAATGGGCCAACCAATGGTCTAAGTGTGTCCAGCGTTCTGCTGACAACCACATAAACCTAACCTAACCCTCCATTAAATTTTGTCTCCAGTCAAATCTTACTTGATAAGTAAAGTAAAAGTAGTTTGTCTTTCTCAAAATCAGTGGGAACTGTGGGTCGTTTTCTAGATTTTTTTACTTCATTGAGCTATATTCTTACCAAAACACGGCTAATATCAACCAAATTTGCACGATATTATAGGTTGGAGAATCTTTAAGCTTTAAGAATTTTTTGTATGCTAATGTCAAAAGATCAATGTATGGAAAACAGAGAGAGAACAACAACAAAATTAAGCGATTGATGGCCAATTAAAATTCAAAATGAGATGTCAAAGAAAATTAGTAAAATAAAGATTTCTATTATTTGAAAAATTTTCTCATTTCGGCTCAAATGACAACATACACTCAGCGGCATGGAATCTTGGCCACACTTGATTTTTGGTGCATATCTTAACTGTTTTAAAACCTTTTAAGAGAATTTAAAGGTTTACTTTATTTTTAATAAATATAAATTAAAATTTGTCATTTTCTCTGAAAATAGCTCTTAAATTCAAAACAGTATGAAATGAAAAATCACGTTTTTTTGTGTGTTTGAGACGTGTAAGTATCGTGTGTTCCCTCCTCTCGGCCACATTACAGCCTGCTGTCGATCTGGCATACTCTGAATGATGTTTTTATTATCCACTTGCGATAAGCGCCAGTTATAGCGATCCACTTACGATAAGCTCTCCACCCCTTACAAACACTGGACGAGTTCCGGAATGCGGCACTGGCTACTTGGGAGAGCTTATCGCAAGTGGGTAGTAAAAACATCATCCAGAATATGCCAGATAGACTGCAGGCTGTAATGTGGCCGAGAGAAGGGAACACACGATACTGACACGGCTCAAAACCCCAAAAAATACGTGATTTTTCATTTTATACTGTTTTGAATTAGTTTTCTGAGAAAATTGTTACTTATCACAGTCAATATAACATTTTATTCAGTTTGAAAATACCAAACGCTCTCAAATTGCATTCTGAAATAAACGATAGACGACACGATTGGAATTGAGTTACGTGAAGTTAACGATTACCGTTTTGAACATAGTCCGAGGTTATAATTCTGAGTAAAAAGTGTAATAAGTCCATTTTTTCGTAGCCGAGTAAATCAGTGTTAGGTAATTATAGAGTAGTGTTGCAAATCCAGAGTTAATCAGGGTTACCTAAGAGCTGTTTGGTAACTTAAAATTTTTTTTATAAATTTTCACATTTTGCTGTCAAAAATTAATTAGATTTTTCAATTTACAGAAAGTTGATGGATTTTTTCTGAAAAATTTCCTCAATTTTGGGGTATGTTTAGATACGCTTAAAAAATGAATTAGTCGATTTTATCGTGAAACATTTGTAAGTATATGCATTGCCGTTATTGCTTATAGGTTTATGTTGGACTCCCGTTTTTTTTATGCTCGTTTCGTAATAGATAATACGGTTGTCCGATAGGCTATCAGACTATTCCAGTTTTTCAGATACCTTATATTGTTATTACAGCAGTTGTTATATAAGATTACAACAACACAAACCTGTCTAGATTGGTATTCTGGGGATACTAGAAAAAAACGCAGTGTGTTCGACCTCTGAAGGAATGTGGAGGAAAATGCATACTTTAGTTCCTATTGTAATGTGTACATAGGTAGGTATGTATGTACTTGCAGTTTCTCGACGTGCTATGTCTATAAGTTATGAGAACAGTTTGAGGTACATTTTTGTGGAAATTAATCGCAGCTAATTTGTTTCAAACAAAACATCAATATTCGGAAAAACCCATTTTCGTGACCTTTGACCCTTTGTAACTGACCCATTAGTCATCGGATTGATGAAGAACTTTCTCAATTTTAAATTAAACCTAAAACACAACGTTCGTGCAAACATTCGGCCTGTTATAAAGTTCCTCCTAGTTAAAATATATATTCTTTGCTGAACTAACGGTTTTATATTTTATTGCCGTACTGTCAAACAAAATAAAGGGTAGTAATACACATCTTAATAATTATTAGTAATACATAGAAAAAAAACGAACCTGAATAGTGTGAGGCGATGGCTTTCCGCATAGCATTACTAAAATACGCAAACAAAGTTTTTCAACAAACAACAATGCCTCCTCCTTGGCCGGCAATCGTGGATGTACTTGTTCCAATACCTGTTCAATAAATTGATGTCGAAGAAAAAAAAATATATTAAATCTCTGGTATAAGCCGCTAAATAAACAAAACGTACTTTTTTCAACGCAGGACTAAATAGCCCCTTCCAACGAGCAACATTCTCATTTTTTGAGAAATTAAACTCTTCGGAGTCGGAATTTAATTGATGCGAAAACATGATAAACAAATTATTTATTTACTTTTTTAAACAACAATAATCAATTCTACTTAATATATATTTTTGTTTTTGTTGAATATTAACATAATAATTTGCAAAGAGGAGTAGAGATAGAGACTAATAGAACGCGCTTCCATTTCGTAGCTCAGTATTTTTTTTTTGTAAAATCTTTCAATTCATTATCACACAATATTCATACACAAAGTAGATTTATATTTTTCTGTAGGCAATTGAACATAACAATTTAATTTTTAATTTAATTTACAAGAAGTTTCCGCACAACGCCGCCATTTCTGCTGAAAATTTGTTATTCTTTCGTGAATTCACTTAATTCAGAGTTTATTAAAATTATTGATTGAATTTTTATGGAACGTCAAAATAACGCAACGCAGGGTTCATCCAGTGCGCATATGAATTTGGGATTGCGTTCCCAGATGAAGGAAAATGAACAACGAATAAGGAATATGAACGTGTTCAGGTAAAGGCAGTGATGTACAAAATAAATAGACATGTTTTTTTGCAATCCAAAGACTGCTTTTAAACGGAGCAATTTCGCAATGCGATTTTTAATCCCATTGGCGAGGGACGTATGTGGTGACCGGGGCTGTTGCTGAGGTTGAAAAATTGCAGTTACCGCTATTTCTTCTTGTTGTTCGAGACATAAGCCGTGTTTTTTTGCAAGCCCGGGGGGAAACAACAACTAATCCCGGAGAATTCTCGGGGCTTAACTTAAGCGCACCGAAAAACTGTGTTACCGGCATGAATTACATACATGATTCCATGTTTTTTACTGTCATGGCGTCGCTAATCCTCGCTGTCGTTTTTTCAACCAATTCCCCCCGGGCTTGCAAAAAAACACGCCTATAAGCGGAGTTAAGAGTGTGGATAGGTGTTTCCTTTCCATTTGAACAAAGTTAAAGCTGGAATTCGCTGAATGTGCACACTTGTGTGTAGTATGTTGAAAAAGACCCTGTTTAGATTGTGACTGCACATAGTCATGTCGTGTCTACACTAAAAATTTTTCAGTCATGTGTATCGTTGTACACCTATGGAATGTCTGTGAATTGAAACATTTTATTCTGAGCACCATGAACCCTGAGTTAGAATATTAAAATAAGCAGTTGCAAAAAATGGCAAAAAATGCAATTTAAGTATTAAAGTCCCCTAGTCCCCTATTACACGATGATTCTTTGCGTCTGACTCTTTTTTCGAATTTCTCTTTGAAAATCATCCTGTGAATCGCACGCTATTACACGATGATTCTTTGCGCCTGACTCTTTATCGAATTTCCCTTTGAAAATCATCAAAATAAAGTTATATAAAAAGAAACGTCAAAAAGAGTCTCGAAAAACTTGGCCCACGACTCACAGGGCAACTGGTCTTCCGTCTCATCTTTTTTCTCTTTCGCACTCGTTATGTTCGAAAAGAGTCAGACGCAAATAGGGGACCTATTACACGATGATTCTTTGCGTCTGACTATTACACGATGATTCTTTGCGTCTGACTCTTTTCGAACATAACGAGTGCGAAAGAGAAAAAAGATGAGACGGAAGACCAGTTGCCCTGTGAGTCGTGGGCCAAGTTTTTCGAGACTCTTTTTGACGTTTCTTTTTATATAACTTAATTTGATGATTTATATTGAAGCGAAATAAAATAGAACTTTAATTACATTCGTAAATTAAACATTGAGCGTGAGTAAAGCTTCCCCCACACCAAAGCGAATTTTTGGTGGCGACGACGAAAACAACAATAATAACAATCGGTTGTCAATGAAAACAACACGTTGTTATTATTTTTTTCGTGGTCGCCACGAAAGATTCGCGTTGGTGTGGGGGAACCTTAATTGTGAGGATGAAAATATATGTAACTAAATCAGCAACAGGTTTTATTACTTTCATTAAAAGTCCTTTTATTGATAGTATGACTTACAAAAACATAGAAAACTAAAAAAATCAACTACCAACAAGACGAAAATTATAAAGTTCAGCTTTTATGTGCAGTGCTTCAGCTGATTTAGCACTTCTCCCACCACAAACAACTTTCATCTGAATTTTCAGATGAGAATTTCTTGTCTGAAAAGAAAGTTGAAACGTAACTAAACGTAACTAAAGGCACTAAAAGACCCTGTTTAGATTGTGACTGCTCACTACGTAGTGACGGCATTTTGTAGGTGAAATCGGTGAGGTAGAAAGGGAGGTGACAGTCAGGAAGAAAACATAAAGATTGTAGTGAGCAGTCATGTTTCATATCCGACATGTTCCATTTAATGCCATTTTTTTATTTTTGGCATGTTCGTTGAAGGGTAAGGTAGATGAGAATAAAAATTAAAAATGTGTAATTAGTCAAGCTTAGACGCAAAAAATGCTTATTAAATTGGTGGATTGATAACAGCAAAGATGCTGAAGCAAATTTAATTATTAAAATTGCAATTTCTGCTATATTTTGCAACTACTTATTTATTTAATAGCTGTGTTTTATTTTCCCCGAGATCCGAACCAGATTGGATTTGCTTACGAAAATACATGTATTACAAAAACAACACAAGATCCAACTTTGTTTTGGATTTGGATTTCCAAATCCGTTTTGAACACACACCCTTAATTTGTAAATGTCGTCAGTAGTGTAAAGAAAAAAGACAACGGGTGTATACAAATAAAAAAACAAAAGGAAAAAAGAGTTGGGTATATAACAAGTTGTCACTGAGATCCTGGGTTGTTTTATTTACATGATCTGATCTGGATTGGATCTGGGGGAAAATAAAACGCAGCTAATATTAAACTCATGGTTCATGGTGCTCAGAATCAAATGTTTCAATTCAGAGATATTCCATCAGAGTTCGGCGATACTCATGACTGAGAAATTTCGAGTGTAGACACGACATGACTATTCACTACGTAGTGAGCATGTCACAATCTAAACAGGGTCAAAGTCATCTAACTTTTTATGACACCAGTGCCTACGTTCTGTAACTCTAGCATCGATAAAATCAGCCGAGAAACGATCAAGATTGAAACAAAACGTATGAGTCTTGTTCCATTTTTCAACGTTTCTCGACCAATTTTAACGATGCGAGAGTTACAGAACGTAGGCACTGGCCAATCAGAAGCTCTAAAAATTCAGAATTCTGAAAATTCAGATGTAAAACGTAATGCATTGGACGTACCCAATCCACCAATTCAATAAGCACAATTTTTGCGTCTACCCTTGACAAATTACACATTTCGAATTTTTATTCTCATCTACCTATCACCTTACAACGAACAAGCCAAAAATGGAAAAATTGTATAACAATTGTAACATTTCGGATATGAAACATGACTGCTCACTACAATCTTTATATTTTCTTCCTGACTGTCGCCTCCCTTTCCACCTCACCGTTTTCAGCCACAAACTGCCGTCACTACGTAGTGGGCAGTCACAATCTAAACAGGGTCGAAAAGTACAGATACATACGTCATGACACGACAAATAGTAAAATATCGGTTTTGAGATTTGAGTATTTGTCTCATTTCATAAATACTCCACATCGTGGTATGGCGCAATCGAAACAGAAGCCATTCCTCCACAACACAACTCGCTTCACAAATGTGGTTCTAAGCATATGAAACACATTGGGCCTTACTAATAACCAAACACTAATGTCGACTATTAGTAAAGTACAAGGTTAAAATAAAGTGCGGAGCTTAAACGAAATCCTACTAATAACATATTTAACCTTCTCGTTAACAAATCCTCACACTTTCCTTGAATCTACTACAATTTCCATCCAGATGTTGTCAAATAAATGTCAAACTTTCTTGGATTTTCAATTTCATTAATTTCGCGTTAACAAAAACAAATATTTAGAAAAATGAGTTGTAACGAAAGATATAAATTTATTCAAGGAAATTCAAAAAATTAAAGAAGCAAAATTAAGAAGCGATTCCATCAACAAATGCACCTGGGACTGGGTATATAGAACGCAATTTATAGGAGCACTTCTCACAAATTACATATTTTTCATTTATTTGTATGTCATAAATATGTATTAAGTAACAACAAAGTATATGCTAAAAAAAACTACTTAAAATAATCAGACATTTCATTTTAAAGTTATTACTTCCAAAAAAAAAATAAGAAAAAAAAAATAAGAAAAACTAAAAACAACTTGGTGTTCGATGGGTTCTTCTTTTCACAACACGCGTATCCAATCTGCGGGATGCATTTAGGAATTCCTTGAATTCATGAGTTTAGTGTACAGCTTAAAGATGGATTTCCATGTATTAAATTTTAACGTCTTGCTAGTGAATAACCTGGAGACTAAATTCGTTATAAGTATGCGAATGTTCTGTAATCTGGAGATTTTCGTTTAACTATTTACTAAATTTGGTTATAAGTAAGGCCCATTGGAGCGAAAGCGATATACCACTCCACAAAACACCGCACGAGATAGGTGTGGTTCCGGCTTAAGGCGCCAGTTATAGCGATCAGAAAAACTCATCCGAAAAACTTGAAATTGTTATGAAATTGATTTTTTTCTGAAGGTTGTTTATAGCAATCAGAAAAAATGTGTCAGAAAAAGTTAAGCAAACCAAAAATAAACAAAAAGCCGCCAAGATTTTTTCTGATTGAAATGTCAGAGACAAATTTTCGAATGGTATTCTTTCAATAGAACAAACAAAAAATTCTACGCTAAATTAAGGTTCCCCCACACCAACACGAATTTTCGGTAGCGACGACAGAATGCGTAGTGCATACGACTTCTAAGACTGAGCTAATCTGATATGCGTGGGTTCGATCCCTATGGTGTGCATGTAGAAAGTTTTTCAAATTAAATTGGATTAAAGCTCAGCACCACTATTTTGATTTTGAGTACTAGAAACGTTGTTTGATTGGGAAGATTGAGGCCGGTATCACGGCTGCAGTTCGTAGGCAAGAGAAGTGTGGGGTGAGGACTCTCGTGAGTCACGAAGAAAACATAAAAACTGGACTTATGAGTCTACTTTGTTGTTGTTTCAATGTGTGAATAATTGAAATTGTTGTTTCAATGTATTTTGAGGCACCTCAAAGTAAGTTTCAGAAACTATTTAGTTCTCCTTTCGAGCATCTTTTAAGTTTGTTTTTTTGACATAAATGTATTATACCGATCAAACCTACCTCCACCCACATTCAACTAAATAGTTTCTCGGGTATGTATGTAGTGCATTTAATTCCAATGATTCTTTAATGGGCAGTTGTAAAATAGTGGTTCAACCTCGGTTCAAGATTTTAACTCACCGATTTCAGCGGATTAACTAACGTTCAACGCCGCCGGTTCAAGTCACTGATCTCTATAATATACTGGATAGTGTATCCATACAAAAAACTTGACTCCTTTTGAAGAATTTTATAACAGTGGCAAGGTATTTTTACTTTTTTTAACTGTTCTAAAGTATAGCAGTATAACAAAACATAAATGACAAATTTAACCCATAACCTCAAAATTTATTTGTGTATTGTGATTTGTGTTGTAACTTATAAGCATATCCGCGAAAATTTTCTAAATAATCATAAAATCCTTATTTTTTTTTGGTCAAAGTTAAGTGTATACGTAACAAAATGAAAAACAAATCTATTTAAGAAACTAGATATTCGATTTCAAGAGCTAGTGCTACCGGAACACGTTGCTCCGTCCTCGTCGTATCGGCTACCGCCCAGTGTTTATGTGGGTTAAGTTTACTCGTACGGGCTCTTAACTCCTTCCTTACTAGCTCCCTAGGATCCGGCAGACGCCCTACGTCCCCGCGTGAATTTATTAACCTCACCTTGGCTTCAAGATATTTTGATTAAAATCAATCCAACCAGCCACACGATTGAGTGATTCAGATGACAAAAATGCCAGGCGTTGGCACATTCAAGTTGTACATGGAGAATTTCGACGAGAATACTCAAGCTAGCGAGCTGCGTACGCTGTTCGAGAAATACGGTACCGTCGTCGAATGGAATCGGAATCGACGCAATACAGAATCTTAACAATTACATCTTACACAACAATCCGATCAAAGTGGAAGCGGCAAAGAGCCGTCGTGCCCCCAATACGCCGGCAACCAATGTCTTTGTTGGCAATGTGATGAACAAGACCCGAGCACCGGAGGTGCGAGAAAGATTTGAGAAATATGGTACGGTCGTGGAGTGTGACTTTGTGTATTTGTTTACTAGTGTATGGGTTTGTGCATTTGGACAGTGTGGGACACATCCAAGATGTAATTAAAGAATTGAATGGACGTGTGGTCGGAATTTCAATTTCCAGAAATTTCTTAAAAGTAACAGAAATTTCTTGAAATTGTTGGTATATCGTTCATTGTCGTTTCAAAACCACTAACTTTATAAGGATGGTTGAAATGGTTATAAGTTTTATTTGAAGTCCTCTAAGTGATTATGAAAACCATTTTCAAATCAAACAAATATTCCAAAAAATTTCTATATAAAAGTAATTTTCGGAATTTTTCAGTTTTAAAGCAAATGTCGAAATTACTTTTACATAGAAATTTTTTTGAAATTTTTGGTCGATTTGAAAATGGTTTTCAGAAACACTAAGAAAACTTCAATTCAAACTCAAAACCGTTCCAAAAATTCAAATGAAGCAAGTAGTTTGGAAAATACATCGTTATATTTATATACAAATTTCAAGAAATTTATATTACTTTTAAGAAATTTCTTGAAATTGTTACATATATCACGTTGTCGTTTCAAAACTACTATCTTTATAAGGATGGTTGAAATGGTTTTAATATTCATTTGAAGTCCTATAAGTGATTATGAAAACCATTTTCAAATCGAACAAATATTTCAAAAAATGTCTGTATAAAAGCAATTTTCGGCATTTTTCAGTTTTAAAGCAAATGTCGAAATTACTTTTGTATAGAAATTTTTTGAAATATTTGGTCAATTTGAAAATGGTTTTCAGAAACACTAATGTCGTTTTCCATTGGTTTCACTCAGGGATTAACTCATTCTGAAATCCAATGGAACAAAGTTAGCATTCTTCTACTCAACTTAGAAATTGTTTCATTGTATTGGTGAATCATCGTGAACATTTCATGTATCGAACAGGCATACAATCCACTGATCTCTATAATACACTGGATAGTGAATAGCCTATAGTGTATAACATTGTAAATATTGAAAAAAAAATATAAGAAAATGCAGGTCCAGTAGCGTCCATTCCGCTGGCGCCGCTGTTATACTGTTATATGAGGGTACCGGCCACGACTATATTTTTGCCTCAAAAATTTTTTATGAATACACTATCCAGTGTATATAGAGATCAGTGATACAATCAAACAGAGTCCGATGTTTACTTTTGACATTTGAGTGAGTTTGTTTTGAAGTTATAGCTGAAATGTATAAATGCTTCTTGAGTGGATTCTGATTTCAAATCGAGAAGCGAAATTTTCTTCTGAGAAGCGTCGGTTGACCGTTTTTTTTTTGCCAATGGAATGGTTTCAGAAGAGTTCTTCAAACTCAAAACCGTTCCAATAATTCAAATGAAGCAAGTAGTTTAGAAATTACATCGTTATATATCTACAAATTTCAAGAAAATTATATTACTTTTATGAAATTTCTTGAAATTGTTACATATACCACGTTGTCGTTTCAAAACTACTATCTTTATAAGGATGGTTGAAATGGTTCTAATTTTCATTTGAAGTCCTATAAGTGATTATGAAAACCATTTTCAAATCGAACAAAGATTCCAAAAAATTTCCATACAAAAGTAATTTCGGCAGTTGCTTTAAAAATTTCGAAAAGGTATCAACCATCGCTGTACAACTTACCGTTGGCCAGATACACTCCAAAACCTTTTTCAATCCCCTTCAAGAAGAAAAATCAAAAACGTTTTTGAGTGTATCTGACCAACGGTAAGTCGTACAGCGATGGTTGATGACTTTTCCAAATCAGAAATTGTTGCTTTCAAAACGAGTATCAAAATTTGTTAAAAAAGAATCACCATTAAAAAACATTTACTTTTGGGACTCGCATATTGGAACCTGTATGCGTATTTGAAGAGTGCTTATTCTCATAACAACTTTTGAGTAAAAGATATGAATGCTTCTTTTAACAGCATTAAGTGCTGATTCCAAAAAGGTATCATTTATCTCTGTACGAATTACAGTTGGCCAGATACACTCCAAAACCTTTTTCCATATTTTTGATTTTTCCCATTATGAAGAAAAATCAAAAACGTTTTTGAGTGTGTCTGACTAACGGTAAGTCGTACAGCAATGGTTGATACCTTTTTGGAATCAACAATTGATGCTTTCAAAACGAGTATCAAAATTTCTTGAAAAAGAATCACCATTAAAAAAAATTTACTCTTGGAACTCGCATATTGGAACCCGTATGCGTATTTTGAGAGTGCTTTTTCTCATTACAACTTTTGAGTAAAAGATTTTAAAGTTTCTTTTCACAGCATTAAATGCTAATTCCAAAAAGGTATCTTTCATCCCTGTACGTTTGGTTAAATTTTGACACTAGCGTTGTGAATAAAATTGTTTAAAAATTACCCAGCTCCAGAGCAGGTTAAAATTTGACCTAGTGGTTAAATTTTGACGTTTATCAAGAAAAAGAGAAAATTGAATTCAAATTATTTTTAAAAGTGCAACAATGGACCGGCAAACAAGGAAACCAAGAGCTTCTGGAAAACTGTACTCTAAATGTAAGTTTGAACAAATTCAATAAAAACAATTATTATAATAGGTGCGTTTTATTGGTAAATTTATAGCTAGCACAGTAAAATTTCCCTCGGTGAACAATAACAACAATCAATTACTGCCGATAAATTTTCCAGCAAAATAGTGGATATGTAAGTGGATAAAGAAAGTTTGAACTTTGAAGATGAAGACGGCGCGTTGAAAATTATTCATGACTTGAACCTTACAGGGCTATTCTGGCGTTGTGAGGGCTCACAACTCACAAGTCACAAGCCTTTGTGAGGTTGATTTCTTGTGAGGTTGTTGTGAGGTTCTCAAAAGGAGATCACAATTTCGATAGTTTTTGTGAGGGTACAAAAACCTCAAAAAAATCTATTTTACCTTTCCTTGTGAGGTTGTTGTGACTTGTGAGGTATCAGTGAGTTTTGCCAGAATAGGGCTGTTAATGTTGTTTTTCACTCATAAAATGGATGTTCTATGATATTTGTAGTTTAGTGGAGACACGAAAGCAGAAATACTTTGTGAACACAACCAAAAGTATCTAAAGCGTTTTTGAACACAGCCGGAGCGTTTTATTGGTACCTGATTGCTGCACTAGTTATAAATTACCAATAAAACGCACCTATTCTTGTTTCTATACGGTCGGAAGGAGAAAAGTTGAGGCTTGTTAAAATCAGAATCGAGCTCGATCATCTTTTTACATAAAAAAATGCAAACATGAATTTTGTATTCTTCTTTATTACATACTTCCTCAAATTGTTATTCATCTTGCAAAATTAATACTCATTTGTTGTTTGGTTTTGCTTTTTTTTTATTAGTTTTTTGACCTAGTGTTCGCAGACTGCATAATCATGCAATACACAATAGGATTTTTTCGGTAGTGTTTGGGGATATAATCGATGCAAAACCTTTAAAAGTAAATCAAATTAAGAAATTTGTACTTTATTCGAGTCGAATTTGTATTTTGATACATTTCAAGCTGGATTTTGTATAAAATATTTATTTTTTGGAATAATAAAACACATTTGTGGTTAGGGAAATTTCTTTAATCTTGTGGGAATTTTAACTAAAAATCCCATTTAACCCATCCTATTTTAATCCAGTTCGGACAGCAAAAATAAAAAAGTTATCCCATTTTAACCAAACGTCAAAATTTAACCAGTGGTAGAAAATTTTAACGCAATTTGGACAAGGCCTAATTGTCATCTTCAAATGGAGTAAAAAACGTATATATATGGACTGCTAGTCTAATGTCAGTTTCATACAACAATTGTAAAAAAATGTCGCCAAAATAAGAGAGCGATGATAGCTCTTGCCACGCCACTTCAAGAAAAAAAATGAACTTCTGACATAGAAGCCCGCGACATCTGTTTTTAAAAATTCAAAAAGTCGTATTTAGCGAAAAACCAAACCTTACATTTTTAAATTTCCTGCATAGAAATGTGCGACATCTACGGTATTTTGCCTCTTATTTTTTTAGTGTTGGTTTGGAGGTTGGATATTCAAAATGAAACAATTCACATTCACCAAAAATAATAAAATTGGCCGCGTTCGAATGATAGGCCGATAGGGTATCTAATGTGAAATTCCTTTCAACAAAAGAATGAATTTTTTTTCTGAACAATTCGAATTTTTTTGTCAAAACAAATCTTGCTAATTTAGCAAGATTCAAGAAAGATTTTATACCGATTTGCAAACACACTAGCAAATTTCCAAAATGTCAAACTGAATGTCGAGGTGTTTTAAGAAAACAAATTGTGTTTATGGTTGCAACGAATTTTCGGTGAACTTTATATTAAATATTTATGCTTTGTTTTTCAAATAATTATAATAATTAATTTCCAAATTGAACATTTTTTTGACGTTTTACTTAAAAATTGCTGCTGTCAAGGGCCACACACACAATCACAAAGAAAATCGATTCTTTGCGTATTCCTTTCAACGACAGAAAAAATTTGATTCTTTTTAGAAAAAAAATCAATTCTTTGGTTGAAAGGAATTCAACATGTTTTGCATCGGATATGTTTTCAAACGACTAAAACCGGATTGGATAGTTTTGTCTGGTATATATTTGTTTTGTATTTTATATATATTTTATATTTTATTTTGTTCGGAAAAATCAAAATCTATGTAAAAACAAAACCACAAACTAGATATCCAGCGCGTTCTTTTAGCCATTGCCACAGAAAGTGAGAGACTAGACGCTGAAAATCAGCTGACAAGTATATCAGATGTTAGTTTTTTTTTTCTCAAAAATCCGAAAAATTTTAAGATTTCAGATTTATTTTGGAAAACAGCTGGTTTGTTTATCAGCTTTTTTTTTTGGAAAATTGACTTTTTTTCAACCATTATAAATAAAAATAGCATTTCGTATTTTGCTATTATTCTTTTAAGATTAATTTTGATGCGTCTTCTTTATATTTATTTTTGTTGTCTCCCTAAATATACCCAGTCCGATATTTCGAAATTTTTGAGTGCGAGAAGGTATTTTTAATGGTGCTGTACGGTAGTGGCCAACTTCGAAATTCCCCACTTGCTGCACAGTGTACCTCTGAATAAAATTTGTCGCAGTACGGTGCCTATCCAGGAGGTGACTGACCTCTAATTCTACTTGACAACATGCGATCGTCAAATGAATCTCTACTAGTTTTCATAGCTTCTGCAAAATAAAAACAGCAATCATAAATTAAATTCTTGAAAGCATCTCATCACTTATGCTTCTAGTTGGTGGTGGTGATCTGCGACTGAACATCGAATCGTAACCACGAGATATGCTGCTGCCACTCAATGTTGGCGGCAATGTCATTGGTTCGCGTCTTGATAGCGGTGGTGTAGGGAAATCACGCATACGCGAGCTCTGATAACGCCTCTCAAAAAAATCTCGGCTGTCATCGAAACGTCTTTAATAGTAGTCATCATGGACGTATATATATAATACGTCCATGGGGAATACACTATTGACGACTAGAAAATTCAAAATGCGATACCTGGTGGCAAAAAAAGCACTGTTTAAGCGATATAACAAACTGGCCCCCATAACAACTCCGTGTGTTTACATTCAGGTAAAATAATTAATTTTAAGACTTAAATTTGTTTTATGTCCATCAAGGTACACTTACAGCCCTATTCTGGCAAACCACACTGATACCTCACAAGTCACAACAACCTCACAAGGAAAGGTGAAATCGATTTTCTGAGGTTTTCGTACCCTCACAACTGTGAGCCTCACAAAAACTATCGAAGTTGTGATCTCCTTGTGAGAACCTCACAACAACCTCACAAGAAATCAACCTCACAAAGGCTTGTGACTTGTGAGTTGTCAGCCCTCACAAAGCCAGAATAGCCCTGTTAGATGGCTTTATTAACATTATGTATTTATTTATAATTACAGTTCTCCAAAGAAAAAACCCCAAACGTTAACAAAAAGAAAAAGAAAAAAATAATTTTCAGCTAGTTGACAGCTGACCTACGCAAGTACCTCTACATTCAATATTGTACATATTTAGACTTTCTCTGGAATAAAAAAAAAAAACGGATAACATGTACAGCTTATGAAGTCAAACGATGGGTGCTCCACTTGCGGAGCAGAGTTTGTGAAGCCATTAAGTGAAAAAATTCCAGTTTTCTAACACAATAACACGATTAACAAAAACGAATAATACTTACAGCTCTGTTCTGCTAAACATTCGCGTAAATTTTCGTATTCTGCTATCCGTCTTAGTAAAAAGCATATAATTGCGATACAAAAATTTCGATTCTCTCAAGAATTTCAAAAATAATTATTCATAGAACTTTGATTTGAATTTGGGTAGACATATTTTAATAATTTGTATTTATTCCGAATTAAACTTCACAGCACAAAGTATATTTCGTTGCTTTATTGATATTTTCACGATTTAACTTATTCCCTTTTGGGAAAAACTATGAATTTGCAAGAAAAATATTTTGTACATATCTCATGCCCAACATGAATTCGAATCATTTGGTTTTGTTTTTGAAAAGAAACTTAAGGAAACACTTCGATTTTAAGAATAAAATAGTTTTTAATTCAAAGATTAACTTTAAAAAAAAGAGCTTCGGTTTCTGCTTAAATTGTTTTTTATTTAAATTAAATAATTTTCTATCAGCACTACACAAATTACATACGATTTATAACAGATACTGTCATCTGATATCGCTTCAAGGTTTCTAAAATTTCCCGCAAGAGTACCCTCTCCAGTCGTCAATATAGAGATCAGTGTATTCAGTATATTATAGAGATCAGTGGTTCAAGTATGTAATTGGTTATAATCACACACCATTGTATATAAAATCTATAGTAATATCATGAAGAGGAGTGACGGTAGCGACATCTTAAGGACATATGTTCCACTTCTTTGTGATGTGATGGTTGGAATCCCGAATATTCACAAAACAAGAAACGTAATAATAAAATAAGAACGGGAACGCAGTATACTTATTTTATGAGAGTGCGAGGAAGTGAAAAAAACGCACTAAAAAACTATAACCTTGACAAATTGGCTTCGCATCGGAAAAAAAATTGGGTATATGTAGGTATGCACGTTTGCAGTAGGTTTTTTTATTCATAATAATTGTAAAGGTCCCCTCGTAGTTGGTTTGGTGGGCTGATAAATTTTGTTGTATTAATCGGATCGTTAAGGTTGAGGCCTTAAAATTTATGTAGAATGTCGGGTTACATTTTTTTACGAAATCATTGCGGAGGAACATAAAAGTATGTGTAAAAAAATGTTATTAATTTAAAATTTAATTGAAACACAAATTTAATTAAACAAAATATTTTCATGCACGTTTACTTGACCCTTTTAAGGAATCTTATTATGTTTGCAGAATTTAAATAATAAATTCTTCTCGCTCTATTTACTTATTCCCTACATTTAGCTAAGTCTCAATAGTCTAATTTGTGGCGATCTCAGCGACGCGTACAGGACACATGTTCGACTAAAAAATTTGTGTTCATGATAGTACTATAGATTTTATATACAATGCACACACTTGAACAGTAAACCTCACTGTAGAAACTCAATTAATCCACCGAAATCGGTGGATAAAAATTGCTGAACCACGGCTGAACCACTGGCCCTTATATAGTCGTATTTATTAGATTTTTGTCTACTTAGACAATGTCTAACTATTTTCAAATTGGTGGAAATATGCTTTATTGAATAAAAAAATATTACAGATTTTTCACTGTTAAGCCTAGTACGCTGCTGATGCGAAACGAAAAATCCCATACAAAAAGGACACAACGAAATCATAAACGGAAAATTTCGTTGTGCTTTTCGTTTCGCAGTACGCTGTTCGAAGAGCGAAATTCATAATTGTAGCAGATTATTTGGAGAAGTCTCCGCTCCTTTTTCGCACTGAATTAATTATACAGACTATTTATTGTGTGCGGAAAAATGACATTTGAGTTTTATTTGTGTTTTTTTTTGTTTATCATTTTCTTACTTCATGGGTTTCTCTGATTTTTTGCGTTTATGTTTGATTTTGTTTTTGGAATTTATGAAACTCTCCAAGGATATTTTCCGTAGTGTCTTCGCAAGCGTTTCGTTGTCTGTTTAGAGATCACAGGAAATTTTCGTTTCGCTACTAGGCTTAAGCCTAGTACGCTGCTGATGCGAAACGAAAAATCCCATACAAAAATGACAACGAAATTATAAACGAAAAATTTCGTTCTGGTTTTTGTTTTGTAGTATGCTGCTCCATTGCGAAATGTGTTTTTTTAGTAGAAAGTTGTGGTAGATTTCTTAGTACAATTCCCCCTCTTTTCGCTTTCAATTTAATTGTCCAGCCTAGTACGCTGCTGATGCGAAACGAAATTTTTCAGTGATCTCCAAACAGACAACGAAGCGCTTGCGAAAACACAAAGGAAAATATCCTTCGAGAGTTTCACTAATTCCAAAAACAAAATCAAACAGAAACGCAAAAAATCAGAGAAACCCATGATGTAAGAAAATGATAAACAAAAAAAAACACAAATAAAACTCAAATGTCATTTTTCCGCTCACAATAAATAGTCTGTATAATTAATTCAGTGCGAAAAAGGAGCGGAGACTTCTCCAAATAATCAACTACAATTATACATTTCGCTCTTCGAACAGCGTACTGCAAAACGAAAAGGAGAACGAAATTTTCCGTTTCTGATTTCGTTGTGTCATTATATTGTATGGTATTTTTCGTTTCGCATCAGCAGCGTACTAGGCTTCCTGGACATTAATTTGCTTGCGAAATTTTGAAAGATTACAATTGTGAAATCTGTCAGACCAATTCTAAGTCGGCAAATCTAATTTGATATCGTGTATACCTATACTAATTATGTATAAATATAAACCTGTGTAATTAAAAAAAAACTCAATAAAGTACATACATACATACATGGAACACTACCAGGGGCCTATTTCACCAAACACTTTTCACTTTTCACTTTGCAACTTTGCAAAAAAAAAATTCCTGCAAAGTAAAAGTGCAATGTGTTTCACAAAATTTGCAAAGTGCAAAGACTTTGCAAAGAGGAAAACTTTTCAATTCAATAATTTCCTATTTGCAAATTTGCGTTTGGTGAAACAAACTTTGCAAAGTAAAAGTGCAAAGTTGCAAAGTGAAAAGTGAAAAGTGTTTGGTGAAATAGGCCCCAGGTCCCGATATAACAAAAGGCGGAAAAGTTCAGTGGAGTGTGCCAACCGGAGCAGGCCCTTAAATCTCATTGAATTTAGAATTGACTAATAATGGACAATTCGTTCGAATGATTCCTTCTCTGATTGGTGTATAAATGTTCAACAAACATTCACATGTGTGAACATCATAGATGCACATTCCCTCAAAACCGAGCGCAGAAATGATTCTATAAAAACACCGAACCCTGATACAGATCTTCAGGGGAAACATGATGATGTAGTTGTTGTGGGACGACGAATACAAACAGTTCGAGCAGTTGAATCATCACGTACGGGTTTCGAACGATGGAACTTCAGTGTGGTCCAACTATAGAGGATATATTACCAATACGAGTTGGATATGCTCAAAAGTGCCAAATTTCATGATCGGCAACTTAGTGAACGAGATATGGCAGTTTTGGATTTAGAGTTTAAAGTTGTTGTTCCAGAATGGATTGTATGTGCATATAGTAAATCAAAAGATACCAGCGAACCCTACAACGACGATGGACGTCCACAGCTTAAAATGCAACCAAAACCTTATGGACCTGGTGCTACTGAGAAAAGAATTGTAAGCTAAATCAATAATAGTGTAGATTATATTTTCCATAATACAAGTTTATATTTCTAGGTGAAAAAATTGCAAAAAAGCACTAAAGTAAGACCCAACTGTATTCCAATATGATGATCTGTATGACGAAATTGAAAATAAGCGTTATGAAGCGAAGAAGGCCATAAGTAACGAAAGTTAAGAAGCACAAATACATAAGTCGGTTGCTGCAATGTGCCGAAAAGAGAAAATTGGAAAACTAGAGGCGTATAGAACGAATGGAGCAAAATGAACGTGAACAGGAAGGTGAAGAATTTAAGGACAAGGAATCCTTTGTCACATCCACATACAGAAAAAAACTCGAAGATTTGCAAAAAGCAGAAGACCAGGAAACAGAATGATTTGGATGCTTCTACCGCCATTTGTATGAACAGAAATTGGGAACAAAAGAAACAAATAATGCCGACGTTGAACCAGATGCATCAACTGTTCAGGAAATGAAAAAGGTTGGTTATAAACCCATTAAATCTGGAAAACCACGTGCTTATCGCAAACGGAAGTCTTCTGTAGAAGAAGAGGAAGATGACGAAAGTCGAAAATGTTGCCGCACAGCTTACCAAGCGGTCACACATTCAATCAAATATTGATGCTGATTCCGATTTTAGCATTGATTCTTATCAGAGATATGGAATAAAAAGATGTCCGCTTGGTTAGAAGATACAGAAAGAAGTAAGTTTTATTCGTTATGGATAATGTTTGAATATAACAAAGATAATATATTAGAAGTAAGAGGGCGCGCGTAGCGCCAAGTAGTTGTCATCGAAGGTGACGGAATTGCCAATCTCTAACACCCCCTCTCAATTCATCGTCCGGAGATGATGAAGTCCAAGTCCGAGTAGGCATCTTTCATGATTCGGCTTCGTCAAAGGCTTTGTTAGTATGTCTGCGACCATCTGCTCCGTTGGCATATAGTCAAGTGAGATGGATGAGTTCCTGATAACTTCACGAACGAAATGATATCTAATATCGATATGCTTAGATCGTGAGTGGAACACAGGATTCTCAGCCAGCTTTCCAGCTCTTTGGTTGTCATTGTACATCTTTATTTGGCATAGTTGGTTGAAGCCCAACTCTTTTAGAAAATTCGATAAATAGACTGCTTCTCTGCTTGCGTCGCTGATAGCCATGTACTCTGCTTCAGTTGAGGATAAGGCCACTGTTCGTTGCTTGCGGGATTCCCAGGATACTGAAGCATTTCCAAAAATAAAAGCAGATCCTGTATAGGATTGACGATCCAGTGTACAGTTCCCCCAATCTGCATCAACAAAGCAAATCGGTGTCTTGTCATCCTTCACGAATTCTAGTCCCAGATGAGTCGTCCCTCTGAGATAACGCAATACTCGCTTTGCAGCAATCCAATGTTCCTTGCTGTAACAATTATTATATTGACTGAGGGCACTTACCGAATATGCAATGTCTGGTCGAGTGGCCAAGGCGAGGTACATCAATGCACCCACTAGTTCCCGATATGGTTTCTCATTTCGGTCTTCTTCAGGTTGAATACTATCTTTCGAAAGTTTGCGATCGGCTACCATGGGAGTAGCAATCGGTTTACTATTTTCCATTGAAAACCTCTTCAGGACGTCTTCAATATATCCGCTCTGCGATAATTGTATCTTGTGCTGTGATCTTTTGATTTGAATACCTAAGCAGCACTTCGCTTCTCCCAGATCTCGAACGGTGAAATGCTCAGACAGTGTTCGCTTAATGTGAGCTTCCATAATGTGGTCACTGGAGAATATAAGAATGTCGTCGACGTAGACAAGGACAAAAGTTGTCTTGCACTTGTCCTGGTAGACACATGAATCGGAGTCCGTTGGGACCAATCCCGTATTCTTTAGCGTTTTGTCAATCTCGATGTTCCATTGGCGTCCAGCCTGACGGAGTCCATATAAAGCTTTCTTGAGTTTGCAAACCTTATCGTTTCCGCCTCGAAGATCTTTCAGCATTTTATCTGCTTGGCTTCTGAGATTCCCATCACCATCGCTTGTTGACATTCTCTGTAACATAATTTCCAAGAACTGCGGTTTGTCCATGAAAATATCCTCGACGACTCTGCCATTCAAGTAGGCTGACGTAATGTCCAGTTGAGAAATTTTTAAATTTTCCCTTGCAGCTAAAGCAATCAGCAGCCTCAAGAGCTCAGTCTAGCAACAGGAGCAAATGTGTCACTAAAATCCACTCCGGGTTTCTGCGAGAATCCTTTCGCCACTAATCTGGCCTTTCTTCTCTCAAGTACACCATCAGCAGTCCACTTGTTTCGCAGCACTATTCTACAGCCAATTGTCCTTGCATGCTCTGGCTTGTTCACGATTTTCCATGTGTTGTTTGCGACTAAATTTCTGAACTCAGTGTAAATGGCTTCTTCCCGGTCGGATTTGTCGTCACCTGGTATCGCTTGTGAGAAAGGAACTTCCGAAGCGTTCATTGCAAAGTCCACATTTTCTGGTTGTGTTTCACCTTCGTCCTGCGTTCGATCGCTGACGGTCTCTTCAATATCTTCGACTTTACTAAAGATTTTTCTTGGGCGGCCCCGCTGTCCTGTTCTCTGTTTTGCTGGTCTTCCCATTGTTTGCTTATAGATTTTTACTGTACTCGATGTGCCTTGTTTATTTTTTGAACACTCTGTCTTTTCTAATTTATCAAATTGCCCAGGAGTCGACCAAGTTTCAATTTCAAATTTGGCATTCTGGTTTTCTAATTCGTCGTTTCTAGGTTTATTTTGAAAAACAATGTTTGTGGTGGCATTCGAATCTTCCAGACCATAACGACCATTAAATGTCTCTTCATTTGTGAATTCACTGAAATTTCCTTGATTTTGAAGGTCAACAAATTTGACGTCTCTCGAGATGTGAATTTTCTGTTGAGATGGTACCCACACTCGGTAACCCTTTTGTGCATCAGGATAACCAACGAAGATTCCCTCGATGCCCCTATCATCAAATTTTCCCTTACCGTGTGTCTTATCCAGGATATAAACTTTGTTGCCAAATGGATGCAGGTAATTTAAATTCGGTAGTTTACCAGTCCACTTCTTATAAGGTACTTCTCCATCAAGGCTTTTCGTGATACATCGATTTCGAATGTGATTTGCTGCGGCTACAGCTTCTGCCCAAAAAATAGATGGAAGGCCTGACTCTTTCAGCATACATCTTGCCGATTCTACCAAGGTTCGGTTTTTCCTTTCGGCTACTCCGTTCTGTTCGGGAGTGTATACAGTCGTGAGTCGACGCTTTATACCGTATTCTTTCAGGATGTTGTCCATTACTCTGTTGCAGTATTCGTTTCCATTATCCGACTGTAATGCTTTTATTTTTCTACCCGTTTGAGCCTCTGCGAAATTTTTGAACTCGTTCGAAAACAACTTCATTCTTCCTTTGTATAAAATATGTCATGCAAAATCGGCTACAGTCGTCGATAAAAGTTATGAAGTAAAGAGACCCACCATGCGATTCAGTTCTCATGGGTCCACATACGTCGCTGTGTACGATATCCAACAATTCAATGGATCGCTCGCTTCGACCTTGAAAAGGTAGACGTGTCAGTTTTGATGCAATGCATGTTTCACATATTTTAGGATTTCCTTTCAACTCAGGAATTAAATACTTTTTGGCCATGAGTGACAAGTCGTGAGAGTTCAAGTGACCAAGTTTTCTGTGCCACAAATCAGGGTCTCCGTCTGGATTGTTTGTTGCGAGATGGCTTTGCTGGTGGTCTGCATGGTCGTAGAACAAATCGCCCTCGCGTTCACCTACAATTTTCGTTTCTCAGTCCTTTTCTTGTATAAAGGCTCTATTCTTGGTGAACACGACTATATCACCTTTATCTACTATCTTTGCAACAGATATCAAGTTTGTGCGTAAATCGGGAACGTGCAGCGTGTTATTAAGCTTTACATCGAAGTTTTCGTTTCCGTTCCATGTCGATATGGCCACATCACCCTTGGCAGTGATGGACGACGACGCAGATGTTGCAAGCTTCAGACTGGATCGTGTGAGTTCCCGGTTTTGAAGAAGTGACTCATCCTTACAAACATGCGAGGTGCATCCGCTGTCTAAGCACCACCTATCGTCTACGGGATCTTCGTTGGAGGTGTCGATAAGGTACGATTTGAAGGAGTGTCCTGCACTCGTTTTCGTTTCTTTCTTCTTAAAACAATCGGCTGCCTTGTGTCCTTTCTTTCCGCAGTAATTGCAGTTATATCTAAATGGATGATTTTCTGTTCCGTTGCCGTTCCTGGTTTTCGATTTTTCGTTGGAATTTTCTTTGTGGTATCGGCTACCGGCGCTGTGTTTGGCGAACAGTGCCCCAAAGGGTCGGTCGTTGGTTTTGCGAATTCTTGCGTCATGTTCATCGATGATTTTCACTTTTAATGTTTCGATGTCAGGAAGATTGTCTCGCGATTCAATCGCACACCTGAAATTTTCGAACGAATCAGGCAGACTGTACAACAACATAACAGATAGTAACTCATCATTTATGTTGACTTCCATGTTTCGGAGTCTATCTACGATATCAAAAAATTTACAGATATACTCCCTTAAATCGTCTGCTTCCGTCATCTTGTTTTGGGTCAATTGCTTTAATAGCGTCGCCTTTCGAGCAGGTCCTTTCGATGCGTATACTGCTTCGAGCTTCAGCCAAATCTCCCTCGAAGTTGAACATCCTATAATCTGACTCAGTTCGGATGGACTGATAGCCAAGATGAGATCGGATTTGGCCTTACGATCTTCTACTACCCATGCGTCTAGGAGAAGTTTTGATGCTGTTTGTGCAGCTGTGTCCGCTCCAACTACTTCGGGTTTCGGTTTTTCACCGCAGACGTAAATCCACGTCTCGTTTTTTACGAGGACGGCTTTCATCTGTATTTTCCATGTCTCAAAATTACTTTTGGACAATGTTTCGATACGTATGGCGCTGGCCATTATTAAAAAAAAAAGGAAATTTACTTTATTTTTAATATATTCAATAAATATCTGTCGGGACTGGGCCCATAACCTATCAGAGATATGGAATAAAAAGATGTCCGCTTGGTTAGAAGATACAGAAAGAAGTAAGTTTTATTCGTTATGGATAATGTTTGAATATAACAAAGATAATATATTAGAAGTAAGAGGGCGCGCGTAGCGCCAAGTAGTTGTCATCGAAGGTGACGGAATTGCCAATCTCTAACAATTCTTCTTCCGATGAAGACGACATTGCGAAAATGAAACAAAATAATTCATTTGCGGATATTTCTATAAAAAAAACACCACGAGGAGGAAGATGCGAAAATTACATCGACTGAAGTTTCTGGTGTTGCTGCTCATAAAGATATCACAATAAAGAAAGAGAATGAAACTGAAGAAGACGAAAATACTGAAAGCAAGCCGAAACCAATCATAGACAAAACTTTGATATGGAAAAAACGCACCATTGGAGAAGTATTCGATGCAGCCTTACAGAGATATTTCCTTAAGTGAGAGATGAAATGTTTGTGTTCATAATAAATTTTTAAAGTGATATCGGCGCAATCGCCATACGTGCTTCTCAATTGGCTTGCAGTCCATTGACTAATCGACAATTTTTTTTCTTTGCAAATTCACAACATGGGTATTCAGCTCTTCCATACAGAATGACATTACCTTCATGGCTTAAACTTAACGCCAAAGATGTCAGAGAACAGATCAAGAAATTGGGCAAGAAGGGTATGACCACATCCAAAATCGGTAAGTAAAATTTTTTGTATTTGGGTTAATGACGTAAATAAACAGACGTTTCCGTCTCTTCCTTCTTCCAGGTATCATCCTCCGTGAATTTCATGATCTAACTTTAAGATAGTTTTATATTTTCCGAGAATTTAAAATTTTCAACTGTTCAATTATTCTTTTAGAACCCTTGCTGTTCTTCGAAGATAAGAAAGAAATCCTCCAAGATATAATCATCAGTCAAAAAAAAACACCAATGATAATTGAATCAGGTGAATGAAATGAGTTTCTAATAAATTTGAATAATATTGCATATCAAAATTTTCAAAAAAAAACAAGTTTTGGATTTAAAAAAAATGTATCGAAATTTGTATCTATTGTATTGAAAGGACATCCAATACCAAAATTGACAGCTCAGGAGATACTTAAAATGGAACAACTTGCATCCTTTTCATCTGCAGAGCGTCCAGACCTTATAGTACGAGAGATAGCAACCTGAAACCGAGTAAAAAGAGAAAACATAATTTCCGAAATATTTAAAATAATTGAATGCAGTAAATTTGGATTGATTTATGGGAGTTTTTTTTTTATTAGATTGACTCACTGATCTCTATAATACACTGGATAGTGAATAGCCTATATTATATAACAGTTTTTGTGAGGCAAGTTTTTAAAAGGGTACCGGCCACTATCCATATCTCGCTCTGTACAAACGAAGAAAGAGATTGAAGATATTTGCCGAAATTGAGCATTTATTTGATATCAGTTGATGTCAACAAGCATTGCGGCTGTAAATATTGAAAAAAATAAAAGAAAATGCAGGTCCAGTAGCGTCCATTCCGCTGGCGCCGCTGTTATACTGTTATATGAGGGTACCGGCCACGACTATATTTTTGCCTCAAAAATGTTGTATGAATACACTATCCAGTGTATATAGAGACCAGTGGATTGACTTAAAAAAATAACATAAGGAACTTTTGTATTCGTACTTTAAATAAATATTATTTTAACCAGTTTTGTTTGGTAATTAATATATTTATGTTTTTTTTAAGTTTTTTTTTTCAATATAAACCAATTCTTAAGATTTTAACAGCAGCAACCAAAACCCGATGACGATGGTCCTGGGTCTGTCCCAAGACAGTGTTGAGAACTTCAATACTTGTTATCACACCCATGGCCATTTTCATGCATGGAATTCTTCAAAAATCTTTTTCACACGAGTCTTAAGTTGGTGATGTTGGAAGAAAATATAAAGACCGACTTGTAAACTTGATCACCATTAGCTGGATCTTCCAATGGAGACTCTCAGCAAAAACGCATTACCACAACATGCACGCCATAACATTCTCTCAAACGCTGGCAAAAGCTCGCGAATAATTATACCAGCTACCAAGCCCAGTTGTAGAGGACCCATTGAATGTCAAGTTCGTGATTCGTCCGTAATTAGAGCACGAATCATCACTTCAGTTGTGGTATTTAGACCACTCACTTACTCATCAACGAAGACCTGAGTCTCATGCAGGATGTGCTGTAACTCCGTAATTTCAAGGTACTTTTCAGTACCTCGTTTTAAAGTTTCTCTAAAGAAGCCTCAAGACCAACCATTTCCCTAGGCCGGTATCTAGCATCGGAATACCATATTTTTTAAATGTTTGCCTAAATAACGCAATTTCCTCTCAATTTCATTGCAACGACGAACTTCATTAACAAATGTTCGTTGAAATGCATTTACATCAGGATTTAACTAAAAAAAAACATTTATATTTCTTTGTTCTTTTAATAAGGATAAAACTTACTGCAGCTTCACTTTGAAGAAAAAGCTGATACAAGGTCCGACACAACTATCCCATGATAATTATCGATAAATTCCAATACTCAAATTTAACAGAAGAACCAAAATGTCTATTCTGATAGAGTTTGTGGTTGATTTTTGTTATCTAAAGCTCCAAAGAAATGGAATTGAACAGAGGACAAACACACCGACATCATGTGGTCCGGTTATTTGTTTTTCACATAGCACAGAGGTTCTTCCTTCCAAATTGTTGGCCCTTTCAACAAAAGAATCGAATTTTTTTTCTAAAAAAATCGATTTTTTCTGAACAATTCGAATTTTGTTTGTCAAAACAAAACTTGCTAATTTTGCAAGATTCAAGAAAGATTTACACCGATTTGCACACACACTTGCAAGGTTTGAAATTTCTAAAATGTCAATATGAAAACAAAATGTGTTTTTAGTTGCAACGAATTTTCGGTGAATTTTATAGTAAATATTTGTGCGTTGTTTTTCAAATAATAATAATAATAATTTCCAAATTGAATATTTTCTGGAAATTTTACTTCAAAATTGCTGCTGTCTAGTGCCACACACACAATCACAAAAAAAATCGATTCTTTTCGTCTTTTCGTATTCCTTTCAGCGACAGAAAAAATTCGATTCTTTTTAGAAAAAAATTCGATTCTTTTGTTGAAAGGAATTCGACATAACTTTTCGATTTGGAATAATTTTTTTTTTGACTTTCCAGCTGTCTGTCACTTGTCAACTGGGTTTTTAACAGCTGAACTAACTCTCCACATACATTGTTCCGAATTCGCTTTCCTAGTGGAGACCACCGAAAATTTTCGTTTCGCATCAGCAGCGTACTAGGCTTTAATAAAAATTGATTGTGTAAACAATTAAATGAAATAAAAATGGGACAAAACCAGTGCCTACGTTCTGTAACTCTCGCATCGATAAAATTGGTCGAGAAACGGTGGAAAATGGAACAAAACTCATATGATTTGTTTCAAATTTCATCGTTTCTCGACTGATTTTATCGATGCGAGAGTTACAGAACGTAGGCACAGGACAAAATAAGATAAAACGGGTCACTTGTTCGTACCGTATTAGAAAAAAAACTCGGGACAGACTGTAAAAATACGGGACTGTCCCGGGCAAACCGTGACCGTTGGTCACCGTATATATACCAGACTTTTTCTCCTATTTTAAAATACTGACCAGGAAAAGCTCTACTATTGCTAGAAAATTTATTTTTAACTTTCTCTTACCTTCCTCATTAGTTTCAAAATTTGTATTAAAACTATTAAGCATGCTAATTGGCATATTAACTGGTTGTTTAAATACCATTTGACATGGTGCTCAAATTGTTACTATAGAGGGCGTGTTGCGATACTCAAAAAGAAAATCATCAATTTTATGTTGTAAGGTTCTACTGTCCAGCAAATACTTTTTAAGTCCCCTCTTAGCCATCTGCACCGCCCTTTCTGCCAAGCCATTACTCTCAGGATGATACGGAGGAGATTTAAGGACTTTAACGTTATTAACATGACAAAAATCAATAAACACTTTTGAGTTATAAGGAGGTCCATTGTTACTTACAAGTTCAATCGGAAGCCTAAAAGTAGCAAATTTGTTCGCAAAATATTAACAAGGGTTTCTGCTCTAGTATTTGGCATTATTCGCACATCGAATCAACGAGTACCAGAAAATGTTTCTGTTCGAAATAAAAGAAATTTAAACGTATTCTTTGATAGAAACGAGTTGTAGCTGGCCACGAAGACATACTCGGCTTGTTTGATGAGAAATCAATCAATCAATTTCGATATCGCCATCGATACCCATCCACCAAACAGCAGATCGCAGATCTAGCCAAGGACTTCATCCTGACAATGCCAACGTGCCCAGAATGCAAAAACCTCTAAAACTTGACTACGCTTAGATTCCAGAATAATAATCCTATTTCCGTAAAACAGACAACCATCTTGAATCTTCAATAGATAACGTTGATTGTTTTTGAAAAAACGTTTTTAGTTCAAAAGGCAGTGGAATGTGGATTTCTCCATATATGATATCATGTTTCACACTGTGATAAAGCTCACTCAAAATAATACAATTTGATATTTCTTCTTTCGAAATGTTTACTGAATTTTTAATAGAAAAGAAATTTATACGAGTAATATTTCAGTAAGATCTCTCTCAAGGGCTGTTTGTCGGTAAAAAAGGTATGTAAATTCTAAACCATAAACATATTTATGGCACTTCCGTACTGCAAACATTATAGCTAAAGCTTCTTTATGAAGCTGAGAATAGCCTTTCTCTGCCGCTGACAAGGTACTGAAAATAAAAAGCACTGGTTTTTCCTCACCATCCACCAAGTGTGATAATACAGCAACAACCCCATATCCACTGGCATCATAAGTAATTACAATGGGTTTAGAAGGATCGTAATGAACAAGTAAATTGTCTTTAACTAACCAATCCTTGCTTAAAAATAAAATAGTATCACATTATTTTGTCCATGCAAAAGACGCATTCGATCAATTAAGTCACAACATTACTGTTTATAAACTAATAGCCTTCGGTTTTCCACCTTTTTTTATAGCATGGATAAAATCTTACCTGGAAGACAGATCCTACCAGGTAAAATTCCGAAATTCCCTCTCAAACCACTTTACTGCTCACTCAGGTGTTCCTCAAGGAAGTCAGCTGGGTCCATTTTTATTCATTCTCGCTATAAATGATGTAATATCATGTATACGTTCAAGTGAAATTCTCATATTTGCCGATGATATGAAGATTTTTAAAACAATAAAGTCTTGCCATGACCATTTTCTTCATCAGGCCGATATTGAAAGCTTTACTGTTTGGCGTAGGAAAAACGGGCTGTCTCTTAACCCTTCCAAATGCCAAACAATTACATTCTCAAGAAAACGTGTTGCAAGTGCTTTTGAATATTCTATTTCGCAGCACAAACTCGGCCGCGTTTTAAGCTTTAGGGATTTAGGTGCTCACTTCAGCTCTAATTTAGAATTCACCGAACACATAAACTACATTGTTAACAAAGCGAGCTCCATGCTTAGGTTTATAAAACGTTGGGCAAAAGAATTTAACGACCCATATGTTACCCTTTCCTTATACAAGTATGGATTCCCTTTTATGAAATTCATAAAAATCGAATTGAATCAATACAACATAAATTAATTCGCTTTGCCCTGAAAGATCTTCCCTGGGCGGATCCGTACAACCTACCACCTTATGAACATCGAATTCAGCTTCTGCAGCTGCAAACATTATTTCAAAGGCGTGTTAACAACGATTTATTATTTTTACACCAACTAATGAATGGTCAAA
The DNA here is from genome assembly GCA_929447395.1 of Epistrophe grossulariae. Taxonomy (NCBI): domain Eukaryota; kingdom Metazoa; phylum Arthropoda; class Insecta; order Diptera; family Syrphidae; genus Epistrophe; species Epistrophe grossulariae. The sequence continues at coordinate 116,635,616 of OV839566.1, forward strand.
TTAACGCTCCTGATTTGTTAGCCTGTATTGGTATAAATTACCGTAGAGGATCCCACCACCTGCGAAGATTTGAACTTTTACATGTCGATTTCCATAGAACTAACTACGGCATACCCGTATGAGCGGGCTTTTTAATTTAAATGCTTCCTCTGTTGATTTTAACACGAGTAAAATCGGGGTTAAAGAAAGCATTTCGAACCAGTGCTCCACGGTCGTGATTTTTTGTATTTCTTGACAATAGACACTTTTATTCTGTATAAAGGCTCTCCCAAAACCAACGCGAAACATTCGCCGATGACAGTTTTTTGTTGTTGTTTAGCGTTGTGTGTTTGTCATATTTTTTATTATTGTGAATGATTCGCTACGATTTCGCGTTGGTTTGGGAGAGCCTTAAAGGCTCTCCCAAACCAACGCGAAACATTCGCCGACGACAGATTTTTGTTGTTGTTTAGCGTTGTGTATTTGTCATATTTTGTGTTATTGTGAATGATTCGCTACGATTTCGCGTTGGTTTGGGAGAGCCTTAATTCGGAATTATCGTTTACTAATTTACTGTATATTATTTAATAATTTTGTTACTTTGTATTGTTCTATATTTGCATGTGTTATTAGTTTCCATTATTTTTACTAACCACTAACACATGCACTTATGATGAGCCTCTGATTGTAGTTTGCAGCTTGATCTAAGCTCACTACAACAAAGAATCTGAAGTGTAAAAAAAAAAAAAAAAAAATCATATGTCTGGGCAAGCGATTGTAGTTCCACTACAAACTCCCCTATTGTTTCTGAATCTTTCTGTTCCCGCTTCAAAAATTATGTATGTTATTTGATGATCCATATAGATCAATTCTGATAATAAAAAACGGCTTTTGTCAGGTATATTAAACTTTTTGAAAATAATTTATCTTTTTTTTCACCTTTTTTTCTCGTCGCCAAATTAATATGTTCGGGAATTGAAATGAAAAAGTAGACAGCGATTGAACTAAGACTAAAAGTATTTATTATATAGCTAAAGCTAAAAGCTTAAACAACATGACTTATATACTAACTACACTAAAATAACCTACACCTGATAACTTAGAATAATTCATTAATTATACGTAACACATAATAGCTGCGTTTTATTTTCCCCCAGATCCAATCCAGATCAGATCATGAAAATAAAACAATCCAGGATCTGAGTGACAACTTGTATATACCCAACTCTTTTTTCCTTTTGTTTTTTTTATTTGTATACACCCGTTGTCTTTTTTCTTTACACTACTGGCGACATTTACAAATTAAGGGTGTGTGTTCAAAATGGATTTGGAAATCCAAATCCTAAATAAAGTTGGATCTTGTGTTGTTTTTGTAATACATGTATTTTCGTAAGCAAATCCAATCTGGTTCGGATCTGAGGGAAAATAAAACACAGCTAATATGAAATAAAGTATAGTATTTCAATTGATTTTAAAAATTGTCATACCAATTTTCTTTTTTTTTTTAATTTTTCTGAAATTATTTTTCCCAACACAAAACGACAAAAAGCTTCAATTTATATATATGCAGAATTAAGTGCGAAATTTCTTTTTTTTTAATTTGTCTACATGTATATTTCGAAAAAAAAGTTGTTTTATTTTTTTTTTTTTGAAAAATGTTACGTGTATTTCTATCGTTTTTCGAAATTTTCATACGAAATTCCCCTTTTTTAAATTTTTACAAAATGTCTAACCAAAATATGATTGTCACGAAAAAAATAATTAATTTTTTTCGAAAAATAGTTTTACGAGTACATATTTCAATCGATTTTTAAAATTTGCAAACCTAAATTTTATTTTTTTTTTATTTTTATAAAATGTTTTTCCGAAAAAAAAATTAATTTTTTTTTATAAAAAAAATTTTCACGTGCATTTCAATCGATGTGCAAATCAAATTTTCCTTTATTTAATTTTTTATACAATTTGCTTACCCAAAAAAAATGTTTTTTTCCGAAAAAAATAATTTAAATTTTTTTGGAGAAATAGGAGAAATAGTTTTCACTTGTATTTCAATTAACCGAAATTCTCATTTAATTTTTACAAAATTTTTTATAATAAAAAAAAATCACTTTTTGGAAGAAAATAATTAATTTTCTTTCAAAAATTGGTTTTACGGGTATTTTAATTGGTTTTTTAAATTAACAAACCAAATTCCCCTATTTTTCTAACATAACATGGTTACCACATAATAATACCTACCTAAAACGATAAAAAAAGCCTAACAACAATTCATATCTACCTACTTATATATCTAGTACCTAGGGAAAAAGCATAACAAATGCAAAATATAGCAACGTTGTATTTACCTCACATATTGTGAAATTTAACAACAGCTTGATATATTCAATTTGCATCAAATTTAAAATTTTAAATATTTCGCTTCAATTAATAATACCTATACCTAACCTATATATATACTCCTATTATGACAAAACACAGTTAGGTTAGTTCATACGACAAACGAAATTTCATTTTCTTCCCCTTATTTTGCTTAATGCCAATTGCCAAGTTAAAACATCTGATTCAACCATCTCCCTTAGTCTCATTATTGTTGTCAGAATAATATTAATATAATCCTCTCGTTCTTTCTACTTGTCTTCATTTCTTTTTATTTATCTTCTTCCCATCTTTTTATTTCGCCAATGTCAGATTGTGGCGATTGCAGCGCCGCCTGTTCGAGAGCCGCAACAAAACTAATTTTTTCTGTTCCATGAGAGTACTACTACTGCACAAGAAAATCCGAGACAAAAAACGTATTCATGCCACGTCGGAAAAACATCGTAAACGTGGTAAACGTCTTAAAGTTTACAACGTCGTACACGAACTGTCAAAATTTTTATGGGGAATCTTTTCAAACAGATCTTAAACTTTAAAGGTTCTCCCACACCAACGCGATCCATTCCAGTGCCTACGTTCTGTAACTCTCGCATCGTTAAAATTGGTCGAGAAACGTTGAAAAATGGAACAAAACTCATACGATTTGTTTCAATTTTGATCGTTTCCCGACTGATTTTGTCGATGCGAGAGTTACAGAACGTAGGCACAGATCAGATCATAAAATTAAAACAACCCAGGATCTCAGTGATAACTTGTAATATACCCAACTCTTTTTTCCTTTTGTTTTTTTTTTATTTGTATACACCCGTTGACTTTTTTCTTTACACTACTGACGACATTTACAAATTAAGGGTGTGTGTTCAAAACGGATTTTGAAATCCAGATCCAAAACAAAGTTGGGTCTTGTGTTGTTTTTGTAATACATGTATTTTCGTAAGCAAATCCAATCTGGTTCGGATCTCGGGGAAAATAAAACACAGCTAATAAAAACAACGTGTTGTTTTCATTGACAACCACATCTTGTTATTTTTGTTTTCATCGGGCTTTAAGCACAATGGGCTTATATGAGACTGCGCGCACATGCATCTGGTGGACTCTTAATAATACTATAGACGCTGTTTAGAATGGGAAGATTGGGGTCGGTATCACGGCAGTTTGTAGGCAAGATATTGGATATCCTTTAATCCAATATATGTATATAAATACTTGAAAATTAATTACTTTGTTTAATTAATTGATATTCTTTATTACTTCACTATTATTTAATCGTTATAAATATCTTTCTTAAATATATACGTTGTTTCAACTTGTACGTTTGGAATTCGAATCATGATAGATATCGCCGCATTGCCAGATCTGTTTCTCACAAAAGTATCCAAAAGCATTGCCAATCAAGCTCAATATATAACACAAGAGAAGGCTGGGGTGAGGACTCTCGTGAGGCACGAAAAAAAACATAAAAACCGGAGTCTACTTTGTTGTGGTTTCAATGTGTGAAATGTTGAAATCGTTGTTGTTTAAGGGCCAGTTGTACAAATATTTAAACCGTGGTTCAGCTATTTTTATCCACCGAATCCGGCGGATCAATTGAGTTTCAACAGTGGTTTACTGTTCAAGTGTGTGATAATAACGCCAGTTGTACAATAGTGGTTCAGCCTCGGTTCAAGATTTTAATTCACCGATTTCGGCGGATTAACTAAGGTTCAACGCTGGTTCAAGTATGTAATTGGTTATTATCACACACTTTAACAGTAAACCACTGTTGAAACTCAATTAATCCGCCGGTATCGATGGATAAAAATTGCTGAACCACGGTTTAAATATTTGTACAACTGGCCCTTAGTGAGTTAAAATCTTGAACCGAGGCTGAACCACTATTGTACAACTGGCCCTCAGTGTATTTTGAGGCACCTCAAAGGTTAAAATGTAAACACGATGGCACTCACCAGTCCGGACTCAATCTTCCCAATCTTAACAGGACCATAGTACTCAAAGTCGAAACTGTTTAGTTGCAGTTGCGCGCCTGGCCATACTAGAAATTTTCCGTTTATGATTTCGTTGTGTCATTTTTGTATGGGATTATTCGTTTCGCATCAGCAGCGTACTAGGCTTTAAGGCTCTCCCAAACCAACGCGAAATCGTAGCGAATCATTCACAATAACACAAAATATGACAAATACACAACGCTAAACAACAACAAAAATCTGTCGTCGGCGAATGTTTCGCGTTGGTTTGGGAGAGCCTTTATGTTTGATTTTGTTTTTGGAATTAGTGAAACTCTCCAAGGAAATTTTCCGTTGTGTTTTCGCAAGCGTTTCGTTGTCTGTTTGGAGATCACAGGAAATTTTCGTTTCGCATCATCAGCGTACTAGGCTTTAGATTGGGAAGATTGGTGAGTGTCATCGTGTAAACATTTGAAACTTTGATGCGCCTTAAAATACATTGAAACAACAACAATTTCAACATTCCACACATTGAAACAACAAAAAAGTAGACTCATGAATCTGGTTTTTATGTTTTCTTTGTGCCTCACGAGAGCCCTCACCCCACACTTCTCTTGTCCACGAACTGCCGTGATTCCGGCCTCAATCTTTCCAATCTAAACAACGTCATAGTTATATGTAAACAGGCACTAACGGAGGATGAATTGTTAACAGAATAATAAACTGGTCTATAATTACTTGCCTGAACGTTTATGTCAAAGAAATCAAACAGTTCTATATTTTCGCCATCAAAACTTTTTGACACATTCAGCCATCAACCATAAATTTAAGAATTTATTCAACGTTTAGCTGTTGGTTGTAGCATGTTATTGTTGACTATTTAAAAAAAGAGTTCATTTCCTTTAATATTCAGTATTATGGGTGCCATTGTTAAATCAAATCATCGGACTAGTAATTTATCAAAAAACAAAATTTCTTCATGTTATGTGAAATGGAAAAAAAGTTCTCCACCTCGTGTATTAATAGTGTTTATGTTAATCATACATTTCTTTTGCCCAACCGTTTTATGTTATTCTTCATTATTATCGGGTAGAAGTTTGTTGCAAAATAGTGAATTGGATTCTTTGCCTCAATTGTTGTTTGATAAAGAAAGCCACCAAAATCAAAATGATGTCGATCAAATTAATGTCGGGTAAGTTTAGCATTTTTACGGCTGACTTGAATTCCTCTTTCCAACTTATTGCAATAACCTCAGAAAATTATATATGTATGAAGGTATTTCTCTGCGTATAAATATATATATACATATATAAATACAATAGATACTTATATATACATATATATTGCGAATTTCTCTTTAGAAACGAGGCATAAGTTCTTTTATCAGGAGCGTAATCTTATCTTTGACGAAATTGAGGCCTAAATCTTCTCAACAACCAATTTTATCAAAAACTTGAAACCTACTTGAAATTATGTTATTTTGTACAATTTTAGACAAAGATTGAATAATATTGTTTCATTAAGGAGGATTTATTGGTGGGGATGACTAATAATGGTTACCAATCCTTATCAGCCGATTGAGTCATCTCCAAAAAAAGAAACCGAAAAGTCCTCTTAATTAAATTAACACTTTGTAGATGGATGGTAGTAAATTGTTTTTCAAATTATTACTTTTATCGATTTTTTTTGATACAAATAAAAATGGTCACAAAAATATAAAAAAAAAATTAATGAACAAAAAAAACCGTCTGGCTAATATTATAAAAAAAGAAACACATTAATAATTGCAAAAAAAATATGTGAACATGGCTCTGCCCAATAACTATTAATAGCACCGGCCGTGAGTGGCATTTATGTAGTATATAGACTTTCCATACATATAACCGAGATTATGTATAGTAGGAATGTGCAATAAAATATAATTTTTTTAAAATAATATTTTGCAGATACGTTATATTTTATGTTTATAAATCTAGATCTAAATGAGCTCCTTCAAAACAAAATAAGAAATTCTTCTATTTTCGTTTGTTTTCTTTTGTAAAAAACCAGTCCAGTTGGATTAGATCATGCTCATTGGCATTAAGGATCTTATTAGAATAAATATAAATATTTGGCACGCACTTCTGATGTACCAAAAGAATGATGAAGAGGGAGAAAAAAGGTATCTTTAGAACGGTAGAATTGTGCAGACTAAACAAAAACTTTTTTGAAAGCTCTTTTTAGCCGCCAAATACTCAATGAAATAGGTCATTCCTGTAAGGTGTTTGTTTGTACCTATATACATATTTATCTACCTTTTTAATGATATTTTGTTAAGAAAACAAATCTTGAAAATTTGCAATTTTGTATACCAACCTACCTAATTTCGAATAATATAATTGAAGAAACTTTAGGTTATATTTAAAAAAAAAAAAAACTTCAAGTGATTTATTATTATGTCTGTGTCTGGTTGCGTATTAAGTTGACAGAGCCTGAATACGATCAATGGCCGAAAATAATACATTTGTACAACAACAAAAAAGCATCTTACTTAGCTATTTAAAAAATAAATAAAAGAAAACAAAAATAAAGTCGAGTCTTTACGCTTTAAATGTTTTTAACGGGTTCAAATTGTTGAACAAGTTTTTTTTTCGTAGCGGATATTTACCGCGTGCTGAATATAGGAAAATGTACCTATTCATCAAAAAATAGTTGTTTCGTGAAACTTTTTAGTTAAAATTAAAACTGCAATTCTAACACCCATCATAAAAAATATGTTTGTCACCTATATTTCTTTTTATCTTAAATATTGTTTTTAGATTTAAAGAAACGTCTATCCATCTAAATATTTGTGGTCTTATTTATAAACGTTGTCTTACTTTAGACAACTGTCCAACTTTGGAAAATATATTCAAAAAGCATGTTTATTGTTGTCTTAGAGCTGCCTTACTTAGACACAAGAGTAGATTGTCTTAACCGTGAATTATGCGCTACATATTTATTTTTATTAAATAAAGCTTATTTCCACCAATTTGATAATAGTTAGAGAGTGTCTAAGTAGACAAAAATCTAATAAATACGTTATACGACTGTTGGTTTGTCTATGTTCACCTTTTTTATTACTCTTCATAGATAAAACTTGACAAAACCATGAATGAACTCTATTAAAATATAGGTACAGTTGCGCACAAAATTTTAACATACTTGGAAAATAAAAATTAAACTCTCCTTTATAAGCTGTTGAGTAATTCCATGGTTACCCGCGTTATATTTTAAACGGTTTTATCAGCCATTGGATTACAAATTTCGCACTTGAGTTAAATTAAATAATACATAATATTATTATTATAACCCTCCGCTATAGAGAAAAATTCTTACTTACAGCTGAAAATTAAAACTGAAAAATAAATTCCTATGGAGCTTAGCATTCTCGGAATTAAAAATTTGTCAACAACAATTTCTTTCAGTCTTGCTGTAAAATACTGAAGAAATTAAATCATTTTCGCTTGCTCAATTTTTGATGGAGTAGAATTTGTAAGATCTCATTTAACTGCACTGCCGAGATTCTAAGGAATTACCCTTCAATGGTCCGGAAGGATATGCTAACAACCAACCACTGCGAAAGATAAACGTTTTATAACTTTTGACAGCTATTAAAGTTATTTGTCAGATTTCTCTTTCAAAAGTGACTTAGCACTTCTTTCTAGGTTGTGTTATACAGGGTGTCCTGAAATCACCGCCTCAGAAGAAAACCATGAGTTCCTGAGGTCATTTCAAGTCGAAAAACTTATGAGGTAATTTTATCGTTTTCGCTTCGTTTTCGACTTATAACGGTTTTTATGATTTGTATTCTTTTTTTCTTTGACTGGCTCTAACTTTGCCAAACTGCAACCGATTTTTGAATTTTTTTTATTTAAACAAGAACAGTTAGAAATTTGTATCTACCATACAACTTTTTTCTGTGAGGATAACGGTTTTCCCGCAAATTATTTTCAAGCATTTTTAGGTTGTTTTTTTGACTTCGATATGATTTTTTTTACAAAAACACGTTATTAAGTATAATTTTTTTTTTCATTATTATGAAAGCCCAATATGTGTTCTAAAAGGACATCACATATTTCAATACATGTATAAATGGGGTTTTCGATTTGTTAATTCAAATTTAAATTTGATTTTTCATGGTGAATCGATTACGATTTCAAATTGGTTTGTTTTTGTTACTGTATTCGTGTAATATTCGTGTCTATGTCATTATTTAAAAAAAAATCTTCATCCTCTAATCCACTTTTAAAAAAGAAAATATGAATTTGATGAAGTCACCAATTCATTTTAAACTGCTATTTGAAAAACAATCTTCATCCCCTAATCCACTTTTACAGGAGAAATATGAACTTGATGAAGTTACCGATTCAATTTAAACTGCTTCCATTTACTATTAGCAATTATTTTCCAAATATTGTGAACACAATTTTCACAACCGAAAAAAATTAAGTAAAAATCTTGGAATAGAATAGAATAGAATAGAATAGAATAGAATAGAATAGAATAGAATAGAATAGAATAGAATAGAATAGAATAGAATAGAATAGAATAGAATAGAATAGAATAGAATAGAATAGAATAGAATAGAATAGAATAGAATAGAATAGAATAGAATAGAATAGAATAGAATAGAATAGAATAGAATAGAATAGAATAGAATAGAATAGAATAGAATAGAATAGAATAGAATAGAATAGAATAGAATAGAATAGAATAGAATAGAATAGAATAGAATAGAATAGAATAGAATAGAATAGAATAGAATAGAATAGAATAGAATAGAATAGAATAGAATAGAATAGAATAGAATAGAATAGAATAGAATAGAATAGAATAGAATAGAATAGAATAGAATAGAATAGAATAGAATAGAATAGAATAGAATAGAATAGAATAGAATAGAATAGAATAGAATAGAATAGAATAGAATAGAATAGAATAGAATAGAATAGAATAGAATAGAATAGAATAGAATAGAATAGAATAGAATAGAATAGAATAGAATAGAATAGAATAGAATAGAATAGAATAGAATAGAATAGAATAGAATAGAATAGAATAGAATAGAATAGAATAGAATAGAATAGAATAGAATAGAATAGAATAGAATAGAATAGACAATTATGTATGATATTACTCAGGTTTACAATTATTATTTGTTTTACAATACAAATGCAAATTATGCTAATTTGGCACGTATCATTGGATTGGGTTGTGAAAAGCTTATTTCGACAAAATCTGAAAAAAAATTAATAGAACCGAGATTATTGAACTTTTTTTTTTAATTTTGTGGTTCATTGACATACTCTACGGTTCACTTGAATAAAGGCAACAATTTTATTGATCTAAAATGAGAATTAGGTACGTCCCTATAATTTGGTGTTTGACGTGTTTTTTTTCACTCCTGAATAAAATTTTTTTAACTATCATTCAATCCTTTAATTTCCAAGTTTTTGATGATTTTTTTTTTTTATTGAAATATTTTAGACTGACAGGGTTCATTGTTGGATTGTTGATTTCTTGAGAATTTTGACTTTGATAAATAGTGTTTTTATTTTTTTGCATTGACAAATTATTCTCCGTTCCTGAGTGATTCAGTGTAATCTCTTTACTTGAGTGAAAAAAAAGAAAAAAAAAAAAAAAATTACATGACATTTATAAAATGGATGTTTTTATAATAAATAGCCTCAGAGGTGATATTAATTCCTTAGAGGGAAAAGTTGATCGACTTTTTGACGCTGTTGCTCTTATCAATGAGCAGCTTTCAAAATTATTCATATCTTCACCTAAATCTCCAAAACAATCGATTATTGAAAATTTAAAAAATAGAGAAGTAACATTTCATAAACCTTCACCAAAGTTAAAGGAACCTGCTGGCTCCAGCCGTGTTACCCGCAATACCCTTAAAAGAACAAACTTAAGTCTTACACCACTAACCCAAAAGACAAAGAAAATAACTTCCATATTGAAACCTCAATCTTCACCTTCTACTAAATCATCAATGTTAACAACTTCGTCGTCATCTACATATTCTATCCCTTCTTCTCAGTCTTCGTCATCATCATAATCTACGTTATCTACATCTTCATCATTTTCATCACTTACGACATCCAAGGCCCCTACTTCATCTCTGTCTACAATATCAGCATTAACTGTGCCCTCTACATTGTTTGTGTCACAAATGCCTCTTTCATCTACGACATCTACGTTTCCATCTGTATCATCCTCATCTACATCTTCTTCGACTTCTAGTTTCTCTTCTTCACCTACATCATCGCTTTCTACCGAATTTACTCTTTCAACACCATCAACATCTATGCTATCTTCGACTTCTTCAGTTTCTTCTATCTATTCACTACCATCGAATTTATTTCCAATCACCACGTCTACTTCTTCCTCATCATCTTTAATACTACCTGCTATAACTTCAGATGCAATCACTCATAAGGAAGTTCAACTCAAAGCAGCAGAGCGTTTTAAATGCATATTCTTATCTAATTTTAATCCCGAAACAAGTTGTGATGATATATCCAAATACATAAGTTCACGCTACAGTAAAGCCAAGCTAAGGCTGGAACAGTTGCCAACCAAAAGTACGGATTATGCATCGTTCAAATTGTACTGCAATCAGGAAATTTTCAATCAACTCACTGATCACAAATGTTGGCCTAATGACATAATCGTTCACGAGTTTGTAAATAAAAGGAATATGTCCCGCAATCCTTTTCAGAAAACACTGACAAGACAAACAAATCGTCGCCAATAATTGATATATTTTATCAAAACGTTAGAGGACCACGGACTAAGACCGAATAAGGTCTACTATTCATCATCCATCTGTTCCTTTGACATTATTGCCCTCACCGAAACTTGGTTATATGCTGGTATCAATGACTCTGAAATTTTGGACAACACTTTTAATGTTTTTAGGCGTGACAGATACGCTGATCACAATATTGATACTGTGGGAGGTGGAGTTTTAAAAGCCATAAAGTCTTGTTTCATAACCACGCAAATTCATGTTCCTGTAGCACTTGACAAAGAATTTATCTGCATTTAAGTCAGTCTAAAAGATAAAACTTATATGTTGTAACGCTATATATCGTACCTGGAAGTCCTCGTGATGTCGATATAAAAGCCTTCGAGTACCTGAGCTTCATCAACGATTTATTGGAGTATCAGGATGAAATTATTTGTTTGGGCGATTTTAATCTTACCCATGTTGCTTGGATACGCTGTCCAGATACAAATGTTATGTTGCCAACTGGAAATTTGAAATCGGACGATTCAAAACTAATTGATGATGTAACTTCTATTGAACTTCGACAACGTAACGATATTTTAAATACAAATGGAAAGCTGTTGGACTTAGTATTTACCACTATTGAAGACGATATTACATTGGAAAAATCAATCGAGCCTCTAGTGTCTGAAGACATCCATCATCCAGCGCTGACTTTTTCACTTTATTTTAACTCAGATAATTTTAATAATGAAATTTTAGAAAATTCATACGCTTTTAATTTTAAAAAAACTAGTTTTTTAAAACTAAATACTTTGCTATCACAAGTAGACTGGTCTTGTCTAAATAACTGTTTAAATGTTGACTCAATGGTCTTTGAATTTTATAATATTTTGTTTGATTGTTTTCTTAAATCAGTACCTCTTGCTATTCAAAAATTGAAAAATTGGTATCTTCGGTTCCTGATTGGTACGATAATGAATTAAAAAGTCTAAAAAATCGAAGAAATAAATTTTGGTCCGCTTATAAGCTATTTCAAAGTGAAGCAAATTTTAAAAAATATTGTGAATCAAGAGATATTTTTAATAGAATTTCAAGTTTAAAGTATTTTAATTATCTTCAGAAGGTGCAAAGAGATCTTAAAATGAATCCGAAATGTTTTTGGAAATTCATAAACAGTAAAAGAAAGTCTTGTCCTTACCCGTCTGTTCTCAAGTCGAATGGCATTTCAAGTCATGACCCTCGAGTTATAACGCAACTTTTTTCGGACTTTTTTCAAAGTGCCTTCAACTGTGATACTAACAACTGTGATACTTTAAACTGTGATACTTCGAACTGTGATAAACTTGACGAAAATGACAATAACTTTGACCTTTTAAAATCTTTTCCTTACTTGACTGATATAAACTTTAATATTTATTCTGAAAAAAAGTTTATATCTAATCTGGATGAAAGTTGTTGACCTGATGGTATATCTTCCATTATTTTGAAGAACTGTGTAAATCACTTGTCGTTTCCTTTGTCTATTCTTTTTAACTTCTCTATGTCTTCTTTTGTTTTTCCGTCTACTGGGAAAGATTCTTTTATAATCCCTTTACATAAGAAAGGTAAAAAAGATGATATTAAAAATTATAGACCTATTGCTAAGTTATCCGTTATTCCTAAACTCTTCGAGGCTATTATTTGCGAATCACTATGTTTTTTTGTTAAATCAATTATCGCTGCAAATCAACATGGTTTTACAAAAGGTCGCTCTACTATGACTTTTTTAATGGAATTGGCAGAAAGTTGTATTGATTCGTTTAAAAATAGAAAACAAGTAGATTGTGTCTTCACCGACCTCAGTAAGGCATTTGACAAACTCTCACACCGAGTTTTGTTATTAAAATTGAGGAAGATGGGGTTTAGCGAACAGTTTGTATCGTGGCTACAGTCTTATTTATTTGATAGATTTTATTTGGTTCTTTTCAATGGACCCGTACTTTTTATTTTATTTATTAATGACTTACCGTCTCTTCTGAAATATTCCAATTGTCTCATTTATGCGGACGATGTTACAATCTTCAAAACTATTGAAAATACTCGAGATTGTGAAGAGTTTCAGTGTGATCTTAATTCGTTTTTCGATTGGTGTGTTCGTAATTGTTTGACTCTCAATATTGATAAATGTAAAACTATTACTTTTAAGAGAAAGCTATCTGTATCTCCTGCAAATTATTTTCTTAATGGTGTATTATTGTCACGAGTTAACGATTTAACTGTCCTTGGTGTCCTATTTGATCAAAAACTTGACTTTATACAACACATCAACTCCATAACTAATAAAGCTAATTCAATTCTTGGGTGGATAAAGAGAGAGTCAAGGCAGTTTTCTGATCCTTTTGTTATCAAACAGCTTTTTGTGACATTTTTGTGACCCATTATTGAATATGCTTGTCAGGTTTGGTCACCCCACTATGACTGTCACATAGCTAGATTAGAACAAGTGCAAAAAAGATTTCTGAGGTTTGCACTCAGAGGATTGGGTTGGGAAAATCCTTACGAACTCCCGCCTTATAACAACAGACTGAAACTGATAGACATGCCTAGTCTTGAGAGCAGACGCTTGTATTTATCTTTTGTCTTCATTGTGAAACTTATAAACGGAAACATAGACTCTTTGCACCTTCTGCCTCGCATAAACTTTAATATTCCCCAAAGGAGCTTGAGGAATTTGTCCGGATGCATATTTATTTCAAATTATCGGACTAATTACGAACGATTTTCTCCATTATTGAATATGCTTGTCAGGTTTGGTCACCCCACTATGACTGTCACATAGCTAGATTAGAACAAGTGCAAAAAAGATTTCTGAGGTTTGCACTCAGAGGATTGGGTTGGGAAAATCCTTACGAACTCCCGCCTTATAACAACAGACTGAAACTGATAGACATGCCTAGTCTTGAGAGCAGACGCTTGTATTTATCTTTTGTCTTCATTGTGAAACTTATAAACGGAAACATAGACTCTTTGCACCTTCTGCCTCGCATAAACTTTAATATTCCCCAAAGGAGCTTGAGGAATTTGTCCGGATGCATATTTATTTCAAATTATCGGACTAATTACGAACGATTTTCTCCTCTCAATAAAATGTTTAAATTATTTAATTTTTTCAACAGTAAATATACTAATTTGTTCAACCAAACTGTTAATACTTCAATTAAATTTAAATCAACTTTTTTTCAATTTTGTAACATGTACATATAATTATAACCTTTAAAGCTAGCAATTAGCTGAGTTAATAAATAAATAAATAAATTCGTTATATGACTAATAAGTGAATGGAAAAATGGTTTCAGAATCTCTCAAGAGAAAATTACTTTACTGTACAAAGTAACGGGGCTTTAACGAAGTTTGTAAACAGAGTCGGAAATTAAAGCAATAAAATCGGTTCACTTAAATATGAGTTGCGAAATTAACTGCATCCGTGACTATTTGGTAAGGAAATCCGTGTTATGTGATACTTGAAAAAGTTAAAAGTAAAGTAAATTAATTTTGTGCTGTTTTTACCAAAAATCGCTTTAAATACACCAGCCGTTCGATATCAAAAATCAAGTTCGAAGCCGAATTAAACGCCAACAAATCCACTATTTGGCATGTAATTTTTTGTCCTAAGCACCTAAAGTAGTTAAAGCTGGTCAAAAAGCCTTAAGCAACTTCGACTAGAATTTGCAAAAGAAAAACATGGTTTATAAGGGGATAGAGTCAAGTTAAAAACGACTGGCGAATGGTTGTCTTTACGTATGAAAAGAAGTTTAATTTGTAGTGGCCAGATGGCTACAACTTATTTTCTCATGATTTACGAAAAAAAAACAACGGTTTCTAATAGGTCATCGCAGCCGAGAGGGTGGGGCGCAATCAGCTATTAAAGAGCACTTGAGCTAAGTTTAACAAAGCTAAGTAGTAACAAGTTCACCTACAAAGGAATATTGGAGTCAGACTTTTTTGAGTTAAACGAGCTATTTGGACCTTTGTCTTGGATTCCCATCAAAATATTGCACCAATCCATAGTGCCCACAAAGTAAAATCTTTTTTTTTTTTTTTGTCAAGCCAAAAAGTGGAAATATTGAATTGGCTGCAATATTTACCTCACTTTAACGTTGTAGAAAATGTTTGAGGATGGCCAATCCGCAAATTATAGAAAGGAGGAATACAGTACGAAATTAGTAGTACAAAGTCAGCTTAGACCGAAATGTTCCTTAATTACTTAAAATCATTGTACGAATCGCTTCCATACCGCCTCTTTGGGGTAGTTTCAAAAAATGGTGGTCATACACATTACTAACTGCACAAAATTAATTTAATTCAATTCGAATTTTACTCAGCTATCACATAACATAGAATTCCTTATCAAATATTCACATATGCAGTTAATTTCACAACTGCTTTTATTCAAGTGAACCGATTTTATTGCTTGAATTTCCGACTCTGTTTACAAATTTCGTTAATGCCCCGTTACAGTTAAGTGATTTTTGTTGATGTATTCTCTTGAGAGATTCTGAAACATATTTTGCCACTCGCTTATTAAAGTCATGTTATGACTTATTGGGACATAATTCTCGTTTTAGTTCAATAAAATGTTTGCCTTTATTCAAGTGACACGTAGTGTACGTGAATTGCACGTATTCATAGTCGTTCGATAAACCCTTGTTTTACTAAACTGCTCTTAAAGATCTATTGGATCAATGAATATATGTCTTCTTCAATAAAATTTCATTCTGTATTTATCAAAACAGAAAATGCCATAAAATTCAATACGACCTACTTTTAACTTAGCAGCACTTTAAAAGCATTTGATTTGTTTTGTTTATAATAAAATCATAGTGTGGTAAAAAGGAAAGGTTTGTATGTAAGATTACTCAAAGATATTTCTTCTTAGTTTTGATTTTGTGATTGATATTATAATCAAACACTATGGGATTATAATTTCGGAAACACGACAAAACTTGACATTTCGAAACATTTAACAGAAGGTGATTTTGCTTGCACCATTTATCAAGCTTCTACAAATCTTCCAAAAGAAGAAAACAGTCAGTTTGACAAGAAATCTTACGGTAAAATTTTAAGTCGTCCGCGAAATGAATCATCAAATATATCCTTCTTAAATGTTTTTATTTTCGACCTCCCTACTTATTAACGACCGCCACTAATAATATCCTTAAAAAATACGCCCTTACGATTTATCATAAATCTTAAATATTAAAAATGGAAAATATTTAAAATCTAGCTAGTCTCCATTTGTTTTCCTCAAAATATATCAAAACCTTGAAATCTATTTTTTTTTAAATTCATAATTTGTCCTTATGGTGGAACAAATCAATTGCAAAAAAAATAATCCCACAAAATTATTTTATGGTGACTGGTATGTATATGAATCTAATTAAGAAAAAAGCTATGTACATGCGTTATATAGCATCTTTGAAAATAAACGCAAAAAGTACCTACCGCCAAAATAGCTTCACAAAAAAAAAACACAAAATTAAATGTTGTGTCTTATGAATCTCAATTCTAAAGTAAAAGCTCTTTTAGGAAACAGTGAAAAAGGTCATTCCGATTGGATTTGAAATTGTAATTTACTGCCGTTTCGAAAAAAAAACTTGAACATTCGCACTTATATTTAAGTATATAATATGTAATATAACTAAAACATATAATAATATGTCCATATTATGACTTTCGAAACAAAAAGTACTTTCATATAATAATAATGTGTCTGCTTGTTTTATATTTTGTTTATAAACTTAACCCCAAGCGAATACGATCAACGGCCGAAAATATATGTGTCTATAAACATAAATAAACACATAAATGTGCATATTGTGGCGATAAAACTAGGGATACATTTTATTCGAGAAAATTTTTTTGGAAAGTGAAAGTAGAAAATTGTATTTTATTTTTTTTCCCACTAAAATAACGTAAATAAAATTATTTAAGTTGTTTTTTAAATACAGGGTGGCGCACCAATTGTGGTACAATAAGAAATTCAAATAACTTTTTTTTTAATCGATGTATTTCATTTATTTTTTTTCTATTGGTTAGAAAATTAAATTTTATTTTAAATAGTTAGTTGTTTTTAAAGATTATAGACCGCAAATGACCTCCACGCTGTCCCACGCATATGCGGCACCTGGTCAAAAAATTATTCATTGCGGCCTGAAGAGTTGAAGTTGGGATCGCCTCAATTATTGTCGTTATGGACTGCTTTAATTCAGTTAAATTCCTGGGCTTCGTTTTATACACCTCTTGCTTGACATAACCCCATAAAAAGAAGTCTGGTGCAGTCAGGTCAGGTGACCTTGGGGGCCAGCGAAGAGTGGAGTTCCTAGAAATTAATTTGTTTGCGATTTTTTGTTTAGCTCCGCCATAACTGGTCTGGCTATATGTGCAGTTGCTCCATCTTGCTGAAACCAAACGCTGTTGAATGGTATACGTCTTCGGCGCAGTTCTGGGTAAAAAAACTCCTTCAACATCTTTAAATAACGGTCCCCATTGACAGTAACGGTTACACCGTTTTCTTCAAAGAAGTACGGCCCGACAATACACCTTGATGAAACTGCGCACCACACAGTGACTCGTTCTGTGTGCAGTTCCGTCTCATGGAGCATTTCTGGATTAGACTCATTCCATATACGGCAATTTTGCTTGTTTACATTGCCGTTAAGATCAAAATGGGCCTCATCAGACATGAACAAACAATTGATCAATGTGTTGTCTTCTTCGGCCATTGATATCATTTTTTGGCAAAATTCCAGGCGAACAGGCAAATCCTGAGGGTTTAACTTGCTAGTAATTTGGACTTTGTACGGAAACAAGTTTAAATCGTCATGAAGTATCCGTTGTAATGACCGTCTACTAATTCCAATTTGCCCCGATAAGTTTCGGGTCGAAACGTTCGGATTGGCCTGTATTGCAGATGCTACTGCTGCGATTGTATCCTGAACCCGAACATTGGCATCTCGATGGTACGGCCTTCGTGCGATGCTTCCAGATTCGGCAAACATGTTTACAAACCTCATAATGGTCCATCTACTCGGGGGATTACCGCCAAACTCCCGCCTAAATTCCCTTTGGACGGAAATGACGGACTGCAAAGCATGGTACCGTTGCACTATCCAAATTCTTTTCTCCGTATCCCAAGCATCCATTTTTATAAATCTAAATAGTAACCTACAAAATAAAAAAAAAATAAGCCGATTACTCACACAGAAAAAAAGTTATTACGTTTTATTTTTGTAGCACGATTCGTGCGCCACCCTGTATGTATATAAACAGATGTATTTTAGTAGTTCGCATTTGATTTTCAAATTATGAATGATTCTTAAAATAGATTTGAATATTATATGTAATTTGTGAAGATAAAAACATTTTGTTCATTTAAATATAAAATAAAAGTCTCAAAAATTTATAAAAAAGAAAGTATTGTGTGAAATCAGAAGAATTAATAGCTGTTTGAATTTGTATGTACATAGTAGTACCTACTTCTTCCTTAACCTACAGTTAATTATTTATTTGAATTAATTTAATTGGTTTCTGTATTAGTGAAATAAAGATTTAAAAAGAAATCAATTAAAAATGCCCAAAATGTATGAGCATAAATTAATCTAGGTTTGCACCCACAGTACCTATGCACATTGCACATTTTTGAACTAAGCAGCCCCAGTATATAGAAAAAACCCTTAAATCTTCCGATTGGTTTATTTCGACAGCGATTATTTATATGAAAAAAAGTATGTTAATATTTTTTGCAGGAATTTTTTTAAGCTACAAATTAGTCCTTGACATTTTTTCTGTGCAACTTATCATAAGGGAGTTATTCCTGAAAAATATAAAATTGTAAGCGGTTCTCATATCGATGGGGACTTTTGACAGTTTCTTAAGAACGCCATGAGAAGGCCATATAGCAAAAACCAGCTTTCCGGCGATTTTTTCCGAGCCAAATGCTTTATAGACTGGGATAAAACGGGAACCAGATATAGAGCAACTTCATGTGATGTTGTTGTTAAGTATGTTATTTCATGATCCATATGAATCAATTCTGATAATAAAAACGGCTATCATTAGCGTTTTTATTTCTGTTCAGTTCTGCGCATCTGTCAAAATTGAACTAAATGGCCGAACCAGTGCCCCTTCACTAATTGTCTAATATCAGTATTTTGTTGTTGTTTTTAATAATGCGGCGTTTCTCTTTTGGTTTCCTTTCGCTTGCAAAGATGCTTTTAAACAATGCGATTTTTCATGAATGTTTACTTTGTTCAAATGAAAAGGAAACATATCTCCATGTATTGGTATTTGTGAAAAGCAAGAGATTAGTACCTACCAGAGATTAATGTCGAATTCCTTTCAACAAAAGAATCGAATTTTTTTCTAAAAAGAATCGAATTTTTTATGTCGTTGAAAGGAATACGAAAAGACGAAAAGAATAGATTTTGTTTGTGATTGTGTGTGTGGCACTTGACAGCAGCAAATTTTGAAGTAAAATGTCCAGAAAATATTCAATTTGGAAATTATTATTATTAATAATTGAAAAACAACTACAAATATTTACTATAAAATTCACCGAAAATTCGTTGCAACCAAAAACACAATTTGTTTTCATAAAAAAAAATTGTTTTCTTAAAACACTGCGGCATTGAATTTGACATTTTTAGAAATTTCAAATCTTGCAAGTGTGTGTGCAAATCGGTGTAAAATCTTTCTTGAATCTTGCAAAATTAGCAAGATTTGTTTTGACAGAAAAAATTCGAATTGTTCAGAAAAAAAAATCGATTCTTTTAGAAAAAAATTCGATTCTTTTGTTGAAAGGAATTCGACATAAAATAAATATGTTCGACTTTGTTTAAATAATTTTCTATTTTTCCTTATGTTTGTTTTTAATCGATTGTTCTGCCTCTATACTCGCAAGTCGCAAGTCATTTTATTCACAAATAAAAATACTCACGGGAAAAGTAAAACAAATTGGTCGAACTCGTTTGTGTCGTATTACTTCATACCCACGAACAAAAGTACTCGTGAACAGTTGGAACTATTTTCGAGTACCCGAAACAAAGCGAATATACTCGAAAAAAAGTGGTTGATCGGGAACATCATCTAAGATCGTGAACATATTTTGGGTCGTTTGTGGAGTTGGTAGTTTTTAGGTACATATTTATTTGTATTCGGTCTTTAGGGTCGCTGGTGGTTTTTAAATTCACAAGAAGAACAATTACTGATTTCTATTTCTATTATGGTGATTTGCTAATTGGTTTTTTTTTTTTTTTAACTTGTTTATATTGTTTTAGTAGGTATGATGATAGAAGATTTAGTTATTCAACTATGTGGTTTTAATTTATGATATTCACACGAAATAGAAAAGTTTGGGACATTGCAGTTTTTGGACAATTAGTTTTAAAAAGGATGAATCTTTTGTTTTTAACTGGGAAACAGCTCCCTTGAAAAAATAAAGTTTAAAAAAACGGTCATCATGACGAAATGATTCCAATTCGGGAAAATTTTGTATGCTTATTGTGTAGATACGTATGTACCTATTATTTACCTACTATGTACCTACTATTTAATATAGTACATACATTTTTTTTATTTATTTAGTTTGTTTTTTTAAAGATTGGGTTGAATTCGCCAAAAATATAGTGATTTATGTATTTCCGCAATCAAGCAATACCATGATCTCAATATCCGCGACAAGTTAGGTACATAATACAGGTATGTACTAGGTCTACATATATCCATGTGGGAGAATTTGAATACCAACATTTTTTTTGTTGCTAGTGTATTTTTTAGGGTTGAGTTGATTTCGCAAAAAATAAACCGGTTTCCGATTGTACGGAATAGATTACACTGGGAAACAGTAGTTTTGTTTTATGAAGTTTCTTTACCGATCTTGTATGATTTTTCCACGTTGATTCCAAATCTGTAGTCAGTTTTTGTCTAGCAGCTCTAGTTTTCGAAATATGAACACATAACATTTTTAGCCAAAAATACTACATTTTTAGAATTAAAAAATATATTTCACTAACTTAACATGAAGAAAACTTTCATTTATGTGCTTTTCTTGCATGAGTAGAAACATCAGTCTTGTTTTGAATGCTCCAACAGTAATCAGCCATCATATTTGCATTCCAACGACCCTGATATCGCTCTTCCATAGTGCGAATATCCTGATGGAAGCGTTCTCCTTGTTCTTCGCTTAAGTCGCCTAAATTTTCTGGGAAGCGGTCTAAATGGCTGAAGAGGAAGTGCATCTTGATGTTCATGTTACATCCTAGTCTCTCGAAGTGCAACATGAGTTGCTAAATGTGTTGAATGTAGTCTGGAGACTTTTTATTTCCTAAGAAATTTTGCACAACCCAAATAAATTCAATCGATGCAGATTTCTCCTTATCTGTCATACAATCAATGAAATGTTGGTCCTTTGTTGATCTTTTTTTATTAGCCCATAAACGCAATGATGTTATTGAACTACCACATACAAAATTTGGGATCCAAGGCTTACTAAACACTTGTAATGGCTTCCCAAAGTAGTCAAAATAGGCCTTTTTATAGAATCAGACGCACTTAAACGGCATTCTTTAAACAAGTAGTCACCACAAACAGCACAAAAACTATTCGGATCATTTAAACAAGTTCTTTTTAATGTAGACATAGTGGTTTATTTATGAAATTTAGTAATTTTTTGCACTAAAAATTAATTCAAGTAAGCCGAGTAACGATATTTCAAGAAGTACCTGTATCACTAAAACTAGAGCTGCTAGAAAAAAACTGAGGTTATATTTGAAATCAGCGACGTCAAATTAGTAAGAAACAGTTAAGAAATTTCATAAAACAAAAAAAAAATTTAATTTTGTTTACCAGTGTTATGATTGGGTGAAGATACAATTATGCAACACCGAGACCTTCAATATCCACGACAAGTGTATGTAGGTAAGGTAAATAATATACCTAAATACATAACTCCTTTTGTTTGTGTGTGGAAGAATTTGAAACACTTTTTCAAAAATATGTATTTAGGTAGACGGTTTAAAATGCAATTATGAATTAATTAATTCAATTTGCATGTGAGAGGTAGGTATACTCGTTCGTATTCGTTTGATTTGTGTGGTGAATCACGAGTCATCATACACGTGGCCAGAAAAACTCGTAAAAATCTTCCTTGCGTTGACCCTGTTTGTTTGAACTCGCTTTTTTTGAGTGATTGTTCGATGTTCGTGAACATTACCCGACCCGTTTCATTCTCTGGTACCTCACAAAAGCATCCTGCAAATGAATCTTGAAGAAAAAAGTTAATATACTAAAATTGTCGAAACTGTTCGAGAGTGATTAGTTAGGTTAAGAAGGGTGTGCCTAGCTCTGAGGCTTTTGCGTACACGGGAGCCTGTTGGTTCATTGTGATCCCCTATAACTGAGAAACTCATAAACTAGTTGGTGACATAGACTGGTTCATTAAAGAACCAGCCCGTGCTTTCTATATATTTTCTCATGTTTGCCATTGAGACCTGCGCTAGATCGTCCAGTTCTACTACAAACCTAGATTTTCTTACAAGTGAATACTTATCAGAAGTACAGCATGGTTTTGTTTCCGGTCGATCTTCTGCCACCAATTTAACGTACTTCACTTCGTACGTCACTAACGCTTTGGAACAAAAATATACACAGACTTTAGTAAAGCTTTTGATTCTGTGAACCACCAAACACTTTCTTCGTTGGTTATCGTCATATTTATCTTGTAGAACACAAAAAGTAAAAATTGGAGATACATACTCAAAAGAAATGCAGTGCTCTTCAGGAGTCCCGCAAGGCAGCCACCTGGGTCCGCTCCTTTTCATAATTTTCATCAATGACATTGTCTCCGTCTTTAAGTATTGTGAATGCTTATTATATGCGGACGATCTGAAACTATTTTTGAAATTTTCGAGTCTGGATGATTATTATTATTTCTTATTCAAAATGACATTGATTCCCTATCTAACTGGTGTCAGATAAATGGGCTTAGATTGAATATCAAAAAGTGTAACGCGATTTCTTTTTCCAGAAAATCTCAAAGTTTGTTATTCAACTATGCAATAGAGTTTCCAGTATAAAAGACTTAGGAGTTATTCTTGATTACCCACTTTTTTTAAACGCCATTTCGATTATTTGGTGCCTAAGGCCAACTCACTGGTAGGTTTCATAAAACGAAATGGTAAGGACTTTAGAGATCCTTTCGTGCTGCTATCTTTGTTTACATCTCTTTTGGAATACGCAGATGTTATTTGGAGTCCCATTTATAAACTTCAATCTGATCGTATTGAAAAAATCCAAAGACGATTTACCAAATTTATATTTAAAAAAATGGGCTGGGACTTTAGCCCTAGTTATGAGGCTAGATGCCAATTACTTGGAATTAAGTCATTACAATCAAGAAGAAAAATTCATAATGTAATGCTTATTAGAGACTTACTATGCTACCATATTAAATGCCCATCACTTCTTGCTTTATTACCAATTTATGCTTCCGCTAGATCTATGACAGCTAGAGTCTTATTATTCCAAAGAACTCATATGACAAAATTATGGTAATAATGAAACGTTATCAAGATCTATTGTTTATTTTAATGAATAATCTCCAAATATGGATTTATTTCATCTTAATCGTAATAAATTTAAACCCGAGATATTGTATTTATTTACTTTTTAATTTTGCTCTTGGAGTGCTTATATCTGTTAGCTGTAATATTGCTTGTAGATTAAATAAATTAATAAATATCTTTGTAAGATAGACCCATGACCATTGGTGCTGTGCTTCCAAGAGTCCATCTGCTTAAGTTGAAATGGATTTTTGGCTGCTGTGCCCCCTATGTACTCGCCCAAGACTGGAAGGTTGAGAATGATGTCCAGTCCGGTGTAGACTTCCGTGCCCCCGTTATTCCTATACAGGCTGTCTCTGTTTCATCCATTGGATGACTTGCGGTCGCATTCTCCACCGTGCACCGAAGGTTTTTTAGCATATATAGAAGGCACAAATTGCTTTCTTCATTCTTTCCTTTGTATTCTGTTTCCAGGTTAGTTTGGAATCAAGGATAACGCCAAGATATTTATCTTCATTGGAAAGTTTCATTTACCTTGGGAGGGGTAAAGTCCTCTAATGCCTTTTACTCGTGAACAGAACTAGCTCGGTCTTTGCAGGGTTAAAGAAAAGGATAGTTCCGTAAGCACAGATTCCATAATCTCTTTGATAGTGGTAAGATATTTACCTAATATCAGGATTACTATGTCGTCTGCATAGGCCATAGTTTTAATGCCCTTATTCCTAAATTTTGTAAGAATTTTGTTAACAACGAGGACCCAGAGGAGAGGTGAGATTACTCCTCCCTGTGGTGTGCTTCTTGTAAATGTTTTCTCGACAATAGTGTCCCCAAGTTGCGAGTTTAACAGCCATATTATTACTGACTTTAATCCGTTTAAAATTAACACATGAGTTTAAAGTAAGTTAAGCCCAAAAGTTAAAACCAAAAGCATAATATTCACTCGTTATACTCGGCAATAAACCCATTTTATTAAACCTTTTCGCGCTTAAACCGATTTAATGTAAACTCCACTCGGAGGAGCTGTTAAAGAAGTTAGACCCGGGTGTTAGCTCAAATTTCAGGATAATAAACACTTTTGTGTAAAAGTGAAATTTGTCATTTGAGATTTTCTTGTGCGAGATTGAAAATAAATATTCGAAAAAGAAAATGGACTTTATTCAGGAAATAGATGAAATATTAATGTCTTCGTCGTCAGAAGATGAATTTCAGGACCAAAATGGTGAATCAACTTCCCCCTCGTCGAATGTACCGAATGTACAAACGGGCTTGCGTCGATAATTATTATGATGTGGATTTTCGTAAGTATTTTCGACTGAAAGAAGAAGCATATTGGAACCTACATTCATTGATTAAACTGGAATTGGACGGTGATATACGCCGGTATATGTATAGTTCAATGTCTATTGATTTTTTGATTATGTTTTTTATTATAAGGTCAAGAGAACTTACGGCCGAAGATAAGCTTTTGGCTGTTTTACGTCTTTTTGCATGCGGCAACATGGAACAAGCCGCAGCCGATTATGTAGGTATTTCACAACCTATTGTCGCCAATATTTTGCCATCGGTCTATGATGCCATTCTGCGACACCTGCCTTCGGTCATATGCATGCCAAAGACAGGACAAGAGCGACTTGCTAACGCGATTGCATTCGCTGAATTAGTCTACGCGATACGATATCAAAAACTAGGGTAACTTGATTTTTTTAATTCAAGAGTAGGATGCAATGCAATGCAAACCACAATATTATCATATTGTAACGAAAAATTACATTAAATTTACCTTTATTCATATCCAAAATCAGTTAAAAATGCAAGCATTAAATTAATATAGGCACCTTATAAAAAAAACACAAAAAAGTAAATACCTGGTTGCAAAGTGTCAAATTATTGACATTACGTAGATTTCAAATCGGTTTTACCTGCGGTTGTAACTAATTTTCAATCGACCAGGTTTAATGCGTGTTTTTGAGTGATTATTATGAACAGAAGTTTAAATTGTCGGGGTTAAAAAATGTGGTTTTAATGGCCAGGTCTAAAAATTACTTACACCTGACTTACACCCTCAGTGAATAATATGGCAGTAAGATTCTACCATTGAGCATGGAATAAATCCAGTTTACGATGGCAGATTCAACTCAAACCTCTTCCAGAGCAGATTTAATGGACTCCGTTTTTACGTTATTAAACGCTCCTTCGATGTCCAAAACTGCTGCCAGGGTGTGCTCTTTGCACTTTGACTTTTCTCAATTTGTAAAACGACCTCGTGCAGCGCAGTCTCCACTGACTTACCTTTAAGGTAAGCGTGTTGGAAGTTGCACAAGTTGTTAGGATTGAGAAGGTCCCTAACATGCAGATCAATGATCCTCTCCAGTGTCTTGAAGAGAGACTTATCGGTCTGTAATCTTTTTTAGATTGAGACTTATTTATTTGAAACATAAGTACATTAAAACATTGTGTCTTTTTGTTATACTTTGTATGTAAGGTTAGGAACTTAATTATTTAATTATCAAAGAAAAAATTTAAAGTGGATATTTGTTATATACTTAACATTAACATTAAAATAAAGTTATAAGAAAGAAATATAATAATATAATATAATGCAAAGCGGAAAAAAAAAAGGAATAATTTTATCATCTGAAGAGATTTTTTCAATGAATTTTCAAAAGTTTTGTAGTTGTTGAGTCCTCTCAGGTCGGCGGGTAGGGAACTCCAAAGGCCAATCGCGTGCACAAAAAACTGTTTTTTGGAATTACTATATTTGAAAGTATGGACAATGATTACCTTACTTCTTTGTGATACCGGAAAAACAAGCTTGACGAATAAGTATACCTATACAGGAACTTTATTTTTGATCAATTTAAAAAGAAATATGAGTGTGAGGAAATCCAGATATTTATTCAAAGGCATATTGAATACACTTTTTGCGTGAACAGAAACATGATCAAAACGACGCAAGCCATAAATTAATCGAACGATGTTGTTAAAGGCAACTTGAAGCTTGCGTTTGCTAACAGCGTCCATACAACAACAAATTGGGCCACCATAGAAAAGAGCAGGAAAAACCAGCGTTTTTGCTAAAGTCATTTTGGTTGCCGTTGGAAGGCAACTACCCGATAAATGCAAAGCCCGCAGTGCGGCATATGTTTTCCCTAGGACATTTGTTAAACGACTGTATGTCAGAGTTTGATTAAATGTAACTCCCAGGTTTTTTACCGTTTTAACATATTTTAACATTGAACCATCCATTTCAATTCCAGGTAAACAATAGTATTACTAATAACAATAGCCTGGAATTTTGTTGAGTTAAGTTTCAAAAGATTTTCTTGTGACTAATGTACAATACGCATCAGATCTTCGTTTAATCGAAAAGTTACATCTACGACTATTCCCAATCTGTAACTCAGATAAATTTGAACGTCGTACATATGAACTTTACAATGCTTAAGAATCGAAGGTACATTGTTGAAAAGCATGAAAAGAAGAGGGCCTAATATTGCTCCCTGTGGTACACCGGCATGTGTAGGGAGAAAGTCAGATACTTTAGAGTTCGCGAAAACTGCTTGTGTTCTTTGGGTGAGATATTTTTTTATGAGTGAGAGGGCGGAAATTTCAAAATTGAAAAAAATTTGTAACTTTTTTAAAAGTATTCCATGAGGAACAATATCGAAAGCTTTAGAGAAGTCCAATAAAACCATCGTTGTTACTAGGTTTGTATCTATATCTTGCCGAATATCATCAACTATTTTCAGAAGAGCTGTTGTACAGCTGTAAAAAGATCTAAAGCCTGATTGGGAAGGTGTGATCAACCGATGAATGTCTAGGAAAGTTGTAATCTGTTGGCTCATTAGCTTTCAAACGCTTTTGAAATGAATGGCAAGATAGAGATTGGTCGACATTCTTTAAGATTTGAGTTTTATTTTTTAAGTACTGGAATGATTTTAGAAGCTTTCCATAATTTTGGATAGCAAGAGGTGTTCAAGATATAATTAAATATATGAGTGATAAAAGGTGATATGAATGGGAGAGTAATTTTTATAAATTTGAATGCATGTTGTCCAGCCCAATGGCTTCCGATTTAATCTCAGTTATTGCCTTATATACTTGCATTTCGTTCACTCCGCTAAAACTAAAGCTTGCCAAAAATCTGCACTTCTGTTTGAAAATACATCAAAATCTTCATTTGTGTCAGAGGAGGAGTTCACAAATAGTTTGTTAAGGTCATTTACGTTGCAAGTTTCATCACAATAATTTTGTTGCTTTGAGATACCAAGTGACTTGATATTTCTCCAAAAATTTTTGGAGGTTAATTTTTCAAATTTTAAGGCAAAAAATCTACGTTTAGAATTTTTTATTTCAACATTGACGGCATTGCGGAATGTTTTATATTGAATATACATATGTATATTGGACTCGGAAAAGTTTCCAACGTTTATATGCAATATTTCTTTTATATATAAGTTGCTCGATGTTGTTATTAAACCAACCAATTTTATGTTTTCTTATTTGAACAGTTTTGACTGTATTGTTGAAAAAAAGGAGCTTCTCTACAACTTCAGAAATCATGTAAACGTTTTCAAGGTTGGCACTAAATATACTTGAAAGTAAAAACTGCATGTTTATCGATTTGAAATCTCTGAATGAAATTGTTTCATTTTATAAATTTGGCGAGGTATCAAGATTATAAAAGGCAACAATGAGATCGTGCTTGGAAAAACCTGATGCATCTAGCTGTCCATAAAAATTAACGTAGTCCGGTTGGTTGACGAGAAAAACATCCAGAAGAGTAGAGCTTGTTGCGGTGAAATGCGTAGATTGGTTTAGGTTTATAGGAAAAAGATTAAGAGAAGCCAGATTATCGTTGAAAAATTTAACCCCACTGTCTTGTACATCAAGAAGGTCAACGTTAAAATCACCTGCAATGAAGATGTGATTATATTTCGAAGTTGCTTCTTCTAAAATATCTGTAATGGTACTTGTGTCAGTGATTAGGCTTGTAAATTACTCCAACCATGCATTTATCTGCAGCGCACAGAACTTCAATAAAAATGGACTCCAGAGCATTATTTCTATCAGGTTGGCTTACAAATCTGCTCTTTAAAAATAGCAACCCCTCCTCCCCTAGTGTTCACACGATCAGAACGATATACTCTATAACTACCCGTATTTATAATTCTGTTATCTACTTTATCGGTCAGCCATGTTTCAGACACGCAAACAATATCCATAATTGAATTATTAAAAATACCTTTGAACTCTTCCAGGTGTTTCCTCAAACTTTGAGTGTTGATGTGGCAGATGGATAACCCATTATATCGTTTTCGAAAAATATTTAACATTGTTCTTGTTTTTTGTTAAAGTTTGTGATACTATTGGCCTGTGAAATCCCGCTATCGTCCATTGATAATTGGTTCACAATCATCGAAATAAAGATATTCTAGGACACCGCCTAAGCTAAACCCAACAACCACAGAATAATGGAGAAAGAAATTTTCAGAAAAAGATCTTAAAATTATTTTACAAAAATAAGCAAATTTGAAAAAGAAAAAGAGAAATTTAACAAACAATAAATAAGAAAAAAAAAGTGTGAGTGCCGGGACTCACGGTTAAGATGTGTAAACATACGTAACGTAACAGAATCACAATCACACAATCACGATCACAAGATACGTTAGGTTTTTTTTTCACCCTATCGCCAGTATAGCACACATCAAAAAAAGTAAAAAGGCAAGTTAAAGAAATAAAAAGACATAATATTAATTATTTCGATCAACTGGCAACTCTGGTATGTTATTATAATATCTGCTTTCTTCTTCGTGATGGTTGGTTGTTTGACGTTTACGTTTATTGACAATTGAGTTTTATTTGTCCTTGGTGTTAACCGTAATACCTTTATCGGAATTTGTTACTTTAATGTAAACAATACCATTTATTGTGAATGCAGAAAAAATAAGGTGTTTGCGCCTCATATTGATTGCCTTTCGTAGAATAGCACGGTTGTTTCTTGTGAGACTCTCAAGTAAATAAATTGGAGCTTCAGAATCTTCGCCGAGATCTTTTAGCATAAATTGTCGCGAGTTTTTCTTACGGAAATTAGCAAACGCTTTAACGGTAGTGAATTTGTCGTGCGCGGAGCTTAATTTGTTTTCACAATTACAAGGTGTCAAAAAAGTTAAAATACAACATTAACTTCTGTTATACTGGATCAAGGGGATACCTTCTTTCCTGCCTGACTATACGAAACACATAAATGAACGGTAAAATATCTTAAAAGAAAGTCTACAATGCTGTAAACGCGTAGCAACTGGAATATTCTTGTTAAATATAAAAAAAAATGTGTGTTCACTATTTAGAGTAGTCTGTATAAAATTTTGTGTGTTCACTAAACTGGATAGTCCACTCTTTCGAGATTCACTATATCGAGCGTCAACTGTATTACAGAATCTTGCATTTGGCTTGCACGAAATTCTGCATAGTTGCGGATGTTGAAATTCTAATGTGTGACATATAGCGTTAAAAATGTTTTTAGAATCTCACCGGGTTGCGACTGGATTTCGATGAGAATGGCATCGGCTGCTAAATTTTTAATATTAATTTCTGCGATCTGTGATTTTAGGCATTCGATTTCAGTGCAAACGTTGTTATTTTCGTGGGCATTGCTTTTTCAGTGTTTGGTGCTGTAGTTTTTATGTTGTTTACTTCTTCCTTTAAGCAATCAACTCTTGCAAAAAGTGTTTCAAGCTCAGTGACGTGATCATTAAGTTGTTTTATATCAATGTACATTTTATCGGTCTTTTTCATATTTTGTTCAATTGCGGCAATTCTAATTGTTAAGTTTTCCTCCATAGATTTTAATTGTATAGAAATAGACTCACCCTGAGATTTAATTTTTTCAAGATCTTCCGTGACGTAATTTCTAGACAGTGTTGATGAAAAAATTGTTGGGTATTCGATGACGTCATTGTTTATGGCTTTTGCACCATTTTTACTATTCGTTAGTGACCGTGTGGAATATGTTAAAGTGGATGCTGGTGAGTGTGATGGTGATTGGAGTGGAGAGTTACTTGAAGCTTTCAAAAGTTTATTTTTTTGTTGACGGGACATGATTTAAACGGATTAAATTTAACAAAAGCAATTTCAATTAGGTAATTGTATGGAAAAACAAATTTCCAACTTTAGATGAAAAACAAAATCATCAACTTTATATCAAAAACTTTAATGTTAAGTTATAATGAACACTTTTAGCCGTAAACACCAAAAGGGTTAAAATACGAGGATGTTGTTAAAATTGAAGGAGGACTCAAAAAGACGTCTGATCGCTAGCACATACTTTATCTTTTGCAGTCAAGTGTGTGGGTTTTCCAGCTTTCGGAATATAGACTACATTGACATTGACATTGATAGGGACGTATCGAAGGTTAATACAACTTTTGAAGATAGCCCTAAGCCATGGGGTGATTATCTATAGAGCATGTTGAAGAAATGCCGGAATAAGCTCGTCTGGTCCAGCTAATTTAAAGGGTTTGAACGAGTTTATTGCCCTCATAATCTTCTGATCTGTGATAACGTTTTCCAAATCTGGTACTGGTTGATCAGATCTGGTTGTGCGTACCCTCAGTCATCAGGACTCATACATACATCCAGGGAAATATGCTTCCATGAAGAGTTCAAGTGTTTCCTGGCTCCAGTTTGACCACGATCCATTGGGATATTTAATATGTCCCGGAATCGTGGGGTTAGATTCGAGGATCTTCCGAAGTCTAGCAGTTTCACTTGTGCTCTCAATGGATTCACAGTGTCTAGCCCATTAATCTTTCTTGGCCTTTCTTAATTCCTTGGTATACGAATTAAGTTCGGCTCTATATAAATTGCAGTCTATTTCTAATTTGCTCAGTCTGGCTTTATTGAAGAATTTTTTGACCCCTGTTCTTCGTTTCTTAAGTTTCCCACCATGGTGGGCTTGTGGGTTTAATGTTACGAGATATAGGGCAGTGTCTTGGTTGAAGTCACGAGATCGTTTCCTCCTTTGGTGGATTGATACGTTCGTTCAACCATTTTGTATATTCTGTCCAATTTGTTAAGTTTCTAAAATATTTTTTCTCGTTTCTGTCTAAAGTAAAGAGTATCCTAAAGTGATACGAAAAGGATTCCTGAGGTGAGACTCTCCAATTTTCTACAGAGATTTTCTCATTATTACTCGTAAGAGTGAGGTCTAGGTTTTCTTCATCGTACGGCATGTACGTTGACGCCAAGACGAAGTTTCCTTCTTTAGATTCAACGCTGATTGCCACGTTATCCTCGTGGCTATAACTAGATAATAAGAAAGCATTAATTGACTTTTTCACTAGAATACAATTTCTAATATCACCTTCTGACGTGGAGTGGAAAAGCTTGTAGTTTTTTTTTAACCTCAATCCCCAGACCCGATTCTTTCGAATCCATGGTTCTTGGACTAAGGCCACATCCACGTTTCCCTGAGACATGTATAGCATTAGGTCTTGCATTGCTGCTTTAGAGTGATGCAAATTAATTTGCACCACTAGCAGCTTTTGACTCCCCTTTGCCATCATGCTTTTACGGTTCCGAGACCATATCTCAGCACGTCTGATTTCTCTTTCAGGAGAAGGTCAGATTTCTTGTCAATTGTGAGCAAGAGGTCCTTTCCTTCCCAGCTGAGTCTCTTCCTAGAAAACTGGAGCTTCCCGTCTAGTATGGAAAACTCCTTGGTCTGTTTCGCCAGCAGTTTAATTATAGATGTGTCCTCATGACTTGCAGGAGGAGGGATCCATATTTTAATTTGTTGCCGAAGTGGTAGAGCTCTGACGGGGAGAACCCCGAGAATAGCGCCCTCCCATAGTTCGCCAATATTGGTGATTATGTGAGTGAGGAACTCCAGGGAGTTCTGGTCACCACAGCAAACCACTTTCACACCTTTCCGCCATCCAGCTCCATCGATGGAGAACTATCGTTCTCGAATGTTGCCATCATAGCTTTGAGGATCTCATATTCAACAAGTAACCAATTTTTTGCCTTGATTTTCCCATCCGGGTTGTCTCGACTTAATATGGCTATCTGTAGATCGATCAGGGCGGTGTCAAAACTGTTGGTTTTAAATTTCTTAGAACCTTCCCTCTTGGTTGCCTCCTCCGATCTTGCTCTTTTCGATGTACTTGGCTTCGTCCCAGAAGGGTTGCCGACCTGTACTGCCTCGTTCCCTTTCAGGTCCGATTTAGCGTTGGTCCGCTATTTCTTGTTGGAAGTCGCCAGTTTCAGCCAGATCAGGCAACAGAGTTAATTATAGCCTGTTCTTGGTTTATCTTTTTAGTGATAGATCTAGATGTGGCTGCAATCACCCTATCACTGTCCAGTTTTTTAGCATTCGACTGTTGAGAGGAAACAATGGGTTCAGTGGCTGTTGCTAACTGACGTTCATAGTTCCTCACCAACTTCTTATGTTTCTTCAAAAGGGCCTTGTCTCTTGAACTGAGAGTGGTCGGGTCCTTTTTGTCCATAACAATCACGAATCTTTTAGATGATCTGTAGTTACTGCGTTTCCTCGTAGCTTTGAGGGGTGCAGTAGGCTTCAGCGAAGACTCTTCGGGATTCGAGTCTTCTACCAGCTCGTCCCCGTTTTGTTTCCTATAGAGAGAGATCTGTACGAGGTCTCCCTCCCTACCGTCGATCGCCATGCTATCTTGAGCAGGAGGAAGAGCGGCTGTGAAGTTTAGTGCGTTTGTTTATCTTGTCAAGTTCGGTCGTTTTTGTTCGTAGCTTACAACTGTCACTGGCGACTTAGCTCATTGCGAGACCAAGCCCTCGCCGACAGCCGTGACTTCTGTCGAGTCGACACTTGAGCGGATATACTCACTCTGATTTCTTCATTTTCCATATTTGTTTTGTTTTGTTTTGTTTAGATAACATCCCTGTTATTGTTGGTTTTGTTTACTAGTGAGACCCTGCAGCTGGGTTGCTGGAGGATCCCAAGTAAGCCCCCTCGCCACCGTCAAGGCGAAAACCGTGAATGATTAAATAAAAATACGGCTGATAAGTTCACGAAATCACATGAGTTGTATATGTATAAGCGTAAGCGTAGTATTAGTTGAAATTAAATTTTTCTCTGTGTTCTCCAACACGACAACGAAATTTTTAAGAAAACTCGCTTAGTAATTTGCATACTAGCCTTTGTCAAGAATTTCTCATTTGTAAACAATTTGGGGTTCTTATCGAGTTAAGATTGTGAAAAAATATTTGATTTGTAAAGGCGATATACCTTTGAATCCCTTAGAAGCTTAAAAAGAAAATTTTAAATTTCACCAATTAGAAAATTATATTCCAACTAACTTAATGAAGTGTCAATCAATTTTAATCCATAAAAGCTGAACACCGATTATATTTATAGGTTTGTTTGGTTTTTCTTAGCAAACTTTAATCATTTAAATTTTTTTAAAAAGCTCATTTAATAATTTTGTCATCAACAAAATATTTTTTTTTTTTTTATATCAGTGAATGAGTTTAGTCTACAAAAGAATGATTCATTTAGATGTACTTTTTTTTTATGAAAGTGTGTATTGTGTTTTGTATACGTATATGACTGCTTTTAAGCGATGCAATTTAATCTTGTGATTTTTAACCTCCTCGACGACGTACATATGTGATGGAAGAAGTAAACGAAATTGCTGAGGATGGAAAAATTGCATAGTTATCGCTATTTCTTCTTTGTGCATTTTCTTATAGCGTTTTCGATTGGTCGTCCCCACAAAATGACAGTTCTTCTTCTCGATAGAAGAGAAAATGCTTCTAGATTGGAATTCAGAATCAAAACCAGAACCACCAACATTTCAGAATCGATAAGATCTTTTTGAAGCGTTCGATTGGCATTTCTCTTTCGGATTACCAATCAAAAACGCCATGATTCGTAAATCGTACAAATGCTTTTTGTAATATTTTACAATTAGATCGTTCACTATACGATTTTCAGAATTGTAAATTACGAATGTTTTGTATATTACATAAGAAACACCATCGTGTACTATACAAAAGTTTTGTGCGGTGTAGAACTGTATTCGTACTGCATTAAAATTAATATTATTTGTTTTAATAATATACTTCATTTTATTGATTGAATATAGCAAATTTTTGCAGTATTCACAAGTTTTTAACATTGGCATGAATGCATAAATGTGTTTATCTTTCCAAAAAATTAAAATAAAAAACTTTGGTTCATTTTTACACCTTAGTTTATTTTAAAATTAATTAAAAACAAAATTGTTAAACCTCGTTTTTCATCATAATCACGAGACACCTTTGTTTCTTCTCTTGCAACTATAAAAAAATGGTCATTTTGCATAATGTTTAAAAGAATAAAGAAAGTTTACTTACGTTTTATTTCATTAAGCAGCACATAAAGCTACTGTTGGTCTTCTTTTATAGGTTCCACCAAGAATCTTAAAAAATTGGCGTTTATGAATTCCTACAAACAAATCGCACCGGTTAAAAATATAGAAAGAACAAAAATACTTCAAAATCAATAAAAACTTGTTAAATGTACGAACTAACCGTCTGTAAAATTATCCTTGTTGTTTAATAATAAATCGAGCAAAGATTGCTGGTATTTTTTTTTTTAATTATTTGCAAAAATCAGATCTAGCGTCAAAGGGCTAAAACATTTATTTTCGTCAATAATTTAATACCTATGTTACTTAAATAGTACTTACCAAAATGCAATTATAAAACTTTTTTTCTTTCGTTTTTTTGTTTTTTATTTTCTTTGTTTTTATCAATTTCTAATTTTTCAATTTTACTACGGCGCGCGGCGTTCATAAAGCAACTGAGCACTTTTCGACTAAATGACTAGGTGCAGCTGCAGCTCTACAAAATATTTAGTCGTATGCATGAAATAAAATTAAAATCGTTTGTGTAATTTACGAATGGTACAAAATATGAATAATATTACAAAAAAAATAGTAAATAATACAAATGCATGCTTGAAAACACAAAACCTTAGTATAATATACGAAAACACATACATGGCATTACGACTGTTTTCGTGAATTAACAAAATATTTTTACTTTTACGAAATCCTTGGTCAGAACGTAAAAGCAACCTTTAGCTGCATCTGTGGGTAGTAAGAAATGTTTTGATGTACCTACTATAATTGAAGACTTTCGTATATTTTACGAATGGGAAAAACCTAGTTTTGTTACAAAACATTTTTTGAGAAATACAACTGTATTTCGTATCCACACAAAATATATTTAGTATAATTTACGAAATGCTTAAAAATTTTTAAAGATTGTACCTATAAGTAAACTTACGAAATGTTTGTAGTTTTACAAAATCATTCGTAAAAATATTCGTAAATTGAATATGCGTATTTCTGCTTCCCTGAAAAAAGATATATTGAGAAGAGTTTACATTTTTTGTAGTATATTTACGAAATATTTTTTTGAGTGAAGGGATTACAACAGAACAAAGCTATCCAGATCGCTTTGGATACGAACCTGAATGCGGCCATTTACTCTAAATTGCTATGTCTGCTATACATACATAGTAAATACAGACAAATAAAAGAATTGAACATTTCAACTCAAAATTCATCATTGGACATTTGAATGTACGTGTACTACAAAAAATTGTTTTACTAATGGCGTTTTTGATTGGTAATCCGGTAGAGAATTGACAATCGAACGCTTCAAACAGATCCTTGTTGATTATGAAGTGGTAGTGCTTCTGGTTTCGATTCTGAATTCAAATTAAGAAGCATTTTTCTCTTCTATCGAGAAGAAGAACTCTTATTTTGTGGTGTTAAGAGAGCCGATTCTTTGCTAATTTTGAAGTAGGTACCTATATTACTTAAACGGTAAATCACTCCTAAATTTAAAAGGTGCAAAACGCTTTTTTTAACTTTTGAAGATTTCCTTTGATTTTAGCTTTGTAAAAGGCAAAAATTCATTAAATTCAAGCCAGTCCATTAAATACCTCGACGATTCTGAATATTGCCCATATGGACGGACAAATCTGAATAAATCTATAATCTTTTGACAGATTTGACAGGAAGGAACAACGAAATTGTTTTTTTTTTAATAAAGGATATGAATTTTTTCAAATATTCATTTTAAAAGCTTTAGTTCGCAAACTGTATGCATAAGCAAGATCTTTTGCACAGCCCCACAAAGAGAAATGCAAAGGCGACAAATCACCACGATCATAATAATAACTGCAATAATTATTTTAACTGCATTAATCCAAAAGGGATCGTGTTGTTTGACGGTTTTGTTTTCCACATCCAAATTTTGGATTTGAGCCTACAAAAATCGGTTAACATTTGGCTACAGTGATGAGAATTGACTTCAATTTCGAAGACGTATGGACCAATTTATATAAATACCTAATTGGGACAAATATACCGGGTGAAAATACCGGGGCAAATAAAAGTGACCATTTTGGGATCATAGGATGAAATACGTATTCATCGACAGCGTTAAACTTAAATCCCTTCCATACTATCTCAATGAGTATTAACACGTCGAATACACGAATTTCATGCGATTGTCAAATTTGTGTGATGAATCCGCATATTCATATTTCATATCATTTTCAAGCTAACCTCAAACACTTAAATATGAAAGAGTGTGTAAAGATTTAAGCAAAAAATGTCGGCGTTCTGGTGCACTATGATAACCTATCTAAGATACTCGAGTATCCATGTATGTTTCTGAACGCAAGTCATTTGTCGTTGACATATCTCATAGGATTGTAAGTAGGTATACCAGAATTTTTAAGATAGCTTTAGATTTATTTTTGGCAACAGCTGCAGATAAAGTTGTCCAGATCGCTTTGAATACAAATCTGAACGTGGCCAATGTTGCATGAACAAAAAGAAACATATGTCAAATTGTGTGAAATGGGCTGTCAAATCTATTTGTGACGTACGTGGGGCTCTTCAAATTTTATATCTACACTCAGAGGGTGATTCAAAGTGATTTCATTTTATTTTAAAATCCCATTAAATGTATTCCTTTATTTTTTTATTTTATTGTTTGCTAGATGATCTACCTATCATAACTATTCATTTTATTCAGATATTAAAAAACTAAATCGATTTTATCCGTCAACGTTTCTGTTGATAATAATTATTCTTTTATTAAGCGTTTTTGTGTCAACTTTTATTTAAATCATACCCAATACACATACATGTATACGCATGCAGAAAAGACACCTATTTATGTACATACATATATTGTACACTAATGTATGTTAGTATATGTAAATAAATAAAATAGTAGTAAATTTGATGTCTTGTTAATAACAAATTAATCTTATCAAATAAATATAAAAATTTACTTTTTTTTTAATTTGACATTAAAGAAGAATAAGAAATAAGGAAGATTGATTGTTTTAAATTCCAAATGTATGTACGATTATACGATTATAAATACCATAAAGTTTTAATTGATGTAAATCTAGATTATGTCAGCTCGATAATCAAATAAAATTATTTCACAAACATCCAATTTTGTTAATTATATATATCTTGAATGTTTTCCCCTGTTGGCTTGTCAATGGTTGTTGTAAAAAAAAACCAACCAGTTAAATTAATTCTTTCTTTATTGGTATATAATAAATATAGTCAAATTTATTTCAGACAAAAGTTTTTGTTTTGAGTCATTCTATTTACATAAAACTAACTCAAACTGCAGTAATAAATGGACTATTCATGTAGGAAAAACTAAAACAAGAAAGGATGAACTACGAAGAAAACTAATTTTTTATAGGAACGTATGTATGTATGTATTTTTTCAATGTCAAATTATCATAAGTATATCTATGATGTCATTTGTGATGAGCAAACCTATGTTTATCCATGTGAATTTTTTATCGAACAAAGTTAATATGAGTCTATCTATTTTAATGTATGTATGTAGGTACTTGTATGTACAAAAAAAACAAAAATAAATAATTATTCCATTCTTAAGTAAATATTAGTATTCTAATTTAAAGCTAGAAATAATAGTGAGATTATCAATTTTAAAATAAACATATCTATGCACGTATTTTCATACTTATATTTAATATATATATCTGAACATATGAACATACATAATTTCTTTTTCTCGATTTAATTATTTATTTATTGTTTTTTATTTAGGTATACCTATGTACAATATGTGCAACATACAAACCTTTTTATGCGATTTATAACTATTCCATATAATAAATAAATGTAAATGTCAAAAAACAGTCAACTTCCATGAAAGTTATCAAGAAAAAGCTTTTAACTATCTTATAAGATATTGTATCTTACAAGATATTGTATCTTACAGTTATTTGGCAATGGCGAAATAAAATAAATATAATAAGTAAACAAAAATGACTTCTTGGACAGATATATTTTTGAAGTAGTTAAAGACTGGCGCTTAAAGTAACATGTTAAAGTTTTGTTATTATGATGCTAGGTTAAAAACAGGATTTTTCAAATTTTAAACGAGTTAACATCGTGCTATCTTTTTAACATTTTATTAAAGTTAAAATCACCAAATGCCTATTTAAACTTTTAAGTATCATATAATATACCCTGTTTAGATTGGGAACGTACGTACGTACGTAGCGGCGGGCTATGCTGCTACGTACTT
This sequence comes from Epistrophe grossulariae, assembly GCA_929447395.1. Taxonomy (NCBI): domain Eukaryota; kingdom Metazoa; phylum Arthropoda; class Insecta; order Diptera; family Syrphidae; genus Epistrophe; species Epistrophe grossulariae. Next base: position 116,674,906 of record OV839566.1, read on the forward strand.
TTTCATACCAATAAATTAATTTTGTGATGAATTTTTGATGAATAATTAATTCGCCAACCGTAGTACGGAATTTAATACTATTATAAAGTGTGTTCCTTTACTTTGAAACTCTGTGCATTTGTGTGAATTTCTACAAAAAAGTCTGTCAAAGTTCATATAAAAAAATAAAATGTGTAGAAATTCACACAAATGCACAGAGTTTCAAAGTAAAGGAAAACACCTATAGTTTATCCCTCTTAAAAAAAAATTAATAAAAAACGCTGCCTTACTTAACTTAATGCTGCCACTTAAAACAATAACAAACAAAAAGACGTCAAAATGTTTCAAAAATGTAATTCATTTGGCGCGTTGAGATCTCAGAGATTTTTCTCACTCCAAAAGTGAGCAAGCGAATCCAAGATTTTTTTTTTCTCAGAATTTTGACAGCAAAGCTGAGAAATTCTGTTCAGTTAACAGAGATTGCTGGGATCTCATTTTCCTGAACATGCGCCTATTAGGCCCTGGGGCCTATTTTATTGAAAATGACAGAAGACAATTCTCAAGAAGTGAGCAAGCGAATCCAAGATTTTTTTCCTCTGAATTTTGGCAACAAAGCTGAAAAAATTTGCTGAAGATTCTTGTTCATGTACATAACTGAGATTGCTGAGATCTTCGAGATCTCATTTTCCTGAACATGCCTACTTAATTTTCATGACATGTTTTTGTATGATCTGAAAAATTGACTCCTGTCGCATATTTTTTGACAATACTACAAAGTTGTCGAATTATTTATGGGTCAAAATTGTCAATTTGACTTTACAAGCTGTAACCTGCTACATTTACACTCATGTTAAATGATAAACTGAAGCTTAAACGTACATACAAAATACATATGTTTAAGTTGTCTCTGTAAAAATAATCACAAAAAAAAACAGTTTTTAATCAAAAAAATTTATTTGATATAAAAAATATTCTCAAAGATTTTAAATCTTTTGGTAGTTTCTACCAACTAGTAAACAAAAGCACTAAGTTATCGAAGTTATCACTTCGACAAATTTTAATACTTTTTTATTGATTTGGTAAATATTTGAAGATCAACAAGAAATCAAACAAATCCAGCTGCTGCCAGTTTTATTTATCTTTTCATTTTGAAATTTCCCTTTCCACTCGTCTTACAACTTTATTATGAATTTGTATTCGTTGTTGTTAATGATGTACCTAAATATTATTTGTTTATACCAAAATGATGCTTAGATATTATAAACTATAATTCTTGCTTTGGTACAAATAAGAAAATTGCACACTTAAAAGAAAAATTGTTGCACGACTGGGTCGCACGAACTTGCTCTTACGTGCGATCACACTGTGTTTTTAAAGTTTGAATATTTCAAAAACTATATTTATCTTATAAAAGAAATAAATTATTTATGGGAGCCTATATTGTATACCACCTGCTTTAAACGTAGTTAAGTTTAAGATAGTATTTTTTTTTTAAATCAATTATTTATTCCTTTGAAATTTTTGGTATGCAATATTATTAGAACTTATTTGAAGATTTTGTGCAAAAAAATTCATTAAAATCAGTTCAACTGATAATGAGATAGTCGAAAATCAAAAAAGTGGTTCTATAAGAGATACCATATTTAACCATTTTTCGTAATTTTTTTTATTAAAATGGTTGCCTTTTTGTAAAAAAATTACTGAATTTTTTTTTTAAGTTGTTGGCACGTTTTTGATTAAAATAGGATTTCCATTTGCTATAACAAATTTAAACGGCAGGTACCGTTAGTTTTGGTCTTAAAAAAAATTACAAAACGTGTGGACTGTGGGGGGAATATCCAAAGAACGCTAGATACCAACTTTGAAGAAAATCGACAGACCCGTTTAAGCTGCAGCCGAAAGGACAGACGGACAGGATTGCGAGACCCCCTTTTTTCTACTTCGCTATCATCGTTATGTCAACTTTGATTAAAATCTCGAGTTCGATTTTTTTTTACGAATCCATAACTTGCCATATAGTATGTTCATATATACCGCAAGTAAAAAAAATAGCAGCAGATGATTGAGGAAATTTTATGAGAATATACTTTACACCTCTTTCTAACTAAACAGAGTTGCCAAATGCTTAACTGAGCTGCGTATTAGCTCGAAAATATGATAACAATATTCTCCAATCAGTTTTCAAAATTGATCAATAAGTTCATTAACAAAATCGTTAACTGAATCAAATGTAAAACTTATCTATCGTTTTACATTATTGCATGAATTCCCTTATTGACGCTGATTACACGAGTCTTTTTTTCGTTCGTTTTGTCTTTTTGACAGGCACGTATCGTCATGATTAGGTACATGGTTTTTTTTTCATTCATTTCATGAAGATTCTTTCGTTATTGTTGCATTGGTTTTATTGGAGAATAAACAGTTGTTATAAATAAAAATGTTTTTTAATCACTTTTTTTTTTTCATATTTCTAGCCTTTTTAAGTATAAAAACTGTTTTGTAACACGAAATTAAAAGTTTATAAGTTCTTCGCAAAATGCTTTGGTTTTAGAGATGAGCAATTAAAATATTCGGTGAAAAATCGATGGCAAAATTTATCGAACATGGAAAATCGATGTTTTCTTTCTTTCTTTTTGGTAGTCAAATACGTTGTTGAACTCACACCAAAACGTGTTTTTTACTTAGGGCCGTTTGCTCAGAGTGGATTAAATCTGTAATAAAAATTCTGATTGAATCGGCTGATTATCAAATTCGATGACTAAGGTTTCAAATTATAGTTTGGAGTTTTGAAAATTTACCAGTTGCAATAATCCTTGACCAAAGATGATTAGCTGGGAAGAAACTGGCCCTAAGACTAAATCAGTGCCTATTGTAACCCTCGCATCGATAGAATTGGTCGATAAACGTCGAAAAATGGAACAAAACTCATACGATTTGTTTAATTTTTCATCGTCTTTCGAATTTTGGCGATCCGAGAATTAAAGAACGTAGGCACAGATTGGAAACTGTAACAAATTTAGTCCATCCATTAACGAAATATACGACCATAACCCAAAAATAAGGTGAAAAAACATTAAAACCCTATTTCTGTTATGTGAATTTTTAGGCAAAAAACTGAAACCGAGTTGTATTTCAATCAAACATTTTCGAGAAAATTAAAAAAACGTAAATTACACTAGTTTACAGCCAAAATGGACGTTCAATGTCACTATTTGTTTGTATCCTCCTAGACACGAAAATCACATTTAAAAAAATTAGAATAGATAGGTTTTCGAGATATGAATTTTTTTATGGTATGAATGGAAATGAATTTTGGGTTTGAAAACAAATATACAGTCAAACTTCTTTATAACGAACTTCTTTATAACGTAATTCTCTCTATAGTGAATTTCATTTTGTTCCCCTTCCCCTTAAAAAATATCTCATATGAATTAGGTTCTTTATAACGAAATTCTCTATAGCGAAATTCTCTTTATAAGGAAATTATTTTTTTGGTCCGAAAGCAAAGTTGTTTCTTTATAACGAAATCTCAATTTTCAAATTTGAAATAAAAGCCGACTACGATTTTTGTTTCTTATTTTAAAAGGGAATTCCCCATTTAAGCAATAATTTTCGAAATGTCAATTATTTTAAAATTTTAAATCAAAGCCTACTACGATTTTTGTTCCTAATTTTAAAAGGGAACTCCCCGTTTTGGGAAGAATTTTCTTAAAGGTTCCCCCACACCAACGCGAATTTTCGGTGGCGACGACGAAAACAATAATAACAACGTGTTGTTTTCATTGACAACCACGTGTTTTATTGTTGTTTTCGTCACCGCCACCGAAAATTCGTGTTGGTGTGGGGGAACCTTAAATTGAAATTATTATGTATGTGCGGATGTATAAAAAGTGTGCATATGTAGTAGAACTTTTACGTCGAGTTTGAGAGAATAGGAAGATTTTTATAATAAAACAATAAATAAAACTCAATTGCAATCGAAAATTGATATGTTTTTAATTAAAAAATAAAAAGACACACATATCTTTAAAATTAGTTTTTTTTTCCATTTTTTTAAAATATACCTCTTGCAGTGTTAAAAAAAATTACATTTTCTATATTACGAATTTTGTATATAACTTCTTTATAACGAAGCAATTTTTTGTTCGCTTGAAGGTTCGTTATAGAGAAGTTTGACTGTAGTTGTTGTTCAGAAATTCAATAGTATGATATTGTTAGTGCTGCATTGCATTAAAATGATCTGTACCTTCAATCTGTATCTCCCATCGATAAAAAAGTCTACAAACGATTATAATTAATCATATGAGTTTTGTTCCATTTTTTAACGTCTCTCGACCAATTTTATCGATGCGAGAGCCCAGAACGTAGGCACGGCGGCGTAGAAATCAATGACCGTAAGGTATAAAACCACTTTATTATTATTATATTTATTGTATTTATATTCCTTTTCCATAAAATAATCGATTTCTTTGTCAAATTTCCTTTGAATCCATCCAGTCAATAAAAAATAATATAATTTCACACGTATAATATCAAAAAGAATTATATTTTTTTTTAGAAAGAACAGAATAGACAACAATGGATGTTTTATTCTTTGCATTCGAAAAAACCATTTTATTTGCATTTTTTAAATTTTTTGTAATCGATTTATTTTATCTTAAAATCGATTCCTTAATTTCGATCATTTTTCCCTCACCTACGGTTTTTGCTGACATCTGTTCACCGCTCATCTCTATTCGGCTGTCAAACCATAAACGTCAATGTTCAACCAGAAAAAATCTTCAAATTTTCATTCCTGCTTTCGTTAACAATTAACTGCAGCTGGAGTGGAATCCTTCACAAAAAAGAAGTGGAGCCGAGCGCAAAATATAGAGTGTTCGAAGCAGTGGTGAGAGCAATCATGTGCTATGCGGCGCAAGTTTGGGGTATCTGGCAATTTGATGAGGTCGAGAAACTACTCAGATACTTCATTAAAAGAATGTTCACACTTCCGTACATCACACCAAACTAAATACTTATTATTGAAACGGGCATATCACCACTGTACATCTACACGCTAAAGCAACTCTTCGACTACATCCGAAAGGTGATGACACAACCGAAGCACCGATTTACGTTCAAAATCGCCAAACACCTCCAAGAACGAAAGATTTAGTTTTTCAGCGAGTGGTCGAGACTTAGCATCGAACACAATGTCACTTTAATGGGTATTAGCGATACAGAGTGGAGTAGAACGCAGCAGGAGCTACTAGAAAAAATCGAAATCGCCCAAGTAACGGTCTCTCGAAGGCAAAGCCAAGAGATACTTACAAGTTGCTCTAGCACGATCTCGGGGATACAAATTATTTCAACGATGAAAATAGTCTGGATATGATATCCACCATCTGCAGGGCCAGAGGTGAACTCATACCATTAAATTATATCCCATATAGAACCGACATAGATTCTACGTGTATTCTGCAATCTCAGAGAGAGGGAAGACATTCAACATTTTATTGGAAGATGTCCAGTTCTGAAAGATATTCGAATTTCGGTCTGGAAAAAACACACTCTATCAGCTGAAGACACCATACAATCCTAAATGGAGAAAACTGGAACCACCTCTACACTTACATAAAAACAGCACTCAATTATCGACAACAAATAATAAACGAAGCTTTTTAAATAAACAAAATAATTTTCATTACAATGTGATTAGTCAAACTCTATGATCTTATCTTTTACTTTTCAAAAAAATCTTTTACTTTTCAAAAAAAAGAAAATACTCTCTTTTTTCGGCTGACGGCTCTATTGTGATGCTCTATTGTGAAATCTGTACAAATATTTTTAACTAAAAGAATTAATAAAATTACATACTACTACTACATAGTTTATTTTGCAATTAACTATTTTTGGTACTTCTTTGAGGTCTAATTAGAAAATTTGCATTGAGTAGTGAAATGTGTATTATTTGCTGTAACATTAGAATAGCCTCATAGTATTTATTTAGTAGAAATACAAATCAATTGATTAATTTTTTTAAAGAAAATAATTTGTATGCGTATTTTCTGTGGTTAACACAATATTTTAAAACTTTTTAAAGCCGTCCTTTTTTGAATTACTTCAAAAAAGCGATCGTTTAAGGAATCATACAAAATCAATATTAGATTTCTTAAACAATCGCCCTGGCCACTTTGATAGCTACGACGAACTTTACTTTTCTTATGTACATCCTCATTTCCATAAACCTTGCGTGTTTGACAACTCCACACATTTTTAAAGAGAGTAGGTTTGTAAGGATAATTGCTGTTTATTTAAGGTTTGCAACATTTTAATAAAAGCTGTGTGAATCGGCTCATTGTCTTACTGCAAAAAAAATCGGCAGTAGTCTTAAAATACACTAAAACTAAATCAAGACTGTTTCCAATAAGATATTATATTATTTCGATGTCGTTTTACAGTCTACAAAATCTAAAACAACACTCCCATAAAAGGGTACTGCTTTTCCATACCATAATTCATCCCTCACGGCTTTGAAAGTGATCAAAACACAAATTTTCTTTTCTTAAATCATTGAAGTAGTATTTATATCCATTCGGTCTGTTTAAGTTGAACTCTCTTCAACTAAAAAGATCATTTTTTGGCAATTGTTTGAATGGATGCTGCCTTCAGCATTCCATGGCATTCGGCATCTTGCTAAATTAAGCTGCTATAGTTTACGGGCATTGTTTTTTTTTTCGTCAGCATTAAGTCTTTAGGTGTCCGGTACTTCTCATAACCCCACTTAAGATCATTCGGTTCACTTTTAACCCAGCTCTGTGTCTTGATTTGCTCAGAGAGTGGTTGCAATTGGAAGATTATCATATTATTCTCGTCATTGATAGATAAAATAGAATTGAATCGAAGTTTATTAATCTCAGATAAATATCAACATTCATTTTCATTTATGTAGATATACGTAAATATGTAGATGGATAGATTTATTGTCAAAAATTGTTAACTTGTCAAAATTGTTAACTTTCATGGTTCCAATTTTTTCCTCAATTCCAACAACATCGTGAGTTAAACTTTATAAATATGACGTTAAATTTTGTGACAGTTATGGACTTATCTCCTTCCCCGATATGAGTTGTAACTTTAAATTAATCTGTGAAAGTTCCATGAGTTAACTAGCTGAATTTGAATTTTTATCTTTTATTTAATTGTTGTTCTTTTAATTTGGATTTATTTTTATTTTAAAATCATACGAAGAAATTACAATATTTTCCCACTTCAAATTTTTTTATTTTCGTTTGATTTTATGATAAAATTGAATAATGACATTTTAAAACCTTTTGGCAGCAACAACAAAAGCTTCCTTATTTAGCAAACCAATTCAATTTTCAAGTTCGATTCAAGTTCATTCAAAAATTTGTTATATCGATCAATAACCTTTATTGCATCGTTAGCCACAAAATGTAAAATTTAAAGGAAACACGTCTTTTTCATGTTTTACATTACATTTTTGTAATTGCTTGGGAAGTATTCATATAAAATGCTTGGTACAAAGTTAAATATAAAAATCGATCACACCGTTCAGGTTCTACAGCTGAAAAACAGACAGACAAATCTTCAAGACTTTCAATGCGATACCCAATCTTTTCACCCTCTCTATCATCGTTATATCAAGTTTGATCAAAATTTCGAGTTCAATTTTTCTAAGAATCAATGAAATGCCATATCTGCCATATAGCTTATAAAATCGCAAGTAAAATTAAAAATGTCTTTCCTGTTTTCTTATATTTTGTTACTTATACATGGTATTTTGCTTAATGCAAACATTTATATTTATATTCTCTTCATCAGTCATCATTTAGCGTCGTCTCATTTGTTGTTAGTAAACAAATATCAATTAAATCTAACACATTATTAAAAACAAACAAACAAAAATAAGTCAAAAATATAAATGTATACAAAAAAAATAGGTACAAAAACAACTACGGGTCAAACATATAACATTATAAACAAGAATTTGAGTACAAAAAATAAACATTTCGATGAGTGACGAATGTAAGGAACGCCCATACAACTTGTGTTTAAGTTTAAGCTTTGAGTAACTCAAGACCAGAATTGGTAGTGGTATACGATAGAAGTAAAATTGAATATGTCAGAGGCGAGAACGAATTTGTTTAAAAGAATCGGTTAATCAATGAACCTTATACAAAGGACAGATGAATTTATGTAATTAGGAGACTTGGGTTTAAATCAATTACAATTACATGTTATATGTAATTGAACTATTTCGATTACAATTACATGTAATTGTAATTGAGAAAATTCAATTATAAATTATTTTCAATTGCAAAAAAAAAATATGTGCACGACTATATTTTATCTTATAAAAGAAATAAATTAGTTATGGGAGCCTATATTGACCACCTGCTTAAAACGTAGTTAAGTTTAAGGTTGTATTTATGAACAATATAGCACCTTGTTGCAAATATGCATGTAACTTACAGTTTAGACTGAAAAATTGTAAAAAAAAAATATGTAATTAAACATAAATTGATTTAACAACCTCTGAAATGGATTTTTTTCTGAAATTGTTTTGACACCAATGCCTAATGTACCAATGTACATCATCCGATTTCTTAAGAAAATCTCAATTTATGAGAAAAAAATTGAAAATCGTTGGAGCGGTTTTTTTTTAATAATTTTTTATATATAAAATTTTGAAAGAATTAAAAAAAAAATGGTACGCAATTTTTTAGCCTTTATTATTGTGGAATTAAAAAATAATGTTTTTTCTCCCGTGGGTTGGTGTTAAAACATTCAAAAGGCTCTATGAAGACCGAAAAATGCGTGCTCATAGGAGTGTGAGATTCTTACTTCACTAAAACCACCTCCATCTCTCCAATTATCTAGCAATTTATTTTTAACGAAGTTATACAACGTGTTGCAGGTAACTATCCGGTAATAGCTCCTGCGTATTCCGCTATTTTTAAAGCGGGTTTCCGTTTACCGTAACAAGTCAGAAGGTTTAGTCCTTCGCAAGCGGCGTACTAAATTTGTCTCGTCAAGAATTTCGATAATAATTCTATGCTTTCGCGCTAAATTTTTAACATTAGAAATGTTTAAGCGGAGGCATACCTACTAACAATGTGAAAAAATCAACAGAATTTCAAAAAAGTGTAACGCCGAGTAGATAGAAAGAGGGCGAAACCTCAGGGGAATGGACAAAATTATTGCGTTCATGCTATGTTCTTACTGGTCTGAGGAAACAGAATACGAAGAAGATGATAAAACCGACACCAAAAAAGGAGGAGTGTTCATAGGCAGGGATGGCCACTACATTTATGTAGTTAAACGTAGTTAATTGTAGTTAATGAAACAAATTGCAGCAAACTTAGTTTCAAATATCAAATGATCTGTCAGTTGTAACTTTGAAGCTTGAATTTTGAGTTAAAATGTTCAAATTTATGTTGAAATTTTATTATTTCTCTAAATTTACTTTGTATGTATATGTATATGTATTGTAGAAAATAAGAGGTGTAGTTTATTAAATTAACTACGCGTAGTTAATGATGTAGAAAATGTAGTGTAGTTAATTCGGCCAACCCTGTTCGTAGGCTTTCAAGACTTGCATGTGAAGAAGAGCAAATTTAAAAAAGAATTTATTCAAAGTTTTAAAATACATAAATGCTTTTTTCATTTCTAATGTACCTCAACTATGTAGGAATGGCAAATCGGGTAAAGTTTTATTTTATTTTTTACCGTGGGGATCTCAAGATCCCTGTGTAGATCGTCGTTTCTAATATGCCACGGCGCATTAACAAATGATCTTAGCAATTTATTTTCAAAAGATTGTAAAATATTTAAATTAGAATCGCGAGTACAACCCCAGAGCTGTATACCATAAGTCCAGACGGGCTTCAGTACCTGCCTGTATAAAATCAGCTTGTTTTCTATATTAAGCTTAGAGTGTTTCCCGAGTAACCAGTACATTTCTCTGAATTTAATGTTTAATTCTTCGCATTTCTTTTTTACATGCAGCTTCCATTTTAATTTCGCGTTTTAAGTCATACCGAGATATTTAGCTTCGTTTGAGAATGGAACCCGAGTTGTATTTACAAATACAGGTAATCTGTCGATTTTTTTGTACGTAAAGTCCACGTGTACTGATTTTCGAAATATGGAATTTTCAAAAAATAAATTTGAATTTTTTTTAAAAAGCAATAGTATTAACTTATTTTAAGCTTTTGTGCAAAAAAATTCATTAAAATTAGTTCAACTTATAATGAGATAGTCGAAAGTAAAAAAAATGGTTCTATGAGAGATACCATTTTTAAACCGTAGATTTTTTTTTTCATTAATATGGTAGATCGTATAAATATTAAATGACAGAAAAATTTTAATCAAAATCGTAGGAGCCCTTTTTGAGAAATATGAGATTTTCAATACCGGTTTTTAAACATTTGTATGGGAGTTAACGTTATTTGTGGTTATAAGAATAATTTAAATTAAAAATCTGCTAGACAATGTTAAAAAAAGTCCTGGGTACCAAGTTTAATAAAAATTGACCGAGTCGTTTTAAAATTATTACGTTCTCAAAAAAAAATTTTGAAACTTTTTTTAAAAATCCAAAAATAATTTTGTTTGAAAATTTTGGTATACAAAACTTTTAAAACTTTTTCAAACATTCTCAAAAAAAAAATGGTGAATATCAGTTCAACCGTTTTTGAGAAAATCGAAAATCAAAAAAATGGTTCTATGGGAGGTACAATTTTTTACCATTTTTCTGAATTTTTTTTTAACAAAATGGTTGCCTTTTTGTAAAAAAAATACTGAATTTTCTTTTTAAAGTTGTTGGCACGTCTAAGAGTAAAATAAGATTTTCATTTTTACTAAAAAAAATTTTTTACAGCAGGTACCGTTATTTTTGGTCTTAAAATAAAAATGAAAAAAATGTGTGGGGGGGAATGTCCAAAAAACGCTAGGGACCAACTTTGAACAAAATCGACCGACCCGTTTAGGCTGCAGCCGAAGAGACAGACAGACTTGTTCGATTAAAATCCCGAGTTCAAATTTTTTTACGAATCCATAACTTGCCATATATGTATGTATGTATGTAGTTCCTATATATCGCAAGTAAAAACGACTACTTGAATGCCGTAAAAAAGTAATAATTACTTTTTCTTGTAATCATGCACTACACTAAAATGCTACATGTTTTTTCAAGCCAAAAATTAATTTTTTCGTTTTCTTTTTACATATGTATATCAAGTTGTTTAAATCGATAGCTTTTGAAAATTAATTTTTAAACTCAACAAGATTTTTTTTTGTCGAAATTGTACGTTATTTACTCATTGGAATTGAAATCATTTTCAATTTCACTCAAAATAGAATTCTGTGTTCTACAATTTGTTTGTTTTTGAAAATTTACAATTACTTCTAACTGTCAACATTGACATTGGATATAGCGTGAGTTCCTAAATATGAATTGTTCTGATGAATTGTTTCATCTAATATTCGTATAGAGAGATTTTTCTCACTCAAAAAGTGAGAAGAATCCTGTTCGTTTAACTAAGAGTGCTAAGATCTCCGAGATCTCATTTTCCTGTACATGACTAGGCTTGTCAGATTGTGCGATTTATCGATTTGAAATTTCATTTGGCGACTCGAAAATCGATTTGGCTAGGTACCACCAAAAAGGCGATATTTTTAGTTTTTGGCGATTTAAATTTTTATATGAAAAGGATCCAATTAACAAGAATTGATACATTACATTTATACATTTAATTTATTGAGGAAGACTAGGTAGACAAAAGCATATTGTTTTCTTTAATTTTTATGTTTTTAAATTGTTTTCTTTTGGTATTTTTTAAGTGAACGGTTTTTTATGTAAAAACTACAAGTTGCGAAATTTTATTTCATTTTTAAATTTGGTGATTTATTGGGTGGAAGATTTTGAAATTTGGCGATTTGTTGGCGATTTAGACTTTGAGTTTGGCGATTCCGCTTTTTCAAACCTGACAACCCTGAACATGACTATTAAACATTGTGATCTGTCGTTGTGTATCTGTATGTATGTAATATATTTGTTTGTATTGCATTGTTTTCTCTCCCAAGTATAGAACTGTCAAATAAGAAAGAGAAAATGGTAGGTTAATGTTGTTGTAATCCCTTGTGTAGAAGCAGCTGATGCAAAAACAACTCTACGTTCCTGAAAATTTTGGAAAAGGTGGGATGGCCTATCGGATATAATACATAATACGTTTCCGTCAAAACCTTATAAGTCGAAAATGAAAAATTGTTTAGGAGACACAAAAAAAAACTAATTTTAAAAATTATAAGTTATTCTTAGAGCCTAGAACCTATTGACTTTAGATAGAGATAAAATGAATCATAATACATTAATGGGGCATTTATATTTTAATTTAGTGATTTTTAAAAAAATCTAAAATACCTACATTTAAATGTCATTTTTGCACTAACGAGGTGTTGACAGAAAGCCGACTATATAAACAAAGTGATGTCAGCATATCAACCGCTAAATTATTCATTGCACGAATATGTTTCAGGAACTTGCTCTTTAATTTAAAGTAGTTTACTATTTTAAAGGTTAATGTAATAGGTATATTTACTAACGTACATAATTAATTCAATCTTTATTTTTCGAATAAAGATTGAAGTTTACTATGTGACTCAATATTTTTAAATACAAATTCATCTGATTCATTGGAAGTGTTTCTCAGTTTAATTTAGACAAATAGTCATAACTACTGTCATTTTATGTCATTTGCAATTTATCACCAACTTCTAACGGAGCGCATGGCAATATGTTGCCTAAAGTTCAACGATTTTTAAGTTATAAGGAAGCATGTGCATACGAATTGTTTAGTGTTATATTTCTTTCCTTGGTTCAATTATTCGACTCCTTCAAGAAGAGATAAGTCAAGAGAGATTGATTATTATAAATTTTTCGACCTTCGGGGATGGATATACATTTGATCCTGAGCCAACGTTCCGATTGGCTCATTGGCTTTAATGTGTATAAATTAGTATAGAAAAACTGGCATAAATTTAATTGCGAATCTTATCCGCGGATGTTGTCATTCACTCGCCTCAACATAGAAGTGCATTTGATCGATGACGAGAGAGAACGATGCCAGATGTGACGTGATTATTATAGTTGTCGAAATAGCTATTACGATGACGATGTGCTAGTTCTTCGTTCTTATTGTTTATTTTATATTTAATGAGCTTTTTTTAACTAGCTATTCATCACAATACAAAATTTATTTTATGAAATAAAATTCTTAATTAAGAGAAAAAGGAAAAGAATGTTTCAGGTTTGACATTTTCAAATGACAATTAATGTTCAAATGTTTGTTTATTTTTGCAAAAATAAAATGGTTTTAGTTCTAAACTAATGGCCTTTTCGCTTGGTAATCTGGAAGAACAATTTGATAGGTATGAACACTTCTGGCACGTTTCTGAAAACAAATCCGAAAGCAAATTTCTCTTCTTTTCAGAAGAAGAATTCTCCGGCACCATAAAAAAATAAAGTCTTTAAAATTGTGTGTGTGTGTATTACCACTTAAATTCATATATTAAAAATAAGAAATGGTGCTCCGTCACTATAACCCTAGGCTTAAAGACCTCAATCTTGGTGATCCGATCAATAGTACCCAAGTTATAAGCTTTTTACGCAAACCGTATGGGTTCTGTTTTGGAGATTTTTTTTTTTTGTCAATGTCTGCTTTGTGAAAAATCTCCAAAGAAGAAATATGGTTAGTTTAGAAAGCTTATATCTTGGGTTCTAATGATCGGATCATCAAGATTAAGGTCTCCAATCTTTGGAAAAAGGACGTAGCATCATTTATAATTTTTAATATGTGCATTTAAGGGGATATAAACCTGATACAATAATTGGAAAAATTGTAATTTTTAACCCCGCACACCACAGGCTGAGAAAAAAAAAACTGCCAGAGTTTAGAATTTGATATCATGACCAGGGATGGAAAATGACATTTTTTGAATGTACTGAAAACTTCTTTAAAATTGTACTGAAATGAAGTCAATTGTACTGAATATGTTTTTTTTTTTTGGATGAAAAAATATTTTATATGTAACGAAAATATTTCATTCTTTAAAACATAAACGATAAAAAATTCATAAATATACATAATGTACATACATAAATAAACAAAAACATCAAATATAAAGAAATAACTACTTTATAATAAAAAAAAAGTTGAAAAACGTACAAAATGCAATCACTTTGACAGAAGTGAAAATTATTTATATAATTATTTTTCAATCTAAAAGTTCTTCTATGAAAATGCTTGCTTTTTGCACGTTATTTTTCAAAATGTTTCCATTTATATCAAATCATAGCACGATGAATTCTTTAACAAGTTTTTTGTTGCTATCAAGGCAGAACACGTTTGAACTTGCATTTTGTTTCGAAATTTCGACTTTATAATATTCTGGAATGAAAAAATTCGTTCGAAATTTGCGGACGAATGGGGAACGGAGGGAACGGCTTGTGAAAGGAATTTTCGGTGAATTTTATATTAAATATTTGTGCGTTGTTTTTCAATTAATAATAACAAATAATAAAAAGACAATAATAAATTTAGTTTCAATTAACAAATAAGGTAAATAATTACTTTCTTCAGTGTATTATTAACCCGTTCTCGGTGAAGTGAAATTCAAAAATGCAACAAAATATAGTGGAAGTAATTTTCTCGACATTCAATCAATGTGAGTGATTCTGCTGTTCATGGGCAAAGAATATTGTTTTGGAAGAGAAATCCATTTGATAGGAAAATATTAAAATATTATATATTATGTCTATGCGGGAAATTCTCGTCGCAAAATACCTACCAGTCAAAACACCCACCTTGATATTTTGTTGAAAGAATTGTTAAGTTCGATTTTGTTGCTTTTAGTTATTTTGTTTTATTTTAAGTTTATTAAGTTAATTAACTGACTTATTAGTGGAATTTCAACACTGGTAATTTGATTTGTAAACAACTTCCTCATAATTTCCAAATTAAATATTTTTGTGATGTTTTACTTGAAAATTGCTGCTGTCAAGTGTCACACAAGCACAGAAAAAAATCGATTCTTTTCGCATTCCTTTCAACGTTAGAAAAAATTCGATTCTTTTTAGAAAAAAATCGATTCTTTTGTTGAAAGGAATTCGACATATTTAAAGATTTAGAAAATTTGAAAATGTAAAGAAAACACGTTTCATAAAATTGTACTGAATAAGGCAAATTGTACTTTTGTACTTGACCAAACTCAATTGTATCGAATTCGATACAATTGTACCGAATTTTCCATCCCTGATCATGACACTTGTACCTTTTAACCCACTTATTCACATTTTGGTTATTCTTTCAATCCCCAAATTTTTTGTCACCTCTCTGAGATTATTAAAATTGTTTTCTTTAACGAACTGAAAACTTTCAAAATATCGATAGTTAAAAGTTCGGAAACTCCGACTGTGGTCAATGATTTTGGGAAACAACATAGTACCATAATACTCGTAATAGAATTCTCTTTATGTTGATGTTGTTTTAAATGAAAATACCAATAAGAGTAAAAAGGAACTAATCAAAAGCCAACGAAACTTTATGAAAAAAAATATATTGTTCAAAAATTCACCTAGCCAAGAAAAAAGCTTAAACCAAAAATTCTGCAAACACGAGTTTTTCGATTAAAGAAACAAAAAACTCAACTCATTTTTCGTTTAGAAAATAGAATCTAGACCTTTCTCTACGTTTGCTCTTTAGAGATCAGAGATTTTGATCCCAAATCATGAGGGGTCGATTTTTGGTTGGTTGAAAAAAAGGCAAAAACTGGACCGGGATCAAAATCTTTCACAGGGATTGATTTTTTTTTGGTTGAAAGAAATTCGAAATCATATATGTATTGTGTTTTGCCATCAAATGACCTCGAAGACAATCACATAACGGCGACTTTACACTAACGGTTCTCTTTGTTGGAGCTTGATGGGAACAACATTCGCCCAAATATTTTTCACACATGTAAATCTTAACATATGGAGAGTGGACAGGGTATCTCCATTTTTCTAAATTAGAAAACTCAATTAATAGTGATATGTACTTTTAAATTTTAATTAATTATATCGCCAAGTTTATCAATTTCGTTAAATCAACTTAAACCACTTTCAAAATAGTATAAGCTTAATTGTGTATACATAATATGCAATTAGATTCCTATATGACTCATACTTATGTATTATATTGTGAGTAAAATCTCTCTTTAAACTTCATACATCGATAAGAGATATCAGTTTCACATACATACAATCGTCATATTTATTGCACATCTGACATTTTTCTATCGCATTTATCTCGAAACAATAAACTTCGAGTTGTCCCGGTATTAAAGCCAATGAGCTAGATGTATTTGAGTTTCAATAGATTTTTAAATCAAATTAATATCAAGCACCTATAGTTTTAATTACCTTGCTTAACCTTACAACAACATTTCAGAATATTCTTATCGTTTCTATTCAAGATGTGTCTCGTGATAAGCAATACAAATTATAATATATTCGCTTGAACGATCTTCATTGAAAAGTTCTTTTTTTATAACTTTTATCAACTGTCAATTAGAAAAGATAACCAAAGATATGATGCCATCAGACAAAAAAGATAAAATTATACAAACAGTTCTTTTTACTGATTTAAATATATAAATAAATTTGGGGACGCGAAAGCACGTGGAAAACTAAGGTCTAGTTAGAGCTTACAATTCTTAACCATTCTTGAGTGTTTGGTTAAGGGTAGCTATCTACAATTCTATTACAAGTGAGAAATCCTTTGGTTTTGTTCTTTCTATAAAATTTACTCTTACGCTAGGCTTGTCTGAAAAGAACAAGTTAACCCAACGCAATTGCCAGAATAAATAAATTTTCCCTGGCCCATTAGCAGTGTTGATTAGTGTTTCGGAAGAAATAAAATACACAACAAAATTTGTAAGATAAAAGATAATACAAATATGAGTATGTTAAAGTATTTAAGCCGTATCTATTAGATTTCCTTAAAACGTCTCTTAAAGGCCATTTAGTTAAGTGTGCTTAAATATTTAACTTGCCTTTAAATGACGTTTATTAAATTCTTATCTATAATCGTTTTCCCATTGATACTTAACTAAACAACATTATGTCACGTATTCTACGAATCGCATACTTTTAGGGTATTTTTTAAAGCTTCGACAAAAATGCAAACAAAAAAAGTGCATTAGCAAATAAGAGAGAAAGAGAAGCAACTAAAGGTATATACCAAAGCAAAAAAAATTAAACCAGGTTCCATTTTGCTTTTTGACGTGTTTTTACTCACATATTTCTGTTTTTTTCAGCCGGTTGATATAAATACATATATAAAACAACAAAACAATTTATTTTACAACTCAATTTATTAAAGGGAATCACAAATCTTTTTTATATTTATTATTCATACCTACTTTAATTAGAACAAAAAACTGAAAACTATACCTACATACATTTGGTCTGTTTGGTAACGTGAAATTTCTTGCGAATTTGTACAAATTTTCACAAAATTTCACAATTTGCGGTCAAAACCCATAGAAAAAAACTCAGTTTTTGGAAAATTTGTTGAAAAAAAAGTTACCAAACAGGCACATTATATACATGGATACATATATGTATATAAGTACATACATATTTCTCTAATAAATACACAAAAAAACAATTCTTCTCAAATGTCAAAATATATTTAAAATGGCTTTAAGTAACCTTTAAACGTGGTGGATGGCGTTTAAGTTAAGAGACCTTTAAGTAACGTTGCTTAAATGTGAAAAATTGATTACACAGGCCTACAAAATAAAGAAAATTTTTTGGTGCCGCTATAAATGATATCATTTTTGTTTGTCCACTGTCACTAAATACGAACAACGGTATTTTCAAGTTAAAGCTACGTACAGTTTTTTTTTAACCCTCGCTTACATTTTGTTCGCATATGTGGCCGAGCTTTCTTGTCATTTAGGTCATTTTGTCTATTTTCAAGCGATTTAAATTAAAGTTTTTGATGTGTCTTCTTAGAAGAGCATATGCTTAAATGATCCAAACTCATTTTGTTATATTTGTGGTGAATTCACAGTGAAAAAAGGTCAAAAGCCCATTACAAAATGTAAGTAAATCTGGTGCCGTTCCACTAGTTCATTCCACGAAAATAAAGGAGTATCAGTCTGTTTCTCTTGTTTTAAAATAATTGAAAAATCATGATCATCAGTGAGTTATGTATGCGTGGATTTAAAAATAGTTACATTTATACTGGGACAACAAAGTGGCTTCACCAAATTTCCATGTTTCATGTTTTTCAGTTGTCAATGGGGCAAAAACAAAATTGACCACTGGATAAAGCAAGGTTGTCCTGTGGGGAATCTTTAACTATTGGCAAAAACAGCGTCTTAAACACACCTCTAGTTTTGAGAAACAAAATAATTTTGCCTCCATTGCACATAAAATTAGGTTTGATGAACGATACGTTAAAGCATTTGTTAAAACTGGCTTTTTTTTATTTATTTTTAAAAAAAAAATTCTTAGTTTGAATACAGAAAAAGTTAAGGCTGGTATATTTGATGGACCACAAATAAGATATTTGATAAAAGATAACCAATTCTTTCATTCAAATGATTTAGAATCAGCAATATAGTGAACAATTTTTTAAGAAATCATAAGTCCGTAAATTACCAAGACTTAGTTCTGGGCTTTCTGGAAAATTTTAAAAGAATGATTATTAAAGTTCAATACCTCTACAGTCATTCGGAAAGATTTTCCAAAAATCTTGGTTCATATAGCGACAAACAAAGAGAACGGTTTCACCAGGACTTAGAAGCTATGAAAGATAGGAATCAAGGCCGATGGGAAGATGTTATGATGGCTGATTACTGCTGGTGTATCCCGCGAGAATGTCTTAAGGACACTCATAAAAGAAAATCTCCAAAAAGAAGCTTTCTTCATGTAGAATAACGCCATTAACTGTTAAAAAATCGCTAAATTTGTATTATTTGCACATAATGGTGTATCTCAAAAATTACACGTAGGATCAAAAAAGTAAGTATGCAGTTAGAACCAGGGTAACTATAGTTAACATAGAAACAGTTTTCACTTTGGCGGCACCAAAAACACTGTAGGCCTGTGTTATAGATACCGATTTCGCACTTAAGAGCTATTTAGATATATTTTAAATTTACGATGGCTTTAAAATTTCTTTATGGATACGGCTGTTTAACTTTAATTAACTGCGTTTTACTTTGACATTTATAAATGTCAAAAAGATGTGTTTGTATAGGTTTTTGCTACTTTCACATTAGGTGCGTTTTCTTACTTAAAACTGTGATTTTCTGCCCAAAACAGCCCATTTATACACATTTTAGTTTTTAATAGGAACTTTGGCAACTTTTGATTAAAATTCGTAGAAATTCGCATTTTTATTGTTTTAGGCATTATATCTGTTGTTTCAGTCAAAGCTTTTCTTATCCATGTCACTATGTCAGTATTGAGTTCAGGCGTCTAGCTGCGAGGTATCAGCTCTCATAAGAAAGCATGTATTTGTTTTAAACGCTCTGCTCATTTCTCGCATCACCGCTCTGCTCCCAGCTCCAGTTTGTGTTCAGCTTAAGAAAAAATTCAAATAAAGATTAAGTTCATTCTTTTTCAAATTCGTGTGAAGACAAAAAAAAAGGAAGTATATAATAAGTAGTAAATATATGAGACAAATTTATTTTCGGTGTTAAAAAATATGACGAATTAAGGTAATTTCGAAAATTTTAGCGTTTTCGTTTGGTTGTCTGGAAGCTTTCAGAAGCATTACGAATGCCTCTGTAATTGTTCGTTTGGGGATTGACAGTTCTTGTTCTAATAAGAAGAAAATTTGATTTGAAGAAAGAATCGAAACCAGAAGTATGTACACGTGCACACTTTTCACGTCAGAACCGTTAAATACCATTTTTTGTTATTTAATTAAATTTTGCATTTATAAAGAAGTTTATGTTCTTTTTTTTTTCTTTACTTTTTTGTAATATCTACACATGTAATCTCTCAATTTTCTTCGCAAATGGAATTAATATCTTTAAAATTAGTGTAACCCTATTTACAAATAATGAAAAATGAAAACAATTTTAAAATATAATGAAGCACAAACTTCAGAATTAAAAAAAATATTGCAAAATGTTCGTTTGGCATTCAGGATTGGAGAGCTCCGGAGACTTCCGGATAACCAAACAAAAATGCTATTAAATTTGATAATTTCGTTTAACACCTCATTTCACTTTGAATTTGATTTCGCTGTTAATCGCTTGTTTTTATTTTTTTATACATCAAATTTTGACACTTTCATTTTAACATTAGAAATGTTTAAGCGGAGGCATACCTACTAACAATGTGAAAAAATCAACAGAATTTCAAAAAAGTGTAACGCCAAGTAGAGAAAGAGTGCGAAATCTCAGGGGAATGGACAAAATTATTGCGTTCATGCTATGTTCTTACTGGTCTGAGGAAACAGAATACGAAGAAGATGATAAAACGGACACCAAAAAAAGGAGAAGTGTTCGTAGGCAGGGAAATGTAGAATGAAATTGTAGAAAATAAGACGTGTAGTTTATTAAATTAACTACGCGTAGTTAATGATGTAGAAAATGTAGTGTAGTTAATTCGTCCAACCCTGTTCGAAGGCTTTCCAGATTTGTATGTGAAGAAGAGCAAATTTAAAAAAGAATTTATTCAGAGTTTTAAAATACATACATGCTTTTTTCATTTCTAATGTACCTCAACTATGCTGGAATGGCAAATCGGGTAAATTTTTTTAATGGATTTTTTTGGGTGTATTCGTAAAGTTTTTCTTTCCTACAAAATTTCGTGCAAATTTGAAAAATAAAAATTATACTTAAATTGACATTTTGGGAAGTAAACGAACAGAACTTTTATTTTGGAAATGATTTTTTTTAACGATCAGTAACTTGAAACTACTGATATTGTTATTTTTGTTACTGATAGAAACCAACGATAGGTTTCGGAGTTCTAAAAGTACAGCTGATGGCTAACCAAATGATAAGTTCTAAGGCGAAAATATTTGGTGTCAGTTATTTTAATGTCCTCAGCAGAATATACAAAATACATGGAAAATAAAAAACTTGGCCTATTTAGTAATTAAAAGTAATGAACAAAAGCAATTTAATTAAGAGCTACATCATTATTAATAAATTAATATATCGTTATATTCTTTTTTTTAATTGGCATATTTTTGTTCAATAAACTTTCAGCTCCCCTAGACATTCTAGGAGTACAGATAGCAAATTACAAATTCATGGATTTCGGATAGAATCGGCTGACAATGAAGTAGAATTTGGCTCCGATGGAGTACCGAGTGTTCTTTGTGAAACAGAAATATTGATTCGAGTTTTTGGAATCGGAATAACAAATCAAACTCGTATTGCTTTTATGAGAGATCCACCTAATAGTAACAGAGTGTGCTATCCTCAAGCCTCTGCAATATTTCATACAGTTAATGGGAGTGAAACTGATAAAACTGCATTATTTAAAATAAATTTGCCAAAAGGAAAAGATCATTTTTATATATGCGCAAAAACCAATGATTTTAATGTTGAGGTAAGTAATTTTTAGAATGTAATTTTGCAAAAATAAACATTAAAATTTTAAGCTATAATAAGTTTTTTTTTTTTTTTTTTACTTTACTTTAGGGTGTGTTTATGCTGGAGTTGCGATAAATGACTCGAGCAGCGATCAAAGCAATGATGAATTCGAAGCCTTATGTAGTGTGTATATTTGAGCTTTGATAAGCGATTAACATTAGAAAAATGTTAATTAATTTAATAATAATTAATTTTGGTTTGTAGTTATTGAATTTCACCATTAAGGGCGGTATTCACCGAACACACAACTTAAAAGCTTCATAAATGTATTCACCAAGCAATAATAGTGAATATTTATAAGCGCTCATAAAACTTATGAGTGCTCCCGACCACTCAAATTATGAAATTATGAGCGCTCTCTCCGAAGACTTGTTTGAAAAATTTTAAAATAATTTTGTTTTCTTTCAAATTGTCGACCTGTCACAATTTTGTACCTATATCTTTTTAATTTTTTTATATTCATTAAATTTATTTCCTTTCGTTGTTAAAAATTCTTTTCTTCTATCAATTAAGTTGAAAAAATATTAATTGGTCTTGTTGTTGCTGCTACTGTTATTATTCGTGAGACGGATTTGTGCGATAAAAGTTTGATCTCACAGTTTGGGTATGTCTGGTTAAGGGAGAGTCGCTCTCACTTTCGAACTAAAAAAAATACTTATGAGTGTTTGGTGAATAGCACAAATATTATTTGAGTTATGAGCCCCATAAACTTAAGAGCCGTTTATGAGAGCTTGGTGAATACCGCCCTTAATATTCAAATATTCTATACTTCAAAAATATAACCTATGATTATCTGTGCTAGGATCTCTGCTGGAATAGTTTATTGAAGCTCCAACATAAACAAACACTTAGAATAATAAGTTTTAAATACTAAAGCTGTGGTTAAAAGAAATCATGGAGGTTGTTGTTTCTTGTTTTTGGCAGGGGGTATCAAAAAAAATCCAAAAAATGTTTTCTTAATTTTTTGTAACTTGGAGTAATTTTCTAGATTCCTCGGTTAGCGACTTATAACTTTCAAAGTTTTAACCAAACTATTTTACGGGAAATTGAAATTTTAATATTAAAAGTCATATTTTGAAAGGCTTTTTTTCATGCAAATAACTTTGTATGGTTTCAAGAAGAGATTCCATATCTTATCTGACCTACCCAATATACATAATTTCGTCGTTCAATGGAAACTCCTGAAGTATAAGTACTATCGTACTCTCTGTATGTTTAAATTAAAAACTCCATAAATTCGAAAACAAATTTACCTTATATGTAATAGAGTATGGACCAAGAACCGGAAGCAAATTTTGGGGGTTTAGGTATAACCAAAATTTAAGCACATGGATGTATAGGTATACGCAATATTTTACGAAATCCAACCGTCTGGCAGTTTTTATTTCAGCCAGGGGTGGGGTGAAAACCTGAAAAAATACACTTGAAAATTCTTTTTAATGAGGTCTGGCAGGGGGATGGCTGAAAAAATTTTGTCTGAGACGTATATATCCTTACAAAGGAAGATGAGCAAAGTATTTTGGTGTGACCATCATACGGTTATAACTAAAATCAAAAAAGCTATTAAGGTCTTCAGTTGAAAAATGCATTTGAAAATTCTTTAATAACGTCTGGCGGGGGGTTGGCTGAAAAATTATTGTCTGAGACTTATATGCCCTTAAAAAGGACAAAAAGCACCGTGTTTTGATGTGACCATCATACGGTTATATTTGAAAACGAAAAAGTAAATGGGGGTTTTCAGTTGAAAAATGCATTTAAAAATACAATAATGACGTCTTGACGTGACGACGAAATATGGAAGTGGTATACGTCCTTAAAAAGGAGAGCAGAGTATTTTGATGTGACCATCATACGGTTATATTTGAAAACAAAAAAGTAATTAGGGTTTTCATTTGAAAAATGCATTTTAAAATACTATAATGACGTCTTGACGTGACGGCGAAATATGAAAGTGGTGCACTTTTTGTTTCATTTAACTCATTATGGTTATGGTAAAATAAGTTCAATGTTTTTAAAAAAATTTATTTGCTTACCTACTTTATATTTAAACAGCCTTATTTATTAGATTTCACTTATACTCGTTTAAACCTCGGAATAGTTAAACCGAGTCGAAGCACTTACTCCGTCTTACCCGCCACTTCAAACAAATTCTTATTTATAAAATATTTTCTTGGCGGTTTTAGCTACACCGTCCTAATGTCAAATGTATTACCAAAAAAAATGACCAATCTAAAACTCTGGTTATTACAAACGTAAACAAACCCCACCTGATTTCCACAATTATTCATTTTAAGAAATTATTATTGGTGGTTTTTCTTACGAAATAAATGGATAAACAAAATAAAAGAAAACGGCCTGAAAACTGGGATAGTTCTCAAAAGCTAAACGAATAAATAATTTGCAGATTACGATAAAAGCAAATATATTTGCTTAAATGTTCATAGATACTTCATTATCATTTGGGGAAGGCCGAACTATGGCTATTAATTGTTTCACATTTTCTCATTTTTCTCAGTGCCATGAGATTAAAACGAGTTTTGTACTGCTTATTGTCTTATTCTTGCTGCAGCAAAAACGTTTAAAGAATTTAAATCTATTATAAATGCAAAATCCATTTTGTCTACAATTAGTAACAAACAAATTAAAAAAATTCTTCTACAGTCCTTTTTAGTTTCTAAATGTCAGGTCAAATTGACATTTAGATACTAAAACGGCTTTACTACGGCTTTATTCCTGCTATGTACCAGTTTTAGCTTACTCCGCCTCTAATACTCGTTCATTTTTTTTATAAATAGGTTTTTTAGGATTAGAGGCGTTGTAAAGTCGGAGTAAATTTACTCCGTCGATAAAACGAGTTAATGAATAAGGCTGAAAATGTTTAAAAATATTTTAACATTTTTTTGCATACTTCAAAGTCCTGGCAAGGTGAAGGCTGAAACCAAAACGTCTGGGACCTTTATTTTTGTAATCAGAAGAATTTTTCTGATTTTTTGGCATATAATTCATGTGGTTATACCCTCAACACCAAAAGTTAAATTTTCGCCCACTTTGGGGAACGTCTGGCAAGACAGATGTAGCCTCCATATGGGAAGAAATGTCCATGAAAACGAAATTCGTTAAAAAAAGAGCTTTCTTAAAAGTTTAACTTCTTAGAAAAGGGACAACATTTCAATTTATTTTCTCTATTTTTGTTTTGGTTTTCTACTTAGACCATTAAAATCTTACATTGACCTCGCATTTAGCATAGGACAAGGTTTTTTTTAATTTGTAGAGTGCATCAGTGTGAGTATACATAATGGTTTTCGGGGCTGGAACCCCCCATTTGGCCGCCATCTTGAAAAAGGGGTAAGAAAACGCTTTTCACAATATCTTGAGAAATATAGGTCTGAGAAAAAAAAAATTGCAGACCAATTTTGTAGAAAATTTAATTCTCCACAATTTTGGTTAAGAGACTTTTTACCGTTAAATTGAATAATTAATCGAAGAACATTTAAAAAAAATTACTTTAAAGTGTTATAACATTTTTTCTAGCAGCTTTATTGAAAAAACACTTCAGATGTTTTTTGCCGATCATTTTATTGCGAAGAATTTGGTATACCCAGTTTTTAAATTCCATCATACTACAATGGGTTCACACCAAGAAGTAACAATTTTTGGTATTTATTTTTTTTTTTTATACAGGGTGATCGGTATAAGGTGCTTAATTTTCATTTTAAATTAAGTTGTGTTTGACGTTTTTGAAAAATTAATTAATTAATTAAGTGTTTTTTCAACAAAACTGCTAGAAAAAAAGTTAAATTTTTTGAAAATGTTCGTCGATCATTGAATATATCTTTTTTATTTTCAATTTAATGGTAAAAGTCTCTTTATCAAAATTGTAGAGAATTAAATTTTCTACAAAAATGGTCTACAATTTTGTTTTGTCGGACCTATATTTCTCAAGATATTGTGAAAAGGGGTTTCTTTCCCCCTTTTCAATATGGCGGCTTAATGGGGGGGTTACAGCCGCGAAAATCATTTCGTATACTCACACTGATGCACCCTACAGTCCTACACATTAAAAAAAAAAAACTTTGTCCTATACTAAATGCGAGGTTCGGACAATTTTTTAACATTTCAATGGAGGTACGAGAAAAATCGAACGGAAAAAATCTTCTCCCTTTTTAGGAATCGTGTGTTTATTGTTTTTGTTTTCATGATCTTTACTCGCTATGTGCTACCGCAGGTCAAATTTGAGACTTCCTATTCAAAGTAAGTAAAAAGATCCGAGTCTGGTACACGGTTTTTAAATCGAAGATGAAAATCGTCATCATCGTTAGATTTATCTTTATGTGTGCATATGTATTTTGCCTGTGCGCTTCATGATATTTGTTTAGAAAAATATTGAAATTGATTGTTTTGAGAATTTTTGAAACAAAATAATTGAAATAAAAACTGACTTTAAATGCTATGAACAAGAACGTTTCATTTAAGGAAATTTTATGTCAGTTTGCACAGAGAAGAGGTTTTTTTTTTAATTATGTATGTATTATTTTTAATAGATTTAATGAGGGTAGTTAAGTGGAAGAGCGTCGTCATTGGTTAGCTTTTGATTTTGTATAGGTACCTATATGCAATTATTTTCATCTAGATTTAATGGAAGATCGGATAGATTTTGCCCAGATTCAATTCATTATTGGTCATATATCGGGGTGAAGTTTGATTGAGGTAAATTTGTAAATTGTAAGGGTATTTAAGGCGTGTTAAAAGAATTTTTTTTTTAATTTGGTGTGTTTATGAAAAATATTTATTTGTTGAAGTTAATTTTTGTTGTTTTTTAAATTTGGGGATTTATTAGGGTGGGTTTTAATAAAGGAAGGTTCAAAGATTAGAAAGAAGCATAAGCTGCACAATTTTACTCAAAACGTTATATAATGTATAGATTCCTATACAAAATATTTCTATTTTTAAAATGATTATTATGGAAAGCAGCTAAACGCCTAAAAAGACCACAAATTCAAAAACCGCCTATCAAAGCACAAGACAGAAAATGTATTGCAAACCCGAAACAGAAAGCTGAAATCTTCGCGGAACATCTCTCGAATGTTTTTAAGCCCTTTCCAGAAAGTGCAGTTACAAATTATTTACATTTTGTTGATAGAAACGACGAATTGGAAATTCCCTTCGTCACGCTCAAAGAAGTAAAAAGCGTGTGTCAACACAAGCTATCAAATACAAAAGCACCCGGGTTTGATCTAGTTACTGCTCAGGTTTTGAAAGAAATGCCAACAGTAGCCTTCAAAAAACTCCAATATATAATAAACGCATGTCTTAAGCTCCGATATGTACCACATCATTGGAAAATTGCAGAAGTCATTGTTATTCCTAAGCAAGGAAAGACACCAACAGAAGTAACTTCCTACAGGCCAATATCTTTTATATCAATTATGGCAAAAGTTTTCGAAAAACTGGTCATGAAAAGGCTTAGCAAAGTAATTATAGAACAAAGAAAACAATCTCAAACCATCAGTTCGGATTCAGAAATAAACATTCCACGATAGACGAAGTGCATCGAATTACGGATGTTGTTGAAAAGGTATTGAAGGAAAACAAGTATGTTCCGCTCTATTTCTAGATGTTGCTCAAGCCTTTGACCAGGTTGGGATTTGGGACTTGAGTACAAACTGCATAGAGACCTCCCAAGGCAGCTCTACGAAATACTGAAATCCTATGTTACAGACCTACTCTTTGAGAACGGGCAAGAGTATTCGGAAATTAATAAAACTGAAGCCGGTGTACCACAAGGAAGTGTCCTAGGACCAACATTGTATTTGTTATATACAAGGGATATTCCAGTGGACAATAATGCTATCTTGGCCACATTTGCAGATGATACTGCCATTTTAGTGCCTGATAAATGCGTTGTGAAGGCTACAGAAAAATTGCAAAATGTAACCGATTAAGTAAGAGATTGGACGCAACAATGGCGTATCAAAATAAATGAAACCAAATCAACTCATATAAACTTTACCAACAAAAAGATTATTAATGTTCCAATTTTTATTAACGGTAAAGCTGTACCTTACGCCAACACTGCTAAATACCTTGGAATGACTGGTTGCCAAGCTAAAGTGGAAAGAGCACATCAAAGAGGAAAGAGAAGAACTTAACCTAAAATATAGAAAATGTATTGGTTACTCGGTAAGAATTCAAGTACTGAAACCCGTTTGGACTTATGGCATCCAACTGTGGGGTTGTACAAAGAAAATAAATGCTGAAACCATCCAAAAATTCCAAAACAAATTCCTTCGTGGAATAATAATTGCCCCTTGGTATATTAAATAGCGATTTGCTTCGTTACCTACAAATAGAAGTGATTAGAAAACACGCTGTATCACATGATCAGCAACAACATAGTCATTTTAACTCCGAGATGGATACTGTATTAAATGTTCAAATTATTTTGTATTTGTTTCCTTTTACTAATAATCCTTAGAAATAAATTCCTTAATATAAGAAACTGGAAAATGATTATATAAATAAAATTAAAAATGATACCCAATCAAAAAAAAATGCTCCGATCTAACAAATCTAGAATAGAATACGAAAACTACAAAAACAAAGAAGACATTTTTTCCGTCATTAAAAAAAATCCTCCACCACTCAAAAAAAACCTCTACCTACCCACACAAAGAATATATCCAATATCGATGGATCAAGGGAAAGAAGAAAAAGAGTTCATAAAGTTTTTATTCTTTGTCGCCAGCCTCAGACGTGCTTAAAAAAAAATACACAGTAAAAAAAAAACATCATCGCATGGTCTTTCGTCTTCCTCTCGATCTTTGCTGAGTGCTGACTGCATAGTATTGCAGAAACAAAAAACACGTTTTCATTAATTTTTTTCCCCATTAATTTTATTCCTATATCTTGGGGCCTCATCACGTAAAACGAAAACGATCGAACGAAAAATGACCGTTTTCGAACGTCCCACCCCTGGCTGAAAAAAAAACTGCCATACGGTTGGATTTCGTATAATGTTGCGTATACCTACACATAAATGTGCTTAAATTTTGGTTATACCTAAACTCCCAAAATTTGTTTCCGACTCTTAGACTATAACAATTAAAATCATAATAAATATGATTAAATAAACCAATTTTCAATCTTTATTTCAGTCGGATCAGTTTGAACACCAAGGATCAGATCTTTGGTTACAAATAGGAACATACGAAAATCTGCTGCCATTATGGGCTTCAATTCTTGTGATAATAACGTGCTTGTCATTTTCTTCTTTATTTTCTGGTTTGAATCTTGGTCTGATGTCTATGGATCGTACCGAACTCAAGGTAAATATAAAAAAAAAATAATTATCTATCTTTCTGACTTATTTTTATTTATATTTTAATTATTAGATTCTTAAAAACACTGGAACTGAAAAAGAAAGATTATATGCCAGTAAAATTCAACCAGTGAGAGATCGAGGAAACTATTTGTTGTGTAGTATTCTCTTGGCGAATGTGTTGGTTAATTCTTTGTTTACAATTTTATTGGATGGTTTAACATCTGGTCTTGTAGCAGTTATATTTTCTACGTTGGCAATTGTCATTTTTGGTGAAATTACACCACAAGTAAGTGTGTTATTTTTAAATATATTTAAACAAAAAGATAAATTCTAATTTTCTTTACGCAGGCGTTTTGTTCCAGACATGGTCTTTCTGTTGGAGCAAAAACGATTTACATAACTAGAGCTGTGATGATATTGACATATCCTCTATCATACCCGACATCTAGAGCTTTAGATTGGTGTCTTGGTGAAGAAATTGGAAATGTTTATAATCGGGAGCGTCTAAAAGAGCTCGTCAAGGTAATTTTTTATATAAATATTCTGCTAGTCAGTTGTAAGGTGCCCCATCGCCACCGCCAAACAAACAAACACTTTAATTTATTACACACAGTTTTCCAGAGTCAGCCAATCATTACCGTACTCTGAATTTTTGTGCATTTGTGTAAATTTCTGTTTACGAAAACATTAAAAAGAATCTTGATATTGCTGGCTATAGTTCACAATAGATATTCGTCATGAAATCTATGTAAGATGAGTTGAACTTTACAAAAATTGCGTATTGAGACAAGCATGATTCTGGCTTAAAGTATTGGACCTAGTGAATCAGCGAGTCTGTAATAAACGTAATTATATTTATAATACATACTTTTTTTAATCATACAAAGACAAATTTCAAAAGTTTGGGAGACTGACACTTAATTACTTAATAAGTAATAAAAATAAAAAAATTGGACTGCAGATGCTACAATGATACTTTTAAAAGTGCTGATTTGCAGTTTTATGCTGTTGAAAGATGTATCATCTTTTTTTTTATACTTTGATATTGATTGGGTATGAAAGTCAAGTGTTTGTGGGGGCACACAAGTTGGCTCTGATATAACACCTCCACCTTTAGAGTCATCTAATGGTTGGAAATTACAATTTTAAAATTTAAGAAGTTAATTACCTTTTATTATAATCTTTTGCTTGTTAAGATTTTGATTTATTTCTTGTAATTTTACATTTATTAATATTAGGTTATTATTTCCTATTTCTAATACCTCTTCGTTGAAATTTTTTACAAGTTTACAGTTCATACAGTTCATTAGGATTACAATTATTTTCTTTGAAATTAGTGGGTTGATCAGATGATGATCCTCAAATGACTTCTTTTGATGAAGTGTCATCCTGTGAAGTGAGGACGGGTATTTTTTTCTGTAAATTTCTTTCGTACGGGAAATTGATCTTTATAAGCTATTCTGTTTTTATCTTTTTATATTTATTACCTATGTCTAATGTGCATTTTTTAATTAGTTTATTTATTAACCAGAAGACCCGTGCGAAAATTTCGCACATTCAATAAGGTTTTGCAATTAAATTTTCAAATAGAATGTTTGAACAAAATAAATAAATTCTTTATTGATATGAACATATTAGTTTTACAAAACGTCTTTGTAAACAATATTTGATGTAAGAATGAAATCAGAAGTGACAAATGTTACTCCCCCACTCACTCAATGTGCAAGCGAAAAAAAGGATTTTAAATCAAAGAATTAATAAATATGTTTCTTTCATTCATGTAATCTAGTGATACCTAATAAATGCATTCGGCTTTTTATAATGAGAAAAAGATTACAAAGTAACAAATATGTTTCTCCCCCACTCACTCAAGTTCCAGCGAAAAAAAGAGAATTTTAAATTACAGAAGTAATACATATATTTCTCTCTCACTCATTCAATGGGTTAAAAGTGAAGCATTCTTTATGTCAAATTATTATTATATTTATTGAATTATTTGAAATTGCCGAAATTTATAGAAAATATTGTGGTGTAACATAAAGTTTTTGTTAATTCCTATCCAGTGATACCTAATTTATTAGATTTGACTATTTTATAAATGAGAAAAAAGGAGTTTGACAACAGAAATAATATATATGATTTTACCTTTTTTTTGTTTTTAGGTGTGATTTTATTTTTTCAGGTTGAGTTATTTTAATAAAATTTTCATTTATTTCTTTATCTTTTCGCCCTATGTTTTTTTTATTTAAAACTTTTATTTTAGTTTTTTCAATTCTTTAAAATATTATTTTGTAATCTATTTAATTGAAATGCACATCAATTGTTTTTTTTTTATCGTTAGGTGAATAACGTTGTTATATGATTCAACAGCTTTAATTGCATGTTTAATTGGTATATATTCGTCATTGGACTGTCGAAGTTGTGAAGTCTTTCTACGTCAGAATTACCTGTGTGTCGATTGGCTGTACAATAATGTGCGTTTATTTCAAAGTTTTTTAAAGTTGCTGCAAATTTAGAAAATTTGTCAATACATGATAGACATTTTTCTTTTTTGTTTACAAACCATATTATATCGATCATCTTCATTGAGGTTTCTTGGAGTTTCGGTTCTTTCATACGACAATTTACTTGGATATTGGATTCCTTTCTGCTTTTGCCATACATGTTGAACAATTATTTGTTATTTTGTTGATTAAGTATTTAAGGTTAGGTATATAATAATCGCGTTTTAACTCCAAATATATTTTTTCTATCCCTGTCTGGTTGTTATTTTTATGATTTTTTAATATTATTTTATTTACTTCATCAATTTTTAAATCTTTTAAGAGCTTTGTGCTTCTTTGTGATATTTTATTACTTAATTTATTTTCTTTCTTCCATACATCTTGAAAGTTATTGAATATTTCGTTTTTTTTTCGACATATATGCGATTTAATATTGTAGTATCTACTTCTTTGACTATGTTTATAACTTTTTCTTCTTTAAATTCTTTTCTACTAAATATAATTCTTATTTTTCAAACATGTGGGTAATTTCTTGATGATCATTTTCGCTGATTTCAAGAATTATTTGTCGATTAAAAAAGTTAATCGGTTTTTCACTAATAGGAATTTAGCTTAAATAAACTGGTTCAGCACTATGGATAGTTGCTAAGTCATCCTGTTCTAACATATTTATTTTCACACGAGTGGGGGCGTCAGCCACTTTATTCTCTTTTCCTTGTATATATTGTATATCGAAGTCATATTCTTCGAGCTAAATTTTCCTGCGATGTAATTTGCTATTTGGTTCTTTTAAATTACTAAACCATACTAATGGCCTGTGATCGGTTTTAATTATGAATTTCTTTCCGTACAGATAGTGTCGGAACTGAACGGTAGCCCAAACAATTGCGAGAAGTTCTTTCTTAGTATTTTTTTTTTTATTTTCTTGAAATTATTCCCTCTCTATGAGGCGCTTCGTGCCATTAACCATTTGCATTGGTCTTGGCTACTAAATAATTTCTTTTGTTAAAAAAGTTTCTGATATTTGTTTGGATAAAATTTCATATCATTAATTGATTTGCATTCAATATTTCGATATCAATTTTTTTTTTGCAATTTTTTTAAATTGAATTATTTTGCCGTTTATTTTAAATTCTTTAATTATTCACTAAAACACTTTATTGCATTGTTAGCTTTCACAAGTAAAAAATTATTGATCGGGAATTTTTGTAAAGGATTATTTCCGTTAATCCATACCCATGTCTCATATAATTTTCGTTTGTATATCCGAATGGAATCCTACCGACTGCGCCATTTATATTTGAGTGCTTTTATTTTGTAAACAAAAATAATTAAAACATCCGTTTTCATTTTTTGTAAGTTTCTTATTTGAAGCTTTAGATCCTTTACCGTGGGTCGGGGGAAATCTTCAGCTTATACGTTGAGACAAATCTTAAGACTAAAAAATAATGCTATTGAAAGATGTATCATCTTTGTTTATAATTTGATATTGATTGGGCATGAAAATGAAAGTCAAGTGTTTGTGAGGGCGCACAAGTTGACTCTGATATAACATATGTTTATATAAATGATTACTGCCTTGAGGGAGACTTGAACCCACCCAGTCATTTATGTTTGGAGTCAAGTAAGCACTATATCCTATACACTATTTCTGTTTTTTCGTACTCAGCAATTACTTATATTTTTTATTTTATCGCAAAATAAAAACAAATAAATTCTGAGTAGTCCGAACTGTTTTGTGTTAAGAATTAAAATAAAATGATATAGTACAGTCAAACTAAGGAAAAAAGCCGTACAAAATTAGCATGATAACTTTAGAAAAAGTAATTTTTTACAAGATCAGAAGTTGCCGTATAATTCCCGTAAAAAAACAAAAAATTGCCGCGCTATTAATTCCCCATAAAAGGGGTGTCATGCAAGAGAACCAATGATATATTGAACAATTATTTTTTACCAAAAATAAAAAGTGTCATGTTAACTATAAAATGTTACCATTTTAGGGGGGAACTAATAGAGCGGCAAGTTTTTTGTTTTCACGGCATATTTAATTCAATTATTCGGCAATTTCAAATCTCGTGAAAAGTTGCCATGTTAACTTTATACAGCTAAGGAAGGGGTACATCGTACAACATTTTTAAGGAGCTTCATTTAGTTCTCCCTCAAAGTCTAAAGCTTGCAGTGTTCCTTTGCATAATGTTAGTGCGTCGGACTACCATTCCCGAGATCTGAGATCGAATTCCAGACTAACGAGTTTTTGTTATTTAGTTTTATTTAGAAACCAGTTAATTAAAGATCATTTTGCAGTATTAATAAATTTCAATGTTAAATTTCTTAGTTTTGCTCACTTAAATATTTTTACAAACAATTTAAATTAATGAAAAATTTTACGTTTGAATATAAAAATAGATTCTGCGTTTTCAAAATTTGGTCCAGTCAATAAAGCCATAAAAACAGCCCAATTAAAAAATCGCCGGTAAGCTGGATTTTGGTAAAGTCCCCCGAAAGTCCACATCATTTAAGCGCCGCCAACCATTTTACGTGGGGTTGGTGAAGGACCCCCAAAATGTTTTTTTACGAATAACTCCCAATTGGTAAGTTGTACAAAAAAAATGCTGAAGACCAATTTGTAGCTTGCAATATATCCTACAAAAAAGATTAACGTACTTTTTTTCATGCAAATAACCGTTTTCGAAATAAACCAATCAGAAGAGGGTTTTACTTTTCTATGTAGTTGGGCGACTTGATTCTAAAACTGTTCATTTTGTGATAAAAGCATCAATTTTCGTTGTTGGTACATTATATGGACATGATTTTAAGATATCGGCACACTCTATTTGTCCACCCCTTTTATGTGGGCAAATTAAAAAAAAAAATTCTAAAATAAAAAATGAAGATTAAAACACAACGGCAACAATTACAAAATTATGTTATAGCTTTTTTTAAAACCAGCAATTCATTCTTTATGTATGTTTTTAAATGAAGTTATTTAAGTGCTAAGTTCCTGAATACATTTTTAAACTCTTAATTTTTCGAAATTTATTTGAATTTATTCGAAAAACTAAAAGTTTAAAAATCATTTATTTAAAAACTAAGCACTTAAAAAACTTAATTTAAAAACATAATTAAAGAATAAATTACTGGCTTTGAAAAAAGATATAACGTGATATTGTAGGTGTTGCCGTTTTGTTTTATATTCATTTTCTATTTTAAATATTTTTTTTTTATTTGCCCCTCCCACCTTAAGGGTGGACAAATACAGTGGGCCGATATCTTAAAATAATGTTCATATAATGCACCAAAAAAATAAAAAAAATTGATGCGTTTATCACAAAATGCACAATTTTTTAACTTAGCCGCCCAACTATATAGAAAAGTAATACCCTTAACTCTTCCAGTTGGTTTATTTCGGAAACGGTTATTTTTATGAAAAAAAGTATGTTCATATTTTTGTAGGAAATTCTCAAAACTACGAATTAGTCTTTAACATTTTTTTTTACAACTTACTATTTGGGAGTTATTTGTGTAAAACCATTTTAGGGAGCCTTGAACCCCCTGTAAAATTGTTAGCGGTGCTCATATCGATGGGGACTTTTGACAGTGTCTTAAGAACACCTTGAGAAGGCTTATATACCAAAATCCAGCTTTCCGGCGATTTTTTCCTAGTCAATTGCCTTTGATTTTGGACTAATTCTTAGGAAGGCTATTATACAGCTATGAACAGAGAAATAGCATACTCATGAATTTTCTTATAAAAGCATAGTTTATTTCTAATTAAACATTTATATTTCTTTGTAGGAAACTCAGATATTATGTATTACATATTCTTTAAACCACAAAATTAAAGCAAACTCCTTAAGGTTAAATTATAAAAACAAATTGTTTGTTATGACATTATTTTTGCTCATCATCTCATTTTAAGGGAACTGAGATCTTCATTTATAAGCCGGTTACAGGTTTCTAGATCATGTCCCGATATGTATATTAAACCGTCATCAGCAAAGAGTTTGATTTTTGAATTTTTAACAACGCTAAGTATTGCTCCTTGTGGAAGACCGATATATATAGAGATTGATTGCGACACATTTTCACTAACTTTCGTGCATTGAGAAAGATTTAAGCCAGTTTAACTCCAAATATCATGCCATATCTACTTAATTTGTCAAATAGTATATTATGATTCACCGTTTCGAAAGCTCTTTTTTAGATCTATAAATACCGCCACTATAGTTTTATTTTGTTTGATTTCTTGTTTCTAGTCACTTATTACAAAATGTACACATGTTTCACACGAATGATTTGCTCTAAATCCAGGTTGATAAGTGGTAATAATGTTTTGACTGTCAATATGTTCTAATATTTGTATATGGACTACTTTTTCAAATATTTTTTCATAAATAGGCAACATGTTGATGGGACGATACACTTTACAGCAATTAGCATTATACACTTTTTTATTGGGACAATCAATGATTTTTCGGGAAATATACCAGTAGTTAGGGATACATTTATAACACGTAATAGAACAATTATATCTATAGTTCTTTTAACATTTTGATATTTAAAAAGTTAAAACATTTCTTATTAATATTGTTTATTGCACACAATTAATCATCACAGTTTATTGCCCGAAATTTAAATTCTATATTGCGCTCATTGACTAGGTTTTAATAATATTCTAAATTTATCACAAATTGGTTTAATTCTAAAATACTTTGTTACATTTTTTACATAATACTGCACTATTGTTAATTTTATTCACCGTTTTCAAATTTCACTTCATGTAGTGTATCTTTTCTTTTGTTGAGCACTTATTTTTTTAACTGTCTCCACATATCTTTGTGAATATTGGCTAATTCAATTTTTCTTCTTATAAAAATGGACTTTGTATATTTTATTTTGCTCTTTTAGATATTTCTATATTTACGATAATTTTCCCAGTCGGTGAGGTTATTAGTTATTATTTCAACTATGACCAAACGCGATCTCCTACGAGTGGGAATCTTAACATTATATTCACTATCAATTTTTTTTTACTTCTGTTTCTATTTTTTTTTCTGACAGCTTGTCACACTTAATCACTATTGCTCCATTCTGAACATTTTTAATATTATCTATTTTAAGAGACATATTGTTTGGGTTTATATTTATTTTTAAATCGTATATTAATTTTTAAATCGTACTGTGTTTTTTATTGTCCTTGTTTGTTTTGGCTTAATTATGATTTTTCTTTTACCATGTCCGCGTATGATATTGGGCTTTGTTTATTTTGCACAGAAGTTGATGCTTCATACACTGGCATGGGTAGAGGCATTCGACTCATTTCAGTTACCGAAATCAATGCATTAGTTACATCCGTCAATTCGTTGATCTTATCGTCAATCAATTTAATTAATAGGCACTCTTCACATAAAAAATGCAAACGAGGATTGTTTGATATGTACCCTAAATCTAATTGACATCCGACCATTTTAAATGGAATTTTTTACCGCACATTCCACTACAAGTGATTAATTCTTCGCGAGATTTTTTTCTTGTACATTTTGGATCACTACACTCCGTTTCCGTAATGGAAACGGAGTGTGCCATTTCAATATTAAAATTGCGTTCCTTCGCACTTTATATAAATTGAATGTTTAAACTATAATGAACACATAAATTCAGGAGAATATTGAAAATTCAACGTTCGGTGATGTATTTCCACGCGTCGCGATGTTATTTCCAAAATTTTAAAGCGTATTTTTACTCATTACTAACTATGACGAGCAAAAACAAGACGCACAATTGACCTACATACATTATGTATCGACTGTGTCACTACTCCCGATTCTTCGCGAGCTGTTGCGCAACTCAAAATTGACAACAACACTTATATCACAGTTGGGCATCAGGTACTTTAATTAAATTGCTACGGCATAGCTTTGTTTTTTTTTTTAGTTTTTTTTTTCAAACACTTGACGATCCTAGAAATTGCCTTATAATTTCCTTCAATATGCCTTTAAAACAAAAAAATTGGCGCTTTATTAGTTCCCCCGATAGCTTCTGGTAAATTCTAACGAGCTTGGTTGGTTTGCTCCCCAATTGACGCCAAAAAGTTTTTGAATTTAAAATTAGCATGGCTGACTAAGCACCATTAATAAAAGGATGGTTGTGGCAATGTGGATTTCGTGATATATGTATGCATAATTATAACTAACTCCCAACTGTTTAGTTATATTAAAATTGATAAATTAACTAAAAAGTTGATGAACACTGAATTCACGATGCAAAATATAAGTATATTCATAAACATAAAACTTCACATTGAGTAGCAAATCTTAACCAAAATGTTTGACACTAATGAGGTGACTCTATACGTGGAAATGTCGAAATTAAATCTAGGATAAAATTTAATCTAAATCGAAGCACCAATGAATTGTGTTTATACATATTCGTATTTAAAAAGTTTGAAATAAAAAGAAATTTTGCTAAAGTTGCTTTAGATCTTAAGTGGCGTATTCATAGTCAATTGCTTAACTCATTGTTTTACTAAACTACAGCTTTAAATCAAATGGATCAATGAATAGGTATTACTAATATAGTATTTTACGGATATAAGAATCTCTCATATAAGTTAAACTCGCTTATAAGAAACGTAATTCAAAACACCACGTCTTTCCTTCAATTTTGATTTAACTTATAAAAAGAAACTTGCATATAGGAAAAACATGGTTGTACATAAAGAGTTTCT
Organism: Epistrophe grossulariae; assembly: GCA_929447395.1. Classification (NCBI taxonomy): domain Eukaryota; kingdom Metazoa; phylum Arthropoda; class Insecta; order Diptera; family Syrphidae; genus Epistrophe; species Epistrophe grossulariae. Next base: position 116,713,109 of record OV839566.1, read on the forward strand.
TTAATTTTTTTTTCAGAACAAATATCAAATATTTACTCTATGAGGACCGAAAAACGCGTGCTCATAGGAGTGTGAGATTCTTACTTCACTAAAACCACCTCCACCTCCCGATTGCAACTAAGTTGAAACTTATCTAGCAATTTATTTTTAAAGAAGTTATACAACGTGTTGCAGGTAACTATCCGGCTCCTGCGTATTCCGCGATTTTAAAAGCAGTTTTCCGTTTACCGCACCAAGTCAGAAGGTTTAGTCCTTCGCAAGCGGCGTACTAAATTTGTCTCGTCAAGAATTTCGATAATAGTTCTATTAGCGTGTTCTAAAAGTCGTTTTCTATGCTTTCGCGCAAAATTTTTTATTTCAGATCGCTGTGTAGGTCGTCGTTTCTAATATACCACGGCGCATTAACAAATGATCTTAGCAATTTATTTTCAAAAGATTGTAAAATATTTAAATTAGAATCGCGAGTACAACCCCAGAGCTGGACCCATGTTCTGTAACTCGGCGATAACTTTTCGAGGCGATTAACGGCGAAAAATGAAACAAAACCCATAGGATTCCTATGAGTTTTGTTCCATTTTTGTTCCATTTTTCTCGAGTTACAGAACATGGGTCCTGTATACCATAAGTCCAGACAGGCTTAAGTACCTGCCATTATAAAATCAGCTTGTTTTCTATATTAAGCTTAGAGTGTTTCCCGAGTAACCAGTACATTTCTCTGAATTTAATGTTTAATTCTTCGCATTTCTTTTTTACATGCGGCTTCCATTTTAATTTTGCGTCTAAATTCATACCGAGATATTTAGCTTCGTTTGCGAATGGAACCCGAGTTGTATTTACAAATACAGGTAATCTGTCGATTTTTTTGTACGTAAAGTCCACGTGGACTGGTTTAAATTCGTTGAGCGCTATTCGCCATGTTTTTGTCCCTTCATTGACATTATTAAGCGCGTTTTGTAATTTTACTGTAGCTTCGTTGATCGTTTTGCCCACTGCTAGTATTGTAGTGTCGTCAGCAAACGTGGCTACAATAGTGTCTTCTGTTTGAGGTATATGATGTCTTTTATTTACACATCAAAAATTGGACCTAGAACACTACCTTCTGGTACCCCCGCCACTATTTCTTTGAAGTCAGAATACTCATTTCCATGTCTCACACGAAAGATTCTATTCTCCAGATATTCTTTAAAAATCGTGTAAAGTCCATCAGGCAAAACTTGTCTTAATTTGAATTTGAGGCCTTCGTGCCAGACCTTGTCAAAGGCTTGCGACACGTCTAAGAAGACTGCAGAGCAAATTTTCTTTTCTTCAAAAGCTTTCTCGATGACGTCAGTGATTCTATGCACATGGTCAATTGTCGAGTGCTTACTTCTAAAACCGAACTGATGTTGAGGTAATAAGTGATTTTCTTCTATTATTGGTTGCAGGCGCATTAGTAATATTCTCTCAAAAACTTTCGACACTACAGGAAGAAGCGAAATGGGTCTATAAGATTTCTTTTCATGCGATGGTTTACCTGGTTTCAGAACCATTATAACTTCCGCAACTTTCCATTGGCTCGGGACATACTGAAGCCTTAGAGTGGCATTTATTATATAAAGGAGGTTTATTAATCCTTTACGAGGGAGCATTTTAAGAATTTCTGCCATTATTAAGTCATATCCTGGAGCTTTCTTGGACTTCAGCTTTTTTATTTCTCTACTTAATTCGGTGAGAGTAACATTTCTTGTTCCGTACATTTCACTTGTGGTAAGATTCACATTTATATTTTCATTTAGCGCTTCTCCATGGAATGGTTTAAATGTTTCCTCCAGGTAATCCGCAAACAAATTCGCTTTCTCTTTGTCGCTTTTTGCCCATTCGTTTTGGTCATTCTTAATCGGAGGTGCTGCGAGCTTTGGCTTTTTAATAGCTTTCCACAGCGAGTAGTTGGATTCTTTTCCTGCTGTCAAGTTTTCAAGGTAATTTCCAACTTCATTGTTTTTGAAATCTGATATCGTCTTTCTTATTAAAATTACACAAGCGATTTAAGGTTGCTTTGTTCTTACGTGCTTTTCGTTTCTCTTTAACTAAATCCTTTATTTCTTGGGGATATTTAATGCCTTTAAATGGTGTAATTATTCTTTGGTTGGGGTGTTATCCCATGCGGCTTTTTGAACGATATCAACGAAGTTATCTACTGCGTCTTCAAGCTCAAGAGAGTTTGTAGTGATACCCTTAATTCAACGTTGTTCTCGATATCTCTCTCAAATCCTTCCCAGTTTGTTTTACCATTGGTTAGTCTGGGTGTTTTTTTCATTTTTAATTATATTTTCATTCATAGTAAGAATAGCGGCAGAATGATCAGAGAAGAGATCAAGGCTTTCCGTTATGTTGATATGATTTGAGAGTATTCCTTGGGTCTATAAGATTTGGTTCAAGTAACTTGATCAAGTTTGTAAATTCAATTTTATCAACTTTACATCGAGTAGGGCAGTAAATTGAAGACACATTGAGTGAAACATTTTTAGTTCTAACCTGGACACTGATTAATTGCATTGATTCAACCTCTATTTTTAGGCCTATCGTGTGTTCGATGCACTTTTTTATACATAATGAAGCTCCTCCTCTTGCTTTGTCCGACGGATGAACAGCGTGGTAGTCTACAAATCCGCTGATAATAAAATTAGACTTTTTTTTGACGTGCGTTTCTGATATCAGACTAAAAAATGCGAATTTATAACAGTTATAACAGTTTATTACATGTTTTATTCTAACTAGCCTACACATGCGAGAAATTTGGCAATTACATAAAAATAAAAGACGCACGACAACAAACAAATGCAGTTTTTGAACAAATTATTAACATTTTTAAAGTAAATTAAAATTCGTCAAATCAGCAGGTAATTTCGCTTCGTTTGACACCTCATTTGTCAAAATCGGTGTAATATGAGAGTCGGAAAGTGAGTCTAGACTTTAGAAATAATATATACATATGATTAATTATTAAACATTTTCAATGGGTTTGTAATGTATGTGTGTTATATTTATTTCAATCGCTATCACCTTCTTATTACACAAAACGTCTTTATATACATGGGCTTAAAAACACGGATCATCCCCTAATTAAATTATATCTTCATCGAAAGCTTCTAAGCAGTTGTTGAATAATATCCACTGTTGACTTAATGCATATCTCACCGAAAAGTCGAACCAATCTTAAAATCATTTTAGTAATCGAACTGATCCGACTAAAGTACAATCCTCATATCTCTTCTGGTGCAGTTAAAGCAGCCAGTAGAGAAATTATAGCATAGTAAATTCATATTATAAAGCGCCTATTTGTATTTCTACTTAGTTCTAAAAAGAACTAAAAAGTTCTCAATTTAAGTAAGATCATAACCTAGACGATAATTCCTATTTTAAATATTTGTTTTCAACTTTCATCTAAAAAGCATTTAAACGTTTTTTTTAATTTGAATATTTTTAGGTTACAACTGGAATAAATGATTTAGACAAAAACGAAGTGAATATTATTTCTGGTGCTTTGGAACTTCGAAGAAAAACAGTTGGTGAAGTTATGACACACATCGAAGACGCATTTATGCTTTCCCTCGATTCTATACTTGATTTTGAAACAGTTTCCGATATAATGAAGTCTGGATTTTCAAGAATACCCGTTTACGATGGCCATCCGAAAAATATTGTTACATTACTTTATATCAAAGATTTAGCATTCGTTGATACCGATGACAATACTCCATTGAAAACCTTGTGTGAATTCTATCAAAATCCTTGTCATTTTGTTTTCGAAGATGTTACACTCGATATTATGTTTAATCAATTTAAAGAAGGCAATAAAGGACACATGGCTTTTGTGCACCGTGTTAATAATGAAGGTGAAGGTGATCCCTTTTACGAAACAATTGGGCTTCTTACTTTAGAAGATGTTATTGAAGAATTGATTCAATCTGAAATCATTGATGAAACTGATGTATTCGTGGATAATCGAACAAAAGTCAGAAGACAAAGAAATAAAAAACAAGACTTCAGTGTATTTGCGGAAAGGAAAGAACACCAGGCTATTCGTATATCGCCTCAATTGATTTTAGCCACATTCCAGTACTTAAGCACAGGTAAATTCCAATTAAATTATTATGACAAACAAACAATAATAATATATATATTTTTGTTGTTGTTTTTGTAGCTGTTGATGCTTTCAGAAAAGACACAATTTCAGAATCTATCCTGCGTCGTTTACTTAATCAAGATATCATTCACCACATAAAAAGCAAAGGCAAAGAAAAAGACGATCCCAGCTTGATTATTTTCCAGCAAGGCAAACCTGTGGACTTTTTTGTACTTATATTGGAAGGTCGTGTTGAAGTCACTGTCGGAAAGGAAAATTTATTATTTGAAAGTGGTCCATTTACTTACTTTGGTACACAAGCACTTCTGCAGAATATTGTTTTAGGTAATTTTTTCTATGCGCATTTATTTAAAAAAAAGATAAATATTCATATCGATTTTTATTTGTGGAATGTGAAACTTATAGATTCACCAAATCAGACACAAAACCAAATCAAAGGCTCTTTACAATCTCTTAATGTCGATTCGGTTTTGCGACAGACTTTCGTACCAGACTATTCTGTTCGTGCAGTTGGTGATGTTACGTATATAGCAGTGAAGCGTAGTCTTTATCTGACTGCAAAACGTGCTACATTATTGGAAAAGTCGCGAAAATCAGGAGTTGAAAACGAAGGAGAGGCGATAGACGCTGAAGTCGAAAAGGTAATATATTTTCTGCTATAAAAATATTGATTATTTTTTTTTTTATTAAATTTTGTACAATTCCAGTTGCTGCATTCACTTAACGAAGATGATCAACTTCCACGAGCTAATCCTAAAAAGTCTATATTATTGAAGAGTGGCAGCACGACTCGCTCACCATCCTTAAATGTAAGAATATTATAATTTATATTATTATCATATTTGTATATACATTTACTCGCTGTTATCCTCTCGCTTTGTTGTTCAGTTTCTGAAACGACGAAAAAAATCGTTCCTACTTAAGATAACAATGTGTGATAAATCGAAGCAAAGATTCGTTTCCGAACAAAGTCATGTTTACGATAATTTTGGAGTATTATCGAGAACAACTGAAGGGACTGGTGAAAAAATTTTATACAAAGAAGTTAGAACCAAAGTTTCCTTAACGATGGGACAGTCTACTAGCAATTTTCATATTGCTTTTCAAAAAGGCTGTAGTATATTTTATTTATTATTGTTCCTCCCGCATAGTTCGAAAAAATTAGATATTTATTCATTCTTCTAACAAGCCAAATATAAATCATATGACGTTTGATGTTGTTCTAATCGGTTGGTATATTTCTCATGGCACTAGCTGTACCAATATACGCTACTTTCTGAATTTTTGTAATCGTTTTAAGACAATTTTAAATTGAGTTTTTCAAAAATGACAGGACTCGTCGTAGGTAAACCAAACACAGTTTTTCGATTTTCTTGATTTTTACTTCCGATTTATTGGATTCGTAAAAAAATAAACCTTGGTATTTAAATCAAACCCGACATTGCGATTATAGAAAAGACGAAAAAAGTAATGAAAATTCATGTTCTGCATTTCGTTTCATTCCCTGAAAGTATTCAATCCACTTTGTATATGCTGCTTCTTTAATATTCCTATAATTTTGTTCTTATTTAAAAAAAAATATATTTGTTTTTTTCTTTTCAGGAACAAACACTTAGTGACAAATTGTCTACTACTACAAATAATACAAAAAATCGTAGTAACGCAGGTAGTCCTGAAGCCGATAAAAGTGGAAAGGAAATTGTAAACAATCATACAATTGCTGAACCCCAAAATGACGTTGACTCACTGGAGAATAATTCAATTGTCACGGCTCCGTTACTTCCAAAAACTTTAGATACTTTCAAGTAATAATTACGAGAGAAAACTTAACCGGCATAATGTTAATTAGTTTCACTACCGTTGTTCTGATAATTTTTCGGAAATTAATTTTGTTTTTAAACGTATACCTCGAAATGTACATTTTCGTACACTTGCAATTGTCTCTGTACTTAAGTAAACATCTAGGACCTTTCTAACTAAAGTTCTCTTATTCTATATACCTAAATATATATATAATGGATTTATCCGAGATATTTCATGTAAAAAAATAAACTTGTAGTAATCTTATTACTGCTGTTATTTGGTATGTATGTACGTTTTTTAAAGATTTTACATGCGACCGTTTTTTTTTGTTTTTTAGTAGCTTACAATCAGTATAACTGAAAAGAAATTTTTTATTTAAGTTGAAAAATGAACAAATCAAGGAAATACTAATTTAATATCGAAAATAAAATAATACTGTTATTAATATTCTTGTTATTATTGTTGTTCAAATGCTTTTATCGTAATTGTTGTTTTTTGTCATTTCTTAGATGGTTGGTTTATTTCTAAAACTGTGAAATATCTTTAATCCCATTCACTAATTTTCGGAGAATGATAAAAGATAAGCATCTTCTGAAAAAGACATTTTTTAAAACCCAAAAGTTTGTATCCGATATTCCAGTGGACAACAATGATGTCATGGCCACTTTTGCAGATGATACTGCCATTTTAGTGCCTGAGAAATGCTTTTTAAAGGCTGCAACAAATATGTGAAATGTAACAGATAAAATAAGAAATTGGCGTATCAAAATAAAAGAAACAAAATCAACTGATATAAACTTAACAAACAAAAAGATTATAAATGTTACAATTTTAATCAACAGTAAAGCTGTGCCTTACTCCGGTACTGCAAATAATCTGGAATGAATTTGGATGCCAAGTAAAGTTGAAAAAGCACATCAAAAATAAAAGAACTAAACCTGAAATATAGAACAAATTATTGGTTAGTGGCTGAGAACACTGACCTATTCGGAATAAAATAATGCTATACAAGCAAGTACTGAAACTCTTTTATACTAATGGTATCTAACTATGGGGCTGTACAAAGAAACCAAGTACAGAAACCATCCAAAAATTCAAAAACAAAGTCCTTAGTGGTATAATATTGGTATATTAGAATAGAAATAGTTAATTAGTAGAAAACACCCTGTATCACACTTCCTCCAATGTGATTTTGTACTAAGAAATACAAATCTTTTGTCGATCTTTAATAGATTGGTTCTTATTTTCCGATGGTTTTAGTGCGGTATAAGTCCCACAATAGTTAATTCTTGTCATTTGAAGATTTCCATCTGAAAAGAAAAAACTATGTGCATCATTAAACATACACGATTAAACTAACTTTTTTTCTGTAAAAAAAAAACATTTTCACTAGACATATCTATATGATTTTAACTTGCAATCAACGGTGCGGGTTTTTATTACTTATTTCGTAAAAAAGTGGTTATCTGAGGTCCTACGAAAGTTAATCCTATTCGAAAGTGCCCTTCGTTCCACTTTTAAATTGGTTCTCTGTAAAACTTTCGAAATACATAAAATAGTATTTAATATTTATTAAATCCCAAAGTAATAGATCTAATTCCGCTTTAGAAATAGCGTACAAAATATTCGTTTTCAGAAAATTTAATTTTAGAACGAAACACACATGTTCTGCATTCGACTTATTTTGAATTCACATGACGAAATTGAGTTGTGTGTTCCACAATTCGTTCGAAATGCTAATTGTGAAGTGAAATTTCGAAAATTAAAACTGAGGTTCTGCATTTCGGTTTATTAATTTATTACCTATTATTTTCATAGGAAATATACAGATAAAAAAATATAAAATTCATCTAAAAAATTCATATATATGTAGGTATGCCGCCGATTTGATTTTTCTCGCAAAATTGTTCGGCAATTTTTTTTCGTTTCCCTTTTTCCCTTATAAATGCATATGATAATGAACCCATATTCATCTGCAGTGTAATTTCACTCTAAAAAACAATTCAAAATGGATGCACCTTGAATTTTTACAATTCATTTGCCACTCTAGTAAAGATTAGTATCTTTTTTGTTGAACTTTTTTCCACGATATATTCGATTTTGAAGGCAGTTGGAATGAAAAATAATACATGTAGTCGTCGAGATATATTATGTTATTCATGAAAATTTAACTTCAGAAATTTCTTCAGCCGTGACTATTTCATCTAACACATTTTTAGATGAAGATCAGTTTATTTGTTGCCTTGTATTTACGAAGTAAAAATAAAAAACAAAAACCAAAATGTTTAGATGATTAAATTTTTAATTCCTTAATCAGATATTATATATAGATATTTATGAAATTATGTACAGTTAAAGCTAGAGTATTGATTCTGCAAGTTAGTTATGGTCCTGTTGCTCCTATATTAATGTTCTTCCATTTTCGACATGCATGATTTTCTTCTCTTGCGCACATATGAACGCAAACATCGACCAGATGAGGGGGAATGTTTAATGTCATCGTAACCTAAAAATAAAATAACAATTAGTTTGCTTCATATTTATAAGAGTGAATTATTAATAAACCATATTATAAATAAAATTTCATGATCAAACATCTATCATGATTTGAACTGCCAATGGATTGCTTTGACGTTGCTGATTCAAAAGTATTATGGTTATTCATTTTTGTTCTAGTTCTTGAACTTAACGAAAATGGTTGCGAACGAAAGTTAACTATTTGGCTCTCGAAAATCTCAAGGTCGTATAGTAGAACAAAGAGTGTCGAGGGATCGTTACGAGTGACCGTAAATCAAACAGTTTCTACAAGTCTAGTGTTAAGAAATATTCTCTCTGTTTTGAAAAAGTTCATGGCTCATGATTTCAATTTTAGTCCAAATTCACAACGTATCGTTGCAGAGAGGATGCACAATCACTTGCGTCAAAATTCATAAAGCCATCAAACTGGCATCAGTTTTAGTAGGTTTACCATAACCTCAAACACTGTAATGTAGGTGTCTAATGGTTGTATAGAAATAATACTAAAAATATACATGTATAAACACATGCTGCCAAAACTAGTTTATTATTCACTCGAATTAAAAAAAAATTAAATTTGGATGTACATAAATTAATTTATATTCTTGATTTAAATCGAGTTTAAAGTTTTACACGTCTGTTCTGATTTTCGGTCTAATACCGAAACTTACCGTTTTCGAATTTTCGCAGTTCTGTGTTCCGTATTGTTTTAAATTTTACGGATTGAAGGGTGTTCTATGAAACGAACGGATCTGAAATCCGCCAAATATTTGACGTTTTCAATTCGGGCATCTTTTTGTTGGCGGCAGGCGGATTGTAGATTCGGTTGATGAATAAATGTAAGTTATTATTGATTCAAAATAGCTTTTAACGGCCTTTAAGTCCTACAAAATTTACCCGATTTGCCATTCCAGCATAGTTGAGGTACATTAGAAATGAAAAAAGCATTTATGTATTTTAAAACTTTGAATAATAAATTTAGAGAAATGATAAAATTTCAATAAAAATTTGAACATTTTAACTCAAAATTCAAGCTTTAAAGTTACAACAGCTGACAGATCATTTCATATTTGAAACTAAGTTTGCTACAATTTGTTTCATTTAACTACGTTTAACTACATAAACTACGTAGCAAATGTGAAAAATGTAGTGGCCATCCCTGCCTACGAACACTTCTCCTTTTTTGTGTCCGTTTTATCATCTTCTTCGTTTTCTGTTTCCTCAGACCAGTAAGAACATGGCATGAACGCAATAATTTTGTCTATTCCCCTGAGGTTTCGCCCTCTTTCTCTACTCGACGTTACACTTTTTTGAAATTCTGTTGATTTTTTCACATTGTTAGTAGGTATGCCTCCGCTTAAACATTTCTAATGTTAAAAATTGGCGTTTCGTCCCGGCGATCTCACTTGGACTCATCAGTTGACTAGTTTGGGCCTTTGTCAATATGCAATTTTTGCAAAGTTCAGTTCATCTTACATAGATTTCATGACGAATGCCTAGTGTGAACTATATCCAACAAGACTAGAATTCCCAATCATTAAATTGGAAGTTTTTGTTTTTAGCCCAGGGCCTGGCTAGTTTATATAAGAAGGTTTTTTTTAATAATACAAATTCTATATACTATACTACTGAAATCCATCAGCCAAGTAGAAGACTTAGCACTATTTAAATGGACTTTGTTGAATTATTGATTCAAAATAGCTTTAACGGCCTTTAAGTCCTACAAAAATTGGCGTTTCGTCCCTGCGCGCGATCTCACTTGGACTCATCAATTGATTAGTGAGGGCCTTTGTCAATAAGCTATATCTGCTAAGTTCAGTTCATCTTACATAGATTTCATGACGAATACCTAGTGTGAACTAGTTATTATTGTTTCTTAATAAAAAATGTTATATTCAACAATAATAAATGGAAGCCTACCACACAACAACCATTTGTATTATTGGTTGCTTTTGTGGAAAAGCATCCCGACCTAGGGAAAGGGTTAATACTGACAAAAGGCTAGACTGCAGAGTATATCGATAGATTGTGGGAAGAACTTACGAATGATTTACATGCCTTAGAAATACCAAGAAGAGACTCTTCTGGGTGGAAAAAAGTAAGCAATTAGCCATGAAATTGGCTTTATTTACGTTATTTATATGTGTGGTCGGCGTAGTCCATCGGATTACAAAGTTTTTAATAAAAACACAAAAAAGAAAAAGCTACAACCGGTGGTGGAAATTATATCTATCGCCCTTGAAAGAAACTGTTTATAATTTAAAATAATAAATAAAATTTAATTCATAGGCAATTTAGGATTTGTGAATTGAAAAAAATTCAATTCATAAGCTAATTGGGATTTGTGAATTGAAAAAAATTTAATTCATAAGCTAGTTGGGATTTTTGATTTAAAAAAATTCAATTCATAAGCAAGTTGGGATTTGTGAATTGAAAAAAATTCAATTAACAACAAGCACTTAAGTAAGTGCACCACCAAGTTTATAGGCTGGAGTTATAGCTATTTCACGACTGCCAGGCTGATCATCAGACTAATGCTGAAAAAATATAATTTGAAAAAAATAAAATACACAACTACACATACTTGTTCGTCCTGATTGATCATATTTGTTCAACAGCTTTCTTGCCTCTTTTAATTTCTTCAATAAAATTTCATTTTTTCGCCTTTCAATAGCCAGTTCCTGCGTAAGCTGAGATTTTGACTTGAATTCCAAAGAGCAGAGAATCCTGTAAATAATTGTGATGTTTCAAATGCAAATAATAATTAAGAGTTAATTTAATAAGGACTTACGGATGATTAAATATCGTTATAGAAGAAGGTCTTTTTTCTGGATCTGGATGAGTCATCAATTTGATAAGATCATTGAATTCTCTACTCAAAGTGGGAATATCAGGAATATTACCATTTCTCAATTTATGCCAATCTGGTCCATTTTTCGGAAGCGGTCCACCTCCAGCTGCCTCGTATAACGTTATGCCCAGAGAAAAGATATCCGCTTTAAACAAATGGCTAAAGTCTTCTTGCAAAATTTCATTTGGTAGATATCTGCAATCGCCCTCTTCTACATGCGCTTCTTTAACTGAAGTCACATGACCCAAATCACCTATTTTATAAGTAATTATGCATTCTGTACTATCAAGTTCATCGTAGATTCCATCGATGTCATCATCATATGAGCTATCCGATATCAATGGTAAGCATTTCGATGTTACTTTTGTCAAAAAAATGTTTCCTGCTTTTAAATCCATATGTACTAAGTCATTGGAATGGATATATTTAAGTCCCTCAGATACATGTAAAAGTAAAATTTTTAGCTCGGGCTCGTTTAAAAATCGTTTTTGTATAAACGATTGTAGACTTCCGCCATTGCAAAATTCATTTTGAATCAACATATGATTATCTTCCGCCCAGGCAGAGTAGTATCTTACAACATTGTCGTGCTTGCCAAGAACTGCATGAGCCCAAACTTCGTTTAGTGCTCTTTTTCTGTAATTATCGAAGATTTAATTAAATATAATATTCGTTTTTTTTCGATATTAATTTCTTACTCAAATGAGCTCCCAGCAACAGGCTTTATACTTTTTTTAATAGCATATATACATCCATCAAGTCGGTTAAGGCACTGATAAACCAAACCGAATTCACCAACACCTGGAAATGTAAAATTTAACAGTAAATTATTCTGTTGATAATAATATTGATATTTTTTAACAATTTGCCAACTTTTTTTATAAAATAAAAAACTTGAATTACACAACACTAGCTTTTTCAATAGACAATCAATTACTGGAAATATAAATAGGCCGTAGGTGACTAAAGTCGGAAGCCTCAAATAAGATCACAGCCAACTTTTGTCGTGAACGGCGAGAATTTGTGTTGTTAATATTATGGAACGTGGTTTCAAGAGGACACCATAGTCTACAGGTTTTTTCAAAAAGAATAAGTTTTAATTATATTAACGAGCGCCTAATTGCTAATTTCGTCAACATAAGCTTCACGTACACGCATACAACAGAGAAGAAAGAAAATTACACCTAAGAAATGTTCTACGAGCTTCTGAAAGAGACTAGTCCTAGTCAATCTAAACGGCAACCTATAAGCTAAGACATCTATGGTGGTACAGCCGAATAGTACACCTTGCACAACATTTTCAAAAATGGATTTTATTTTATTATAAGCTTAATACAAGCGGGATTTAAAACTAAACAGAATTTACTATTTTATATAAAGTAAAGATGTTCGAAGTAAGAGAGTTTGTATAAGTAAAGAAGACCTAAGAGAAGGATACCGTTTTAAAGCAGGCTTACTTATGTTGGGGTTGAAGAACGAAGAAAAATTCACGAAATTCTCTTCATTCATCGACTACTTACAGGTTCAGTTGACTGCATTACTCTTTACAACTCTATCTTTTTTAATACCAACCCTCGTAACATACGAAATCCCCTTCTCTTCTACATACCTCCCACCGCACGTCTTATGGCTCTAATGAACCAATCTCCCGTATGCTGCGGAGTGTTAACTTATACTCAAGCAACTTCGATTTTAACCTCAGCACCCCTTGTCTAAAACTCCGTCTCCTGAATCATCCTCCTCACTAACCACTAAACGTAGCTATAAGTTTCTTAGTTCTTAAGTTAGATTAAGCATTAGCTTGTAATTAAGCCGAATAAATGGGGGTATTGCCCCACCAAAATTAAATTAAAATTAATAATTGTTTAACAAAAATGTCGGCAGTATCACGGCGTAAATTGATGGATTGAAGGTTCAATAGTTTAGGATAAAAAAGAAGGTTATAGGGATCACCCGGCCAAGACCTGGAAATCTGCGCTGGACGGCTTCAATACGTTCTATGTGAACTTGATGATATGGGGACCATACTTGGGAGGCATATTCTACTAGAGGTCCAACGAATGTTATATAAAGGGATTTTATTAAATAGCGACAAAAAAAATCTATTAACCAGCGTTTTACGAAGTGATTTGCTACTATGAAAATTACCGATGGATTTGTCGTAAAAGTAAAACGAATTAAATACAAAACAAACAAATAATAATTATGAATAAATTTTGTGGACAATAAAATATTTTTATGATTTAACTCTTTCAAGGACATAAGGATGTTTGCTACTAAAGCTAGAAATTTAACAAACAAAAAAATTAAACTCAAATTACTTACCTATCAATGAGATTTCCAGAAATTCCTTTTTGTATCGACTTATATTTGTATCTTGAAGAGCTAAACGTTTTGGAGCCTGTAAAAAATCAGCTGCATTATCTTCCAGTAAATCGATGGAGGCAAAATCGGAATTTAGGAACGATATTAGAGACGATGTTTTCTGGTTCTCTCGGCCAAACTGTGTACGACATCGTTTTTTATTTTGTGCCAATAAACCTATCGAAGAAAATAAGAAATTTATGAAAAAAAATTAAACTAAATAATATATGAAACATACTGTTAGGAGTAAATGGATTCACATTAGCCGATTGCATTGAATTATCTAAAACTCTATTATGCAACGGAACGGGTTTTGGCTTTTCCAATGGACATGATTTTTTGATATCTGTATTATCGCATGTCTTTCTTTCCGTTATGCAGTGGCCTTCAGCGTTAGTTAAATGGTTGAAGCTTTTCACTGATGATTTCTGAATTATAGTTTTTGGAGTTGCCGGAGTATCGAATAATCTGAAAAAAAAGATATTGTGGGGAGGTATTTAAATTATGTAGCCATTTCACATGTTTTTGAAATTGCCTAGCTCTCTAATTAAAAAAAATTAATAGAATTTCTACCATCAGAAGAAACTGTATTTTTTTTAACATTAGAAATGTTTAAGCGGAGGCATACCTACTAATAATGTGAAAAAATCAACAGAATTTCAAAAAAGTGTAACGCCGAGTAGAGAAAGGGCGAAACCTCAGGGGAATAGACAAAATTATTGCGTTCATGCTATGTTCTTACTGGTCTGAGGAAACAGAAAACGAAGAAGATGATAAAACGGACACAAAAAGGAGAAGTGTTCGTAGGCAGGGATGGCCACTACATTTTTCACATTTGCTACGTAGTTTATGTAGTTAAACGTAGTTAAATGTAGTTAATGAAACAAATTGTAGCAAACTTAGTTTCAAATATCAAATGATCTGTCAGTTGTAACTTTGAAGCTTGAATTTTGAGTTAAAATGTTGAAATTTTTATAGAAATTTTATTATTTCTCTAAATTTACTTTGTATGTACATATATGAAATTGTAGAAAATAAGACGTGTAGTTTATTAAATTAACTACGCGTAGTTAATGATGTAGAAAATGTAGTGTAGTTAATTCGGCCAACAATGTTCGTAGGCTTTCCAGATTTGTATGTGAAGAAGAGCAAATTTAAAAAAAGAATTTATTCAAAGTTTTAAAATACATAAATGCTTTTTGCATTTCTAATGTACCTCAACTATGCTGGAATGGCAAATCGTGTAAATTTTTGGATTTGGGTTTTCAATTTTGTTTTTAACATAAAATATATTTGTTTATAACTACATATGTTATAATATAATGATATTATGTTGGTATTGAAGTCTAGGACTTGTATAGTGTTTCAAAAGTCAAAAACTCAAAAAGGACAGCGCTAGTCAAAAAGCAGATGAAATTCAAATTGCAAAATCTTTACAAGAATAAATTTCACCATGCGATTTTTAAAACTTTTGTATGTTTGTTGTGGCAAGGGTAGAAAAAATAGCTGAGATTGGTAAAAATGTAGAGTTGTGGAGTTATCGAGTTATTTGATGGTGCTGCGAGCTACAGTTACAGCTACAACGATTTGTTTCAACCACTACTCTTTAGTATCATGATTATTAAGATAACTTGTTGAAAAGAGGTAGAAATGGCGGCCACTAGCAAACTATCTTAGTGCCTCAATTAGCGCTAAGGTGCGTCGTTTTAATATCATAACTCATTAAAATTTGAGTTAAAAAAGATTTGAAAAGAGGGATATGTGGAATGTGGATGTGCTTACACAAATACAGTGCTAGCACCCAGCATTACGGCGTATAAACAGTGAAGTATGTATAAAGGGTCAAAAACAAGCATATCTGATTATAGGTGGGGGTCTATCTCACCTCGTTTGGAAGGTAGGGGCAATTTTAGAAAAAATGACTTAAAAGGAAAAAAAAAATTATTAAAAAACAACGGCAATACTTACAATGAAGTACTATACCGAAAGCCAGAAATCTGTTTTTAATCCTAAATTTAAAGTAAATTATTTATGTCAATAGCTTTTGAAAAATTCGCATGCAAACTCGAAATTTTGATAAAAAAAAGTTTAAACCAATTATTTTTTTTCAAAATAGTGAAATGAAGTGCTAAATTGGATTTTTGTGGTCAATTTTTATATCAATTCCAAATCGAACACAGAAAACCGAATGGTTTTATGTCTTCTAGTTTTTGAGAAAATTGAAAATTAGTAAAACTACTTTTTTATGAGATTTTTGTTTTTTGGTATTTACGGTGATTTCACTCCTTGGCGCCTAAGTTATCGTACTCTTGCCTTGATCAACATTGTACGCCCAGAGTTCGCCAGCAATATACTCAGCTAGGTAATTTGTTGGCTGGTTCAGAGATGTCCAATGATTTGTTCCCTTAGGAGGATCGCACAGTTACAGGGTTGAGATGTGACCATTCATGGGACCTCAGTCTGCTCTCTCCACATGATATAAGTTCTCCAAAGAATGTCCTTACCTGCCCTGCCCATAACATCAGACCTGATCCTTGGAGTGAGTACAGCGGATTTAGGTTATGATAAGGTTTAGGATTGCGGTACCATAGCTACCGGGAATTTTTCTAGAGCCAATGAACGACTGTTTCCTTTTCCTGCTGGTCCGCACAACTACGACAGTGAGTAGTGGGGGGAATGCCAAGCTTCACCCCATGCTCAAAGACTGCCAAGTGTCTTGCCTGGGTCGGCTTATTAAGTCATTTGTACGGGATTTACTATAGGTGACCGAAACCTTTCTTGAGGTGATGCATTTTGTCATCTTATTTTGAGATACCATTGTATCGGAAATTATGATTAGCAAAATCTTGCAATGGGTTTGGTAGGAGCAAAACAGAAAACAAATTCTTTAAGTGATGAAGCAAATTCTATAGAAATATAGAACAGAAAATCTTTGGTGAAAAATGCCCAAGTCAAATCAATTCAAAGACTGAAGTGGTTTTATGGACCACCTGACAATATGGAATCATAATCAAACCTCGCACGGATGTAGGCGTTATAGATTACAGCTACATAGGAAGGGGAAACAAATTTCTTGCATTGTCAAAGGATTGGTAGAGGCACATCTTTTCGCCCTGCATCAGCAGATCTTTTTTTATAGTTTTTTCAGATTTGTTGTTTTTTTTATTCTGGTTGAAGGAATTCACAACTGCTGGTCCAGCCTAGATCAGAACATTAACTATTTTACGCAGTGTTTCATTGATGTGAGTTACGAATTCCGGGGAAAGTTAAAAAACCACTACATAAATTGAAACTAATGACCTTGGTATCTATGATCAGATTATCACTCTGAACTAAGGTCATTCTTGAAGTGCTGACCCACAATAAGCAAAACGATTGTTGGATATTGGGATTTTGATCAGAATTAGAAAAAAAATTTAAACTTAGTTTGTTAGCTTTCGCAGTTTTTAATGCACTGTACGAAAAAAAACCCAAAGGCAGGTAGGTTTGCTTTATTTTTGTTTATCCTATTTCGACAACAAGATGCAACTTACTGAAAAGCTGATCTTATAGCGCACTATATTTGCAATTAAAATTAAATTTACTCTGAGCATACATACCTTAAAGCCCTAACCTTTCGGTAAGGAGGTGATAGAGAGCTTTGTTGTACAGGTTTGGTTGCTTCCGTAGGCAACTCATTAACACGTATAGGAGGAGCCTTTTTAAATGTTTGAAATGGTGGCGAGCCAAATGTTAGTTTTCTTGGTTGAATGGTTCCGAAACTGGGCGATGATTGCATCTTGTTTTATATTTATTTATTGAGAAATATTCTCATAGCAAACGTAAAAAACAACGAAGGTAAATATATAAACTTAATTCAAACACAATAAAAATTAACAAAAATATTTGTATTTACTACTAGTTTCTAGTTCTTTTAAAATTGTTGCTTGTATTCAAATTTGAATTTTTTAATTCATAAATGACAACCACATGCCAAAATTTCCAGTTCAGTTTCAGTGCTTCGAGGAAAATAATCCAATAGTTTATTTCCATTCCAAGGTAGGCATTATTTCGCTTAAACGGACCCACATTAATAAAAACGCGTTGAACGACGCGTGTGGCGAATGTTGCATTTTGCTGAAAATTCAGTTCTAGGTTCAATTGCACATCTGTCTGCACGTTTTCAAGCGGCTTCATTGGCAATATTTGAAGAAATAAATTGCCTTGAATATTGCCTAATTTTACAGTTTTGCTGTCAAAATATTGAGGAAAAAAATGTTAAGCGATATCTTTGAGATCTCATTTATCTGAACAAGCCTATAGCGTTTTCCACAAACTATCTTTGTCTTTTCTCTTTCTAATTTGACAGTTCTATATGGAGAGAAAAAATTCTATATAAACAATTATGATTACATATACAACGACAAATCACAATCGGCGATTTTCTTTTTTAACTCCAAGTGGGGCACTGAACTGTCAAAAAAGTTACTTTTTAACTCGGAGGGCTCTGAGCTCTCAACTTTCATTTGTTTTTTAGCTCATAGCTCGATCGGCGTTCGTTCGATGAGCTCAGAAAAAAAGGCTCATCATATCGAGCAAAATCTGAGTGCAGCTAACTTCTTACAATTTTCATGTTATTTGACAGATTACTAAGCATGAGCACTGATCTCTATAATGGCCGTGTTTTTTTTGCAAGCCCTGGGGAATTGGATGAAAAAACATAATATACTGGATAGTAGGCGTGTTTTTTTGCAAGCCCGACAGCGGGGATTAGCGACGCCATAACAGTAAATAAACATGGAGTTTTCATACAAACTATCGATAACATGTATGCAATTCATACACTGATCTCTATAATACACTAGATAGTCACTGATCTCTATAATAGGCGTGTTTTGTTGACTTTTTAATGTGAACATTAAGAAATCTTTCACATTAAGCCAACTTTTAACATGCAAATGCAAAAACAAACAAGTTAACAGCACATTCAAACTTCAGTAAAGCCTCAACTACATAAGCCAAAAAAGTGAAAAAGTGCAAAAGTGCAAAAGTGAAAATTTTTAAATTGATTTTGTGATAGTTTTTCTGACTAGAAAACTTATAACAATGATGCAGAAAGCTTAAATTCTGGTTTAAAAACAAATTTGTGTATTCTTTTTCACAAAACAACGGCGCTAGCGGTAAAAAAAATATTTTTACTTTTGTACTTCAGTACTTTTTGGCTTATGTAGTTAAGCCTTAACTCTAATGTGAACATTAACTTTCCAATGAATTTGCTTGTTATGTTGGTATCTTTGCATGTTTTCCAGGAAAATATGTTCGGTGAGTATGGTAGTTTTGAAAATATTTTGAAAAAATAACTTTTGTATGAAGATTTAAAATTATACAGCGAATTATTTTATTAAAAAATAACGAAATACATTTTCGATGATGCAAATAAAATTATTTTAATAAAAATTATCATCCACTATTGTTAAATCATATATGACAAGATTCGAACAGAGTAATATTGGTTTTGGTAAGTAACCATTTTCAATGAACGCATCCGCTGTGGGCTTTTTTTTCAAGAA
This sequence comes from Epistrophe grossulariae, assembly GCA_929447395.1. Classification (NCBI taxonomy): domain Eukaryota; kingdom Metazoa; phylum Arthropoda; class Insecta; order Diptera; family Syrphidae; genus Epistrophe; species Epistrophe grossulariae. Next base: position 116,732,319 of record OV839566.1, read on the forward strand.
AGTGTGAGTTATACAAATAAAAAAGCATTATTGACACAGCATCGGCATGCAGTTAGAGATAAATGCTGGGGCGCATAAGGAAATTTTTAGCTGGTTTTTTGAGGAATGTGTTTTGAGATTTTAAATCATTAAAATATTAAAAAAAAAAAAATATTAAATTATGTAAAAAAGTGAAATAAAAACAAATATAGTGCATACATGCAATACTTTATTAACATGCGGTGCTGTGTTAAATCTTGTAAACACTTAGATATATGTAGTAAGAAGTTTACAATTTTTTCATTTCACTGGCTTATTGTGTATTTAATACATATAAAGTAATGGGAAGAAAATTTAAAACGTTGAAAAATAACTCTGCACTACGGGCGCTCAACAAATGTGAGCGCCTTGCCTTGCCATCACCAACAAAACGTAATGCGAGTATGGACCAGAATTTATAATTTTGACAAATATAACCCAACTTATAATTCACGTGATTGAGGTATGTTTTTATATTTAGATAATGTGCTTTTTTACAGCGAAATGCTATGAAATATCAATTTAAAATTATTCTAGGGGAATGTTTTTAACTAAAAAACATCACTTCACATTACTTTATTTAGAATATGAGACACAATAAGCTCTCAAAATGAAAAAAAATTGTTAACTCCTTATTATATGTATGTATGTATGTAGCACCCCATATTAATATTTTTCAAAATAAAGTATTACAAGTAGGTATTCACTATTTTTACTATTATTTCAGTTTTTTATTTAGTTTAATAAGTTTTGTTCACTATTTAATCGTTTTAAAATCCCGAAACAAAATTTTATACCGCGGCAAATGACAGATGACCCGAGCAAATAGTGCCAACATTCCGATGCAAAATGTCTTAATGAAACTGGAAAGCTAAAGAGTTTTGTTGAGCATTTCCTAATGTGAACATTAAGAAGGTCAACAAAACACACTTTAAAACTTTAAAACTGAAAAATGCAGGAAATTACTTTTATATGGAAATTTTTTTAAATCTTTGTTCGATTTGAAAATGGTTTTTAGAAACACTTAGAGGACTTCAATTCAAACTCAAAACCGTTCCAATAATCCAAATGAAGCAAGTAGTTTGGAAATGACAATGTTGTTTATCTACCAATTTCAGGAAATTTCTATTACTTTTAAGAAATTTCTTGAAATTCGTAGATAAACCACGCTATCGTTTCAAAACTATTATGTTTATAAGAATGGTTGGAATGGTTCTAAGTTTCGTTTTAAGTTCCCTAAGTGTTTATGAAAACCATTTTCAAATCGAAAAAAGATTTCAAAAAATTTCCATATAAAAGTAATTTCGGCATTTGCTTTAAAACTGAAAAATGCAGGAAATTACTTTTATATGGAATTTTTTTTAAATCTTTGTTCGATTTGAAAATGGTTTTTAGAAACACTTAGAGGACTTCAATTCAAACTCAAAAACGTTTCAATAATCCAAATGAAGCAAGTAGTTTGGAAATGACAACGTTGTTTATCTACCAATTTCAGGAAATTTCTATTACTTTTAAGAAATTTCTTGAAATTCGTAGATAAACCACGCTGTCGTTTCAAAACTATTAAGTTTATAAGGATGATTGGAATGGTTCTAAGTTTCGTTTTAAGTTCCCCAAGTGTTTCTGAAAACCATTTTCAAATCGAAAAAAAGATTTCAAAAAATGTCCATATAAAAGTTATTTCGGTATTTGCTTTAAAACTGGAAAAATGCAGGAAATTACTTTTATATGAAAATTTTTGGAAATCCTTGTTCGACTCAAGTGAATTGAGTTTCAATGCGATGTTTGGCTAACAGTTGTAAAGGTGTAAGGAAATCGGCTGCCTTTTCAAGTGGGTCGTCTTGACGTTCGAGCTTTTCGGCGATCAATTCGACAACTGCGGAGACTCGACCTCGTGACATTTCTTCAGAGAGTCACCCCATTTCCCAGACGCTGATAACCCAATGCACATTCTGTTTGGAACCACATGCATTGAATTTCCACATGTTTTTAGCGCACTTGGAGTTGATGTACCTTAAAAACACATTTATCATCAAAACCAAATACAAACGCCACCTTGCTTTGTACTCACCTATCTCCAGTGTCGAAGCTTTGTGTGTTCATCCAGCCAAATGTGCGTTTCCACTGGACTACCCGCATGTTTGTAAATTCGTCTTTTGGTGACAAACAACTCTATTTATGATCGATGGCTATGTTTATGAATTCCAGCGCATCACTTTGTTTGATGCTTCTAAAATGTTCGCCTCATGCCGAGTTGATTTTCTTTCATGAAATTTTCTTTTACAACTTAGTTTAGTGATGTAACTATCCAAAAAAAGTATAATGTCGTTGTATTTTGGACTTGATTTTAATGGTTCTTCAATAACGAGCTCAGTGGTAAACGATGTTGGGACTTGTAACTTCCCTGTAGATGGGTTTGGTTAAGATGCGTTGAAATGCGTTTGTGAACAAACATCACTGATTGTTTTCTGGAGTTGCGGATGCACATCCGTAGAATAAAAATTATGTTTCATTTTATTATGGCCATTGCAATTATTACTGCCACCACCTGAACTCACAACACAAAAATACGAATGAATTAGCCGACGCGACGTACTCACAACTAACAAATGAGGCATTAATTGAAGATAATACCTTTGCGATGATGTATTTAAGATTTAAAAGTAGAAAAAATTTCAATAATAATGTTTTTTTCTCCCCGAATTTATTTTTTAATGAAATTTCAACCAACTGAGAAAAACGTTTCACATTTTCCACTTCTTTGACGTTTGACTTCGTCACTTTTTATATGTTATAAAGTTAAACTGTTATACAAAAAAGTAGGCAGCTCCACTATAACAGTTCTTCAAAAGGAGTCAAGTTTCTTGTATGGATACGATATCCAGTATTTTATAGAGATCAGTGAATTCATGCCGTTACAATAAGGGGTATTCCCGATCCGATGCTAACTGGTCTTGCATCACATGATGTCATGTATGTAATTCATGCCGATAACACAGTTTTTCTGTGCGCTTAAGTTAAGCCGCGTAAATTCTCTGGGATTAGTTGTTGTTGCATTTAACATGTTAATTGTTAAGCACTGACGTCGTTTTTTTCATCCAATTCAAAAAACACGTCTCCTATATGTATAACAGTTTGCTTGGCTCGATTTGAAGATGACAAGTGTACCTTGCCACTGGGTGCGTGTTTGGTAACTTGAATTATTTTATGAATTTGTAAAAAAAATGCACAGCAATTTGTTTTAAAAACTGAACAAAAACTACCAAATGGGGGTCTTTTTTGACATTTCTGCCCATCACAAAAAAAAGTTTGTTCTCGATTTTGTTTTGCGCCATAAATAATAGTGAATATTTTTGAATTTTCTTCATGACGGGAAAAACTAAGAAAATTGAAAAAGGTTTTGGAGTGTATCTGTCCAACGGTAATTCGTAAAGCGATGGTCCAAATGCACTGTCCAAATGCATAAACCCATAGTTCCGCACAATGTCACACTCCACGACCATACGTATATTTCTCAAATAATTCTCCCACCTCCGGTGCTCGGGTCTTGTCCTTCAGATTGCCAACAAAGATCTTGGTTGTCGGCGTGTTAGGAGCACGACGGCTCTTTGCCCCGTCCACTTTGATTGGATTGTCGTGCAAGACGTAACTGTTAAGATTCTGTATTGCGTCGCGACCCTGTTGCTCCGATTCCATATGCACGAACCCATAATTCTTCATGACATCGCATTCGACGACGGTACCGTATTTCTCGAAGAGCGGACGCAGCTTGAGTCTTCTCGTCGAAGTTCCCCATGAACAACTTGATTGTGCCAGCGTCTCGCATTTTTGTCGTCTGAATAAGACTCAGGCGTGTTGTTGGTCAGATTGATTTTTTTTTATCAAAATTTCTTGAAGCCTAGGTGAGCTTAATGAATTCACGCGGGGACGTAGCGCGGCTGCCGAATCCTAAGGAGCTAGTAAGGAAGGAGTTAAGAGCACGAAGGAGTAAACTTACCGCACAAAAACATTGGACGGTAGCCAATACGACGAGGACGAAGCAACGTGTTCCGGTAGCGCTAGCTCATAAACTGGATATTCAAGTTTCTTAAATTAATTTATTTTTTTTTGTTACGTATACACTTAAAAAAATAAAGTATTTTATGATTATTTAGAAAATTTCCGCGGACATGCTGAAAAGTTGTGTTGTACTGCAACACAATACATAATCATAAATTTTGAGGTTTTTGAGATAAATTTGGCATTTATGTTTTGTTATACTGTTATACTGTAGAACAGTTTAAAAATGGAGAGGTACCTCAAATGTACACTAGGAGTAGAATGGCAAACTCCAGGATACATGGTGAGAGAGGAAACCAAAAGAGATAAAATAATGATAAGAGCAGGGAGAAGGGCATGGAATTATGAAGAGAAATTAACAGGTGGGAAAGGAAGTGAAATAACGAGGGAATGTTTAGAGGAGATGAGAGAGAGAGAGGGAAGGAAGCGAGAGAGGATCCCGATGGGAACAAGGGAGAATGGGAAAGAGAGGAAGGGAAGGAAGGGAAGACAGTATGACAGGGTACGAGAGAGTAGAATGGGAAGACAGAAGAGAGCAGGAGAAGGAAAGACTGGAACTAATATTGGAATCCAGATATAATAGGTGGTATAAGGAGGTAATGACCGAGGGGATCCCACAATATTTGAAAGCGGGATGGAAGGCAGACAGAACAAGGGGAATAGCGAGAGTCAGGCTAGGGAATGAGGTGAGAGAAAGATGGTACTGGAACCATGAAGAAGAAAGAATGTGCAGAGTGTATGAAGGTGAACCTGAGACGTGGGAACATGTGATAGAAAGATGCAGGTCAGGTGGTGATGAAGGGATGTCAATAAGGGAGAAGATGAGGGATATAATAGACGAAGGAGGGAGGGGGGAAGAGTGGATAAAGGTACTAGAGGTTGCGAGAAGGAGTAAGGCGAGAGGGATAGGAGAGGGAGACTTGTAACCCTTAGGGGAACCAAAACAATACCTACAAAAAATGTAAATGCACCTTACCATTGTTCTAAAATTCTTCAAAAGGAGTCGAGTTTTTTTGTATGGATATACTATCCAGTATATTGTAGAGATCAGTGAGCATGAGACATGCAGTTCAGTGCTCAATTGTGTTTCTTGAATAGTTCGGTCCAATCAGGTCACGCTCGGTTTGGAAGTAATACTACGTTTTCATTGGGCCAAATGAGGTAATTTCGTTGAAAATTTCCAAATTCGATTCCAAATTATGGCTTTGCGAAATTAGTCCCCAGAAAATAAGACCCCAAAAACAAAATGAAATAAAGCCCCAAATCATTGAATGCAAAATAACAACAACGAACATTTTTCAAAAGGTGTGTTTTGTTGACCTTCTTAATGTTCACATTAGGAAATGCTCAACAAAACTCTTTAGCTTTCCAGTTTCATTAAGAGATTTTCCATTGGAATGTCTGCACTATTTGCTCGGGTCATCTGTCATTTGCCGCGGTATAAAATTTTGTTTCGAGATTTTAAAACGATAAAATAGTGAACAAAACTTATTAAACTAAATAAAATACTGAAATAATAGTAAAAATAGTGAATACCTACCACTGATCTCTATAATACACTGGATAGTGAATAGCTTATAGTGTATAACAGTTTTTGTGAGGCAAGTTTTTTTGCCGAAATTGAGCATTTATTTGATATCAGTTGATGTCAACAAGCATTGCGGCTGTAAATATTGAAAAAAATATAAGAAAATAAGGGTCCGGTAGCGTCCATTCCGCTGGCGCCGCTTTTATACTGTTATATGAGGGTACCGGCCACGACTATATTTTTGCCTCAAAAATTTTGTATGAATACACTATCCAGTGTATATAGAGATCAGTGATACCTACTTGTAATACTTTATTTTGAAAAATATTAATATGGGGTGCTACATACATACATACATATAATAAGGAGTTAACAATTTTTTTTCATTTTGAGAGCTTATTGTGTCTCATATTCTACATAAAGTAATGTGAAGTGATGTTTTTTAGTTAAAAACAATCCCCTAGAATAATTTTAAATTGATATTTCATAGCATTTCGTTGTAAAAAAGCACATTATCTAAATATAAAAACATACCTCAATCACGTGAATTATAAGTTGGGTTATATTTGTCAAAATTATAAATTCTGGTCCATACTCGCATTACGTTTTGTTGGTGATGGCAAGGCAAGGCGCTCACATTTGTTGAGCGCCCGTAGTGCAGAGTTATTTTTCAACGTTTTAAATTTTCTTCCCATTACTTTATATGTATTAAATACACAATCAGCCAGTGCAATGAAAAAATTGTAAACTTCTTACTATATCTAAGTGTTTACAAGATTTAACACAGCACCGCATGTTAATAAAGTATTGCATGTATGCACTATATTTATTTTTATTTCACTTTTGTAAATAATTTAATAAGTTTTTTTTAATATTTTAATGATTTAAAATCTCAAATCACATTCCTCAAAAAACCAGCTAAAAATGTCTTTATACGCCCCAGCATTTATCTCTAACTGCATGCCGATGCTGTGTCAATGCATTTGTATTTGCATAACTCACACTTTCTTGAAAAAAGCCCCACAGCGGATGCGTTCATTGAAAATGGTTACTTACCAAAACCAATATTACTCTGTTCGAATCTTGTCATATATGATTTAACAATTGTGGATGATAAAAAATGTATTTCGTTATTTTTTAATAAAATAATTCGCTCTATAATTTTAAATCTTCATACAAAAGTTATTTTTTCAAAATATTTTAAAAACTACCATACTCACCGAACATATTTTCCTGGAAAACATGCAAAGATACCAACATAACAAGCAAATTCATTGGAAAGTTAATGTTCACATTAGAGTTACTGAAGTTTGAATGTGCTGTTAACTTGTTTTTTTTGCATTTGCATGTTAAAAGTTGTCTTAATGTGAAAAATTTCTTAATGTTCACATTAGAAAGTCAACAAAACACGCATAATTTTGGGGTGTTATTTCATTTTTTGGGGCCTTTTTTAATTTTTTTATTGGAGCCTTATTTCATAATGAAATAAGTCCCCAATGAAATATGACCCCAACATTAATTTTGGTGTCTAATTTACTTGTTTATGCTAAAACATCATTATTTTTAACAAAAACTATTATGAAAATTCGCTAATCAAGGAATAAAGAACATACCTACCTTTGCTTGCTCACATAAATACAATGCCAGCACCCAGCATTACGTCGTATAAACAGTGTGGTATGTATGGGGGGGCATGCTGCCTCCCTGCAACCCCCCTGATCGGGCACACTATAGAATTTGGGGTAGGTGCAAGGCTGGGTGTTGTTTCGTTTATTTTTGGGGTGTTTTTTTTATTTCGTTAGGGCCTTGTGGCGATGGGCATAATTTCATTATGAATAAAAGACACAATTTTGGGGCTTTATTTCATTTTGTTTATGGCGTCTTATTTCCTGGGGATTAATTTCGCAGTGGGCCAAATTATCTCATTTCCCATACAAATTCACATTTCGAAATAAGGTAAGACTCTCCCAATAAAACAAAATATGACAAATACACAACGCTAAACAACAACAAAAATCTGTCGTTGGCGAATGTTTCGCGTTGGTTTGGGAGAGCCTGTAATTTCAACCAAATTTGCACGAAATTTGGTTTGAAATTACGTAAAACTTTATGAACACACTCAAGTGGAATACATACGTAGTAGAAACCCATTGGAAACCTTTGAAAATGTCAAAATTTGAACACAGAAACAGAAAGAGAACACAACAAAAAGAAGCTATTAACTGCGAAATCAAATTCAAAATGATATTGTCTGTCAAACGAAATTAGCAAATTTGCAATGGAAACACTTTTTCTGTAATTAACGAAATTACCTCACCTCATGTAGTATAATTTCAACCAAATTTTCACGAAATTTGATTTGAAATTAAGTAAAAACTTCATGAACACACCCAAGTGGAAGCATCCATAGTGTAAACCCATTCGAAACCATTGAAAATGTCAAAATTCGATGTAAAGAAAACAGAAGGAGAAAGAGAACACAAGCCATAGCAAATTCAAATGAAATTATCTGTCAATCAAAATAAGCACATTTGCAATAAGCGTGTTCCTTTGGGCTGCAGCATCTACTACCAAGTACTTCTGGCTGCAGTCAACGACGCTGATTACATGAAGACTTTTTTCGGTTGTTTCGTCTTTCGTCTTTTTGACAGCTTGGGTGAGGGGTGTGGAAATGTAGGGGGAATGAAGTAACGAAAGCAGGAATGAAAATTTGAAGATTTTTTCTGGTTGAACATTGACGCTTGTGGTTTGACAACCGAATAGAGATGAGCGGTAAGCAGATGTCAGCAAAAATCATAGTTGATAGAAAAATGATCGATATTCAAGTATCGAATTTCAAATAAAATAAATCGATTACAAAAAATTAAAAAAATGCAAATAAAATGGTTTTTGTAAATCGAATGCAAAGAATGAAACTTCACAAAAACGTCCATTGTAGTGTTCCTTAAACATCGATAGTCTATCGATAGTAATCGAAAGTTTTTAACTATCGTGAATATTACACATATAATACTACTTTGCTATTCTGTTGTGTTAGTTGACGATGACTTAATACAGTTATCATATGCATCACAGCACAGCTTTGGGTAAAATATCAGTTGGACAGAGGATTTGTAAATTTTTCTAATTGTAGCGTCATTTGTTGATTTAATTTGTCAAATTGGTTGCTTCGTACTTTGAGCTCTGTGAATATTACACATATAATACTACTTTGCTATTCCTTCCTCAAAATTTGCTTTTTTCAAATTATAAAAATTGTGAAATCGAATTCTGATTTTAAATTCAAAAATTTAAGAAAATTGGTCAGTTTATATTTCAGAGTTCTCAGTTCTCACTTATTTTCCTCTGACAAAAATTGAGCACACGAATCGAAAATATTTTTTCCTCGGTATTTGACACAAAAACTGAGAAATTTTGGTGATGAATCCTGTTTATATTTGTGGGTTTTATAAAACAAAAAAGTAAGTAATCCAGAATTAATATATTAATTTTTGAGACAATGGTTATAATTTGCGCGAGCGATTCTAGATTTTTGCATTCGAGATTTTTTTTAGATTTTTGTATTTATAGATTTGCTTTCTAGATTTTTTGTTTCAAGATTCTTTTAATTCTAGATTTTTGTTTTCGAGATTTTTACTTTTTACATTTTTGCTTTCTACATATCTTGGTAAACCCGAATTATTAGGGGTATTCCCGATTCGATGCAAACTGGTCTTGTATCATTGCAAAAGTGCAAGGTTTCTTTTTTACTTTGGGGTTAGGGTATAGTAATTTTACACTTTTGCATTTTTGCAATGATACAAGACCAGTTGCATCGAATCGGGAATACCCCTATTATTCTTAAAACAAAATGATGAAATATTTGGTTAAAAATGAATCATGGTTAAAAATTAAAAATATCATCTTTGGTCAAATACTGTATTATATTTACAACCTAACTACTGAACAAAAAAAATAGTCATTTATTTGGACTTAAGTTGTTTTCGTTTTTTGTTGGAAACTATCGATAAATATCGATACTATCGGTTATTTATCGAAAACTATCGCCAACTATCGCAAGTGACGACTATCGATGTTTAAGGAACACTAGTCCATTGTTGTCTATGTGTTCTTTTTACAAAAAACATAATTCTCTTTAATATTAGCCGTGTTTTTTTGCAAAGCCCGGGAGCCCGATAGGAATTGGATGAAAAAAACGACATCGGTGCTAAACAATTAACATGTTGAATGCAGCAACAACTAATCCCAGAGTATTCTCGGGGTTTAACTTAAGCGCACCGAAAAACTGTGTTACCGGCATGAATTGCATACATGTTATCGATAGTTTGTTTGAAAACTCCATGTTTTTTACGGTCATGGCGTCGCTAATCCCCGCTGTCGTTTTTTTCGACCAATTCCCCCCGGGCTTGCAAAAAAACACGCCTATTATCTATCTTCACAGCATAATCCATAATAAGTTTCCAGTGAATTTAGGAGAGACTTCAATATGCCCAGTCACTTTAGGGCCAAATATTTAAACCGTGGTTCAGCAATTTGTATCCTCCGATTTTGGCGGATTAATTGAATTTCAACAGTGGTTTACTGTTCAAGTGTGTGATAATAACCAATTACATACTTGAACCAGCGTTGAACCTTAGTTAATCCGCCGAAATCGGTGAATTAAAATCTTGAACCGAGGCTGAACCACTATTGTACAACTGGCCCTAAGAGGCTTGCGTTTGATTGTGGCAAGATTTTTGCATACCATTGCAGAGCGATCTTTTCTTGTAGTTGCTAGCCGTGTTATTTTGCAAGCCCGGGGGGAATTGGATGAAAAAAACGACTTCGGTGCTAAACAATTAACATGTTAAATGCAACAATAGCCGTGTTTTTTTGCAAGCCCGGGGGGAATTGGATGAAAAGAACGACGTCAGTGCTAAACAATTAACATGTTAAATGCAACAACAACTAATCCCAGGAAATTCTCGGGGTTTAACTTAAGCGTACAGAAAAACTGTGTTACCGGCATGAATTACATACATGTTATCGATAGTTTGTATGAAAACTCCATGTTTTTTACTGTCATGGCGTCGCTAATCCCCGCTGTCGTTTTTTTCAACCAATTCCCCCCGGGCTTGCAAAAAAACACTCCTAATAACAAATCCCGGAGAATTCTCGGGGCTTAACTTAAGCGCACCGAAAAACTGTGTTACCGACATGAATTGCATACTTGTTATCGACAGTTTGTATGAAAACTCCATGTTTTTTTACTGTCATGGTCGCTAATGATAAAGATATGAGGTCGTGGCCGGTACCCTTTCAAAAATTGCCTCACAAAAACTGTTATACACTATAGGCTATTCACTATCCAGTGTATTAGGTTTGTTTTTTTCCAATCCCGGAGGTAAGTGGTAGAAAAATACGATATCGGGGATTAGCGACGCCATTACAGAAAAAAAAAATGGAGTTTCCACACAAACTATCGATAACAAGTATGTAATTTCCGCCGGTAATACAGTTTTTCTCCGTGCTAAAGTTAAGCCCCGTAAATTATCTGGGTTTAGCTAAACCCATTGGGGGTTAGTTGTTGTTGCATTTAACATGTAAATTATTTAGCCCCGAATCGTTTTTTTCATCCAATTTCCTTCGGACTTGGAAAAAAACACGTCTATTATAGAGATCAGTGAAAAAAACACGGCTAAAGTAAACATCGATTTTCTAGGCTTGATAAACTCTGTCATCGATTTTTCACGGAATATTTTAATTGCTCACCTCTAAAACCAAAGCATTTTGCGAAGAACTTATAAACTTTTAATTTCGTGTTGTAAAACAGTTTTTATACATAAAAAGGCACTGATAAGAATAGCCACTGATCTCTATATACACTGGATAGTGTATTCATACAAAATTTTTGAGGCAAAAATATAGTCGTGGCCGGTACCCTCATATAACAGTATAACAGCGGCGCCAGCGGAATGGACGCTACTGGACCTGCATTTTCTTATATTTTTTTCAATATTTACAGCCGCAATGCTTGTTGATATCAAATAAATGCTCAATTTCGGCAAATATCTTCAATTTCTTTCTTCGTTTGTAGAAAGCAAGATATGAGGTCGTGGCCGGTACCCTTAAAAAAAACTTGCCTCATAAAAACTGTTATACACAATAGGCTATTCACTATCCAGTGTATATAGAGATCAGTGTAGAAAGGCTCAAATATGAACAAAAAGTGATTAAAAAACTGTTTATTTTCCAATAAATGCCCCGCAAAATTTGTGTTCCTTAGGGCCAGTTTCACAGTGCACACTTAACAAAATAAGTGGCACTTAATTTTCCCATTTTGGCACTTAAGCCGCAGTTTTACTATCTGAGTAAGTGGAACTTAAGTGGCCAACATGGGAGACTTAAGTGTCACTTATTCCGATAAGTTTACACTGTGAAATTGGGAATTAGTTTTCCATATTTGGCACTTAAGTGGGACTTACTTCACTGTGAAACTGGCCCATAAAATAACGAGTCTTCACGAATGAAAAAAAGAACCATGTAATATTTTTTTTTAATAATTAACAAAAAACATTGTAAAATAGTTTTTTTTATTCTTCTGTTTTAAAACTGATTCCCTTCTTCCTTTTCTTTGCTTTTGATGGTGATCCAGATTTTGATTCATTTAATTCATCTTCTTTTATTTCCTCAATCAATTCAATTACATTCTTAAGGTCTTCAGGTTCTTCGATCTCTAATTTAAGGTGTTTTAGATTCTGTAAATAAAAAAAATGGGTACATTTTAAACATAAACCTTCTGTACGTTTATTTTCGATTGGTTTCTCTCTGAGAGTTACTTTTCAGTTGTAAGATATAAAATAAAATATCATATCTCTGTACAAGCTGTGTGTATTCACTAAATTATGTAAATTGTAACGCTTTAAGGCTCTCCCAAACCAACGCGAAACATTCGCCGACGATAGATTTTTGTTGTTGTTTAGCGTTGTGTATTTGTCATATTTTGTGTTATTGTGAATGATTCGCTACGATTTCGCGTTGGTTTGGGAGAGCCTTTATACCTTCTGTGAAAATAAATATTTATCTACAATTTTTATCTCTTTTTAGGTTCCCCCACACCAACGCGAATTTTCAGTGGTGACGACGAAAACAACAATAACAACACGTGGTTGTCAATGAAAACAACACGTTGTTATTATTGTTTTCGTCGTCGCCACCGAAAATTCGCGTTCGTGTGGGGGAACTTTTTTTTAAATATGATTTTTGTATATTCTTGATAAATTCATAAAAAGGAACTATAAGGTCCAATAAAAGTATGTTTGTTTCTATAATTGATTACTCCAACTGAAATATAGTACTTTTGAGCACTATATATTTTTTCAGCAGTATATATAGTACACAAACCTAAAATATAGTACAATACTATAGGGGTATTCACGATCCGATGCAAACTTGTCTTGTATCATTGCAAAAGTGGAGTTTTTTTTTAACAATGGGGTTAGGGTATAACAATTTTACACTTTTGCATTTTTGCAATGATACAAGACCAGTTGCATCGAATCGGGAATACCCCTTATATTTTATAGTTCGGTAGGGAACCCTGAAAAATGTGTAAACATCTATGCTGGCGGTAGGGTAAACTAATGTCGATTTCCTTTCAACAAAAGAATCGATTTTTTTCTGTCGTTGAAAGGAAGACGAAAAGAATCGATTTTTTTTTTGATTGCGTGTGTGGCACTTGACAGCAGCAATTTTGAAGTAAAATATCCAACAAATATTAAATTTGGAAATTATTATTAATTCAAAAACAACCCACAAATATTTACTATAAAATTCACCGAAAATTCGTTGCAACTAAAAACACAATTTGTTTTCACAATAAAAGTTTGTTTTCTTAAAACACGGCGACATTCAATTTGACATTTTAGAAATTTCAAATCTTGCAAGTGTATGTGCAAATCGGTGTAAAATCTTTCTTGAAATTTTTCAAAATTAGCAAGATTTGTTTTGACAGAAAAAAATTTCAATTGTTCAGAAAAAAAAATCGATTCTTTTATGTCGAATTCTTTTCAACAAAAGAATCGATCTCAGATCGATCAGTTAATTAACTTAATAAAATTACTAAGAGCAACAACACTTAATAAATTCTATTTCATCGGAAAACGAATGCCATTTGTGTGTTATTATCTTTTCAAACACAAGGAGGAAACTTTGTGTGACCATGAGGTTGAAATTTTATAGGATTCTTAACCCAGTTCTTATACAAATCATTCATTCGTAAAGCCGCACGAATATTATCTGTAGAAAAGAAGAATTTCTGGAGTTTTTTTTTTGAATCAACGGACGAAGATCGACTTCCTTTCCGTTTTTTAAAGAATCACGGAAGGCAGTTGCCGTGAAAAACTATTGTCAGAGCACTGATCTCTATATACACTGGATAGTGTATTCATAAAAAATTTTTGAGGCAAAAATATAGTCGTGGCCGGTACCCTCATATAACAGTATTACAGCGGCGCCAGCGGAATGGACGCTACTGGACCTGCATTTTCTTATATTTTTTTCAATATTTACAGCCGCAATGCTTGTTGACATCAACTGATATCAAATAAATGCTCAATTTCGGCAAATATCTTCAATTTCTTTCTTCGTTTGCAGAGAGCAAGATATGAGGTCGTGGCCGGTACCCTTAAAAAAAACTTGCCTCATAAAAACTGTTATACACTATAGGCTATTCACTATCCAGTGTATTATAGAGATCAGTGTGTCAGAGATGTGGAACTTTGAATTGGCCAACATCAATCTTGCCAAAACGTAAATTATCCAAATGGTATTCAGGAGATAGTTCTGAGAAAACTTTAGCAAAGTTAACACACGATGGATTCCGAACCGTGTAGAAGCAAACAATCAACAATCTATGATTCTTACAATTTTTAATACTGCGGAGTTTTGTTTTAGTTACACAAGCTAGTGTGTATTTAGAATTTAATTTTAACAATTTACTTAGTTGGTCGAGAAAAAACAGTTTATAGTTTTTTTCGAATGAGTTAAAACAACAGACAACAAACGTATTGCACTTTTCGGGAAAATCATTTCCTTTTAGCATTTTTGCATTTCACTTAACCGAGGGATTTTATATTATTTACCTTATTTGTTAAATAAAACTAAACTTATTATTGTTAATATCGCGATATTTTAAGAACAACGCACAAATATTAAATATGAAATCACTGAAAAACACAATTTGTCTTCTTAAAACACCGCGAAAATTCAATTTGACATTTTAGAAATGTCAAATCTTGGTGGTGTGTGTGCAAATCGGTGTAAAATCTTTCTTGAATCTTGCTAAATCAGCAAGATTTGTTTTGACAGCAAAAATTCGAATTTTTTAGAAAAAAATCGATCCGAGATCGATTCTTTTGTTGAAAAAAATTCGATTCTTTTGATGAAATGAATTCGACATAAGAACGTGAATGTTGAATTCCTTTCAACAAAAGAATCGATTTTTTTTCTGAACAATTTGAATTTTTTCTGTCAAAACAAATATTGCTAATTTAGCAAGATTCAAGAAAGATATTTAGGCCTATTCGGCGAGATCTTTTATTCTTTTATTCTGCTATTCTGTTATGATTTTCCATACAAAAGTGTGAGCTGTCAAAAAATCTTTTATGAATTATAATTTTGGTATTCGGCATGCCAAATCTGTTATAAAATCTGCTATCAGGATCTGTTATGAACTTTAAAAAATTCGAATATGTCAAAAAATCTTTTACAAACCGCATTTTTCGTATTCAGCATGCCAAAATCTTTTATAAAATCTTTTACAAATCATAAAAGAATAAAAGACAAATTTTTGTGACTTATCATAAAAGATTTTAATTTATTTAATAAAACAAAACATCTCATTAATTCGGTGCGACACCTGACCACCACCAAAGTTATCCCACCATCTCCAGCTCTCATCCTCCCGCTAGAAGAGAAATCCAAAATACCAACAAATATTTGTGCAAATCGTCAGACATGGATCGAAAACACCGATACAATTGAAGAGAAGAAACTCTGTCTGACTGAATTACATCCCGACGTGTTTGCCACCAATCCACGAGTTGATGTTATCCAAGAGAACATCGAATGGCAACGAAAGTATCGTTACGTAAATTTTGCTCATACGAAATAGTGTTCAGAGGTCCGTAGGCCGTAAGCCATGGCCACAAAAGGGTGGTGGACGTGCCCGACATTCATCCATTAGTTCACACTTAAGGTAGAATCGCACTAGGCGGAACTGCACTTCAGCGACACCGTGCGCACTTTCGCACGAAACTGAACAAAACTTCACGTCGCGACACAGTTGGTCAGATTACCAACTTTGTCGCATAGTGTCACGCCGTGAAGTGCAGTTGTCGCTTAGTGCGATAAAGCTTACACAATTTCCTACAAATAAGTCGTTAAGTTCAGTTCCGCTGAAGTGCAGTTCCGCCGAGTGCGGTCCTAGCTTTATTCAAGGGTGTTGGCATCGCTCATGGACCATGATCCCTAACAACTCACTAAAACTGGCTCAAGACGACTTGCATGTTGTCCAGGAAATCCCCAGCCGTGATCCTGAGTTCATTAGTATTAGTTGATGTTTCATATGCGAACTTCTATCTGTCCAATTGCACTGGATCTCGAGGTTTCTCTAATATAAACAAACTAAAATTACGAATACAAATTAAAAAAATTAGTTTTAATTCGCGAACAACCACTTCAATTTATGTGTCAGTAATGAATTTTTTTTTAGAACAGCTGATTGACAACAGATTTTAGTTCTGTTCGCTTGCGTATAACGTTTTCGAAGTTTCATAACAGAATTTTATAAAAGATCGAACTTCTGAATACCAATTATAAAAAATCTTTTATGGTGGAAATCTTTTATGATTCATAGCAGAATAACAGATGTGGCAGAATAAGCCTAATTACACCGATTTGCACACACTAGCAAGATTTGAAATTTTTAAACTGTCAAATTGAATGTCGCGGAGTTTTAAGAAAACAAATTGTGTTTTTGTTGCAACGAATTTTCGGTGAATTTTATAGTGCGTTGTTTTTCAATTAACAATAATAATATTTTCCAAATTGAATATTTTCTGGACATTTTACTTCAAAATTGCTTCTGTCAAGTGCCACACACATAATCACAACAAAAAGTCGATTCTTTTCGTCTTTTCGTATTCCTTTCAACGACTGAAAAATTCGATTCTTTTGTTGAAAGGAATTCGACATTACATGTAATACGTTCCGTGTCACACGTTACGTGTCACACATTACGTTGTAAATGGGTTCTTTCAAACAACATTACTTGGATAAACATTGATGTTTACACATCTTAAAAGCCCTTCCACACTATCCCACTGGGTAATAACACATGCCAAAAAAGTGGGAAACAAATCATGTATAATAGTGTGGAAACAAAATATGAGAGCCCATCTTACACCACACTACACATATTAAAGGTAATATCATTAGCGTTTTCATTACTGTTCGGTTCTGCGCATCTGTCAAAATTGAGGTATTATGGTGGTAAAATGGTGGATCCAGTGCCCCATTACTTGTCTAATTTCAATATTTTGTTGTTGTTTCTAATGATGCGTGCTGAGCTGTTCCTGTGGGCACAGGAACAGCCATTTTTATTTTTTTGACACTTCGAACCTTGACAACCTGCGCAATATAACCTTAGATTTATGTACTGTGATCTTACACAGTATGATATTTCAGCCTACACGATTTGACATATGTTAATACATGAGAATTTTTAGAAATGTTTTTAATTCTATCGCACATTTCATCACATTTTTATTGAGGTTAAATTAAACTGTTGTGTGGTAAAAAAATGAAATGACATTTCTCTCCCACAAATTTGGCAGTAGCTTGGAATTCTTTCCCACTTTCAATTTGACATGTATTAATACTCAGTGGGATAGTGTGAAAGGGCTTTAAGGAGCCCCGGCACTCACAATTTTTTTTATAACTGAACAAAACTATGGACACTCCAGTATCAAATACTATGCCTGTTGGGTTACTTTTTTTCCAGCAAATTTCCCAAAAACTGAGTTTTTTTCCTAGGGTTTTGACAGCAAATTGTGAAATTTTGTGCAAATTCGCAAGAAATTTCACGTTACCAAAAAGACCAACTACGTTTACATGGAGAATTAAATCCGAATCGAATCAGGATTTAGGTATTTGTAAACCTGGATCAGATCGAATCCGGATTACTCGATCCAGCTCAGCGAGCTGGATCGAAAATAGAAATGTACACCTAGACTGAGCCGTCCTTGACCCTTAAAATGAAGGGCACAACGGCTCCAACTTACCTGTGATAGTTCACTCAACTAACCTTAACAATCAACTAAATGAAACAAGTAAACTAGCGTATATTAATTTGTACTTAAACAAAAATTAAAAATCAAAATCAGAAAACAAAAACAATACAAAACCAAATATATTTCAAAACTAAACTGTTTAAACTTATGTTTTCTTTAGCCAAAATCATCGGACGGACAAAACTTACCTTTTTACCTTTATCTCTAAGTAATTTTATTTATTCTACTATTTATTATTATATTCTTACATAAAGAATTATATACATCTAAGTGCCTGTTTACATAGGGTTTTTACTGAAAGGCGCATCCAGTGAAACAGGTAGATTTTATGTGCGTGGAAACGAGAAAGATTTTGGGAAGGAATCTACACTTCTCGTTTCTAAGCACACATAAATCTACCTGTCTCACTGGTTGCGCCTTTCAGTAAAAGGCTTGTGTAAACAGGCACTAATAATTGAAAACAACAAACTTCATTCTATAAGTTTGTCTTCTCATGTAAATAAATTTAATTTTTTTCCCTTAATAACCGTACGTTGAATAACTAAACAATAATGTACAACCAACTTTTATGTATACATTTATTCAAGTTAATAGCAATCTATAATCTAATTTAAATTTGTTTTTCTTCACACTAAACTAATCTGCAAACTCTCACCGTACATTTCTAATGTATATTATGTATTTTAATTTCATTTTATCTTAAATACACTCAAAGTAATTCCAGTTAACTCAACATAAAAGAACTTTTATCAAAACTTTCTTATTAATCGCTAATAAGTAATAATTAGGCCTATTCTGCCACATCTGTTATTCTGCTATGAATTTTCTGCTATGAATCATAAAAGATTTTCACCATAAAAGATTTTTTATAATTAGTATTCAGAAGTTCGATCTTTTATAAAATTCTGTCATGAAACTTCGAAAACGAAATATGCAAGCAAACAGAACTAAAATCTGTTTTCAATCAGCTGTTCTAAAAAAATTCAGTACTGACAAAATTAAAGTGGCTGTTCCGTGTTCGCGAATTGGAATTAATTTTTTTAATTTGTATTTGTAATATAGTTTGTTTATATTAGAGAAACCTCGAGATCCAGTGTTAAAGTTATAGATATTCGCCGAATATAAGAATTATAAAAAAGCAAAATGTTAATTCCAAGGACACATGGAGTTGATTCTCTTCCAATTCCAAACATATCCTTTCTGTTGTTAAGTTCGGGCTTATTAAGATTTCATGGACATCTCATATTCAGTGGTTGAAGTTGATGCAGTATTACGTCAGGACTTAAACTGGTCAGAGTATAAAAAAGTTCCAATGGCTTTGGTACGTCGCTCGCAAAAATGGAAAATACGTCCAGTTGACCTATTCGAGCACAATCATCTCGGTTCTGGCTTCGTAATGTTTAAGAGACGTTGCGGACTCTCGGACGATGTTCATTCGCACATCTATGAAGCATTGGACAAGTGGACGGCCCAAATAATATATAATAATATGTTATGTTCTTTGAAACACAAACTAGAAGATTCACTTTTTGTAACCTTGTAATGTATTTTGTGTAATCTTTCTCAAAGAAACTATTGGGCCTATTCGGCGAGATCTTTTATTCTTTTATTCTGCTATTCTGTTATGATTTTCCATACAAAAGTGTGAGCTGTCAAAAAATCTTTTATGAATTATAATTTTGGTATTCGGCATGCCAAATCTGTTATGAAATCTGCTATCAGGATCTGTTATGAACTGTCAAAAATTCGAACATGTCAAAAAATCTTTTACAAACCGCATTTTTCGTATTCAGCATGCCAAAATCTTTTATAAAAACTTTTACAAATCTTAAAAGAATAAAAGACAAATTTTTGTGACTTTTATCATAAAAGATTTTAATAAAAATAAAAAGTAATGAATATTTATATTTTATTTCGACTACAAAATGTTCTTTAAAGGAAACAAATGTAAGAAAATAGCATTTAAATAAATAAATTCATAGATCAATAAGTAATTTAAAATTAAATTTAGTTTTCGATGTAACCACAGAACGAGAACACCTTTTGTTATACCTTTCTTATACTCTGACCAGTTTAAGTCCTGACGTAATACTGCATCAACTTCAACCACTGAATATGAGATGCCCATGAAATCTTAATAAGCCCGAACTTAACAACAGAAAGGACATGTTTGGAATTGGAAGAGAATCAACTCCAGACCAGATGTGTCCTTGGAATTAACATTTTGCTTTTTTATAATTCATAATATTCGGCGAATATCGATAACTTTAACACTGGATCTCGAGGTTTCTCTAATATAAACAAACTATATTACAAATACAAACTAAAAAAATTAATTCCAATTCGCGAACACGGAACAGCCACTTTAATTTGTCAGTGTCAGTACTGAATTTTTTTAGAACAGCTGATTGAAAACAGGTTTTAGTTCTGTTTGCTTGCATATTTCGTTTTCGAAGTTTCATAACAGAATTTTATAAAAGATCGAACTTCTGAATACTAATTATAAAAAATCTTTTATGGTGAAAATCTTTTATGATTCATAGCAGAAAATTCAATCGATTACGTTTTACATCTGAATTTTCAGATTTCTGAATTTTTGGAGCTTCTGATTGGCCAGCTGTCATAAAAAGTTAGATGACTTTTAGTGACTTTTAGTTACGTTTAGTTACGTTTCATCTGAATTTTCAGACAAGAAATTCTCATCTGAAAATTCAGATGAAAGTTGTTTGTGGTGGGGGAAGTGCCAAAAGCACACATAAAAGCTGAACTTTATAATTTTCGTCTTGTTGGTGGATGATTTTTTTAGTTTTTGTCATGAAAATTTAATACTTATTTAAATGAACGAACTTTTTGTTTATTGTTTAGTGAATTTTTAAATCAACAATTTTTTTAATTGATGTTTGGAAAGTTTTTCTATGTTTTTGTAAGTCATACATATCAATAAAAGGACTTTTAATGAAGGTAATGAAACCTGTTGCTGATTTAGTTACATATATTTTCATCCTCACAACTACTCACTCTCAATGTTTAATTTACAAATGTAATTAAAGTTCTATTTTATTTCGCTTCAATGTAAATCCTTTAGGTAAATGCAGGAATTTGACACAATGACTTTCGACTGAAATTTCAGATTTTTTTTGCGTTCAACGACATAAATTCAGAAATCTGAAAATTCAGATGTTAAGCTATTTTTATTGAACCCGCCCATTATCTCACATATCGCTCCTGAGCAAGAGCAGTCTATACATACAACTTTAGCCATGTGGCTTTCAAACAACGTAACCGAAAAGAGCAGGCAATAATTAACAGCCGCAGTATTACATTTTCAAGAAACTGACATGTATTCATATCTACCCTTCAAGCAATTTCACTGACCCAACTTTTTCGGTCTTTCTTGGATCATTTCAAAACTGAGTGTCATACACACATTAGCACATTTTTTGTATATGTATGCAATACCCTAATGGTGAGTATTTTTTTATGGACTGAAAACAAAGGAGAAGACAACAAAAACAATTAACTTTTTTCAATGTGTTCACGTTCGTGCCCAGCGCAACAGTTTAATAAAAATTCCCTACTGAAAGAAAATCAAAAGTTGATTATTTAATTATTAAATACAAAATAAATCGTGATGTTTCATTCATATACAAACGATAGAAGAAAATAAACTGCATTATATTCTTCAACTACAAAACGCCTGTATCGTTCGTTCTTTTTTTTTGGATCCGTTCTGGATTCCATTCGGTTTCGGTTCTCGCTGAGTATGGTGAAATGGGAAGCTCTCTCTCACAATACATGCACAAAATGAGTCCGTGGTGATTCTAATTTCCATACTAATTTGAGCCGACAAACGCAGTTTTGCGGATCCATGTTTGGATCATACATACGTTGTTTACCACGTGCGCGGATCCAAAGCGGACTCGTTTGCTTGAAGGGTGTAACTTGTTTTTATAGTCTCAATAAAATCAATTCAATTCAAATTCTTTCGATCTGGCATCGACATACACCTGGATCGAAATTTCGATTCAGGTTGAATCCGATCCGTGGATCCACTCATGTAAACATAGTAAAAGATATGCTAACTTTGTAAAACCTGAACACGGCCTATTATATGTCTGTTTGGTAACTTTTGTTCAACAAATTTCCCAAAAACTGATTTTTTTCTATGGGGTTTGACAGCAAATTTTGAAATTTTGTGCAAATTCGCAAGAAATTTCAGGCTACCAAACAGACTATTTATCAAGTATGTGTTCAGTTGGGTATGTTATTTGTTATCGCGGCTAGCTCAAAACATTAACAATTTATAAGACTTTACGATTAATAACTTACATTTTCCGCTTTAATATTATTCAATAACTCCCCTTCTATGTATGGATATATACTCTCCAAATCAAATTGTTTTATTTTAAATTCGATTTCCGTGTTCACTTCAAGTTTAATATTTGATTTATTTACAAGACGTATAGATACACTGAAAACCCGGTATATGATAACACCGATTTGAGAAGAAGATATATGTCGCACCGTTCCACGCACGATTGCTCCAATAGTTGGCTTGAAAATATAGCAATCGCTAACGATGTCCACGTGTATTCTCGGATCGTCAAAACGAATGGCTCCTGAAGTACCAATTAATTTTACATTTTGTATGTCTAGAATTATTCCTTGCAGGTTCTCGTCATATAATCCGACTTTAATTGATGATAGTAACGTTAGTAAAGAATTTTTAAAATCGTTTAAACTAAAAGGAAGAATATTAAGATGCAAATTTGCACTCGTTTTCTTAACGCACGATCCCTCTGCATTTTTGAAATTTTCAAGTTCTTCTACGGTGTATTTAATGTATTTTGAAATCTTTCTAACCATTTTGTTCAAGAAATCTATAAATTAACTCGATAGGTATCGTATATAAAATTGTATAAATAAAAAATATACATCACAACAGCGGACAGCGAAATGTGAACTGAATTGAAACTTCAAACTTGACATTGACAGAAACCAGTGACTCCATTCAGCCATTAATAAGGAACAGCTCTGCTAGCAAAAAGTCGGCAATTCTTTGTCCCCTTTCACACGAGGAAACTGAATTGAATTGAATTGAATTTTTATTGAGACTTAGAAAATTTTACAGAGTACAATTCATAATATATATTACTTAGCAAAGCTATGTTTAACTGCGGCTATAATGTATTGCCTGCTCTATCTAGTTACATTTTTGGAAAGCCTCGTGGCTGTCATTTATAATATACTAGTAGACCCGTGCTCGCCTTGCTTCGCAAAAATTTAAGAATTAATATTAACATACCTACATATATACCGATAGTACTAAATAGGGCTACCGCTACCCGTACCTAATTTCTATTTCATCTTATTAACAAAAAGTTTATACATTATACACTTATGTTTTGATAAATGTGAGTTCTTAAAAAATGGTTTACCTATTTGTATGTTAAGTAGGTTCATGTTTGACACATAAACAGAATCTTTATCTCCCGTTGATTTTCTTATTGCATATACAAATATACATATAATACTTCGCACCCAAGTAAACATCTTCTTCTTGCCTGACTACCTGCAACCAGGGTTGGCCGAATTAACTACACTTCATTTTCTACATGATTAACTACGCGTAGCTAATTTAATAAACTACACGCTTTATATACTACAAAATGTTACTTTTGCTACATACATAGTAAAGCTGGGTAAATAATAAAATTTCAATAAAAACAGTTCAAATCAAATTCAATCTTCAAAGTTTACTACATATCTAAACTACGTAGCAAATGTAAAAAATGTAGTTTATTCCAAAAAGCGTTAGTTCGGCCATCCCTGCCTGCAGCGTTATACTCAAAATGTTCCATTGTGGAAAAAGAGTAAACAAAGAGAAACCTGCACAACATAAATAAAAAAACGTAAGGGAGGAAAAACTGTAAGAGGGTGGAAATGATATGAAATGAAACAAAGCAGCGACCTCATGAATGCTATTGATTTAAATTCCTGGATTTAAAAAAATAGAAAAAGTAAGTGACTTAGAGATTTGTTTATATTTATTTCTCAGGTTGTATGCATAATTAAGAAAAGATTTAGGGCTTAAAATTTGCATACAAAAATGTACTTTATGAAATAATTTTTGTTTTTTCAATTATCAATTAGTTTCGTATTTATAAGTGAATATGTAAGTCAAAATCAAGAAAAAAGTTGACTATCAATTTAAAGAAATTAATTTTAGTATTAAACAAACGAATTAGATAAACAAAAACTATCTTATTACAATCTTCTAAAGATAAAGAATATTGTAGAAAAAATTTCAAGTTAATCAGGTAAATAGTTTCTGAGATTTCGCGTGACAAACTAAATAATCGTTTCGTCTTTATATAATGTTATAGATAAAAAATATATAGTCATTCTGCTCTTGCTCAGGAGCAATATTTCAGTTACGTGTTGGCTGTTGCAACGGATAAAAAATATACATAATATACAATACCTACAGATACAAATACCTTACAAACTAATATGCCATAGAATACATTTATACATATATATAAAGTTTCATGTTATAGAGCGAGAACGCTCTATGTGGAATTTTCAAAATTAATGAAATCACTTGCATGAGTTATTTAGAGCCAGTTTCACAGTGCACACTTAAAAAAATAAGTGGCACTTAATTTTCCCATTTTGGCACTTAAGCCGCAGTTTTACTACCTGAGTAAGTGGAGTGGCCAAAATGGGAGACTTAAGTGTCACTTATTCCGATAAGTTTACACTGTGAAATTGGGAATTAGTTTTCCATATTCGGCACTTAAGTGACACTTACTTCACTGTGAAACTGGCCCTTAAAGACGATTATTTAAATACAATTTCAATTTTTACATAAATTCACTTCTTACGAGTTGTTTTAGTTAATTTTAAAGCACATGTTGACGGCAAGGCGATAGAAAATGTAAAAAAATGCCACTCCACACAACCTGCTTCGTTGCCTTCCAAACTCACTCCACGAGGAAACTGAGTTTCCAGCAACTTTCAGTTTTTGGGTGAGAAGGACACCAACTACCAAGTAAGTCCCCTTTCACACGAGGAAACAAGTTGCTGGAGATTTGTTGATGTTTTCTTTTAATTTTCAATTCCCACCAATCGTAGACCGTTCAATCCTCTTACTTGGTGCCCTTCTCACCCAAAAACTGATAGTTGCTGGAAACTCAGTTTCCTCGTGTGAAAGGGGACTAAGAGGATTGAACGGTCTACGGTTGGTGGGAATTGAAAATTAAAAGAAAACGTCAAAAAATCTCCAGCAACTTGTTTCCTCGTGTGAAAGGGGACTTTAGACCCTGTTTAAATTTGTCGCATTCGGGGATCTATCAAATAGGTATCAACCTATCCCAAAAATTTTCGGATACGTTGAGTTGTTGTGGCATCAGCTGTTTTGTTGCAAAGGGTTACAACAACACAAAACTATCCGGATGGCTTTGGATTGATCCCCGAACGTGAGTGCGCCATGATCGTGTTTGCATTTACTTTGAGGCGCCTCAAAATACATTGAAACAAGAACAATTTCAACATTTCACACATTAGGTGTGTTTCCTTCCAGTCCCGGAGGTAAGTAGTTGAAAAAAACGATATCGGGGATTAGCGACGCCATTACATAAAAAAAAGGAGTTTCTATACAAACTATCGATAACAAGTATGTAATTCCCGCCGGTAATACTTTCTCCGTGCTAAAATTAAGCCCCCTAAATTATCTGGGTTAAGCTAAACCCATTAGGGGTTAGTTGTTGTTGCATTTAGCATGTAAATTATGTGGCCCCGAATCGTTTTTTTCATCCAATTTCCTTCGGGCTTGGAAAAAAACACGCCTCGAAACAAAAACAAAGTAGACTCATGAGTCCGGTTTTTATGTTATCTATCGTTTGATCGTTTTCGTTTTACGGGATTAGCCCCTGAGCAAATTGGGGTTTGCGCAGTTTACTTGTGTTGTGAGTGGGGTTGTTTGTGCTGTTTGTGCAGTTAAATGTGTATTGCTCAAGTCTTCAAATTTGTGCAGTTATTTTGTGTCGTTAATGTCAAAAACTGTGCTGTTGAAAATTTTTATTTACGCAGTGCACATTGTTTGTTTTTATAATGGCTGATAAACAAAAGTTCTGGAGCGAGTTTCTCGAACTTTTTAAAGAACAACCGGCTCTATGGAAAATTAAAAGCCCGGAATATAGCAATAGAATAATGAAAAACAAAGCCTACATAAACTGTTGTTAAAAAAATTTATAATTTTGACTAATTAGAAGTTCATCAAACACATGTTTCTCCATGCGCACAAAATTTTTAAAATCAACTTGAGAAGTATATTCTAGTTCTTTTAATAGCCGTTTTTTATTATGACCCATGGTCCATATGGATCATCCTACGAAAATAAAACAACCTCACAGTGGCGAAAATCAGCAGCCAGTTTTCGGATCATGAAACGTGAACCCGATAAAGAGCAGGTTCACGTGTTGTTATGAATGTTATTTGATGATCCATACAGATCAATTCTGATAATAAAAAACCGATAATAATTCTGTTTGACCTAATTTTTGTATTTTTAAATACATATTCTTAGACCACACACGTTTACTTTTTTTGCAGTATTTGTTCTGTTCACTGCAATAGCAAGCAGTATACAGAGCTAATTTTGAATACATGTTCACTGAACAAAAACTTTTTAAAACTGAGATCTGTGCAGTTCACTTGTATCGTGTTTTGCACAAACCGACTTGCGCGAAATGTTAATTTGTGCAGTTATTTTGTGTCGTGAATGGCCGGCATAAGTAGACCTAAGAAAACCATTAGTTTTTTTTCGAGAGTTTTCGTTGAGAGCGCTCATAACTTAAGAGTGGTAGCATCCACTTATGTCTTATGTCTGTTTTAATTTTAAATCGATTTATTTGAATTCCTTTTCGTCGGAGAGGAGTGTCTAGGTTTCACTGGAAAAACTTGAATGATTATCGCCAATCCATCGCGCATCCACCCAGCAGCACATTCAGCTTATTTAATATTATTTTTTTAACTTCTATACAGCGAATATAATGAAGACAGTTTTAAATTTTTATAAATAAAAGAGAACAAAAATTTTTAAATATGGAATGTTTAATCGTTCGTGCAGATGTCTTTCACTAAACTATCTCCTGAAGCTACTTTACAAATTTCACCCATTAAGTTTTTCAATATTGCTGTTTGTTTTCCCTGGGCGCCATCAATAGTAATAGTAGGTATAAACGATACGGTTGGTCTTAATGCGTGCGTTGCATCGCCATTTATCTTCAATAATTCACTGCCGTGATTCGTATCATGACACTTTTGAATTGAATTAGCTGTTTCAAGATTATAATCTCGTGCACACTAAAAATGAATCAAAATTTATAAAATTAAATCATATGGGTTAACTTTATATTTACTCTGTATAAAGCTTCCTTTGGTAATCGATTATCTTTGATCATGCATGTCACCATATCGAGTCTTATTATAGGGTCAGTAATGATTTCTATTGCACAAGCGTGATATATGTTCGCTTGGCATTCAAGTGGGCCGTGTTGGCAGTCAAACTTCAGAGATCCATCCTTACTAATCGATGTCTGGAAAGAAATGTGGTCGTTAAAAATTTTATTACAAGGTAGACGTAGACTATATTTATTTATAAAGGCTGCAACAAATGTTAAAATTGCTTCATCATGAGCCGAGCAATAAAAAAAAAATAAAGTGAAAAGTACTTAATCTCAAAAACAGGGAACTAACACAGTTTTTCTGTGCTTAATAATTTTAATTCGATCGCTCTATTTCAGTATAGGTCTCTTACGTTGATACAATTCTTAATAGACAAATTATTTAATTTCAGCTTAGATATATGAAAATCAGTAATAAAGGGACATGTTTCATTATTGTTCTGATAGCCTCATATATTGCTTGGCTCATAGCATTCAGGGTTAGAAAGGGGTCCATTACAAATTTGATTTTTTTTGTAATATGTATTTTAATATCATTAATCAACAACGAAAGAAAAAAGCAAATAAGAAGCAGCATTATGAACATACATAGTTGTTTTGGTATATAATGTACCCTAAAAATCTGTTAATTACTCTGTTTGTAAAGGATACATTAAAATACGAATTGACTTTGAAGTTTTCTTTTCACTTAGAATTAATATGTGTAAGAACAAATATTTACATATTTATATGTAATATGAACTTACCGATGCTTTTCCGTAAGGAACTAGAACAACTTCCAAAACAGAAGGAGCTGCTTTATAAGCTGGTACTAACTGTTTTGAAATAAAATGCTTGGAGTCCGGACATAGAGCTTCATAGAATACTGTTACTAATATCGGAGTGCCTGGTATCCGGGTTACACTTTCAACCTTTTATAATTGAACAAATTTAATTTTTTTTTAAGATAAAAGATAAGAATAACAACAAATTACTGATAGCATTAGACCATCCCCAATAGAGTATCGAAAGAGAAGCCAAATAAGTATTCCAACGCAACATATAAGCACAATTCGTCTTTTTGCCGGTGACAACATTAATAACAATAATTAGTTTTAACAAAAGAGGTCAATTAAAATTGAATCAAATATTTAATATTTATTAAGATTTGATTAAATATATAAAATGTATGTAAAGGTAAACAAATTAGAGACTAGACAAAACCAAATTGAGTTGACGGCTGACGTTTGCAATTTTACGACACATCCACATTCAACAAACAAAAAAGAAGATTAGCTCTGGAGTGAGTTTCTTCACTAAAAATTGTTAACACCCCGACTCCACTTAAACAAAATGTAATGTCATATGCCTGTTTGGTATCTTTTTTTTCAATTTCATATTGTAATTTTTTTTTAAACCAAACAATGCCTACGCTCTGTAACTATCACATGGAAAAAATTAGTCGATATGGAAATTGAAAGAATTCATATGAGTTTTGTTCCATTTTTCAAAGTTTCATTTTATCAATGCGAAAGTTAGAGAACGAATGAACATGACAGTCAATAAGATATCACCGAAAATTTTCAATTTTCATCGTTTCTCGACTAATTTTATGGATGCGAGAGTTACAGAACGTAGGCACTGGTGTATAATCGAAAGCAGTAAATGCAGCAATGGCAAATGGAAACACTAGTTTGACATCCTTCTTTCAACAGCTTTTCTAGTGCATACATAGGTACTTTGATAGATATCAAAGCCTGAAGTCTGGGGTGGAATCGTGTAAGTTGATTTGCGATAAGTGAGAGTCACAATCAAGCAATTCAGTCTGTGCTGTGTAAGATGATTAGGCCTATTCGGCGAGATCTTTTATTCTGCTATTCTGTTATGGTTTTCCATACAAAAATCTTTTATGAATTATAATTTTGGTATTCGGCGTGCCAAATCTGTTATGAAATCTACTCTCAGGATCTTTTATGAACTTTAAAAATTCGAACATGTTAAAAAATCTTTTACAAACCGCATTTTTCGTATTCAGCATGCCAAAATCTTTTACAAATCATAAAAGAATAAAAGGTACATTTGTGTCACAGTACACATATTAAAGGTAATATATTGCGCAGGTTGTCAAAGTTGGAAATGTCAAAAAATTAAAAATGGCTGTTCGAGTGCCCACAGGAACTCAACGCGCATCATTAGAAACAACAACAAAATATTGAAATTAGACAAGGAAAGGGGCACTGAATCCACCATTTTACCACCATAATACCTCGATTTTGACAGATGCGCAGAACTGAACAAAAATGAAAACGCTAATGATATTACCTTTAATATGTGTACTGTGCATTTGTGTGACTTTTATCATAAAAGAACAACTGAAAATGGATACTTATATTTTATTTCGCCAACGAAGTGTTGTTAAAAGGAGACAAAATATAAGTAAATACAATAATAAAAGAATAAAAGACAAATTTTTGTGACTTATCATAAAAGATTTTAATTTATTTAATAAAACAAAACATCTCATTAATTCGGTGCGACACCTGACCACCACCAAAGTTATCCCACCATCTCCAGCTCTCATCCTCCCGCTAGAAGAGAAATCCAAAATACCAACAAATATTTGTACAAATCGTTAGATATGGATCGAAAACACCGATACAATTGAAAAGAAGAAACTCGGTCTGACTGAATTACATCCCGACGTGTTTGCCACCAATCCACGAGTTGATGTTATCCAAGAGAACATCGAATGGCAACGAAAGTATCATTACGTAAGTTTTGCTCATACGAAATCGTGTTCGGAGGTGCGTAGGCCGTAAGCCATGGCCACAAAAGGGTGCTGGACGTGCCCGACATTCATCCATTAGTTCACACTTATTCAAGGGTGTTGGCATCGCTATATGTTGCCATTAATCTATAAGCGGGCTTGAGTTCGACTTTGTCAGTGAAACTGGCTCAAGACGACTTGCATGTTGTCCAGGATCTGGAAATCCCCAGCCGTGATCCATTAGTATTAGTTGATGTTCCATATGCGAACTTCTATCTGTCCAATTGCACTGGATCTCGAGGTTTCTCTAATATAAACAAACTAAAATTACGAATACAAAAAATTAAATTCGCGAACAACCACTTCAATTTATGTGTCAGTAATAAAATTTTTTTTAGAACATCAAAAAAATGATTGTCATTTTCCAACAAATTTGACGTTTCTGCCTGAGTACGACTAGAGTTACCAGCAGCCTACAAAAATTTTATGAATTTTTCAGAGTTCTTTTTTTTACCGTTCAAACAGACAAAAATGAACATTCTTGTGACCAAAAAAGCTTACTACATTCCGGAATATGAAGAAAACATAAGAATTATATCTCAAAGACGTCATTTTCTTTCTATATTTTCGATAGCTCATTACAAACATTTGAAAGATTCACTATGGCAACCATGTTTTTGACAAATGCCATTGGAAAGTATTCAATTGCATTGAATTGAGTTGAATCACCTTACCCAGACGGAAAACTAAATGACAATCACATTTGACCACGGTTGATGTGACAATCATTTATCCACCACAATCATTATTCCACCCCAGGGGTGGAATCGGCTAAGGTGATTTGCGATAAGTGAGAGTCGCATTCAAACAATTCAGTCTGTGTAAGATGATATCACATTTGATAGCTAAAGAGCTATCACATCAAAAATGTGATTGTCATTTTCCAACAAATTTTACGTATCTGCCGCCGTACGACTAGAGTTACCACCAGCCTACAAAAATTGAAAAACTTTTTCAGAGTTCCTTTCTTTTCCCATTCATACAAATAAAAATAAACATTCTTGTGACCAACAAAGTTTACTTCATTCCGGGAGATGAAGAAAAAATAAGAATTATATCGCAAGGACGTCATTTTCGTTATATATTTTCGATTACTCACTACAAACATTTGAAACATTCACTATGGCAACCATGTTTTTGACAAATTACATTGGAAAGTATTCAATTGAATTGAATTGAGTTGAATCACCTTACCCAGACGGAAAACTAAATGACAATCACATATGACTATGGTTGATTTGACAATCATTTATCAGCTTAGCAGATTCCACCCCTGTTCTTTCATATTATTTTTAAATCAACTTATTTGTATAAACAGGGGTGGAATCGTGTAAGGTGATTTGCGATAAGGGAGAGTCACAATCAAGCATTTCAGTCTGTGTAAGATGATATCACATTTGATAGCTAAAGATCTATCACATCAAAAATATGGTTGTCATTTTCCAACAAATTTGACGTTTCTCCCTGAGTACGACAAGAGTTACCAACAGCCTACAAAAATTGTATGAATTTTTCAAAGTTATTTTTTTTTCGTCATTTTCGTTCTATATACTCCATACATAGTTGCCCCATGGTCCTTTGTTTTAACATTTTTAGAAAATCTTATTTTTTTTAAATTGCTGAACATAATTCGAAAACAAATTAAGGTAATTTAAATAGGTATGGGCTACCTTTTAGTGAACAAAATCAAAAAATGGTTATTATAATCGCAACTCTCATTAAAGAACCATTTTTTTGATTTGCACTTTTCTCAGAAACACTTCAACTAATTTTCATCAAATTTTGTATGGAGAATGTTTTGAAAACTTTACAAAGTATTGGGTAGGTACTAAAATTAATAAAACAAAACTCAATATTTCGAAAACTTGGCACTATACCGTCCCGTGTATGGTACTTTTCATACAACTGTTTTAAAACAGTTAAGGAAAATCGTATTTTTCTCGAAAACTATGTGGCTATACTACGGCCTACCATTTCACCGAAATAAATTTAAAATAAAGCTATTATTAAAAGTTTTTTTTATTATTTTCAACTATTTCATTATCTTTTTAACCGATTTAAATTAATTTGTTTATAAAAGTTCAAGTGTAAAGAATTTAAAGTAATAAATATCAGTCGTATTCATTAGATTCTGTTTACTTAGACACTGTCTGTGTTTTATTTGTGAACTACTTCTAAAAGTAGTTCACTACACCTATTCCGCCATTGAAGTCAAGGACGATTTTCAGATCAAGGCGTACCAGCGGTCAACGTCACACTCTTCAGATCGAGGAAAGTGAAGAACAAAAGCTACAACTCATTCGTGGTAGAAGTCGGCAAATCGTATGATGAAGCCGACATCTACACAAAAAATCTTCAGCCATTTTTCTTAGATTTTCTCCATTTTGTTTTATGACGTGTTTTTATTTTCAAAAATTTCTTTAGTTTTTTTCAGCCGTTTGATATAAATATATCTTTTTTATAATTATTATTCATACCTACTTTAAGCCTAGTACGCTGCTGATGCGAAACGAAATTTTTCTGTGATCTCCAAACAGACAATGAAACGCTTGCGAAAACACAACGGAAAATATCCTTGGAGAGTTTCACTAATTCCAAAAACAAACAAACGCAAAAAATCAGAGTAACCCATGAAACACAAATAAAATTCAAATGTCATTTTTCCGCACACAATAAATAGTCTGTACAATTAATTAAATGCGAAAAAGGAGCGGAGACTTCTCAAAATAATCTGCTAGAATTATAAATTTCGCTCTTCGAACAGCGTACTGCAAAACGAAAAGCAGAACGAAATTTTCCGTTTATGATTTCGTTGTGTCATTTTTGTATGGGATTTTTCGTTTCGCATCAGCAGCGTACTAGGCTTTAAATAGAACACAAAACTGAAAATTCTACCTATATATGTATTTACATATTTCTCCAATAAATACACAAAAACAATTCTTCTCAGATGTCAAAATATATTTAAAATGGCTTTAAGTTACCTCTAAACGCCGTGATTGGCGTTTAAGTTAAGAGCCTTTTAAGTAATGGTGCTTACATAAGTGTGAAAATTGATTACAGATACCGATTTCGCATTTAAGAGCTATTTAGAGGTATTTTAAAGTTAAGATAGCTTTAAAATTTCTTTATAGATACGGTTGCTTATCTTTAACCAGAAGGTCCACTGGGAACATCAAAGTGTTGGTCATGTGGCGACAAACTGTGGCATGAAGTATGTCTGCGTTAAGTGCAACGAAGACCACAA
Organism: Epistrophe grossulariae; assembly: GCA_929447395.1. Classification (NCBI taxonomy): domain Eukaryota; kingdom Metazoa; phylum Arthropoda; class Insecta; order Diptera; family Syrphidae; genus Epistrophe; species Epistrophe grossulariae. Next base: position 116,765,779 of record OV839566.1, read on the forward strand.
CCTAGGAGAATGCAAGCGAAAGGAAAAGGACCAAGGAGTATACTGCGCCAACTGCAAAGAGTTCGGCCATCAAATTACTTTGGATGCCAGGTTCTGCTGGCAAAGAAGAAAGAGAAGAAAACAGCAGAATCCCAGAAGAAAGCTCAGCAAGACTTCAAGGCTAAATCAGTTTGCACCTTGACTCGTCCCTCTGTGGGCTTTGCAACTATAGCCAAGATGGGAAAAACATCCCAGTCTCAACAACAACAGAAGCCAGTTCGAACATTATAGCACCCTTCAGCAGTACTTCCAATAAAGAAACAAAGGGCAAATAGACCAGCAACCGCTTGTAAGCTAAATCTGGATGAAGAAATGAAGGAACACTTTGGGACCGTGGAATTCCGTGGCCTTGGCCACTTTTATGCAGCGCATAATGCGAATAAACCGACTTAAGATAATCGAGTACAATGTTATAATTCATTGTACAGCGTTTTAAAAAGAAGGACATTCCATATCTGTCTGAAGAAGCACTCACCGGATATAGCTCTCATCGGTGAAACCAACGTCACCAAGGGAAACAACATAGACTTCAAAGGATACAACACCTTCCGAACAGACAAGGCAAAAGAGGCACAGAGCTCTTTGTTAAGAAGAACATTAAAGCCTTTCCAGTCACGATGCCAAGTCTAAGATCTTTTGAAGCCAGCATATGCAACAAATGCAGTGCTAGACAATCAGATATTAATCACCATCTTTTCATTTTCAGCAGATTAGCGGCCAGCACACCTACGGACTGATTGGAGGCGATTTCAATGCCCGGCACCCGCTATGGTACGACACAACCACATCCGACGCTGGAAATTACCTGGTGAATTGGTCGGATGATAACTTTTTTTCATCAACATCGTTCCCGAGTTGCAGAATCATTCACGCAGGACCCTTATTTGAGATGCAGACCACGAGCCAGTGGAGCTCCAAATCAAACTGGGCCAACCGATTGTGACAACAGATCCACAAAACGAGGTTTATATTAACTACAACCGACTGGACATTGAACGATTCCAAAGAAAAGCCGAGGAGACGATAGTGTTCCCAGATGCCAACAGGAATCTACCCAACAACGAGATTGAGGAAGTTACCGAAGCAATGGAGTTCACCATAAACAACGCCTTGGACGAGCAGAAGAGACAAAAGACCTCGAGAGACATAAATCAGTTTCTCCCAGAAGGGATTGTTCGACTGTGGTATCACCGGGCTTTGAGGATCTTTAAAATGGATGCAATTAATAAAAAACCAATTCATCTTTGTTTACCCTACGTTTCGCTGGCTTTTTACCGGATTCTTCAGGGGTTTATTTTTTAATTATATTTTTTATGAAAATTAACCAGAATTACATTTTAAAATTTTAATAAATAAACAAATAAAAAATAAATTAACATTTAACATTATCGGAACGACAAAAATTAAAACTAGTATCACTTTGTATCACAGATCAGTTAATCAATTGTGTTTCTTTTGTTGTGTGGTTGTATATTTGTGTTTGCCTTGATACGAATGTGTGATTAGTGTGTTTTTAATGGTTATGTTAGTATGAAAGATGTTCTCTTCAGTTATTTTGATGGTTATGATTTTTTTTTTAATCTCGAGTTTCAAAATTTGTATTAATTATGTGTGTATTATTTTATTGAACTGTTGTTTAATTGTGTCTGTGGTAAAGAATTCTATCGTGTGAGATGATGTGTTAGTCAAATGTTTTGGTATGATATCATAATCTTTACTTTATAGTAAGAACTTCAGTCTTTCCTTATAGTTAGCTAGTCTTTTTTCTGTTTATAATATTATGCAAGTGTTGATTTCGTATTTGTATTTTATAAAACCTTTCATTGTGGATGTTTATTAAGGTGTATTTTGTGTTATAGAAAAAGAAAATGATGTTATGTTTATATATTTCGGCTGGTCCACCGATGAAATTTTATGCTTTATGTTATTTGATCATATAACTACAATATACTCAAATACAACAACAACAAATTAAAGGTGTCATTATGTTGCATTTATTATTTTCTTATAATAGCTGCCTTTTATTTTCCCCCAAATCTAATCCAGATCAGTGCCTCCCTTCTGTAATCGCATCGGCAAAAGTATGAGTTTTTTTTTTCATTTTTCGACGTTTCTCGACCAATTTTATCCATGCGAGAGTTACAGAGAGAATGACAGTGACAACAGTTACGCCTATATTATTCAATCGATACATCCAGATTGGTACTTAAATCCGGATGTATTTACATTGAATTTGTATGTAATTTTCGAATGTAATTAAGCAATTCTCTGTTATTAGGTGTATTCTTTTGGGCTTTGCAAAGTACTTTTTAGTACTTCCCAGTAGATGATGAATGGAACGCTTTAATTATGCCAGAAGAAAAATCTAACCTCAGTGTAGACGAAAGTTGTTTGTATTTTTGTATTTTATTTTAAATTAGAGAAAACTTCAACAACCTCATAAAAACTACCGAAATCGTGATCCTCTTCAGAGTAGGTTACAACGAAAACCTCACAAAATCGAGGTCACCTCTCCTTGTGAGGTTGTTGTTACTTGTGAGTTGTGAGGTATCAGTGAGGTTTGCCGGAATAGGCCTTGAAAAAAAAAAGTTACTCTGTTATTTTGACAACATCCCGTCAAATTATAGACAACATACTTACGCCTAATATATAAAAGAAGCTAGTGACGATTGCCTTAGTCCGCTTTCATACAAGGATACTCAATTTCCAGCAACTTTTAATTTTAAGGAGAGGAGGGCACAATAGTTAATAAGAGGAATGAACGGTCTACGATTGGTGGAAATTTTAAATTAAAAGAAAACGTCAATAAATCTCCAGCAACTTGTTTCCTTGTGTAAATAGGGGAATTAGGGAGACAGAAAACATTCGAAACCGCCTTATCTTCAAAGTTCAGTTCAGTTCAGTTTTCTTTATTGAGACTTAAATTCACAAATTTAGTTTTGATTACAGTGTAGTTTTATATGCTGCCGACTTCATAATTATGCCTGGCTTAAAATAAAATTTTAATTAAAGAACAATAATTATAGATTTCTTTTCTTACAATATAATTACATATTTCAAAAATGTATCTTTAATGTAAATTTCATATGTTTGCTCCCGACATATGTTCGTGTAATGGCTCTTACAGGCCAAACTTAAAACTATTAAAAATAAAATAAAATAACAAAAGATGCATTTGGCGCATATGTATGTTTACATTTACAAATAATATTTTGTATAACAACGTTTTGAGAGTTAGATATAAATTTAAGAAAAGCAGTTACTTAATTCATGATATAATCAAATATATTGGAACAAGAAACTTATTTTACCTATTTATATGAACTACTGGCAATTATATTGAATAATTAATATACTAAACTTTTTTTTTTTTTTCTTGTTTAATGTTTTTTTTTAAACGCAAAAGTATTGATTTTATATAAATATACATAAATCATATAGATATGTATAAAATAAATATAATATATACAATATACATATATCTACAACATACCTATATACATATACAAATGCTTACATACATATATAACACATGTATATTTTTTTCAAAATATTTTTCAAAAAATAATAGAAAACAAAAATTATCCTCTGAGCACATTCAATGAGGCTTTCTCATAAAAAGGTAAAGTTAATGTATCATTCAACTGCGGTTCTAATAAAGTTCGGGATCTTTTATGTAAAAGATTGAAAGGCGATTGGTAGTACTGGAGTTCTGTACTTTCAGTGATATTTGCATCCCACAGCTCTTTGACAAGTGGATTTGGACGGTTAGCAATAGTTTCTAATCGGGTTTTTAATAATGTGGTCATATAAATCATTAAAGGTTTAACCTTTGTTAAATTATATAACGTATAGTTAGAAAATCATTTTTTATTAGGTTTTCGATATTTTCCGCTGCAAAAACGTAAGATTGTTCTTTTAAACTTTTCTAACTCTTTTGCTGCCGTTGGAGAAATATTGAACCAAGTGCTGAAGCCATACGAGATTATTGGTCTTATAAGGGTTTTATATATTAGAATTTTTGTGTTTTGGGACAAATGCTTTGATGAAAGTAGTTTTTTTTTTTTAAAAAAGTAGCTATTTTTGCTTTATTTAATACATTCCGCGCATGTTCATTGAACCTGAATTTATTCTGGTAATGAATACCTAGGTATTTTGTTTCTGTTTTCAATGGAATTACATTACCGCCAATATGTAAAGATAACTCCTTACTTTCTTTAACAGCTTTTCGGTGACCTTTTCCGTATGAGTTTCTGAAACAGGTAAGCCCGCATTTTTCACTGTTTATTTTCAAGCCCCAAGAATTCAAATACGAAAGAAATCTGGGTAAGGCATTTTGTATTTTGTCTAAAGCATTGTGCGGCCTTATAGCACCAGCTACCAGTTTTGTGGCCTTGTCTTCAAACTTATAGCCAAAGCACAACCACGCGTCAGGTCGCTCTGACTTTGACATATTGAATAGAAACAATGGGCTCATATGAAGCAATCTGAAATGTTACCTCACGCTTCGCGTTCGCTTTATATCGTAAATATCGTAAACCGGAGCGCAACGCCCGAATAGATCTATTTTCTATTCTGGTCGCACTTTCACAGCTCAACAAACAACAATCATTTTTTTTTATTTGCTATTCCATTTCTTTCGGATGTGAAAGTTTTTATTAAAATAAAAATACAAAAATATGTTATTTCAGTAAAACCATTGGAATATTTGTGTGTGAGTGAAAATAAGTGTTAAATGCAACAATTGCTGTATTAAAAATTAAATTATTCCTATGTACGTGTGGCTTATTAAATTGTGGTTCAAGATCCAGATTCAATTGAATATTATGGATTCTTGGAAATAAATTTGAATGATTTTATTATTCTAAACACACATCCATGTAGATAAGGTTTAATTAATTGGATAGAATAAAAACATAACAAATAAATCATATTTAAAGTGAAATCTGTTTGTGTTTTATTCATTTCACTCTAAAATTAAAAAAAAAAATGTTTTTCTGCTCAACAGCTGTTTTGGAAGTACCCTTGTTTGGTTGGACTTGTTTGATTTAGGCAATTTTTGTCTGGTTCCGGAGAGTGAATTTTCTCTGGTTTTAGTACCTGTAATGCCGACTTCTCACTTGCCTGATTTTGTGTGTTAGGAAAAACAACACAAGATCCGACTTTTACAGGTAGAAGATGACTGTTTTAATTTGCAAAATGGCGCCAGTAGTGTAAAGAAACAGATACGAGTAGATACAAATAAAACAAATAAATGGAAAAAAGAGAGAGGTATATAACAACGTTGTCGCTGGGATCGTTGTTTTATCTCTTCGTATAACAGTTTTGAGTGAATTGTTCACAGGCAGAGGCATTTTATTCCGTTTTGTGAATTTTTCAATAGGAAAAGAAAGAAAAAAAATTAAATGTGTGCAGGTAATTGTTCTGGGACCTTTAAGCTACGCGCAAACCGACGCGGTGGCGGTGGCGATCGCGATAACAATGTGGATGCCGCACACGTAAATCAATGGAGGGGCACACATCGACGCGATGTGTGGATTGCGTTCACATTCCACTGCTGCGTTCAGTTACGCGACTTTTCTTGAACGCAGCAAGCACCATTTGATCGCTATATCGCCTGAAAAAAAAAGAGTCTAAAAAAGAAAATTTGAAAAACTGAAAAATTAATAGAAAAAATTAGGGGGAATTCCATTTTATATGTTTTTTTTTATTAAACTTCAAAAATTAAACGTTTGTATTGTCGCTGACAACTTAGCCCGCTACACAATATATCGCGTTGATGTGAGCAGGTTTTTGAACGCATCTTTATCGCGCGATAAAAGTTATCGCAATCGCCACCGCCATCGTGTCGGTTTGCGCATAGCTTTAAGCTACGCGAAAACCAACGCGATGGCGATAACAATGTGGATGCCGCACACGTAAATCAATGGAAGGGCACACATCGACGCGATATGTGGATTGCGTTCACTTTCCACTGCTGTTTTCAGTTACGCGACTTTTCTTGAACGCAGCAAGCACCATTTGATCGCTATATCGCCTGAAGAAAAATTACAGTCTAAAAAAGAAAATTTGAAAAACTGAAAAATTAATAGAAAAAATTAGGGGAAATTCCATTTTATGTTTTTTTTTTATTAAACTTCAAAAATTAAACGTTTGTATTGTCGCTGACAACTTAGCCCGCTACGCAATATATCGCGTTGATGTGAGCAAGTTTTTGAACGCATCTTTATCGCGCGATAAAAGTTATCGCAATCGCCACCGCCATCGTGTCGGTTTGCGCATAGCTTTACCTAACTACAATACATACATTTTTCGATAGTTTTCCTTAATAATGAAATTTGTTCGAAATGTCAAACAAAATCTAGTTTATGTGTTGTGTGAACGGATTTCATGGTCTTGTTGCCGAAATCCGGGATTTTGTGAAAACCATATAATGGTGGATTTACATTCATCTTCATGCGAGTACTGCAATAAAAAAGGATGTAAGTTATAAAATTTACATTTGTTGAATAGAGAGAAAGGACCAAAATGCAGAGATTTTCATAAATAAAGATTAAAGTAGTCCCATATTGCAGACATAAAGACGAACATGTTCATCTTCGAAAATTGAAACAAGTCGTATGAGCTTTGTTCCATTTCTCAACGTTTCTCGACCAATTTTATCGATGCGAAAGTTACAGAACGTATAGGCACGGGATTTGATCTGGGAAAATAAAATACAGCTAGTAATAATAATAATTATGTACCTAATAATTTTTCACACCCCGATTAAAAATAAGAAGTCATTCTTCGAATTACTTGTAAAAGTTCAATATTCTTGAAGAAAGGTTTTTGTTAACTAGCATTGTGTGAATTTCGTAAGACAGTTGTTTCATATTCCATTGAAATCAAAAAGAAAACATCGACATTAGTAAATACTTTCATTAGCAAAGCTATTCATTTCAATTGTTGTTAGTACTTAAATGAAACCATAAAAAAACAGGGTCATTTTTGGTTCTTGCGCAATGTTATTTTAAGGAAACAGAACTTTTATTCTCTCATATAAGTAGCTTTTCAACACCTGAGGTTTGAAGCTACATTACGGTTTGCAAATTCTTAAGGTCGCGCTTTATGACACATGATATCGTAAAATATCGTAAAGTCGGTGAAAAGCCTGTCAAAAGCCCGAGCGTCCGAAGCGTGGTTGTGGTTTGGCCATTATTCTTTCGACCGATATCGCACTTCACTATGATTACGATTTACATCATAATGTCGTGTTTCAGTTGCACTTGGATTTCTCGTAGCTGTTAACTTGGCAAATGTTTTTTTTAACTTTCGGGTAAATATTACAGCTGACATGTTGTTTCACTTCCTCCACTTACATTTTCATCATTAGCAAGGCCGGAATCGAGGTATTATTTTCTTGTATTCGCCCGGCATTAGTAGAAATCTATTATTATAAATCTTTTTTATATATGTTCTTTTACTAATTTAATATCTTATTTCCGAGAGATCCTGACTGAATAGGAATAGCTATATATAAATCAAGTGCTACAATGGGGACATCATTTGATATTGCATAAGATGGAATGAAAGCCTATTTCTCGATATTGAACAAAAACTATAAATAACTGGATATTGAACAAAATAGAATTTTTGTTTTAACATAACCGAATTCATATCATTTTGTTCAATAGCTTACAAACTTTAATTTAAATAATTTGAATATTGAACAAAATAGCAATGAATGGAGTACATAAGCATATTGAACAAAACATCAAAAATTAGGGATATTAAACAAGAATGAAATTATAAGGTATTTTATTAAATAATATACTAAAAATTGTTCAATATGATACAAGAAGAATGAATAGTAGTTTATTGAACAAACATGACACTTAAAATTGTTAGAAAAGTGGCTTATTGAACAAAACAGTTCTCCATAACTTGAAAACTAAAAGAGATAGAACGAATTGGTTTGCGCCAATCGAAAGAGCGTTTCTAAATTATAAAGACTGCCAGGCGTATTTATAATCACATTCTAAAGACTTGCTAACTTTAGCACACTGTTCAACTCTAAAATCTTATTTATAAACATTTTCATCTGTCCATCTTAGACACCAAAATTGGTGTTCTAAACCTATTCTAAAAAGGGAACGTTCAATATCTACAACGTCAATCCGAAATTTTTGAAATATGTGTTGAACGCACCCGTTGACATTTGATTGACATTTGTTTTTATCTGTCAACAGTTTGGATTTTATAAACGAAAAAAGAAAATTAAAATTAGAAATGCCTTTTGCTGCATTCGATTATATAAGCAATGTTAATATGATAAATTCATTGAATTTTACACAAATAAGAAGAAAGAAAATATCTAAACGGCAATTTAATCCCATGGATCTTCGCGAACAAGAATTTCGCTCTAAATATCGGTTCTCGAAACAAAACATGAAAAAAATTATTGAAAATGTGAGATTGGATCTCGATGGAAATAAAAGAGGAGGCCAAATCCCTGTTGGGCTACAAGTGATGGCTGCAATCAGATGTTGGGGTCGAAACGAGGTAAATTTTGATATTTAATAGTATTACTAAGAAGTTCATTATATTTTTTTACAATTTTAAGATTCAAGATGATTGTGCAGATTTGCATGGATTTAGCCAACCCACACTAAGTGTGTTCCACACCCAGTTTCAAACAGTTTCAGACTGCCAGATTTAGTCATTTTTAGTCCGAAGTCGTTCCAGACTTCAAAAGTTGTGCTAATTCTTACAAAAGAGAGCGCGCTCGAGAGAGCAAAATATTTCCCCTTCTTGCCAGTTTTAGTCCGAGGAATTTCTTCTGGCTATTTCTGGGCTGGATGTCAAATGCCTGGTTGCCGTATGTCAGATGACGTAATTTGCCAGTTGAGTACAAATATCAATGCCGGACAAGGGTTGCCCAAGTGTTAATTTTATTTTGATTTTAGTTTTGAAAGATAAGCATACTTTTTATCATTTTATTAATCTTTTAACTAATCAACTAATTACAAAAAATTTACGCCAATAAGCAAAACTATTTCTTAAAAACAAAATTTAAAATTGACAATATTGAGTATTACTTATATTATATAGTGATACTTGAAGAAAAACACGCTTAAGCTTCATAATTTAATGTATAATAAAGATTGTTTGTATATTAATAGGGGTATTCCCGACCCGATGCAACTGGTCTTGTATCATTGCAAAAGTGCAAAAGTGTAAAATTGCTATACCCTAACCCCATTGTAAAAGAAAAACTTTGCACTTTTGCAATGATGCAAGACCAGTTTGCATCGGATCGGGAATACCCCTAATATACTTGATGTAAGCTTGTTTGTTTATTCTCCGTTAACATTTTATTTTCTTGGGATGTGATTCTTGAAAATTTTGTTTAAGATTTATCACTGATCTACGGCAGCCATAGTCGAATATATTTTTTGACGTTTAAAAAGTAGTCCATTTTAGTGCGAAAACCGTTCCAGACATTTTTTCAGTTTTCTTTCTCTTTGAAAGAATTTTATCCCCACTCCTCAAATTTGACATTTGACCAACTTTTAGTGCGAGAAATCTTGGGAACGGACCTACTATCTATGATTTGCCAAAAAGTGGCAAGGGCTTTTGCCTCAAAACGACCAACATTTGTTGAAATGCCACTGAACTTCTCCGATCAAATAAGCGAGATGAGAGGATTTCAGGAAATATCTGGTTTCCGTGATGTTGTTGAATGTTGGTGCGATAGACTGCACACACATACGGATCCCGAGAGTTGCTGGGCCGGAAGGGGAATACTATGTAAATAGAAAAAAATATTACTCAATCAACACACAGGTTGTATGCGATTCGAGGCTAAGGATTCGTGACATTGTTTGCCATTGGAGGGGAAGCACCCATGATGCAAGAATCTTCCGTGAAAGTCAAATCTGTCAGCGCTTCATGAACGGAGAATTTAGTGGTCGATTGCTTGGCGATGGGGGTTACGCTTGTCAAAATTTTCTTTTCACCCCTCTTTAAAATCCGCGGACTGGTCCCGAATTACGTTACAACAAAGCGCACATCTTCACACGAAACACCGTAGAAAGATGCTTTGGGGTCTGGAAGAAAAGGTTTATTGTCATTGTCAAAATGGCATGAGAAGCTGTCTGCAAAATGCCAAAACCGTGTCATTGCACTACCTGTGTTACACAATTTGGCCATTGAATTGGTGACTCATCTGTAGGTATGTGTGTTGTAAATAATTTTATTGTCCTACATATATCTGAAAAAGATTAAATTCCATTTTTCTACAATAGATGAAGAACTACTTCAAAATGATACTGAAGTTGAAGATGTTGTTTTGGAACAAGAAGTTTCTGACAGTGAAAATATTTTACCACCCAATTTAATAAACATCACTCGTAATGTTTTCATTCAGCAACAGTTCGGCTAGTGAAATTAAGTCAAATAAATTATTTTATAAGCAAGTACATATAAGCCTTATATTTAATATTAAATAACAAACTAAAACAAATCACACATGTATGTATTTAAAAAATTAATAAATTCATTCATGTTTTGAAAAAAAGAATAAAAAACGAACTAAAAGGAACTAAAGTGAATTAAGAGGAACAAAAATTTTAAGTAATAATAGTCGTGTTTTGGTCAATGTGTATATCAACTCAGCAAAATGTTTGCACATAAACAGTAATAAATAATAATAATAAGTAATAAATAAGGTTTTGTTTTGTGTACAATAACAATTTGATTATGATCACTGATTGTTTGTAATTGTTAACGTATAAACAATTTTGCTTGGCTGTCTACCACTCTCACCAAGACATTGCTAAATGCAGCAGTTACTCAAACATGATTCAATTGAGAAATTTGTTTATTTATTCATGTCGATTATGGAATCCGCAATACTGGATCCTCATTGATTTTCAGTACAGAGTTCTCTTTGTTTTTACGACAAATGTTAAGAAGAAAATAGAACACTGCACTGCGAATCACTGCGGATCCAGTTTTGCGTATTCCATAGTCGACATAATAAATAAACGAAATTCTCAATTCAATCAAGTTTGAGCTGCAATCAACTGCTGCATTCTTAAATCATGCTCTTCTTTGGCAAATACCATTTGTTGTTCCGTTAAATTTTACTTTTTTACCATGCTCTATCTTAAGAAATTCCATAGTAGCATCAAACAAATTTTTTTTCAATTGTTTATCCTGCAATGTAAGAAAATGAAGAAAATATTATAATCACAACAGGTATTGTAAATAAAAAATAGAAATTCGATTTTGAATAATAACTTTGAACCCTTTACACATATGGTTATAAGATACATAAATCTTTTATGTAAGTCAAAATAAAATTAAGCTACATGTTCGTTTTACTCAAAGACTTTTTCCTTGATTATCATGATCACTTGGAGTGATAAGGGCTTATAATATATATTATATACATATTTGGACGTACCATATAGTTTGAGTCATTTTTTTTCTTATTATTGTCTGCTGGTGGACATTGAAAACTGTTTTTTCTTGGGGAACACTCGAGCTCCAACGGTTTTTCATTAGATTGAGTCTATGGAATATAAGATTTTGAACTTCGTTTAAAGAAAAAATAAACAATTTATAAGAAGGTTTTTTTAATAATACAAATTTTATTATATACTACTGAAATACATCAGCCAAATAGAAGACTAAGCACTATTTTATTTGAACTTGTAGCCCTTCCACACTGTCACTATCCCACTGAGTATTAATACATATCAAATTGAAAGAATTCCATGCTACTGCCATATTTGTGGGGGAGAAGAGACTTTTAATGTTTTGACCACACATAACAGTTTAATTTAACCTCAATAAAAATGTGATGAAATGGGTGATAGAATTAAAACCATTTCTAAAAATATTCTCATGTATTGACACATGTCAAATCGTGTAGGCTGCTGTGTAAGATGGGTGACATATTTTCTTTTTCACACTATTGTATTGTATTGTGTTTTATTGCATCCCCTAAGGGTTACAAGTCTCCCATCCGTCCCTCCTTCTTGCAAACTCTAGTGCCTTTATCCATTCTTCCCCCTCCCTCCTTCGTCCATTATATCCCTCATTTTTTCCCGATTGATCTCCCTTCACATCCACCTGACCTGCATCTTTCTATCACATGTTCCCACGTCTCTGGCTCACCTTCACACACTGCACATTCTCTCTTCTTCTTGTTTCCAGGACCATCTTTCTCTCACCTCATTCCCTAGCCTAACTCTCGCTATTCTTTGTTCTGTCTGCCTTCCATCCCGCTTTCAGATATTGCGGGATCCCCTCGGTCATTACTTCCTTATACCACCTGTTATATCTGGATTCCATTATTAAATCCCATCTTTCCTTCTCCTGCTCTCTTCTGTCTTCCCATTCTACTCTCTCGTATCCTGTCATACTGTCTCCTCTTCCTTCCCTTCCTTCCCTTCCTCTTATTCCCATTCTCCCTTGTTCCCATCGTAATTCTCTCTCGTTCCCATCCCTCTCTCTCTCTCTCTCTCTCTCATCTCCTCTAAACATTCCCTCGCTATCTCGCTTCCTTTTCCACCTGTTAATTTCTCTTCATAATTCCACGCCCTTCTCCCTGCTCTTATCGTTAACTTATCTCTTTTGGTTTCCTCTCTCACCATGTATCCTGGAGTTTGCCATTCTACCCTTAGTGTCCATTTGAGGTACCTCTCCTGCAATCTTTCCATTTCTTGTCTCTCCTCCCATCCCCATACCTCTGCCCCATATCCCATCACCGTCCAAACCAGGGTATCAAAAAGCCACATCTTCCTCTCCCAAACCTTCTCGAATTTCCTCCTCCCAATACCCCAAGCTTCCTTCATTACCGCTGCTGCCTTTTTTATTCTTTCCTTTATATGTGCTTCCTGCCCTCCATTCTTTTTCAACACATACCCCAGGTATTTAAATTCTTTTACTTCTTCTATCTTTTTTCCCCTCCATCTCCAGTCTACTGTTGTATTCCTCCCTCCTCCTTTCCTGAACCTCATCACTTTCGTTTTTCCCAAGTTCACTTCCAGTTTTTTCCTTTCGAAATACTTCTCTAGTCTTCTTATCATGCTTTGCATCTCTTCTTCATTTTTCGCCATTACCACCACATCATCTGCGTATGCCAATGAGCAAATTCGGAAAAGTATTTGAAAAAAAAAATTATCCGTGTTTCAGGAAATTTTGATTAAATTTTTTTTTTAAATATTTTATTTTTCACTGATAGATAAGTTTAAGGTCTTTAAATTTAGGTATAGAATAGAACGTGAGGCTTCATTTTGTTTTACAAATCCATTAGGGAGGCAGATAAAACCTTTAAATGAAACACGTTATTAATTTTAAATTTAATGGAACCAAAATTTAATTAAAAAAAATATTTTTATGCCCCTGGTACAAGCCCTGAATTTTCCACTTGATTGCATATCTTTATATTGAACATCGGACAATTGGATCCAAAGATATAAACATTTACCTGTACACAAATCGGGTGTTTTTGGGATTTTGAAAAAATTCTTTGCTGAAACCAGTCGGTGAATAACAACTCCCTTTTTTTCAATTCTTCTGAGATTTGTTTAAATATTTTTGAAGAATAAATATTTGACTGTTAACAGTCGAATTGTTTTTTCCTGAACACCGTTTGTCGACTGTTCGACTGTTAACAGTCAAATATTTATTCTTCAAAAGTCCCATAGCAAGGCAATAAAAATAGCTACAATTTATCTTCGTTGAAGACGAATTGTCGACTGTTCGACTGTTAACAGTCAAATATTTATTCTTCAAAAGTCCCATAGCAAGGCAATAAAAATAGCTACAATTTATCTTCTTTGAAGACTTGTAGCAACTATATAATTCGCAGTTGCTCTATGTAGCTCGGATTATATGGAATCTCGATTTATTCGGGAAAATATGCGTCAAGACAAGATGTAATGGTCATCTTCTGATGAGCCCAACCATTACATCGGGGCGAAACGCATATATGAACACTTTTATGCTAGTTTATATTTATTTTCGTGATTTTAAATCATATTTATTAAATATTTTTATCTAACTATTGTGAAGGTCGTTTAGGATGTACAGTTATGTAATATAGGTATATCGAATAAATTGTTCCAGAAACACGGATAACTTTTTTTTAAATACCTTTCCAATGGTATACAACTTATTTTAATCGGATTTGACCCTGATTTATAGGAATTTTTTAAAGCATCCCTTAAAAAGATATAAATTATTCAATTGACCTAAACTGTTTTTGAAACATCAAAAATGATGTTAAAAAAAAATTAATTAAAATGTTTCCAGAAACATGGATAACTTTTACTTTACAATGGTATTCAATTTATTTTGATCGGACTTGGCCCTGATTTATAGGAATTTTCTAATTTTGCAGTTTTGAACTTTAAGAATAAAAAATCTTTAAGAATAAAAAAAAGACCCTTAAAGCAATCTTCATGAATCGGACTTTTTTTTTGCCTTTATTTTGGCGCGTAGATTTTAGGTGATTCGGGTAGGAAGAAACATAAAAATCTCACCATAAAAAAACCATACTCAGAAACATTTTTTTATAAATTTTCCTTCTTCTATATGCGCATTTTATATGTATCTGTTTTGCGTTTCATATACAAAGGTTTTTCTAAAAGCCAAAACTACCCCCCACATTAAGATTTTTCCTTTTTTTTATTAACCAAAGCAAATTCACAATACCAACATACACAAAGAAGATAGGAAAAATGGTTTTTCGTTTTCTCTGTCTTCTTTTCCTCTTTGCCATTGACGCAAACAGGTGACAAAGTCAGAGATTATGAATTACATATAAAGATTGGAATCTTTCGTACGTTCCATCCCCCAAAACCCATTTGTTTACATTGTTGTTTTTGTAATTTTATCTCGATGAATAGATGTGAATTGCAACAACAATTTATGAAGTGCTGAATTCATATTTTTGCACTAGTGTGCGTTAAAACATGAAAACTAGTGCAAAAATAAAATACAAAAAATACAAATACATTAGGGGTATTCCCGATCCGATGCAAACTGGTCTTGCATCATTGCAAAAGTGCAAAGTTTTTTTTTACAATGGGGTTAGGTTATAGCAATTTTACACTTTAGCACTTTTGCAATGATACAAGACCAGTTGCATCGGATCGGGAATACCCCTATTGCACATATTAGTCTGCAAAAGAAATTTCTGATCCACGCGACCCTAAAAATTACTCACCATGATGATACTATAGTTTATATATACAAGGATATAGGATATATATTGGTCGGTAAGATTTAATATCGGAATGTTCAAATAATTTTTGGTACTTACCGTGTCGGTCCTAATTATCGATGATTCAGCTTTTTGCTCTACGTAATGTCCAGCAATTGAAATTTGCCTTCCAAGAATCTTTGAATTTGGGTCATATGACACCGCCAATAAAATCTATGGCGGCACTCTTCGACAAATTATTCCGAACTAAAATAAAACCCTATTGTTCGTTTTCAATTCCTACCACCGCCCCGTAACAGTGTATATAGGTTTATAAAGTACAGAGAGCAACAAAGTTTGTGAACAGCGCAATTTAAAGTAGATGTATAGGTTCACTGCCAGCATTGAGGGGTAGATGAGGTACGAATATTTACTTCATGTCCCATGCGCGGTGAAATATGCATGAATAAAACTTATTCCAATAAGCTTATGCGTGTGTGGCTTTCGCAGGATAAGCATAAACAAAATATATATTATTTATACATAATATAGAGCAGATCTAGTGTGTAGCACGGGGACCTGCAGAGTAGTGGCAAATACAGAGTATAGATGCCTATACTAGAGTGAGCGAACTTGATATAGCTATTTCACTACCCGAATTGGAAGCAATACTCCTTAAAATGAAAAATAATTAAGCTCCTGGCATGAACAGCATATACCTGTCGAGTTCTACAAAAACTCCATTCCCGAATTTAAAAACTATCTCGTCTCGTTCTTCATTAGATTGTATATCGATTCATGTGTTCCCTCCAGTTTCAATGTTTCTGTTATTTTTGTCATTTTTGTTCAAACATGAACATGCAGTACTTATCTTCAGATAACCCAATGTGTGTGGTAAATAAATATAACACAGATCATCGTGAACATGCACTGACGGTTATCTACAGATAAATAAACCATTCAATAAAACATAGATAAGTAAGAATATAGAGATAAGAAATATGTAAATAATACACATGTAAAAATAGTATTTAAGGAAGATATGTTCTTTAATAAAATCAGTATTATTTGGAATTTACAACTCCGAGTATTATTCAAACATTTGGTCATTCGAGCCCGATATGAACCAGCAACATTTGGTCCTTCGTGTATTTTAAAAAAATTTTCCCCCACCAGTGGTAAGAGATTTTTTAAAGCACGAACTAGTGTCCTAATAGCGTTGTCAGAGCTACAAATACTGGCAGGAAAAGAAATCACATACAGTGAAAAATAGCGTTGTCAGAGCTACAAATATTGGCAGGAAAACAAAACAACAATCATAAACAGTGAAGAAAGCGTTGTCAGAGCTAAAATACTGACAAAGTGAAAACAAAATCAAGAAAGTGAAAAACCGTTGTCGGAGCTTCAATACTGACAAAGTGAACATAAAGCAAACAAACAAAAGCTGTGTTTTATTTTCCCCGAGATCCGAACCAGATTGGATTTGCTTACGAAAATACATGTATAACAAAAACAACACAAGATCCAACTTTGTTTTGGATTTGGATTTCCAAATCCGTTTTGAACACACACCCTTAATTTGAAAATGTCGTCAGTAGTGTAAAGAAAAAAGACAACGGGTGTATACAAATACAAAAAACAAAAGGAAAAAAGAGTTGGGTATATAACAAGTTGTCACTGAGATCCTGGGTTGTTTTATTTACATGATCTGATCTGGATTGGATCTGGGGGAAAATAAAACGCAGCTAAAGAATCAACAAATTATTAAAAAAAAAAAACAAACAACAACAATGTCTTCAAACTTGGTTGAAAAAATAGAAAAATTCCTAAAAGACAAAGATCTTGAAAGCGAAGCAACCTCAACCAATAAATTAGATGAATTTGAAGCAATAAAACAACAGATTCTAGTTGCACTGAACAAATATCAAATAAATCAACATAAAATAAATGACTTAATGATAAAGACGACCTTGGCAGAAATCACAAATAATTCACAAACTCCTGCCCAGATAACAAACGAACAAGGATCTTTACTAGGCGTATCAAAAACACATATCATTATGGACAACTAGAAAAAAACTATAGAAGATGCCAAATTAGAGGCGACTCTCTATCCTCATAACAAAAGCATATGGATTGAAAAAGTTAAACGATGGAATGAACGTTTGCAAATACAGCTGTCTAAAATGAATCCAATCGAAGAAGAGACATTCAGAGAAGACAACTACATAATCGAGTTGGAAGATGATGTGCAATTGCGTCTTGACAAGTTAGAAGACAAAAATAAGGGCACAGAATCTGATATACGTACAAATATATCAACAAGGAGTCCTGAAATCAAACTGACAAAATTCGATGGGAAAATTGAAGAATGGAAAATATTCTCCGATCTGTTCATGGATGTGGTTCACAATTATAGTGAACTTCCAGATTCTGTTGAATTAAATCTCTTACGATCATCCATCTCTGGTGAAGCCCGAACGTAAATTGCTAGCCTCATACAAGGATTTTCAGCAAACTACAAAGAAGCATGGAAGACTCTCACCAGAAGATTCGAGAGTAGGAGACTTAATTTGTCCACAAAATTGAACCACGGACTGGACATTCCATTGATGAACGCTACATCATATACAAGTTTATTTCAGACTCTTGAGTCACAAAATCAAACGATGACTCGAAACAAAGAAGTCAACAGATACTTTGGAAATTTCCAATCAGACACATTACAAGAGAAATAACAATGTAACAAAATCATGTCAGCGGTCACATCGTCAATGGATAAAGTCCGGGAGCTGGGAGAAGTTGCGGAAAGTCCTATTCAAGAAGACACAACCTTGGGAAAATCAACAACACATCATGATGAAGAAAGAAACAGAAGTTATCATCAGCTTACCTATGAAATACCGACAAATGATAAAACAAATGAATATTTGGAGGAGATTCTAGCTGAGAAGAAATCAACGGAGAAAATATATCTGATTTCCATGCAAATCTTGGATACTCATATCAAATGCTCTAACAGTGAACTGAAATACAAGCAAAAGATGAAGATTCACTTTCAGTCCATCTAGCAACAGCACAAGGAAAGATCAACAGCGTCACAGCTCTTAAGCCTAGTACGCTGCTGATGCGAAACGAAAAATCCCATACAAAAATGACACAACGAAATCATAAACGGAAAATTTCGTTCTGCTTTTCGTTTTGCAGTACGCTGTTCGAAGAGCGAAATTCATAATTGTAGCAGATTATTTGGAGAAGTCTCCGCTCCTTTTTCGCACTGAATTAATTATACAGACTATTTATTGTGTGCGGAAAAATGACATTTGAGTTTTATTTGTGTTTTTTTTTGTTTATCATTTTCTTACTTCATGGGTTTCTCTGATTTTTTGCGTTTAGGTTTGATTTTGTTTTTGGAATTAATGAAACTATCCAAGGATATTTTCCGTTGTGTCTTCGCAAGCGTTTCGTTGTCTGTTTGGAGATCACAAGAAATTTTCGTTTCGCATCAGCAGCGTACTAGGCTTTACAAGAGAAATCGAAAAGGTACTGGTCAACTCAAAGACACCTCGGGCATATGTCATATTTGGCAAGAACATTAGCAAAAGGCCAATACGTATTGCAAAGAAGGTTGTCTTCCCCATCTGGGACTATTCAAAATATAATTTTATGAGAAGCAATTCAATGCGTGATCATGACACAGAGAAAACACGTCGATTCTCTGTCGACCCAAAATACAATTACTTAAGCTGAGATCTTCATGTGATGATATCTATGACGCTACCACCTCAGGAAAGTATGAATAAGGAAAATCGTGGTACCAAACAGCAATGATAAGATTCACAAGGAACAAATGTGGGTCATGGAGAAACCCTACGAGCATCAGCATTTGAAGGAAAACACGGTACCATTGTATATAAAATCTATAGTAATATCATGAAGAGGAGTGACGGTAGTGACATCTTATGATTGTTTTACAATGCCGCGTTGGGCGTCGGTCGCGTTGACAGATTTTTCTGTCAACGCAAAAGTTCAGATATAGGAAATTCTGTTTAGTGTTTACAATGGCGCGTTGTGCATAAACTTCACGATTTGACAACCATTAGCAAGTACACAAACCAACGTAACGTGAGGAATCTCAACGCAAAAGTTGAAAAAATTCAACTTTCGCGAGCGTTTTGACATTCCATTTACAGTTTTCATGTCTCCTGTGAATTTTGCGTTAAAAAAAATTTGAATTTGGTTTCTCAAGGTAAGGAAATAGTTTGTTCTACAAATTTATAAAATTACCTTAAAATTATAAAATAAAACAAACAAACGCAATAATTCAAAGGATTGTGGAGCCATCCTTGTTATTTTGAAAAAAAATGTTCAAGGTTTTTTTCTTTCATTTGACCAAAATTTAAGGCAAAGAATCCCCCTTTGTCCCTTCTGAGATTCAGCTCGCGAACCCACCAACGCTTTCTTGGTATTTCGGTTTCCTCTTCAACTCCTTCACAGGCTGAAACAGCAGCGAACGCCACTTTGGCAACTAATTCTATTGTCTAAAAAAGGTTATCGTTCATTTTAAATTCAAAAAAACCATTTAACAAAATATTTAAATTAATTTGCAGAATGATACTTCAATTGGTTTTAACCAGCTTATTCTCGCAGAATCACCTGTCACCTCGACGCGTCCGTAAAGCTTGTGAAACATAACGTACGCATCGCGAACGCGTCATTGGAAATCAGCCATTAAGGACATAAGTTCGACTTCTTTGTGGAGTGTTGGTTGGAATCCCGAATATTCACAAAACAAGAAACGTAATAATAAAATAAGAACGGGAACGTTGTATACTAAATTTATGAGAGTGCGAGGAAGTGAAAAAACGCTTCGCATCGAAAAAAAATTTTCTATATGTAGGTATGCATGCACGTTTGTAGTAGGTATTTTTATCATAATAATTGTAAAGGTCCCCTCGTAGTTGGTTTGGTGGGCTGATAAATTTTGTTCTAATAATCGGATCATTAAGGTAGAGGCCTTAAAATTTAGGTAGAATGTCTATTTATTTTTTTTATGAAATCATTGTGGAGGAACATAAAAGTATGTGTGAAAAAATGTAATTATTTAAAATTTAATTGAAACACAAATTTAATTAAACAAAATATTTTCATGCACGTGTACTTTACCCTTTTAAGGAATCTTATTAAGTTTCCAGAATTCAAATAATAGATTCTTCTCGCTCTTATTACTTATTCCATACACTTAGCTAAGTTTCAATAGTCTAATTTGTGGCGATCTCAGCGACGCGTACAGGACATATGTTCTACTATAAAATATTTGTTCATGATAGTACTATAGCCATACTTTCGACTTTGCTAACTACAGTCCAATGTCAAAAGAAGAAAGTATTAAACTGAAAATTCAAGGGGACCTGGAACCGTTCAAGGAAGAAAACATTCACCTTAAGGGCTTGGACTTTCACCACGTAAGCGGTCACAGCGGATTTATGTTAAGTTGCATCTTGCTCATTATTTTAGTTATTTAAATAGTACGGGGCATTATATTCAAAAATAAAAGAATTTTAACATTTTGTCGGCCCGCAGAATGTTCAAACATGAACATGCAGTACTTATCTTCAGATAACCCAATGCGTGTGGTAAATAAATATAACACAGATCATCGTGAACATGCACTGACGGTTATCTACAGATAAATAAACCATTCAATAAAACATAGATAAGTAAGAATAGCTGTGTTTTATTTTCCCCGAGATCCGAACCAGATTGGATTTGCTTACGAAAATACATGTATTACAAAAACAACACAAGATCCAACTTTGTTTTGGATTTGGATTTCCAAATCCGTTTTGAACACATACCCTTAATTTGTAAATGTCGTCAGTAGTGTAAAGAAAAAAGACAACGGGTGTATACAAATAAAAAAACAAAAGGAAAAAAGAGTTGGGTATATAACAAGTTGTCACTGAGATCCTGGGTTGTTTTATTTACATGATCTGATCTGGATTGGATCTGGGGGAAAATAAAACGCAGCTAATATAGAGATAAGAAATATGTAAATAATACTCATGTAAAAATAGTATTTAAGGAAGATATGTTGTTTAATAAAATCAGTATTACTTGGAATTTACAACCCGAGTCTTATTCAAACAATTTTTAAGAAAGATGATGCGAATGCTGTCAAAATTATAGAGGTATTTCGATACTAAACGCAATAAGAAAAATATTTACTGCAATTCTGAATGAAAGGCTCACAAAATGAGTTGAGGATAACAACATTCTAAGTATTTTCCAAGCGGGTTTCCGCCCAGATTTTTCGACCATGGACCATATTTTTGCTATTTCGAGTATTGCAAGACAATTCATTGATAATAAAATGAAGCTAAACGCGTGCTTTGTTGATTTTAGTGCTGCATTTGATAAAGTCAATAGGCAAGATTTAATATATAAGATTTCATGCATAGGTTTTTCCCAAAAAACTAAGATAGTCATATTTGAAAAGAGAATATCGAGAAGACGACCAGAAAAAAACTGGTCTATTACTAATACAAATATCGACGTTGTACAGGAGTTTAAGTATTTGGGAGTCCTTCTGACCTACAATTTAAGTTTTCTCAATTGCACCAAAGAAAAAAGTAACGAAGATTAAGTGGCGCTAAATATAATGTGGCCAAAGTGTTTTTCTAACCAAAATGTTGATTTAGCCTCTGAATACAAAGTTTTCAATGCGACAGTTAATGCTTGCATGTCATACGGTGTGCAAGTATTCGGTTATACCCACTTCGATGTTTTTGAAATCGTACAAAGGAACTTCTTCAAGAGACTATTTCGTTTACCAAATTCAACACCAAATTATGCCATATACGTAGATTCGGGTATGCCAGAGGTGCCATATTCATAAAAAAATTGAAGGCAAGCGCAGACTACATTAGTAAAGTAATGAAAAAAATCATTTTGGAAAAATTGCACCGAGTAAAAGCATCCCCTTTCAAAGACTGGAATCAACTAGCTCTCCGCCACGACACATCACTGAACTTGTCAGAAAATAATATTGACGATTGGCAAGTCCAATTTGCTGATTTAATTTCCAAAGTTGATCATAAACTATTTGTAGATAATCTGCCGAGAGCAACTTCTTCTGCATCAAGATGTACCTACAGAAATTTTAATCATCAACTGCAATCACATGCCATTTACTTTCATAACGAATATTCAGTATCTGTTATTAGCATTATTTTTAGAACGAGAGTTGAAATTTTAAACTTCAATTTTATACCTCATCGAGATGGCCTGCCCCAGCTCTGTAATCTATATGTAACAGAAGAGAGAATGAAGATATTTACCATATCGTGGCTGCTTGCCCAATTTTACAATAAATTCGTCAGTTATATTTCGGGAAAGTTTTATAACGCTACCAAGACTTTATAAAATTTTAAACGGAGCAACAGGTTGGCTTAGCTTCTCTAAATATTGCCAACATGCTCCTACCTACCGTAATAGTTTCCTTAAACATATTCGATCGATTTCCCACTTACTGCAATTTTAAGCTACATAATCCATTTTCTGGTTTAAATCATGCTAAATTGAGTAATAAAATTAATAAAAAAAAATTGTGTTGCTAATCCAACAAATTGGTGCTTTTTCTTTTGTATTCCAAATCATGTTAAAATTCACAACTTTTTTAAAAATTGTTAATCAACTGAGCAAATAATTCAAATTGTTAAATATTTTGTATTTCAAATCACCCTTAAAATTGACAACTTTTTTAAAAATAGTTAATCAACTAAGAAAATAATAAAATTGTTAAATATTTTGTGTTTCAAATCACGCCAAAATTGATAACTTCATATATGCTATATAATTAGTGCTGCGATTAATTGAACATTTTTGTTTGTAGTTACATATTATGTATGAAAAAAAAAAACTCTTAAATTGAAATTTTTTTTGAATTATTTTTATTTTTATATTATACTTATACGTATTATTTAGAATTTTGCATTTACCTTTTTTGTTTTTAAATCATGTAATGTTAGCCTAGTTCCTTTACTTTGAAACTCTGTGAAATTCTGTGAATTTCTACACCAAAGTCTGTCGAAGTTCATATAAATAAATAATAAAAAATAAAATGACGTAGAAATTCACACAAATGCACAGAGTTTTAAAGTAAAGGAACACATCTGTTATCTCGGACAGACGGCAGTATTGCCAGGTCATATTCTTAAGAATATAAATTGTTAAATTTGCTGAATCTATCTATCTAGAAGTAGCTCTCAAGAGCGAGTGCCCTTCAAGCAAACGAGTCCGCTTTGGATCCGCGCACGTAGTAAACAACGTATGGATGACTCCGTATACGGATCCAAACATTAATCCGCAAAACTGCGTTTGTCGGCTCAAATTAGTATGGAAATTAGAATCACCACGGACTCATTTTGTGGATGTATTGTGAGAGAGAGAGCTTCCCATTTCACCATACTCAGCGAGAACCGAAACCAAATGGAATCTAGAACGGATCCAAAAAAATGAACGAACGCTACAGGCGTTTTGTAGTTGAAGAATATTATGCAATTTATTTTCTTCTATCGTTTGTATATGAATGAAACATCACGATTGATTTTGTATTTAATAATTAAATAATCAACTTTTGATTTTAAATTGATTTTGATTGATTTTGATTGATTGACGAACGTGAACACATTGAAAAAAGTTAATTGTTTTTGTTGTCTTTTCTTTTGTTTTCAGTCCATAAAAAAAAACTCACCATTAGGGTATTGCATACATTCTCTCTTTCTCAATAAAAAAAAGAACTCTCGATTTTGGTTCCGTTTTGAAATGATCCAAGAAAGACCGACAAAGTTGGGTCAGTGAATTTGCTTGAAGGGTGTATAGTGGGGAGGAAGTGTACAGAAAACATATATGTAGCAGGGATGGAAAATTCGGTACAATTGTATCGAATTCGATACAATTGAGTTTGGTCAAGTACAAAAGTATAATTCGCCTTATTTCAGTACAATTTTATGAAACTTGTTTTCTTTAAATTTGCAAATTTTCTAAATGTAATTATGTCGAATTCCTTTCAACAAAACAATCGAATTTTTTTCTAAAAAAAAAACGAATATTTTCTGTCGTTGAAAGAAATGCCAAAAGAATTGATTTTTTTCTGTGTTTGTGTATCAAGGTAAGTGCTTTGACTGGTAGGTATTTTGCGACGACAATTTCCGGCAATAGACGATAAATTCCAAGACTTTGTGGAGGACTAATGGAAATATTAATATTTTAATATTTTTACAAAATCGGTTGGCCTATTTGTCTACATAGCGACGTGAGACTTCCTATGAAATGGAGTTCTTTTCCAAAACAATATTCTTTGCCCATGAACAGCAGAATCACTCACGTTGATTGAATTTCGAGAAAATTATTTCCACTGTCTTTTATTGCATTTTTGAATTTCACTTCCCCGAGAACAGCTTAAAAATACACTGTAGAAAGTAATTATTTACCTTATTTGTTAAATGAAACTAAACTTATTATTGAATTTCTTTTTGAACAACATGAACAACATGAACAACACACAACTAAACTTATTATTGTCTGTGATTTATTTGTTATTATTAATTGAAAAACAACGCACAAATATTTAATATAAAATTCAGCAAAAATTCCTTGCACAAGCCGTTCTTTCCGTTCGTCCGCAACTGTCGAAGGAATTTTTTCATATCAGAATATTATAAAACAAAATGCAAGTTCATACGTGTTTTGCCTTTATAGCAACAAAAAAACTTGTTAAAGAATTCATCGTGCTATGATTTTGATATAAATGGAAATATTTTTAAAAATAACGTGCAAAACGCAAGCATTTTGTCAGAAGAACTTTTAGACTGAAAAATAATTATGTAAATAATTTTCACTTCTGTCAAAGTGCTTGCATTTTGTACGTTTTTCAACTTTTTTTTATTATAAAGTAGTTATTTCTTTATACCTATTTGATGTTTTTTGTTTATTTATGTATGTATGTACATAGCTATTATGTATTGTATATTTATGAATTGTTTTTGTTTTAAAGAATAAAATCTTTTCGTTACACATAAAATATTTTTTCATTCAACAAAAAAAATTTGCAGTACAATTGACTTCATTTCAATACAATTATAAAGAAGTTTTCAGTACATTACAAAAATGTCATTTTTCATCCCTGATATGTAGTTGGATCATTGCAACAATCATAATATTGAATAAAAATAATTTACGTAAACAATAGCTCCTTTAATCTATGTTTACAGTATTGGGCACAATTAATGAGACTTGAGCAACATTAAGCGCAGATAGGGTACAGGATATAAAACATAGAGTATAGATTTTTTATTTAAAAACAGTATAGAAAGCATGCTTGTATAGATTTAATTTATTGCTCAAAGCCAGTACATAATAGGATGCTGAGCAATAAATAAATAAAATCAAAACCAGTATATATAATGTATAGATAAAGTCACTTTTAACATTAAGCACTAACACTAAGATATGCATTGTCACTTATTAATGAATAAATTCGCTAACATACGCCAGGTCTACGTCACCAGTCATCGCAACCCGAAGAGTAGAAGAGCACATTAGATCCCTGGGGGAATTCTATACAAGATGGGGCATCAAAGTGAACTCTGCCAAATCCGAGTTGACTTGCTTCGGAAGACCCGCGGGACAGCGAAACTAGAGAATACAATCCCGGGATCCGGAATCCCGGGATCCCGGGATCCCGGCCCATTTTTCGATCCCGAAAATCCCGGGATTATATTGCTCCAATCCCGGGATTTCCGGGATCAGCGGTTTTAATATTCGCACACCTTAATTTATTACAGCAAAAGCTTAAAGTTTTACAATAGCTGTGTTTTATTTTCCCCAAGATCCGAACCAGATTGGATTTGCTTACAAAAATACATGTATTACAAAAACAACACAAGATCCAACTTTGTTTTGAATTTGGATTTCCAAATCCATTTTGAACACACACCCTTAATTTGTAAATGTCGTCAGTAGTGTAAAGAAAAAAGACAAAGGGTGTATACGAATAAAAAAAACAAAGGAAAAAAAGAGTTGGGTATATAACGTATGTCACAGAGATCCTGGGTTCTTTTATTTTCCTGATCTGATCTGGATTGGATCTGGGGGAAAATAAAACGCAGCTAATATTAATAAATAAATTATTTTTAGAAAAACGTAGGGAAAAGTGAAAATTTAATATGGGAAAAAGGTATTTGTGTGAGAAAAGTTTAAAAAAACAGTTCTTGATATGACGTCTTTTCAGTTCAGATTAATTTGACAGATAAAAATGCTTTCCCCAAGCAGGTACTATAGCTTGTGTTTTGATTTTCTCTTTTATTTTTTGTGTCTGTTAAAGATGCATTTAAATTTTAATATTTTTATTCAAATTTAATTTAAATATAGGTATTATTATTATTATTTAAAGGTTGTTTGATTAGTTAGGTTGCCACGACGAAAATATCCCATAACACAGTAGATTTTCCTTCGGTGAAGGGTTTCTCACATGAATGAAATAATACAAGATTGAGCCATTTCATTTTGTGTCTTCTTTTTCTGACGTCATTTGAGAAGAATAAATTTATAGCCGAAAATATTTCGTGTGCGAATAATAATAATTTTTTAGACAAATTCTAATTTTATTTTTGAAAAACGTAAAATGTAAATTTTTTTTTAATAAATTATTATTATTCGCGCACAAAAGATCCTCTTTTTTTTAGAGATTAAATATGTATATTTCATTTGGGAATATATTGGCTTAAGTTATATTGTTTTTTTTTAAGAGTTTAAGTATGTATTAATTTTTAATAAATGGTATTTATTTTTTCATACAAATTAATATCTACTTCCCTATTGACCGAATGAATTAAATTTGTTTGTCAGAAAATATATTCCATATAGAAATATATTTATTGTTTTTTTTATATAGTTTTAAGAATATTAATATTAAATAAATAATATTTATTTTTTATACTTGATACAAAGTTGTTTGTTTTTTTTATTGCCAAGTTTTTTGAAGCCAAATCAGGAACATAAGCTATCTGCTTAGGTAATATGTATAAGAAGAGCGTTTTAAACTTGATAAATAATGAAATTTAAACTGAAATAATCTTTTATAAAATGAAATCCCGGGATTATCCCGGGATCCCGGGATTCAATTTTTAAAATCCCGAAATCCCGGGATTGGAAAAACATACCGGGATTGCATTCTCTAAGCGAAACACACCTGCTACGGCCACAAGCTGCCGTAGCATTTTCCTCAATCTGCCCGACGGATCGCAGCTGACCACTAAACCAACGGTGAAATATCTGGGTATCAGCTTCGAGGAGAGGCTACGTTTCAACTCCCACGTAACAACTACTAAGAAGAAAGCGAACTTCGCTTTCAACCGCATCCACCCCTTTATGCGGAAAAAGCATGAACTTAGCCAGAAGACAAAGCTGCTTCTCTATAAGCAACTTCTCAGCCCCATCATCACATACTGTTTTCCTGCCTGGTTTACTATTTCTAAAACCAACATGAGAAAGCTTGTAGTGTTTGAAAGGAAAATCGTGCGTATCTGCACTGAACTCCACTTTGACAAACGGCGACGAAAACACTTCAGCAACAAGCGACTTTACGAGGCATCCGGAATAACACCCCAAGCCCGCTGGTGAGATCCATCACAAGCGAAGATAGACACCATGACTCACGATACCTAGATGTGACAGCACTCCTGGACGAAGAAATTATTTCTATCAACGACAACGAGGCAATCCAATTCGACGAGCATCAACGACGCAGCGTCAAACTACCATCGTGGCTAGAAACCACCCTTAACCCACATGCCACCACAAAGACAACCGGATTTGAACAACCCGAGATGAATCATCTAGAATTAAATAATTAGTATAAAACAATCAACGACAATTTTCTTAAATATTTTTTATACAAATAAAAGACAATGTATAAAATTAGGCTCCTATGTGCCAGAATAAAATAAAATATCAATGTAATATTATGTTAAATAGAAACAACACTTCCTTCGATATCTAAATATATTTAGTAGTGCCAGTTTTCATCAAAACCCTACGATTTAATTTGTTAAAAATTCAATAAAGTAAATTAAATAAAAATTAATAAATTAAAAACAATTGTTTTCTGTAATTTTATTTAATTTAAATTTGAGCATCAGTTCATTTACTTTACCCATTGAGAGTGTAAATATTATTTTTATCTTAATTTAAAAACAAGCATATACCTACTCATATTTAAGTCAATAAATTAGGTACGCTCCATAGAATGTGTCTTACATCAGTAGATTGATGCTGGGATTAGAATTATCGTAACCAAAGTGATTAATTCAAATATGGTATAAATACATATACATTCTACACATCAAATATCAAAACATTCTAACTTTTTGTTGATTATGGTCTTTTATCATATGTGTGCTTTTAAGACCTATTCATATAAGTCTCAACAGCTTAAGAAATTTGGTTTGATACAGAACGGCGGATTTTATTGCATTATGTGTGGCAGAAAGTGATTGTTACCATCGTCAAAAAAATAAATAAAAAATAGTACACAAATACGGACATGCGCGTTATTTTAACTCTCGCAGTCTTTATTATTCAAGTTCATCTCAGTTCGGGGGTTGTGAGAAGAAATAAGTGTTTTTTTCTTATAAAATAAATTGACAAATAAATATTTTTAATATAATTAAAGCATAAATTTTATCACTTAACCAAAGTTGACTTTAAGCGTGGATTAATTTTAGTCGATGGAGGTTTTAAGTTTAAGTCTTTTTTAAAACAAGTGGTGTTTAAACTTTTTGATATGCAAACTGCAAAGTGACTTTAATAAAAAAAAATATAAAAAAAAATACGATAGAAAAAAAACAAAATTCTCTTGATGCTTTAAACAATCATTGTCTACATCGAAAAGCAAAAACTCAACGATTTGGCCAAGCATCCTTTTGTGCAACCAGGTATGTAGGCTTTTCCTAATTGATAATCATGGTCTTCGTCTTGATGTCACACCCATTTTTTTAAGATTCATAAAATTTTATTTCAAAGCAGTACATTGTTTCAAATATGTATAGTTTGTTATACGCTCAGTCTAAATAGTTTTCCCGAAGATGCTATAAAAATTAAGATTTTACCGAGTCAAAATGTTCTTTCATGCATTCATTTAGAAAAGAAAAAAAAACATCTTCTGAAAGAAAACATATCAAGCATGCTACATCAATAGAGGCCTATGATGCGATGGTTAAAAAGCAATTTATATTCTATTTTAGCAGAGGTTCTTATCATAAACGCTAAAGAAACAAAAAATACTCAATGTGGTGCATGCATAAATATTAACGATTTATTAATTATGTTGACTCAATTGCTGACTGTAACTTCAGGTATCTTCAGCATCAAGGCTTGTTTTGCATTGCATTGAGATGCGATGGTAATATATACTCACCAGACATAAATACAAATAAAAAGAATATGTAGTTGCGGGATAAAATGCAATTCATTTGGGGGTAGGTACACACAAAAACCAACAGCGATTTAGCTTTTTATATTCAAAGCTGAAAAGTCTTTTGACATTTTCCTTCCTGATTCATAACTCCAAATGAATGGCCTACATCGGTTTAAGGAGTACGTCTACTTAAGACACCGCAAAAACATATTTCTATTAGTTATGGTTACAATTTCAGTGGGGATAGTTATATAGTTACCGGAAACAATTTTTCAAAAAAAAAAAGGCATTCAAAAATACTTGTATCAATTTTGTTTAAAACGTCTTATAGTGTTGAAAAATTGAATAAAGTTAATAGACTTATACTTAAACAAAAATCATTAAAAAAAAGTGCTGTTTCGTTTTTAATAAATTAATACATATTCTGGTTAAATTAGAACGGAAGTCTAGATTTGATACAATCAAATAATTTTTCCAAAATAATACATACGTATATTTACAAGTACTTCCGTTCATCATTTGTTTAATATTCGTTTTTGTTCAAATTCGGTTTATATTTTGAAAACTTAACCATTTTCTCCAGGAAATTATATTCCAGTTATAAAAATACATAAGTATTAAACAAAATAATTTGTCCGATTCACAATTACTCAAATTAATTCAGTTTCTTTTAAATGAACCTCATTTTAATTATAAGAATTACAAATTTACAATATTTTGTAAATTGTTTGAATTTAATTTTATCAAGAGACAAGCTTATTGATAATTTCTGCTATGAAATTCAAAAATTTCAGTTGTATGTTACTGACAAATTAATCAGATAAAAGGGGGTTTACGACGATATCTAGAAACCAAAAATTTAGAAAGCAAAAATCTACAATCGAAAAAATCTCGAAAAAAATCTAGAAAGCAAAATCTAGAAATACAAAAATCTAGAAAAAAAAAATCTCGAATGCAAAAATCTAGAAT
The DNA here is from genome assembly GCA_929447395.1 of Epistrophe grossulariae. NCBI lineage: Eukaryota > Metazoa > Arthropoda > Insecta > Diptera > Syrphidae > Epistrophe > Epistrophe grossulariae. Next base: position 116,796,468 of record OV839566.1, read on the forward strand.
TAATAATAATTAATAACCATCCAACCAAGGACCCAAGCCCCAAATATTTTTTTTTAACAATGGGACATAAGTCCCCACACATAGAAGATAATAATTTGTTGATGTTTTATTAGCACAGTGCTAGCACCCATCATTACGGCGTATAAACAGTGATATACATAGGTGCCATGCTGCCCCCCTGCAACCCCCTTGATTAGGCACACTATAGGATTTAGGGTAGGTGCGAGGTTGGGTGTATGCAAAGTTTCTTTTTATGATTTGGTGCGGGCCAACATATAATAAAAATCTAGAATCATTTGATATTTCTGTTCATTCTAAATTTTTGTGCATTTTCATTCAGAATTAAAAAATTGTTTTTCTCGATAGTTTTTGCTTTCGAGATTTTTGTAATTCGAGATTATGTCATGATCCCGATAACAGGATATGAAAAATATTAAATCAATGATGTTAATTTAAAAACTTAGTTCAATTAAAAAATAATTTCATTACTTTTTTTAAAGTACCTACCTTACTGTTAAGCATCTAAAAAAATCAAAAAAAAGGCAAATATATATATTAATGATTGAAAGTTACATTATTGTTTGAGATTATCCCAAACAATAATTGAAAAACAAGATATGAACAAACTGAATTGCTGTTGTCGCATGATTTTTAGTTTTAAAGTGAGTATAAACCTTTTAAAATAATAAAATGTGTTAATTTTTTTTATATTTTTTTATTCAATATGTTATTTGATGCAACTTCCAAATTTAGAACATCAAAATTTTAAAAGCAAAAATCCCGAATATCAAAACTCTAGAAAAACTAAAATATTAACACATTTATTTATTCGATTATTTAAGACCTAGTTTTTTAGAGGTGTGTTAACTTAACCCGAGTTAAGTTAACTAGAGTTAAGTTAAATCTGGACATATGTAAATGTGAATCTTATAAATACCTATTTTTAAACTCATCATAAGCTTTATTCGACAGTTTAGGCAGACGAAAAAGTAGAAATTAAATATTTAAGTGGGTTGGCTACGTTTTCCCGCGTCACTTTTTCCCGCGTCACGTTTTCCCGCGTACGTTTTCCCGCAAAACGTTTTCCCGCAGAACGATATCCCGAATCACAGTTTCCCGTGTAACGTTTTCCCGCCGATTCCTACTTTTTTCAATACAAATCGTCAGCGCATGAACAAAATTCATTTCAGTAGTAGTTTTCTTGTACAAAAGTCTTTTCTTGTGTTAAGGTGAGGTTTGTATGGGGGGGGGGGGGGGGGCATACTGCCCCACTGCAACCCCCCTGCTTGGCACACTATAGGATTTGGGGGCGAGGTTAAGTGCATGAAAAGTTTCTTTTTATCATTTGGTAGTTTTTTTTATGAAAATTGCTAAAATGCCTTTAAATGCCTTAAAATAAAAAAATAAATATTAAATATTTTAACAAACATAAAATATTTAATATAAATCCAAAATAGTATTGTCAAAAAGTACCAATTAGTATTGCCTATCCCGCCGCCAATCCCGCGGAAAATTATATAGGCAATCGTTCCGCGGGATATCGTGCTGCGGGATTGTAGCAAAAAAAACTACCTTTCAAATCGGCGGGCAAACGTTACACGGGAAAACATAGTGATCCCAAATGAAAGAATTCGACGTTTATTTAATCAAGTCTACTGGCCTTAGAAGAGGTGAGTTGTTAATGTGCTTGGTGAAAAAGTCTCTTTCTAGATTACTCTTCTATTGGGTAAATTTCTGAATAATAAGCGTTTTTTCGTCACTCAAAAAAAGGCTTGACAAATTTCGAATTTTTGTCATACAGACGGTATATACATATGTACTTGATCTATACAAAATCGTTGATAAAATACCTTTAAACTTAAACTAAACTATAGGATTTATTGTCTTGCATATTTTTATTAATGGTCTCCAAATACCAACGCAATATAATATGTATATAAATAATATGAAATGTGCGTGCAGTAAACGACATATTCCTTTTAATCTACATATATATATATATATATATATATATATGAAACTAAGTTGATATTTTGTGTGTTTACGTGTAACTTACGTAATTTTCAATCAACTTACTTGGTTTTTCTTTCAAATTATTTAGAAAATCAACGAGTGTTTCGTTCGTTTGCGAATTTCATAATTTCTACAGATGCCATTTTGACAGATTTCATTTTATCAAATGTCATTTTGACAGATGTCATTTTCACGGATGTCATTTTGACAGATGTCGTTTTGACATGATGTTTTGAAAGATGTCATATTGAAACAGCGCCATTTGTTGGGCAACACCCGATATTTACTGAGATATCAGCAATCTCAATAACATTATTTGTCAGAAAAATTTCTCAGTTTTGTTGTCAAAAATTTGAGGAAATCATCGGTCTTTTTTATGACAATGTTTAAGGCCAATAACTCTTAAATCATATATAAACCTTAATAAATATTTGCTATACCTACGAATTTTATTTTATTTTCAGCCACTTAAATACCAAGTTGCAGAGAAGCTTTATAAGGTTGAAACCTTTAAATAATATTTAACATAAAAGAACATACAAAAACATATGATATCAAAATTAGATTCAATGCAAAACAGAAAAACAAAAGCAGTCAAAATGAAGAAACCAAAGGAAAGCCGAAGTCTCACAGCAAATTTCAAAATATACTTCCATTTTTTGTTTATTACTACGTAAGCTTGTGGTCACAAAACTACACTTCTTCGTATGTTAGGAATAAATTTAGATTAATTAACATTAAGCTCAGAAGAAAATGTTGTGAGCATCTTCGTCGTAATCAAAATTCAAAAACACATTGTGTGATCAATTATTGCGCCACAAGCAATGTGTTTACGTTAAAATATTACAGAAGTCGAATATATAAATTACTACTCAAATTATATCATGTTTCAAGGAGCAAACGATGTTTTTCTTTTATACACAAAAATGTTATTTCATTACAAAACTATTTTAATAGAAGTAGTATAAAAGAAAAGTTACTACATTTCTTTATAAATGTAATAAACAAATTCATGAGTTTTTGGAGATACGAGTATAATCAAAATCGATCTACAGTTGATAGTAGTTTAATAACGAAAAGTACAAAACGAGCAAAAACATCAAAACCTAATTTTATACTTTTCCGAATATGTGTTCTGTTGGTTTCTGCGACAGCTCTGACACAAGTGTCAACTACCACATCATCATCGTCATCATCGCATACGAATTCTAAGTATGGAGCTAATCCGATAAAAACTAAATATGGATTATTGAGAGGAATTGTTGTGAGGTCTTCACCGTTGGTTGAAGCATTTCTCGGAATACCGTATGCATCGCCACCTATCGGAAGTTTAAGGCAAGTATTATTATAGTACAAACATTCATGTTTGATTTGTTGGACTAAACAATATTTTTCAAAAAATAATAATACAAGCGAATTAAAAATTTTCGTCTGTGTTTAATTACTTCATAATATTTATATTAAAATAGATTTATGCCTCCAATAACACCTTCTCCATGGAAAAACGTACGAAATGCTGACAGGTTTTCTCCTGTATGTCCCCAAATAGTTCCAATGCCACCAAATGGCCCGGAGGCTCTTCTTGAGGTTCCAAGAGCTCGTCTAGTGCAGTTTCGCCGACTTTTACCATTGCTTGGTAACCAATCTGAGGATTGTTTGTACTTGAATATTTATGCACCAATAAAATCCTCTCCGCCAAATAACAATCATCAAGCTCGTAAGTGCATTATTATTCAACGGTAAAATAAATAGATATTATTAAAAATATGTTAAAATTCAAAACTTATAATTTTTTGGAATTAAAATTAAAGCAAATGGCTTCAATTCCGTAGTGCATTGCAGTGTGTTTATCATCAACTGCAAGCATATCGGGAGTGAAGCTATTTAGACTTTAAGTTCAACTGATTTTCTCGATTATTTTATGGCGTAATTTCAATATTTAATCAAAAATCTTAAAAAATTGATATTCTTATTTTTAAGGCTCGAAACTGCAGTATGCTACCGATACTGCTAACCTATCAACTATCTTGTATATCCATGGTGAATCATACGAGTGGAACTCAGGAAACCCTTATGATGGCTCTGAGCTTGCTGCTTACGGAAATGTTATAGTAGTAACTATAAACTTTCGTCTTGGAATTTTGGGATTTTTAAAAACCGGGGGAAAAGAGAGTGCACAAGGTAATTTTGGACTTATGGACTTGGTAGCTGGCCTCCATTGGTTGAAAGAGAATTTGCCAGCTTTTGGTGGGGACTCAAACAAAATAACAATAATGGGACATGGGACTGGAGCTGCTTTAGCTAATATTTTATTAGTTTCACCAGTGTCAAGTGGTACTAAGTGTATTTTTTTGTAAATCTCAAAAAAAATTATATTGTTAATGTATTTGTTTAGATCTTATTAAAAGAGCAATGCTTGTAAGTGGATCAGCACTTTCACCATGGGCAATACAAAAATTTCCACTCCTAGTCAAAAGACGAGTAGCAGAGCAAACAGGATGCCACGGTGATCTCCTTATTGACGATTTGGCTCCATGTTTACGCACAAAGAAATTATCAGAATTACTTGCTGTCAAAATAGATTACCCAAGGTAGTTTCTGTTCTTTTCAAATTTAAAATCAACTTATAATACATCTTTATTTTCGTCTCATTTAAAGGTTTCTCGCAGGCTTTGCTCCATTTGTAGATGGAACAGTAATATCCTTGAACAGAGATGTATTGAAAACCTTGAAACTACCAACAGAATCTGCTATTTTAAGGTGAAAATATAAACATTTTTGGTTTCGAAAATCTTATAATAAATCAATATTTTTTTAATTTTATTTAAATCTTTTAAATAAAATATCTCAATTTAATCGCTTGTGGTTGAGAACATTTAAATCCTCTTAACGCACTACTAAATTTGGTATTATTTTTTTTTTTTTTTAAATTGTAAAGGTTTTTTTTTTAAGTACAGTAAAACCCGCTTAAGAGAAACAGCAATATGTCGCAGTCTTTCTTTCACCTAATCAGGTTTTTCACATAAAGAAAAAAAATTCCCTTAGAAAACGGCGCATCCACTGCTCATTTACATGTATAATATCAATATTTTGTTTTGTTTCTTATGACGAAGTGTTTACGTTATTGTCAGATCTTACAATATTGTCAGAACTGTCAATGGTCTGACAATAGCTAACAACTAGCTGACAATTGATATATTTCTTACAATGAAAATTGTCCGTTCACACGGTATTTCTTCCCAATTTGAATATCAGCTATTTTTTTATTTCTCTTTAACCACTTTTCGAACAATGAAGAAATTGTCAGCAATTGTAAGATGTTTTCAATTAAAACATCTGAAAATGACCAATGAGTCTGACAATGTCCTAATCGACAAACAATGATAAAAATTGTGTGTTCAGACGATTGTAAGATACCTGACAATTTTTTGTCAGATTGTCGTCTGACAATGACGTGTCTGACAATATTGTCAGAAAAATTTGTGTGTTCAGGCGATTGTAAGACATTTGGAACAGTTTTTTCACTGACAGATCTGACAATATTGTAAGATCTGACAATCGTCTGTACTTAGCTTAAGCAGACCCAGGCGAGACATAGCCAGGGTCGTTGCGACATGTTCAGGACACTGGCCAATTGGAGAGCATGCAGCGAAGCTAGGCATCCCCCACAACAACCACTGCCGTAGTTGCGGGGATCAGCAGGAGAAGGAAACAGTCGTTCATTTCCTCTGTAAATGCCCCGCATTGGCCAGAACAAGAACCCAATCACTTGGTCGAGCTTTTTTCGAAGACCTAAACGAACTTTCTGATTTGAAGATCAAAGACTTGATCTCTTACATTAACGAAACCCATTGGTTCTAGGACAAACCTCAGTAGCTACTGCACCCTTCTCCTAGTTGTCCAACGCAAGAGGTCACCCCTCTGATGCCTCTGAGCCAAGCTACCTGCCGAGCGTGGCATATCGCTACAAGACTCAGAATCCCCAAACCATCCTCAACCGCAGGTTTAAACGAGTTTATGGTATCAAAACGGCGCACTTTAGCGCTAATTGGTTCAATGAGCTAGATTGCTCGTGACCGCCATTTCTACCTACCTACCTAGCTTAAGATTTGTATATCTACTGTGTGCCACATCTAGCTCGAATGAACCACAATTTGGATGTCCAATTTCGAACCACTTAACTTTAACATGTGAAAATAAATAGTAAACAAATTAATATAAAATTAATACTGATGCAAAATTTGCATATATTTGTGTGGAATTTTTTTGAAATGATTGTCTTTGATACACAATTCAAATTTTCATCTTGTAATGATGATCTTATAATACAAATCGAATGTTTTCGTGCCTTACAAACTTAAGCAATCAAGCCTTATTTTATCAACAGCAAATTTCTTCAGGATATGTGGTACGATTTTAAAAAGAAAAAATGTACAGATTTCACTCATAGAGTAACTATGGGGACATCGAAAATGACTTGTGTTAGCTCGATAAAATAAAAACACGAATAATCTTGGTGATTTCTAATTTGTATCCTATAGTTGCACAAAAACTTCTGAAGCTGTCTAAGAAACCATTCTTCAGTCTGAAATTACAATATGTAGATATTTTTAATGTCAAATCCCAGTTGGCGGTTAAATTAATGTTGTTCAGTTCAGTTTATTTAATCACGGCGTTGATGTTGAAGAAATTCAAATATTTGCTCAAATTTGCTCAAATTGATTTACAAGTCTCTCAACTTATTGAACTATTTATATATAGGCAAGTTTTTGATTTACTTTTTAACTCGAGACCAAATTTATAAATAATTTGATGTGTAGCTCAAACTCAATGCAAACCTGATTTAACTAATTGTTTTTAGGTATTCTATAATATTTTGCATTTTGAACTCATCTTTTAATAAATTTAATAAACTCGAGTCGTGTAATTTCTTAAGACAATATTAATGGTTTTGACAGTTAAGCAGTATTCTTTTATCTGAGTATATGAAAAGCAAAGCACCAATTAAGTTGACAGCTGAGTTGACAGCCAAATTGAATCGTTTTTTTTTCATTTGAGGACCTTAAGGTAGAGCTCAGTTCACTAACCATGGAGCGGTCGGTGAGCGCTCTTCACTTCCGAAAGCAAAAGTAAAAAATTGGTCGAAACAAGCAAAACTCAATTATAGGCACGTCATATGAATTCTTTGTATTCGTTTCGTTTCGTACGACCACTTAGGTCGGCATCCGACTATTATAGTTCTACCTTAAACCATGAACATCTGAACATAAGAACTAAATCTATATAAGTTTATTGTACGCTTTGCAACTTAAAATCAAAAGAAGATTGTTTACACTTCATTGGTATATGTCCAATATTCAAAACTCAAAGACGCTCCTTTTTCGGAATAAATACTCTTACCTTACAAGAGACTATAAATATCCTAAACGAGCATGATTGGAAAACATTAAGTAAGTTTTTAAAAGATATTTACAAGTATAGATTGTTATTAACAACAGAATTCTATTAAATTCAAAAGCATAAATCTAAATAACCTTATTTATTACTGTCATCCTGGCTGACGGCATAGCCATAGCATTTAAATTCATAATATTGTATTAAATTATGGTAAATTAATGTAAATAAATGAATTACTTACTACTACTACTATAAGTTTATTAAAGAAGTTCAATTATATTGCAGTACCTATGAATATTCTAAGTTCAATAATCGCATTGGCTTAGACGTAGGTAAAGTTTTGTAACATAAATTTATAGCCTGAGATTTAACTTGAATTCGAAGACCTTAACCTCAAAGATCCGATAATTAGAACAGAAAATAAAAGCTTAACAAGCTTACCAAATAAACCTTTTTCGATATTTATATTTAAGTTGCTTAGGTAAGTTAATCCTACCTCTAGACTGATTAACGTTAACTTAAATACCTTAACCTTCAACAACTTAGAACTAATGTTGTAAGTTTATTAAAGAGAAACGCAAGTAGGTACCTTTGCATATTTCAGGCTCAAAAATAACATTGGTTTGGACGTAGGTCAAGTTCAAAAATCGCATTGGTTAAGACGTTGGTCAAGTTCAAAAATCGCATTGGTGTAGACGTAGGTCAAGTTCAAAATCTCATTGGCTTAGACGTAGGTCAAGTCCCAAAATCGCATTGGCTTAGACGTTGGTCAAGCTCAAAAATCGAATTGGTTTAGACGTATAGTTCAAGTTAAAAAATCACATTGGCTTAGACGTATGTCAAGTTCAAAAATCGCATTGGCTTAGACTTAATTAAAGTTTTGTGACATAAATTTATAGCCTTAGATTTTACCTTAATTTTAAGACCTTAACCTCAAAGATCCGATAATTAGAACAGAAAATAAAAGCTTACCAAGTCAACCCTTTTCGATTACTACATTTAAGTTGCTTCGCTAAGTTAATCCTACCTCTAGGCTGATTAATGTTAATTTAAATACCTTAACCTTCAACAACTGGCCCTTAGTACTAATGTTGTAAGTTTATTAAAGAGATTCACAAGTAGGTATCTTTGCATATTTTAGGTTCAAAAATCGCATTGGTTTGGACGTAGGTCAAGTTCAAAAATCGCATTGGCTTAGACGTAAGTCAAGTTCAAAAATCGCATTGGCTTAGACGTTGGTCAAGCTCAAAAATCGAATTGGTTTAGACGTATAGTTCAAGTTAAAAAATCACATTGGCTTAGACATAGGTCAAGTTAAAAATTGGCATTGGTTTAGACGTTGGTCAAGTTCAAAAAACGCATTGGTTTAGATGTTGTTTTGTCACATAAATTTGTAGCCTGAGATTTTACCTTAATTCTAAGACATTAACCTCAAAGATCCGATAATTAGAACAGAAGATACCAAATCAACCCTTTTCGATTAGGTATTATATTTAAGTTGCTTCGCTAGGTTGATCCTACCTCTAGCCTAGTTAACCTTAATTTAAATACCTTAACCTTCAACATCTGGCCCTTATAGAACTAAAGTTATAAGTTATAATCATAGAGGTTCAAGTATAGTTCTCTGTGCATATTCCAGGTTCAACAATCGAATTGATTAAGAATGAAGTCAAGTTTTGTCACACAAAATTTTGAAGCCTATTATTTAACTTATTTCAAAACCTTAATCTTTAAGATCCGATTATTAGTACAGAAGTAAAAAGGCAACCGCAGAACAACTAAATCAATCCTTTTATATAAATGTACATACATAATGTCATACTAAGGGGTCAAACCTCTTACGTCTCTGAGCCATTCTGAGACATTCCAAACCATTTACATCCACAGGTCCAACGAGTTATGGTAACAAAACGGCGCAATCTAGCGCTAATTGGGTCAAGGAGCTAGGTTGCTCGTGGTCGCCATTTCTACCTACCTACCTACCTACATACATAATGTATGTACCTATATAGATACGTAGGTATATGAATTTTGTTGGCGAAGCCAATTTTGTTATTCAATTTTTCAATTTTTGCAATTATTTATTTTGATGAATTAAACCTAAACGTTTTTCACCTACACTTTTATGTTATTTCAATTATTTTTTAACTGAATAAATTAGTTCGATATTTTACCTTCATTTTAAGACCTTTATTTTAAATATCCGATTGTTAGAACAGAAGTTATAAGCCAACCAAACCAACCTAATCGTACCATTACGAATAATATTTGCAAAATACCTACAACAATTCAATCAACATAACATTTTACAGACATACCTATAACCTACTTAATAATGTGGCTATGTATGTATATCATTTTTGTTCCCGATGCGAAGCCAATTTTGTTTGCCACCAGCCACAGTGCAGTGGTGGTTTTTTATTGCACACATATCCACTCCAACCAACGTCTTGCAAACACCCTTACAGCAATGTATGTATATTCTTTAGTGGGTACATTTTTTTCTTTTTCTTTTTGTTTTCTTGTTCCTCACGTCATTTGCCGTGATGAAATTAGTTCTCAAAAGCACGTTTTTAGTATGAAATTTTGTAAGATTTTCCAAAAATTTTGATGCAGATTTGTAGCCTGTCATTTTATCTTTAATTATCTATCTTAATATTAAGCATCCGATAATTATAACCTGAGTAAAAGGCTTTTAAGTGCGCTCAAATCGAGTGATTTTAAGATTTCATACAAATTCAACTATCCTCCACTGAAGTTCGTCGGTTGGCGACGATCAACGTGTAGGTACGATTCATCGATTGTGTCTTTAGGTTCATTTTGGCATTTTCTTTGGTAACACCAACCAAAAATTCGATCATTCATTTCGTTCATTTGTTATATATTCATTTGTTCATTTAATCATTTTGGTAACACCATATTTTTCTCAAAACGAACCTATAAACATTTTCAATGTTAAAAATATTTAGTAATACAATTCGCTACGCTTTCGTAGACAATTCTTTAATATTTCAAAAAGCCGTCCTTTTTCCCTCACGGTGTAGTTTTTTTTAAACCGGAAATACCTATGTGAAGGGATTTTTCCCTACGTGTGGCATCACTGATTTTGACACCCAAACCCCGAAATTTTTCTGGTGAATCCTGTTCATGTAACTGCGATTGCTGAGGTGAGGTCTCCGAGATCTCTTTTGAAACATGAAAATCTTTATCTATAGTAGGGATCGTTAAACATCGATAGTCATAGGTTTCGATAGTATCAATAGTTAAAAACAAACTATCCATACTATCGATAGACTATCGATAGTTTTCGTTTTTTAAACAGGCCACCTTAACCACGAATTCAAGTAAAAAATTTAGAAAAATTAAGAAGAAAAAAAATAGAACAAATTAAAAATAATCTTAATATATTTCAACCTCTCCATCGATCTTCTTGAAAAAGTCCCACATATAAAGGCATTTCACTAAAAAAAAAGAACTTAAAAACCAAGAACTTTACATTTATTAAACGTAAAAGTTACCACATAAAACTTTAATTTCAAACAAAATACACCAACGAATAACGACGATGACCAACCGAAACCGCGAAGCGAACGAAAACCGGATAACGAACCAATACAGAGGAAAACCAAAACAGAACCGAGAAACATCAAGCCGTAAACCTAAAGACTTAAGGTAGAACTAGAATAGGCGGAAGCCAACGTACGTGGTCGTACGAAACCGAGCGAAAACAAGAAATTCGTATGACGCGCACATAATTGCGATTTGGAACTTTTCGTTTAGTTTTCGTTAACTTTCGCCGTCGGACGTGAGAGCGCTCACCGACCGCTCTTTCGTACGTGGACTGACAGCTAGCTTCAAAAATCAAAAAAATCACTTCCAACCACTCAAGTGCATTATGGGTGACTTATGAATTTGACGTTTTGGAAAGCAACTTTTCGTTCGCTTTTGACACTAGCTTCCGACAGCTACCGCCTATTCTAGTTCTACCTTTAGACTTCATGTTCACAGACAACTTTCTGTCAAAATTCCACAAATGACTCCACACTACAGATTTCTGATGGTGATTCTAATAAAGACGCACGAGTGTGCGTTATAAACGAGATATGTACACACACCAATGCGTTTTACTGAAATTCACCACAAGTAAACTTGTGAGCTGAAAAACTATCGATAGTTTTTGTAAAACTATCAATACATTGGGTTGGCTACGTTTTCCCGCGGCACGTTTTCCCGCGTCTCGTTTTCCCACAAAACGTCTTCCCGCAGAACGATATCCCGAATTACAGTTTCCGGTGTAACGTTTTCCCGCCGATTCCTACTTTTTTCAATACAAATCGACAGCGCATGAACAAAATTCATTTCAGTAGTAGTTTTCTTGTACAAAAGTCTTTTCTTGTGTTAAGGTGAGGTATGTATGGGGGGCATGCTGCCCCCCTGCACCCCCCTGCTTGTCACACTATAGGATTTGGGGTAGGTGCGAGGTTAAGTGCATGAAAAGTTTCTTTTTATCATTTGGTAGTTTTTTTATGAAAATTGCTAAAATGCCTTTTAAAGCGTATAAAATAAAAAAACGCTTAAAATTAAAAAAAAAAATAAGTATTTTAACAAACAAAATATTTAATATAAAAAATAGTATTGTCAAAAAGTACTAATTAGTATTGCCTATCCCACCGCCAATCCCGTGGAAAATTATATAGGCAATCGTTCCGCGGGATATCGTGCTGCGGGATTGTAGCAAAAAAAACTACCTTTCAAATCGGCAGGCAAACGTTACACGGGAAAACGATCGCGGGAAAACGTAGTGATCCCGATACTAACAGATTTTTTTCAGTTTATAAGCACTATTATAGTCTATAGAGCACTTAGTGCTTTTTACACTGCCATAATCATATTTTAAGAATAATAAAATGTTTTATTTCTACTTTTACAGTGCTTCAGGAATTGAGTTCGCAAATTTTCCAAAACAGGAACTTATATTTGCTTTAACCTCTGTGGAATCTTATTTGGATTTGAGTGCCCAAGATCTGGAATTTGGATTAAATGAAACAAGAAAAGATCGTATTCTCAGGACATATGTTAGAAATGTATTTCGTTATCATTTGAATGAGATATTTGCTGTGTTAAAGGTAAGTCAAGCTATCTATATTATAATATTCATGCTTTTGTGTAGGTCTACGATCTCAAATCTCATGAAAAAAAAACGAAAACAAAAATAGATTATTAAAAAATCGTTTGATATGAACAATGAAATTTTAAAATTTTAAATTATCATTGAAATGTTGAACAATAGTATCTTTGATGGCCCTTGCCAATTGCATGGTGCTAAAAGTCCAAAATGAATTGTTAAAAGAAAACTTTTTGGACTTTTACCAATGTTGCTGAAAAAGTCTAAATTTTGCCGATAAATTTTAGAATTTCCACATAATAAGCTTCTACTGTAAAGTATACATTTATAGTAAAATATAATTCACTAATATTTGTATTTTTTATTGAATTGCAGAACGAATATACCGATTGGGAAAAGGCAATTCGTAATCCATTGAGTTCTAGAGATGCAACATTATCATTCTTGAGTGATGGTCACACTGCGTCACATCTAATCAAAATTGGGTACATGCACAATCTTTGCGGTGGAAAGAGTTACTTTTTACACTTCAAGCATAAAACGGAAGAAGAAGAATATCCAATGGTAAGAATTAAATTCATATAAGTTCACTTATGTTGTTTTCAATTAATTTTTGTTGACTATACCACGTTTTTCTTTAGAGATCGGGTTCAGTACGCGGTGAAGATGTTCCATTTTGGTTTGGTCTACCTGTTTCACCACTTTTTCCACAAAACTATTCCACCCAAGAGAAGAATTTAAGTTTAATCATGGTCAAACACTTGACAAATTTTGTTAAAACTGGGTAAGATTATGAAAGATGATTCTAAGATAATTTTTAAAATTATTATCTCATTGTAGTGATCCAAATAATTCAAGTGATACAGTTAGTGAGGATATGACATCAAATGAAAGTGGAACATCGTTAAGCCATTCTTTTAGAAAGCGTTCAAATCTTGATAAACATTTAGAAATTAATAATACTGCCTTGGTAAAAATAAAAACTTTTCCCCTTGATGAAAGGTCTTCATCTACAGTTTCTTCGAATTTAAATTCCATCGAATTCGAGCATAAACTATTGAGAAGAAAACGATCGAATTTACAATTCGTACACATGAAATTCAAAAGAAACATGGGTAAAGAAGCACTTTTAAGGAATGCCAAATTGAACAGAAAACACACGAATTCTGTGACTGATATGCTAAGTGATGAAATGGATAAAAGATTACATGGATCGGAATCCTTACCTTTTTGGGAGGCCTATGACTCAGTTAATCAACTATACTTGGAACTAGGTAAACAAAAAACTTAAGTAAAGTAACTCTTAAGCACTTTCATTTTTCACCGTGAATCAAAAATAGGTCCTCTGCCTAACCTCTAATGTATGATTTTTTAAATTGAGTTTTGTTCATCTTATTACGTATGGCTAAAATATGATTTTCTTCCAAATGACATAATTATTATAGTCAAATTTATGAAAATATGTTTTTCTATGATACCTACATATGAATATACATATGTAATGTATGTTTAAACAAGTAGATAGGCATATTCATGATTGAATGTTAAAAAAATTGATAAACGTAGTAATGAGAACGCAAGAACGAATATAATTAAGGATAATGCCCATTTTATAATGGCGCCTTTGCCAAGAGTTTACAACGAATTTAGTATGTTGTTTGTTTGTTTGGAAAAATCGAGATATTTGAACTTGAAGTTGCCGATTACAAAATTAATTATTAAATAACGTGCGAAATAAACGACGTAGAAAAATGACATTGATATCAAATGAAAGGTGTCTTTCTTTTAAAATAGTAACACAATATTTTGCTATGTTAAATACATTTATTTCGCACTTTATTAATAATTACTTGGAAAAAACACTGAAATATTAATTTTGCAATCAAGCTCAACGTCACCTTTTTCATTTGATACCAAACTCATTTGTGTACAATCTTGGCCAGAAATGGTGAATTCCCTTTTAAAAAATAAAAAATAAATGATTTATGTCTACACACTTGTATACATACTTAAATTACAAGTAAATATTTTTGTTTATTTTTCAGGGAATGATGCTGGACTTCATAGCCATTATAGAGGTCATAAACTATCAATGTGGCTTAATTTAATACCTCAACTTCATAAGCATACTAGAATAAATGAAATGCCTTTAAGACATCACCAGTTTATGGAGGATAATGCACAGTTGTTTGATGGTAATTTTTTTTATTAATTAGATTAAGGTACCTATAGACCTACAAATATTGGGACGTATTCATTGTCGCTTACTTTAGTATCATATTGTGGTAAACTTTAACTTAAAATTAAATGGATTATTGAATACAGCTTCTATATTCATACTTAATTTAGTAACGATTTGTTAATACATAACACCAATATTAATAAATGCATATCAAACATAAATTATATTTAATAATTGCGTTTAGAGTGAAATATTATGAAATAAACAAAATTGAATACTCATGAGTAGGGCTGGGATTTTCATGCGCTTAAAATATGCCCTTAAAAAAGGAAAATATGCACTAAAAAATGGAAAATATGCACTTAAAAAAACATTATATTACCTTATTTTTTCCAAAAAAAAAAAATAAAAAAAAAATTTTTTCATTCAGTTTTTATTTATAAAGAATTCAGTCTTTTATTTAACAGAAATAAAGATAAGATAACATTAAAAGTTAACAAAATAACAATAAATATTTTTATTTAAGACGAAACAATATATATACATATCTTTCAAAATGTAACTGAAACTTACATAATATTTTCATATATTTTGTTCACATAAATAATGAAACTTTATTTAAAGTTTTCAAACACAAAACTTTGCCTGTTTGGCCTTTGAAAAGAGAAAAAGAACGATCTACATCAACTGAAGTAAGAGGAGCGTTTTTTAAACAACCAATTTCATCAATTGTAAGATTATTAAAAACGCTTTCGTTATTGTTGCTCGACAAATTGGAAGTTTTCCAAACCATCAACAGTTCAAAGAAAGTGAGAAGGGTATTTGGTTCAATGGACGCGTTCACTTTGTCGACTATTACTACGTTTACATTCAGGATCTAAATATCGAGTTGGAATAGGGTCGGTGCACATAATGCATTTTTTATTAAACCAACTTCTCGACCCAGGATTTCGACTCGACATCTTACGAAAAATATGAAAATATGCACTTAAAATATGCATTTATTATGAAAATATGCATTTTGCATAAAATATGCAAAATATGCACTAACGATTAAATGCCATTTTAAAGGAAATTTTATGATTCGTAAAGATAATTTGGTCTCAGGCTTCTAAATGTAGTGACAAAACACATGCATTTGCATGGAAATCCCAGCCCTACTCATGAGTATCTATTTTGAAGGCCATTTTCAATGGAACGCAAACGCAGAGAATGGATTTCCCTACAAATCTCATCTACTCGCACATAAAAGCACGAGTAGTTGGTAGTACTAGATTATGATTTACATCTACTCATGAGTACTTCGCCTCCTACAAAGCAATACGGCTAATAATACTTTTTGATGACTGCAATATTCTTATTAATTGTAGTAGATTTTAGTTAAGGTTTTAGTTTTGGTACTAAACAGAAATTTGTAACTTACTTTTTATTATAATTATGTATTTTAGTGAATTAATTTTTTGATCAACATTTAAGTTGATTTACTTTGTATGTTTGTTGATCAAATCTTCAAATTGCAATAATATTTTATTTATGGGCTTTTTTTTATTAGTTTTTTTTTTTTTTAATTCGCATAGGACAAAACCGATAAAAAAGCCCATAAATAAAACATTATTAAGATGGTTTAGTTGATTTATAGCTTCAAACATTTTCATGAAAAATCACGAAAAATCAAATAATAAATCTCAGTTTAAGAGTCACAATAAAATATATACCTTCCATGTTAAATAGATTAAAATAAAATGAGTATTTTTTTACAGGAGTTGTCCGACCTTATTTACAAAATATGCCTTCGGATGATGATGGACAATTTTCTATTAAAACACTCAGAAGTATGAGAAATTCAGCGAAAGAAGCAGTTCAATCAGCTGCAAGCAGTTTCCAGCAAGAGGAATTTATTACTGGTATTTATTTAGCTTTTAATATTTTTATATAACATTTGTATGTATATACTTTATTTTAGAGAATTGGAGATGTATACAATATTCATAATCATAACTCTTTGAAAAAATAACACTACAAAGTACAAAGTTTAGTAACTGTTTTGAACCAGATTTATAAAAAGGTGTTATATACAGGGTGTCCCGAAATCACCGCCTCATAAGAAAACCATGAGTTCCTGAGGTCATTTCAAGTCGAAAAACTTAAGAGGTAATTTTCTCGTTTTCACTTCGTTTTCGACTTATAACGGTTTTTATGATTTTTATCCTGTTTTCCTTTGATTGGTTTTAACTTTCCCAAACTACAACCGATTTTTGAATTTTTTTTTTATTTAAACAAAAACAGTTATAAATTTGTATCTATGATACAAATGTTTTCTGTGTGGATAACGGTTTTCCCGCAATTTATTATCAAGCACATTTTTTAAGCATTTTTAGGTTGTTTTTTTGACTTCGATATGATTTTTTCACAAAAACACCTTATTAAGTATAATTTTTCATTATTATGAAAGCCCAATATGTGTTCTTAAAAATACTTAACATTTTTGTACTTAAAAATACATTTAAAATTATAAAAAAAATAAAAAAAAAAATAAAGGAAAATAAAAAAGGATGAATATTTGACGAAAACGAATTAAAACGAATAAAAAACTATGCTGAGTTTTGAGTGTTGAATGTTAGAAAGTTAGAAGTGTTTTATTCGTTTTTATTCAAATATTCATATTTTCTTGATTTCCTTTATTTTTTTTTATTTTTTTAATAATTTTAAATGTATTTTTAAGTACAAAAATGTTAAGTATTTTTAAGAACACATATTGGGCTTCCATAATAATGAAAAATTATAAGGTAATAAGGTGTTTTTGTGAAAAAATCATATCGAAGTCAAAAAAACAACCTAAAAATGCTTGATAATAAAAGTGCTTGATAATAAATTGCGGGAAAACCATTATCCACACAGAAAACATTTGTATCGTAGATAAAAATTTATAACTGTTTTTGTTTAAATAAAATTTTTTTTCAAAAATCGGTTGTAGTTTGGCAAAGTAAGAGCTAGTCACAGGAAAAAAGAATAAAAATCATAAAAACCGTGATAAGTCGAAAACGAAACGAACACGAGAAAATTACCTCCTAAGTTTTTCGACTTGAAATGACCTCAGGAACTCATGGTTTTCTTCTGAGGCGGAGATTTCGGGACACCCTGCATATGTATATATTTTATTGTAGCCAAAATATCACATTTGTTTTTCTTATATTGCACAATTTACAGAGATTTATATATACGCTACCTTACTACTGCCAAGTAAAGAGTTTCTTTTTAATCAATACATATAGAATTGGTAAAATTGAATTGAAGGAGAAGCTAAGATTAACCTTCAATAAACAAAAACAAAATTATAATATTGTAGAGATATATGTAAAAGGCTTGCGTATTGACAAAGGCCCTCACTAGTCAACTGATGAGTCCAAGTGAGATCGCCGGGACGAAACGCCAAATTTGTGTAGGACTAAAGGCCGTTAAAAGCTATTTTGAATCAATAATTCAACAAGTCTAAATAAAATAGTGCTAAGTCTTCTACTTGGCTGATGTATTTCAGTAGATAGTATATAGAATTTGTATTATTAAAAAAACCTTCTAAAAGAATTCTGTTTACATAGTACATAGGGGTGGTTGTAAACAAAAAAAATCGGTGTTACATATATGTTTTTTTTTGTCGATCTTCGAAAGTTTGGCTGAACTTATCTTGCACATTTGAATACAGGTGATATATTGTCGTAACCTTTTTCCTGATGATTCCAGAGTGGAACATTTTTTAACAACATCATTCCCAAAAATATCAAATGTCTGCAAAAGAAATAATATTTGTGTCTCCAACAAATTGTTGACCTTCTAATCATAACTTTAGGCTAGGTCAACGTAAATGGTCAATGCGTCACCAAAAATATCATCATTTTGCTTTAAACGTATACCGTATCAATGCATGAAACGTTGACGTTCACACGAATGACATGCAGTCGGTCACTGTTGTCCCAAAATGCGTTGATGTGTTATCTATGTCAACGCTTTTTATGTACCTACTTTGGTGGCAACGCGTTGACATGTTAAAGTATGACGACGAAACGACTTAACAATATTCGCAAACTTCGAGGGTTGATGCCGAGCTGACAAGAGCAAAAATAACTATTTTTCGCATTGACGATCACATGTCGTTAAATTCAGTTTAAGGATGGCTACGATGTTGATAGATTAAAAAACCTCTAAGAAATTAGAAATTTTCAGATTAAATTTTTTGCGCCTGAAAAAGGCTTCTTAGGGCTTTTGGATGTCATTTGGATCGAGATATTCAATATGCGTCAAAATATAGTTTGTTGCTTATCTGTCAAACTATAGAAAACAAATAAATTGGTTGGCGCGACAGCTCGTGTATAAGCAGGGACTAGTGACTTACTACTATCAACCATTCCTGTATGCGTGTTATTGTCAGGAATGGAGAGGACTTCAAATTTTCTGCTGAATCCGAACGGCTAATATAAGAAGCACTTTTTTATGACAAGAGATACTCTTAGAGAATTTGTCAATTCCTCGCAATAGGCAGTAGCCCGTGAAAAACATTTCTGTTTTTAGGTGGCATAGACTGGGAATCGAAACCAAGACCTTTGGCGTAACAGTCCTACACACTAACCATTACCTCACGGGCTACTACTTCTGTCAAGCTACAAACTGTCAAATTCTACTGAAGGATGGATACGATGTCGATTGATTAAATAACCTCTACAAAATCAGCAATTTTTGAAAATGACCTCCAACGCAGGATACGTTGACCCGGTAAAAAATTCTGCATTCAACGTTGAAATACAGTCAACCCGCTGACAAGCTTATTGTCAATATGTCATAATTGCGTTGAGAGGGCGATTACACGGCCACACAAAATAGTCAATGCGTTGACCCTAAAAATTCATGTCAACGTGAGTGTCAATGTCAATTCAACACGTTGCCCATTCGCGTTGACCGTCTAATCGTATAGCTTTGTGAATTATTTTGAACCAAATTTTACTTTTTTTCAAAAACTAAGGCTCTCTCAAACCAACGTGAAACATTCGGAACAACCGACGACGAAACTTTCGGCTGTGAAAATATAATACTCAACCGCGATACGATTTAGCAAATCTCATCTTAAATATTGACAGCTAAAAGTTTCGTCGCCGTGCTGAATGTTTCGCATTAGTTTGGGTGAGCCTTTACAGACCAAAATTAAAAATGTTTTTATTTATTTTTTTTTTTGTTATCCTTGCCACAAATCGCACCCATTTTCAATTTAAATACAAAACACAAAATGTTCAACACACAACATGTAATGTTTTCTATTTCAGATTGTGGAATTAATACAACTCAATTTGACAATGTTGTCTTTCATACAACATTCGTCAATAGCTCAAACTCTTCAGAAAACCTACCAAACGTTTTAGGAAATCTCGAAGTGCTGCGACGGCTGACTGGCAAACAGCTTCAAAGTTATACAGCTGCATTTATGGCAACAGTTGCAGTTGGCTGTTTTCTGCTTGTTTTGAACGTTATAATATTTGCAGGAATATATCATCAACGCGAAAAACGAGCAAAGGATACTAAAAAGAAGGAGCAACTTGAAGAAAACGAGATTTTCCTTAATGTACCAACGAAGAGCTCACTCAGTATCGATTGTCCTCAGGCGGAAACGGAAAAATTGGCATCCCCCGGTAGTAACTTTTTCGATCAAAATACTATGCAATCATCTGAAAAGGATCATCATGTAGACACATCAGACGAGAAGATGTTCACAGAAATGGGCTGGGTGTGTAGCACAACAACTCTTGATCTGTTGAACATTAAATCATCTAGGGACAATTTAAGTGGAAGCACTTGTTTGGCAGCACATGATAATACACACTATAAACATGACAGTCATGATGGTTTAATGCAAACAAACCATCCTAGTCCGAAAAACAACGAGATGTCATATCAAGAAACCATAAGTGATACTGTTGGTTCGTCTAAAATTGAAGCCAAAGTCTTCGACAATAAGAATCCAAAACTATTGTCCAACCCCACGTCAAAACCTAATCATCCAAATCAGGGCGGTATCCTTAGAATTGCTGGAGGAACTTCAACTAATTCTGGAAACAAAAAACGTGTATACATTCAAGAAATTTCTGTGTAGTACTTTATGTATATGTATATGTGTATGTATATTTTTCTTCTTCTTCTTCTATGAATTTTCTATGTAATCAAAGGCAAAAATAAACGCCCACCTAGTATCTTCGCTGTATTGCTCAATTGACTGCATACTCATAAGATTTTTTTTTTAATGTGAAAGTGTTATCAGCTGTTAAATAAATATTATATAAAACAATTAAAAGGCCTTCTACATACGGAACATCTTGTCACAGAAAAAATACAAATGTTCAATAATTATTGTTAAACATTTTTGCTTGCAATGGTCCTACCTAAAATTTTACTAACTTTTTTTTATACATATGCAACTACACAGAAGCTGTTCACGAGCTTAATACGTGTCTATGACGAGAAGATTCGTATACAGAAGGCCCAATATTTTTATATTACGATAAAGCATTAAGATTTCTTCCATTTTAAAGGCAAGTATTAAATTAAATGGTAAATTTTCCAATCGCGTTTCCAATCATACGTTAACATATTTTCTTCCCTCTTATTCATAAACCTATTTTTAATTTAAATTTAACTTAAAAAGAATGTGGAAAAATAAACAACCGAATAAATAACCTCAACCTCAATTTTGGTAGAAGTTTTTTTTGTGATATCACTAAAACAAAACTAGCAAAAAAATGAAAAAGTTTTAAAAAAGGGAAAAACGAAAAAAACACTCCCTAAGTTATGGAGTGAATTTAAATCATTTTTGATATTTTTAGTTTGAAGGTAATAGAATTTGGTGAACAGATTAATTCCATCCTCCTATTTTTTGATACACCATATCTACAGGTATTACATCGATTTCGGTTTCAAAGCTGCCATGTTTTTAACCATCTCAAATGTGGAAAACGAACGTCCTGGCTCTGCAGACGTTAGTTATTTCGGTTCCGTCCTTCCACATTTGTTTTTAAAATATTGCTACCTCAGTCAGTTTAATTTCATTTTATTTATTAAGCCTAATACTAAGTTCGAGTGTAAATGAAATTTTCATACAAAAGTTACGCGTATTTCACTTTTATGAAATTCACAACAAGAAGTGAGAACAAAAATATTAAATCAATTTTATTTAACCAATGTACGGCAACTTAGGAACAAAAATTAAGTTGTGGAAAACTGTGACATTCGTCAATCAATTTGTTTTGCTCAAAACACAAATTCTGAACTAATGTCATCAAGGAGGAAAAAGGAACAGAACAGGGAATTTAAACACTCTTTTATGAACTTTTTCAAGATTCTGATGACAGCAATATATTTTTGTTGAAATAAGAAGAAGAAGAAGAAAACAGGGATAGTAAGAGAATTGTTATTTTTGTTTTTGCTTTTGTATTTTTTTAATTCAAAATGAGTATTAGAAATTGAAAACTGAATATCAAGAATTCATGTGAAAAATTAATCAGCCCTATCACAAATTTCATCGTAATCGAAAATGTGCTACGAAACACGAATTTCGAAATTCAGGGAATTTTCTATCACAAATTCCGAATGAAACGTAAGTATGACGCCCATTTCTACGACAACACACTCTTGTCGCAGGCAAGTGGAAAACGATTGTGTTTCAGTAAAAAATAAAAAAATAAATCATTTTATTTTTCTAATTTTAATAAATTTTTATGTTGAATCTATTTTCTTGGGAAAAAATGCTAAAACATTGAATAAATAAACAAATATCAACAACACAGTTTTTTCACGATCTCAATCATTTGACAGCTGTAATAGTGCTCAGCGATTATGGGATTGTTTTTGCGATTCTTGTTAAAACAAAGAGTGTAGCCATACTTAAAACAAATGTTCAGCTTTTTTTGTGGAAATTAAAAAGGGAAAAAATAGGACTTTTTGGAAATGTAAAGGGATTTTTATTTTTAAAAGCTGCAAGTATTGTTGTTACATAAGGCAGCTGATTTCAGAATTCATTCTTTTAATAAGGCATTTTTTTCCGATTTCCTTCGGATTTTGTGAGTCCTTTTTTCGGGGTTCGAATAGTGGAATAATCCATTCGGAGAGAATAGATATAATAAGAGAGTTTATTATGTTTATGAGTGCATTTTATTCAGGTGGTGCATGGGATTTCATTCCGTTTTATTTTTTTGAAGTGGAAAAAGGAAAAAAAAAATTAAATGTGTGAAATCATTTTAATACTTTTGCCTGATTGAAAAGGAAATTTTTGTTGAGTTTCTATGAATACTGAGATTCGTTTGAAATATCAAACAAAATCTAGATCACTGTGGTATGAACAAGTGATTTAATTACGATACCCGCATATGCGTTTAGTTTTTTTTATAGTTAATATTAAAGAATATTGTTATAAAGGTAAAATCTAACAAAAATTAAATTTGAATGAAAAATAAATAAGAATATACTTCGATATTATTATAAATAAATCTAGACATTGAATTTCATTATGCTTGGGGGAGAGCTCGAGCCCCCTTAGCCCCCCCCATGCGTACGCTACTGGTTGTCTCATAGTGCAACTAAAAAGATTTGGCTTGTTTTCGTTTCCGCTCTATAAAATAACAGTTGTACCTAAAGCTATATCTAAAGCCCACATGACACAATGTTTTAAGTATCAGCCAAGAGAATAAGGGAAAGATGTTGTTTTTAAGAAAGAACAAGCATTTATCTGGCAAGAAATGAATTGTCAATATTATTTAAAAATCCTTTTACTGTAATCTCTTATAATGCTGCAATATTTGATTAATTTATATTACCGGCAACACAAAATAATATCCGATTCCATTTTGTCCGATAAGTTTTTTAAAGATAAGTTTTATAATGTTCTTTTAATTTTCAATTCTGAAATGTTAAAAAATAGAAGCTGAAAAATGTAGATCAAATCACATTTTTAATAAATTTTTTTGATACTTTCCCATTTTTTAGATTAAATGTGTATAGACTCAGACTTATCGGAATTTTAAGTAATGAATTCTTCGTACTACCTGAGTTTGTTTCATCTTTTTTATTCGTTTTTTTGTTGTTTCGTTTTAGTTGTTTCGCATTTCGCTTGTTGAGGATTTTCATTAATATGTTTTTCAATTATTTGTTTTATAATTATTTCGAAAAAAAAAAATCATTTTGTCTTTCAATTAATTAGTTTTAAGGTCATTTCGCCTTTTATTGTTTTGTTTTTCGATTATTTCGTTTTTTGTTTAGTTCGATTTCAAGTATTTCGCCATCGTTGTGATAAACAGTAAGGTATGTATGAGGGGGACATGCTGCCCCCTTCCTGGGCAAACTAGGATTTGGGGTAGGTGCGAGGGGTTCCTTTGGCGCAGAAATGGGACTTAGTTCAATTTAAGAAATTAGTTCTTTGGGAGTTAGTTCGTAGGGCCCAAAATAAACCAAAATAAAAATAGTCTAATTAAACCCAAGTGCGAAATAAACCGTAAGCAAAATAACCTTGGCCTAAATAACTCATTGCACTTTTAACGAAAATGCAAAACGAGTAAAAATAGAAAGAAAGAAATGCGAAATAACTGTAGGGCGAAGTGATCGAAAAATAAAATAAAACTAAATAAGGTAATACGAAATAAACATAAATAATTAAAAAAAAGCGAAACAACAAAAATGCGAAGTAAAAAAGGTGAAACAATAGGCACCCTATTTTTAATGAATTAAAAATGAGAAAAAATGTAGTATCATACGGGCTTAAGCCAAAAAATGTGAATTTAATATAATTTTTATATATAAAACATGCATTAGAAATTTTATTTTGAGCTTGATTGACAAATATCACAATTTTGCACACTACCTTAATTTTTTCGTACGTTGGGAAATGAAAATTTTGCGTGAAATTGATTGAAAAACCGGTTCATAATATGATTTAGCGACGTTTCGAGCATGATTATGCTCATCAATAGGGCTTTTTTAGAAAAAATAAATAAATTACAAACATACATAAGTAATTACCAAATCACTAATACATATACTGTAATGTAAACTTACAAAACTTGTCAAGAACATTTAATTACTTATGTATGTTTGTAATTTATTTATTTTTTCTAATAAAGGCCTGATGATGAGCATAAACATGTTCGAAATGTCGCTTAATAATTAACATCTTTCATTTGACCTAAAGCCCACTAAACTAAATCATATTGTTAAATACAAAGGTCACTAAAATAATCATTTATTAAAATAATCATTTATGAACCAGTTCATATTTCATTTTCATAATATTTTCGTACTCACATCTTGTTGTGGATTTCATACCAGTGAATATAGGCGTCACTTTTGTATAAAAACTTCATTTTCACTCGAACTGAGTACTAGGCTTGAACGTGTAAAAAATAAAGTCATATGTTGTTTTTAGGAATTTATACACAGTATAGTTTTATAAAAATTCTCAAAAAAAAGTATTGGCAGTACTATGGTTTTTATATTTCACATTTGGTACTATACTATTGAACACCTGTCAGAATAATTTGAAATTTAAAAATCCACCTACAATAGTATTCTACTTTTGCTTTTATCGGTCGTAATCTTATTGGCGACGTTGTATTTGTAATGCATGTAAAATCATACTTTTCAACGGATAGCTTTCTCTCTTTTTTATTATTGATTAAGTTTATTTTGTGTGACGAAATATAATTGAAAACGTAACTTCAAAAATTATGCCAAGTTGAAAACTTCTCAAGATCCGAATAATAGAGTCGCGTCGCGGTTAAACAAAATCTAAAACCTGCTTGTTTTCGTTTCCGCTCTTTAAAATAACAGTTGTACCTAAAACTATATCTAAAGCTCGTATGACACTACGTTTTTGTCTTCATTTTAAGCTCATTAAATCATATCAAAGTGTCAGCCAAGAGAAAAAGAGAAAGATGTTGTTTTTAAGAAAGAAAAAGCACTTATCTGGCACTTTTTAATTGGGCGTCATAGACCATGTACACGTTTAAGTCTTGAACCAAGTTCCTCCTTATTCAGTCATGCAATTTATTTATTTTGCTAAATAAACATTATGAAAACTGTACACTGTGGCGTATGCGTACTTTTTTTTAGATTAGATTATACGTAATATTTATCTTAAACTAGCGTAATCCGGCAACCATTATAAAAATGACTTTAGAACAGGTTTTTATATCAGAATTAATTTCATTTTTTTCAACTGCAGCTCTTGTAAGGTTCTGTATACCCACGGATTAAAGTCTGTTTGGAGTTCTATAGGATTACCGGTAAAATATAAATATTATCAGAAAGACATGGTAAATGTTGGAAAAATTAATTAGTGTTGGTCGCTATCATTTTCCAATGATTCACTAACTACAGGACTTGAAATAACAAATGTTCGAAATAAAATAGGTCTAATGGGGGAAGCGCTGGAAGGGGTAAAGCACCAAATTTGTTTAATGCGCTAGACTTTGAGGACAAATAAAATTCAAAGTTCAGCCTGTTAAAAACTAAAAGGAGTATATATTATGTAGATCCTACACCTAAAACGATTTTGAATTTAAATTTTCTGAAGAAGGGCATCAGCGATCTAGATTAAACTTCGTACCTGGAGAATATAAATTAATTGAAATAAAACTGAGTTCCAAGTTCAAGCGAAAACGTGGTTTTGTTTTTGTTTTTATGGTCCGACCACGAGACGAAAAAGTCTCGGTCTCTTTTATAAGAAAATAAAAACAGTTTTCACTTTTAATATTATATAATATTTAAACCCATCAGTTAAAACTAACAATATATGCGCAAAAATAACGGTATTGTTATTTCTAACTTAACTAACTTACTTAATACATGTGCCCAATTTAGTAATTTCATCAACTATTAAACTACCTGGATTTTGTATGAACAAATTAAAAATTTAGTGGCGGAGCACAGTGGGGCGAATAAGTTGGAGCTACATTTATGTTTAGTATAGATAAATAGAACATTTTCAAAAGTAATCTTACACTTATGGAACTTAGTAAGAACGTATTATTTACCGTAAGAATCAAAAACCAAAAGAGTTGTCCAAAATGTTTGTATTCCCTGTATTATTTTATTGGGGAGTCGGGGTGTGTATTTCAAAGCTCATTTTTAAGAACAAAACTGATTTTTATGACACATGAATTTAGGGTAATTTTAAATGCTGATCTAATGAGATCAAAAATCAAGACGATACAATGACTCTAAGAAAGGAAAAGTTCTTTTTAATCATATTTTCTTTTTCCATAGAACTGTGAAAACCCAAAAAAACACCCCTCACAATGGATAATTTTATATAATTCTGCGTTCTCATAATGAATTAATTAATTTAAATGATGAAAATACAGTCACGAAACAAAACTTTGACCATACAACTTAAAAAAAATATTTTACTATTTTCTATAATGAATTATGCACTGCGTCCAAAACTGGTGGAACCTGGTGTTGAAATTAACACAGCATGTTGATTACTATCAGAGTTATGAGGAAAAATCTGATCTAGACCCGTGAAGATTTATTAAAGGGGTAAATTATTTTTTTTATGAGATACCTTAAGGTATCTATAATATATATGCACATATATACATATATATTATATTTAAAATAATAAAGAACCAGGTAAAAAAATTATACAAAACATGACCTTTAAACTTCATTATTTGAATGTTTCGATTTATAAGCTCTTATTTCTGCCTAAGAAAATTTTTTGACCCCAAAACCTTTAACAAAGCCGGAATCTGCATGAAAAATTATACACCTTGAAAATAGGGTTTTTCCCATCTCAGCCCCATTGGTGCGGCGCGGCGGTTAATCAAAGCAGAAAGTTGGTCCTATCTTAAAATTATACATCATAGAATAAGATTACAAACCACATCATCTTAATATAAGTTTATTTGTTTTAAATCTTTGCATCTTTTATCATAATGTTAAATAACACATTCTTTAAATTGGCAATACAGGCTGAAAACGGATTAATATTTGTATATCCTTTGTTTTTGCAAGAATATCATACTAGGTACGTTCTGGATTAAAAAAAAATATATAATAATAAAATAAACTATCTACGGAACTGATTTAATTTAGTTATTTGTTATAAGTATAAGTTGGACTTGACAAATTAGTATTCGTCTGAGTATTATCAGATGTTGTTTTGTCTTCAGGTAATTCTGGGTCCTCTCTTTCTTCTTCTTCATCAATAATACTGATATCACGGAGTGAAGGTCTATGACTTCTGCGCCAGCCTAAAATACAATTAACAAAAAAATTAAGAAACAATTTCACTTTTATGATTGTTAAATTTGTATACCTTCAGAAATTGTCGGTTGCTTAGTTTTTGTTAGAAGTTTTGTTCCGCTTATCGAAATTAAAATTGCACCTAATGGAGCTGTCAGTAGAATACTGAGCACGGAAATGGTTTGTACTATTTCCGCATAGTGTCTCTCGTCTTTAGTTGATTCACTAGTCAAGTGTTTCATTGCAACTGGCCCCAAAGCAGCCTGGACGGTAGCCTTAGACATCCATGACAAGGCAACAAATATCTTTTCTTTTAAATTTAATTTATCACCAAATGCGATTCCTGCTGTACAAATAATACGTATAACTACACCAGCAACCAAACATGCAATGCCAACAGTCACAATATCTGGGTCAAGTTCTGAAATCTGTAAAAATGCAAAATGTTTTTCAACAGATTAATGTATATGTAAGATCGACTAACCTTAACGGTTGAACCAGTGATACCAAATAGAATCGGCTCAAAAATCATCCAAAATATTTCAAAAGCCGTCGAAACAGGATTATCTTCAATTTCCCAACCTTGCTTACACCAAAATAAGTTTGAAACAAATGCTGCAAACACCACTGCAAGTGGCCCTGCGCCTTCATATCCAATAACTTCACTTCCAAATATCGAAAAGAGGCCACCAGTAAAGAGCAGAATAGTTCTCAATGGAACCACGTATGGATCTCCTTTTTCGGGAAAGAATCTTGACATATATCCCCAAGTTATTCCAAAGCCAAGGCCGCCAAAAATACAAACAGGTGCTTGCGAAATTTGATAGGCCATTCCTTTGTCGGAAAACATAATGCTACTGATAATACCAAATACAGCCACAGACAAAGCGTCATCGATTCCAGCGACAGCTATGATAAGAGTTGGAATACCCTTCGCTACACCATAGCCTTTTGTCCTTAGCCTAAATAGACATGGCACTACAACTGCGGGTGAAACAGCAGCAATTATTGATCCAAGTAAAAAGGCCCAGATCCAGGGTATATTCAGTAAATAATAGCTCATGACAGCTACTACAACGGCTTCAACAGTCCATGGTATTACCCCGAGCTTAAGAATTGTTTTATAAACTTTCTTGAAAGCATCGGGTTCCATTTCTAGGCCAGCTCGAATAAGTATTATGGTGAGTGCAAATTTCCGTAGAATGGCTGTTACTTCTGAGAAGTCGCCACTAAAATCTACCCATCCAACATTCTATTAAAAAAGAAGAGAGTAAAAAATGTTAAATAAAATAATTAAACTAACAAAATTATCCAGGATTTTAACTTAGTTGTGTTATCATTCGCCGTATTTAAAAAAAGGAATTCTAAAGGAAAGAAGTCATCATCGAAACAAATTTTTAAATGCAAAATCAGTGATTAGATATTTTGGTGCCAAAATAAAGCTTATGGCAAATACACATTAGGTCTGTGTTTCTTTACTTCCCAAAACTACCAATTTCTACCAAAGTCCATATATAAAATAAAAATGGGTTATAGGTCATAATTGGCAGTTTTGGGAAGTAAAGAAACTACATATTTTATTACTCGCTACTTGCAAGAAAAATTTGGTGAATGTGTGTTTTTGGCATTAACGTTTGCGACTCGCCTAAATAACATTCACCTGAAATGTCAGAAAAGGTGTAAAAGTGAAATGTCGTTCTCTACCTCCTTTTGCGAACGTTTGCCTTTCTCTGTCAAAATCGGCTGGCTCACGTCAAACTGTAATTCTTGGTAACTGAACAAAATTACAGTTTTATTTTTGAAATGTCGAGCATTTGATTTCAGGACAACGTTCGACTCGGCGGCGTTTGGTTCTTAGCTATAAAATATAAGTACCTGAAATAATAATCCCACAAGCAGCATACCAATCAATCTTGGAAGTGTTGTTAAAGATATTAGCCATCCCCCAAAGTTTGCGGCAACAGTAAGAACAACCAATCCAAAAAGCTGTCCTCCGGGAGCTGCAGAATCACCTATTATAACATAGGCTGTGCACCAAATCAGTATTCCTATAAATTATCCAAAATTAACATTGAATATAAAATGTTTGTTAAAGGGACAGTTTCACAGTGCAAACTTAACAAAATAAGTGGCAGGCGCAGTTTTACTGTCCGAGGAAGCAGTGGCGTAGCGTGGGTTTTTACCGCCCGGGGCAGAGTCATTTTTTGCCGCCCCTAGCAACTTTTTTGACGCCTCTATTAAAAAAAAAATGTTGTTAAAAAAAAATCAAATTAAACAACTTACCTTGTTATAATTTTTTTTTATTGGAAGTACAATTGAAGTATTCAACACTAGTTTTATCAAAAACGGTTCTGTTGTTTTTTAGTGTTCAATAAATGGTGATAATTTTACCACAACTAGCTAATTTTAATTTTTTTTAAAGATTCAGATATTACTGAGCAAAACTGTATCACCTATTTTAACATTTTGCAGAACAATTTTTAATAGATTTTTTTTTGAGTTTTTAACCAGTAATACAAATTCGTAAAATTTTCCTTCTTAAAAAAATGCTATCATTATAGGTTTTGATATTTAAGAATAATTACTAAATTTATTGAAAATTAAAATTTTTCGGTGATAAAAGTGAGCGATATATGAGCCAACTCACATCGAATCAGTCAAAACAAACCAAAGTTTTTTTTTTGTAGTCTCACTCTCACGACTTACGAGCAGGGTTCGAACCGCAGTACTAAAATTTCGTAGCAAACTTGTAAAAAAAGTGAACTTAATCGAAAATTTCCCGAGTAGGTTTTAAAATTAAGGAAAATTTCAAGTTTTCGAACACCATAAAAATTTTTTTTTTTAAAAACATTACATAAATTCTATTCGTTTCACAACTGAATAGAATTCAGACATTCAGAATTATAATTGCAAAATATAAAACACAGGGGCCTCATTCCGTAAAACGAAAACGATCGAACGATATCTTACGATTGGCAATACCCATGTCTATCACATCAAAAGATAGGGACAGCTATGATTGCCAAAACGATATCGTTCGATTGTTTTTGTTTTACGGAATAAATCCCCAGGGCATTTACTTTTATATTTTGGTTTCACTAAAGAAATTTTGAAAAAAAAAATTAGCTCAAAAGTGACGGAGTAGATTTATTTCCCTTCTTAAAATTGAAGGAGAATCGCAATTATTGGCTGTGTCACCACTCGAAAACTTTTAAATAAATGTATCCATTTTGAAGAAAAATGGATCGAAGTGAAAATAAAATACGTAAACAGAACATAAAGAAATCTTTTAACACTAACGCCTGTTTTGATAAAAACATGTTTTTAAAAACTCTCTCCCGAAATTTTTGGATCCGCCCTTAAAATGGATCCAAATGACAAAAAAAATATGAAAACAGAACAAACAAAAATCTTTTACATTAACGCCTGTTTTGATAAATATTTTAAAAAAAAGTGCCGCCCCCTTGCAAACTGCCTTCCGGATTTTTCGAAATTTGCCACCCCTAAAATTGGATCTAAATGAAAAGAAAATATAAAAACAGCAAACAAAAATCTTTTACATTAACGTCTGTTTTGATTAATATTTTGAAAAATTGCCACCCATAGAAAATTGCCTCCCGGATATACATGTTAAAATTTGCCGCCCCCATATTTGGGAAAATTGCCGCCCCCAAGCAAAGTGCCACCCGGGGCCTATGCACTCCTTGCCCCTGCCACGCTACGCCACTGCGAGGAAGTGGCACTTATACTTAAGTGGCCAATGTGGAAGTCTTAAGTGTCACTTATTCCGGTAAGTTTACACTTTGCAATTGCGCATTAATTTTCTCTATTTGGCACTTAAGTGACACTGGGCGGGTTCAATAAAAAATCGTTTTACATCTGAATTTTCAGATTTCTGAATTTATGTCGTTGAACGCAAAAAAAATCTGAAATTTCAGTCGAAAGTCATTGTGTCAAATTCCTGCATTTACCTATAGGATTTACATTTAAGCAAAATAAAATAGAACTTTAATTACATTCGTATATTAAACATTGAGCGAGAGTAGTTGTGAGGATGAAATTATATGTAACTAAGGCCCAGTTTCACACTCGATTAAGTGTCACTTAAGTGCCAAATATGGAAAACTAATTCAGAATTTCACAGTGTAAGCTTATCGGAATAAGTAACACTTAAGTCTCCCATGTTGGCCACTTAAGTTCCACTTACTCAGACAGTAAAACTGCAGCTAAAAAGTCGAAATGGTAAAATAAAGTGGCACTTATTTTTTTAAGTGAACACTGTGAAACTAGCCCTAAATCAGCGACAGGTTTTATTATTTTCATTAAAAGTCTTTTTATTGATACATATGTCAATAAAAAGGTGCACAAAATAATAGAAAAACTTTCCAAACATCAATATAAAAAATTTTTGATTTAAAAATTCACTAAACAATAAACAAACAGCTCGTTTATTTAAATAAGTATTGAATTTTCATGACGAAAACTAAAAAAATCAACCACCAACAAGACGAAAATTATAAAATTCAGCTTTTATGTGCAGTGCTTCAGCTGATTTGACACTTCCCCCACCACAAACAACTTTCATCTGAATTTTCAGATGAGAATTTCTTGTCTGAAAATTCAGATAAAACGTGACTAAAAGTCAATAAAAGTCACCTAACTTTTTATGACAGCTATCCAATCAGAAGCTCTAAAAATTCAGGATTCTAAAAATTCAGATGTAAAACGTAATGCATTGAACGTACCCACTTACTTCGATTGTGAAACTGGGCATAAATAAAATGACAATAAATAGTAAAGAAAAACTTACCAATAAGAATCAAAGATGAAATTCTAGAAAACTGTCTGAATGATGGACAAAGCGGATAGGGACAAACTTTTTGCCAATACGGAGGTTCCCATGATGGGTGATTTTCATC
Source organism: Epistrophe grossulariae (assembly GCA_929447395.1). Lineage (NCBI taxonomy): Eukaryota > Metazoa > Arthropoda > Insecta > Diptera > Syrphidae > Epistrophe > Epistrophe grossulariae. Next base: position 116,829,376 of record OV839566.1, read on the forward strand.
ACCTCTGCATCTTAAACAAAACGTATAAATCCAAGATTCCTCCAAATTGCTTCCAACATTTGATGTGTTTTGGTGGTGATTGATTTTTGTATTTAAAGAATCAAGAGCTGTAGCCCTTCCACCATTAACTCTGTTATCTAAAAAAAATGCGTGTAGAAAATAAATGATATTAGTTGTATTAAAAGAAATGTTAAAATTCCTGTGATTTTATATATTTTTAGTTGGACTGTTTTTACACAGAAATTTGTAAGACTTAAACAGTCGGCCGAAGGAATTATAATCGTTTTGAAAGTTGCTCTGTTACTAAAGCGAGAGGGTCGGCTCTTTGTTAAATTTTAAATGCCATAAATTATAATTGAATACTAAAGCACTCGTCTATTTTTAAAGCCGCAAAACGCTTCTTTCGCCTATATTCGGCATTCAATTTGTTGTGAATTCACCGAACGAAAGTGAATTTGGTTGTTCTACATTTCGTTCGAAATGTTAATTTGTTAATTGGAATTTCGAAAATGAAAATGGTTTATTCAATTTTCTGAACGTATTATACATCCATTTTGTTTATATTATGCTTTCTGAATTATTTGTGTTTTCGAAATCAAATGAATTTTAAAACATAGAATTTCATTTCGAATGAAATTGAAAATTGATCAATTCGATTTCGTTCGAAATGAAATTCTATGTTCTATAATTCGTTTTATTTACAAAAATTTCGGAATGGGCTTTTAAATCTTGAAATATTACATTATCCATTTTGGCAATAGTCATTTCACAAAAACAAAAATATTAAAATGTTTTCGGAAGATTTTTTAAAACCTCAATAAGATATTGAGATTAAAGATTTCGGTGATCTCAGATTTTGCAATATTCCGTCGATGGGCAGACATATCTATGATCTTTTAACAGTACTCAATACCCAAAGAAATGGACCTCGGAATGAACTAGAGAATTGGCTAACAAGATCGTGCGATTTAATGTCACTTTAAGCGACAGCAATTTGAAGATAAAACTTCCCAAACATTGAAAATACTCAAAGTGATGTTTGTTGCAAAAAGTGTAGTTCTTATTTTAAAGACTTCTTGGGGTTGTTCGTTATAAACGGAAATTAAATTTCAATTAATTACGCTATGAAGAATTTACAATTATCGTAATGTTTTGTTTGAGTTTTTAAATTTAATAATTAGAAAAAGGGGGTATACGTATATACGTTGCGCACCAACTTATCACATACATTAACTGCATTTTATTATCCACATTAGGGTGATTCAAAATAACACCTTCCTCGAAATTCAACCGAGACCGGGCGCAATTATGAAGCTTAAATTAAATTAAATTCAAAAAATTCAAAATCGAACACCATTTAGAGGTAGCGACTACCATCGTTTTTTCAATAATTTAGCTTGAAAATCTTTGAAAATCGGAATTTTTCTCAAATGTGAAAAGCTGCATAACTTGACCAGATTCGGATGAAATTTTAACATGTAAATACAAAAACAACATCCTGCTTTTTATCTCGATCTATTTCAATGACCCAAAAACCAGTACTTTTTCATTATTATTAAGGTAAGGTAGTGTAAACTGCAGTGCAAAGAAAAAAAGACCAACAAATACAATTAAAAAAGAGATTATATACCACTGTGATCATTGACGTAGCTAGGAATTTTGCCTAAGGGGGCAGCCAACCAGTTGATATACACCAACAAGTTTTAAATTTTAAATTTTTAATTTAAAAAGCACTCACAAATATGTACTTAAAATCAATAGGTTTGATAGATAGAGCTTTAGTCAAACTACATATAAATTTCAGTATTTTTCAAACTAGCTAATTTGACATGTGAACTCAGCAAGTTTTCGGTAGTAAAGATTCTCTTATAACTATGTCCCGTTTGACTAAATTTTATATTTTGTGTCTAAATGGATGTAGTCGACACTCGATAGCGGGAATAAAAAATTACTTAATTCACTCTCATACGATGTGACACCACACTCAATTTTTGCAGTAAAGTTGGAAAAATGACGATAGAGCTAAATTAATAAAATACACAACTGGGTCAATCGAACTTGCTCTTATGTATGATCACACTGTGATTTTAAAGTCTTAATATTTTAAAAACTTTTAAACCTAGAGCCCACAGCAAATTTTGGTTCTGATGATCTGAAATTCACTGGTATTTTTAGATAGATCTTTACTTTTCATATAAATATGAAAGTCTTGCATTCCGAGGCTAGGACCTATAGGTCAATATTTATCTGATATAAGAAGATAGAAAATCGTTTTAACGGCTCTTTTAAAAAATTGGTACGCCAATTTTTAGTATTTATTATTGCAGAGTAAAAAATTAATTTTATTGAAAAAAAAAAAACAACTTTTTTACTATATGCCAACACTCTATAAAAAAGAACTACGCCCAGATGTCAGTATTAACCAAAAAACAAGTTCAATACTTTCTAATTTCTAAGAGGGGCGCAAAAGAAAAGTCACTCTTCCTGAATTAGGACCCAGAATAGAAAAAGTGCGTTAACGATCTGCAAAAAAAATATTCGCAATCTTACAATTCTGTCGTCGCACCGGATCGTGAATATACCTCTACATAATATATAGTTATTTTTTTTTTATTTTTGAAATCAAAATGTGAATCTTCTTTCTTGATTATAGAGTAGGATTATTTGTTCAGAAAAACCTTCCTAACCAAAACTAAAACTGATATAAAGATATAATAAAAAGCTGAAATTAATTATCTATGTTATCATGTATTTTTTACATCCACACACTGCCACGCTTATAAATAAATCAAGATAACAAAAGTGCTTAAATTTGAATAGGATGACAATCAAAAACGATAAAATAAGGTGCATTGTAAGCGTAGATAGATTAATTTCGTTTGAAAAACTTACCATAACTATGAATAGATCCATATTCTGATTCATTGTCGTGAGATGCATTCAAAAGAATACTTTTTCGTCGAACTGGTCCTATTTCACAGTGGGAATGTACGGACGTCTGTAAATCAAATATTAAAATTGATTCTTTTGAAATAATTTTAACATGTACTTATTTAAAAATAATTGAATTTCCATTGATAGGGGTTTAAGCATCCGATTCAATTCATCCGACACAAGATAAATTTATCGGCATTGAATTAAAAAAATAAACATACCTGTGAAATCTTTCTTCTAGGATGAGACTCAAAAGCAGCATTATCATAGCTATGCCTTGACTCCGAAACAGGATCTGATGCAATACTAACTCTTCTTTTTGGCTCATTCACTACAACAACACCATTTTTATTTGTCCCGGCATATGTTGGCATTGGAGTAGATGTCACATCACTTGTAGGTATAATCAGAGCCGGAGTTGTTGTTGAAACAGAATTGAAATTTGCTGCTGGTGTTACCCCATTTTCATTCATGGTGTTAGTTTCCTGGTTAAAACAAAATAAATAAATGAAAAAAATTTAAGTGACCTTAATATCATATCAGAAATATTAATTAACAATAATATACCTAAGGCACAATACACAATGCATGTGAATTAAGTTAACGTTTACATAATGACTTCTTAATTCGATCTTCTAATAAAAATATTTGTAATTAAATTAGCATATTGAGTGTCACGGGTGATGGGTGATGATAAGCAAGAGTATATAATTTTGTTGTCAGTATAGTTTGATAAAAATATTTAAAAAAAACACGACCACCACGATCACGTGGAACCAACAAAGAGTTAATAATTAGCATTCAATTTGTGTTTTCATATATAATAATTCGAATGTGCTATACCGCACATTCTGAACGTGTACAATACCCATATGATATAAGTCTTAATAATATTAACTAAACTGTGACACATCGTCTATAGGTTAAATTATTTAAAACAATATTCTTTTAGTTTATTTAAAAAAACAAAATTGGGCCAGGGCTTTTCATCATGCTTGATTGCTTTAAAAAAAAATAACTTGTAGTATTCAAAAGCCCACAAAATGTTTACTATACATTGAGTAACGTTGTAGAAACAAAGTAAACTATTTAAAATAATTTAAATTTTAGATTTACCATTTTAAAACGGATTAAGTGCTCCATACACTAAGGTGGAACGCATGCATGCTAATCGCTAATCTTTCTACACTCCTTGATGCTATTATCTATTTTCATTTTAAGTGTAATACGTTTTAATTACGGCAAAAGAGGTTAGTTCGTTGAAAATTTCCAAATTCGATTTCAAACCATTAACCATACAAATCCAAATTTTGAAATAAGCCAACGAAATTCGGTAGGAAATTACATTCATATAAAATATAAAAATTCAATGTTTAAAAAAGTTAAATGAATTAAGCTGTTAAAAGAAACGAAATTAGCAAAATTGAGATGAAAACGCTTTTTCTGTAATTTGCAATTTCACCTAAGTTCGGCTCTAATGAAATCCTAGTATTATACTACGTTTTCATTGGGCCAAATGAGGTAATTTCGTTGAAAATTTCTAAATTCGATTCCAAATTATCTCATTTCCCATACAAATTCACATTTCGAAATGAGGTAATTTCAACCAAACACGAAATACCCAAGTGGAATTCATCCGTGGTGGAAACCCATTGGATACCATTCTGAAGTTCTCCCATACGTCAATGTGACACAAGCAACAAAAAAAAAAACTTTGTTGGGGGGAAAACAAACATTTTTTCAAAGAGTCGGCTATAGTGTGAACATTGCGATTTGTCTTTGTATATGAAAGTTTATTTGTTTTCCCCCCAAATAGAAATTTCAAATTAGACAGAGATAGTTTTGGGAACTATGGGGACTATGTTCACACTATAGTCGACCATTTGAAAAAGTGTTTGTATTTCCCCCAACAAAGTTTTTTTTTGGTGCTTGTGTCACATTGACGTATGGGAGAACTTCAGAATTGAAAATGTAAAAATTTGATGAATAGAACACAGAAACAGAAAGAGAACACAACAAAAAGAAGCCATTAATTGCCAAATCAAATTCAAAATGATATTATCTGTCAAACGAAATTAGCAAATTTGCAATGAAAACACTTTTTCTGCAAATTAACGAAATTTCCTCATTTCGACTCCAATAAAAAACGTAGTATTAAAGGCAACAGCAATTAATTATTAAATTTATCTATTTTGATGAGATTATGACAGATAATAATTTGGCAGATTTCAGGTTTATGTATATATTTTTGAACACTGTGGAGTGTACTGCCAAATGAATAAGAAGAATGTCCAGTCTGTTTAATTCTTATCTAAAGGTAGCGCTTTAATTTGTCTCTTTATAATAATTGCGGTCTTTTCTTTTAAACACCGCTGTATTAATTTTATTTTGTTTTCGCAAACTAAACGATTCAAAGTAGATTAAACCATCAATGCAAAAAAAACACAAAAACATGGTAAAAAATTTATTATCGATCATCGCTGATAAATCTCCTCACGGTCACGTTTCTATAAACATCTGCCTAACTGTAAGCTATAGCCAAAACGTTTTGATCACAAACAAATATTTTCATAAGCTATTTTGTCAGTCATGAATCATGATCGATAATGCGTGTACCATGTTTTAGTTATAGTCAACGCACAAAACGCACTAGACGAAATTTTAATAAAACTATGTAATTCATAATAATTAATAACTGATCAAACTGTTGAAATTTAAGATTTTGTACTTTGTACTTAGTTTAAGTTTTATTTTAATTAATTGTTTTGTTTTTTCTTAAAACGTTATTATTATGATTGAAAACAAAATCTTCACTTAGGGGCCAGTTATAGCTTTAATTGAAAATCATCATCGAAAATTTTAATTTTCAGTTTTGAGACACTTATAAAGCAAAATCAGTGATTATTTTGATGCTAATATAAAGCTACAGACTTAATTATTATTTTTTGTCAAAAAAAATTTCGTTTTGGCCCAAGTTATAACACGAGAAATGAATTTCTTTATTTCAATGATTGGGCTACCTTACCATTGATCATTTAAATCTTAGAAGTAATTTTATGTGAAAGGTTGGGCCAAAATGAAATATTTGTTTGACTAGAAATAATAACTGAGTCATCAGCTTTTTATTGGCATCAAAATAATTACTGATTCCGCTTTTTAAGTGCCTCAAAATTAAAACCTAAAATTTTCAATGATCGTTTTTAATGAAAGCTATAACTGGCACCTTAATTTGCAATCAAGGATAGGTAATCAGTATAGTATTTCAGAATTCTGAAGTTTTATACAACAAAATTCAATCAAGTTATCATTATAGTGAAGTTGTTGCACGACGTGAGGCCGAAAACAATATATTAATTTATTGGCCAAAATTGCAAAAGTATGTACATAAAACAATTGCAGAGTCGCAAATGTTAAAACTGAAACAATTTGGGTATATTGCTGATAAAATGTCCGAGGAAAATAAATAAATAAATGTCTAGAAAAGAGGAAGAGAACGATGTTCATTTCATTTTCAGTCAAGGTAAATGACAAAGATGAACCTACTTCGGTCAAGGAAAGTGATAATTACATATTTGTAAATCTGAGGTAGCTGATCGTTAGTAACATACAAATTGAGGAAAGAACAATTGCTAAGTATAAACATATGTATGTAAGTACACAAAATTATTTTTGTTTGTCAACAAAAATCGTTACTGAATTTTAAAAAGTTAATAATCCCCTTCAAAATTAGCTTTTAGAATAGTTTTTTTCCACTTCGTAAAGTCGTTAATAAGTTGTAACGAAAGTCTTCTATAATCTATTGGCCTACGTTATTTACGAATATCTTATTATTGTGGAAAAACTGATTAATTTTAATTTATTTTTAACTTATTACCTTCATGCAACTGAGAATGCTGAGACCTCATTTTAGTGAATATGCCTAATGGAATTATAGAGGAGCATAGATGTAATTAATAACAATAACAATAACAGATAACACCTGAATTTTTTTCAAACTGTCATTTTTATCCATTATTGTTTGACATTTCATCATGGAATGTCTTAACCCGGTACAGTATGATTACATTACGAAAATTAGGGTTCAATACTGGCTTTCTTTTTTAAATTTTGTTTAGCAACGAAGCCCATTTCCGGATGTACATCAATTAAATAACGGTTTTGAATCATTTATGGATTGGTCTATATGACGCTGATTATATGAGGACTTTTTTGGTCGTTTCGTCTTTTGTCTTATTGAAAGCTTGGGTGAGGGGTATGGAAATGTAGGGGGAATGAAGGAACGAAAGCAGGAATGAAAATTTCAAGATTTTTTCTGGTTGAACCATGACGTTTATGGTTTGACAACCGAATAGAGATGAGCAGTGAACAGATTTCAGCAAAAATAGTAGTTGAGATAAAAATTATCGATATTCAGGTATAGATTTTAAGATAAAATAAATCGATTACAAAAACTTACAAATATGCAAATAAAATGGTTTTCGTAGATCGAATGCAAAGAATGAAACTTCACAAAAACGTCCCTTGTTGTTTTTGTGTTCTTTCTTCAATAATTCTTTTTGATATTATACGTGTGAAATTATATTATTTTCGATTGACTGTTATTAAAAGGAAATTTGACAAAGAAATCGATTATTTCATGGAAAAGGAATATAAATACAATAAATATAATAATAATAAAGTGGTTTTGCCTTATGGTCCATTGATTTCTACGTCTGTGCCTACGTTAAAATTGGTTGAGAAACGTTAAAAATGGAACAAAACTCATATGATTTGTTTTAATTTCAATCGTTTCTCGATTTATTTTATCGATGCGAGATACAGATTGAAGGCACAGATCATTTGAATGCAATTTTTTAGAGGATAAAATCGAATTTTTGTATGAGGTTATAAGAACGGGTATCTGCCACAATAACAATTTACGTTTTTTTTAATTTTCCCGAAAATGTTTGATTGAAATACAACTGGGTTACAATTTTTGGGCTAAAAATCTACATAACAGAAATGGGGCATTAATGTTCTTTCGCCTTATTTTTGAGTTATGGTCGTATATTTCGTTAATGGTTGGGCTAAATTTACAGTATACAATCTGTGCCAACTCTCCGATCGCCAAAATTAGTCGAAAAACGATGAAGAATGAAACAAATCAAGTGAGTTTTGTTCCATTTTTCAACGTTTATCGACCAATTTTTTCGATGCGAGAGTTACAGAACATATAGGCACGGATTAAGTCTTAGAACCAGTTTTTTCCCATAGCTTATCATCTTTGGTCAAGGATTATTGCAACTGGTGGGTTGAGGTCATTATACTGTAAGTGCCAAAATTCGGTTTCCAAAATGCTGTATTTTAAAATTCTGTATTCCAAAACTCTGAAAATCTTAAATTCTGTTTTTCAAAATTCTGTAAAACCATAATTCTATACTTCTAAATTCTGTATTCCAAAATTCTGTGTTTCAAAATTCAGTAGATTATAAAAGAAAAGTTGATTTGATAGTGAAAAAAAGTGCGCACTTTTTCTCATTATCAAAACAATTTTTTTTATAATTTACAGAATTTGAATATTCAGAATTTTGGAGTTCAGAATACAAAAAATTGTTTATACCTACTTAGCTTGCATTAAAGTCCAAATTAATTGATTTCAATATTTGCAGAAAAAGTGTATTCATCTCAAGTTTGTAATTCTTTTGCACAGCTAGTAAAACTTTAGAATTTACATTGATATTGTTGTTTTTATCTATTTCCGTTCGATAACTCATAGATGTGTTTTGTAGATTAAATAATTTAGAGTAGAATTTGGACGTTTTAAACGATATTATATACATAAATAACGTAATAATTGTTTACTTTCACAATTTTTTAGTTGATTTTGCCTGCATTTTCTCTTATTTTTCTTTTGGATTTACAGTTAAAATACAACACAGTTTACACTTACCATGTAGGAACGATTATTGGTTATTTTTAGTTCTACTTTAACGCCCATATTATTCACTCAATACATCGAGATTAAAAATTTAATCCAGATGTAAAGTATACAAATTCAATGTAAATACATCTGCATTAAAGTTTCAATCTGGATGTATCGAGTGAATAATATGGGCATAAAACAATAGATTCATTAAAAAACAAATGTAATGTATGGCAAAATTGGGAGCGTATCGGAATCCCGCTTTTAAAAATCCCGAAAAAATTTTTAAAATCCTGTCTACTAAAATACCGTTTTTTTAAAATCCCGTCTTCTGAAATCCCGCTTATTCATAGTCCCAATGTATTAAAATCCCGCCAAATCCCGCCAATCCCGTTTTTCGCAATTAATTTGGGTATTAAACTTGGTTCATTATGAACTCATTCCCATTATTTTAGGAACTGACTGCCAACTACCAAAATGATAAAAATGCATACACCCAACCTCGCACCTACCCCAAATCCTATAGTGTGCCCAAGCAGGGGGGTACATAACTCACTGTTTATTAAAATTTATGAACTAAGTCCCAACGAAATTTTGGTAGGAGTTAAAACAAGTAGTTTTAATTGATAAAGCGGGATAATAAGAAACGGGATTATAAAAAACGGGATTATAAGAGACAGGATTATAGAAAGCGGAATCTTGAAAAAGCGGTATCTTGAAAAAGCGGGATTTTAAAAAACAGGATTATAAAAAGCGGGATTTTAAAACCGGGATTTAAAAAAACGGGATTATAAAAAGCGGGATATCGAACCCAAACCGGCAAAATTTGTTGATATCAACCAAACGAGAAGAAAAGTTTCACATCGGTGGTTTTATATTTTAAAATGTAAGATTAAATGAAAGATAAGCCTTATTTACTATACAGTATTAAAAATTTTCAATAATTTTAGATTTACAGAATTTTGAAATACAGAATTCTGGATTTACAGAATTTTGGAATACAGAATAATAGATTTACAGAATAATGAAATACATAATTATGATCATACAGAATTTTCAATCCATTTACAGCATTTTGGTCATACAGCATTTTGTAATACAGAATAACGACCCATTCCCGCAACTGGTAAATCTTCAATTCTCCAATCTATAATTTGAAACATTAATTCTCGAATTTGATTATCAGCCGATTCAATCAGAACCTTTATTACAAATTTAATCCACTGAACAAACGGCCCTAAGTCAAAAACAAAATAAAAAAGAAAGAAAGAAAACATCGATTTTTCAGGTTCGATAAATTTTGTCATCGATTTTTCACCAAATATTTTAATTGCTCCTCTCTAAAACCAAAGCGAAAAACTTATAAACTTTTAATTTCGTGTTGTAAAACAGTTTTTATACTTAAAAAGGCTAGGTACTTATATGAACAAAAAGAGATTAAAAGACATTATTATCCCGCTTTATCAATTAAAACTACTTGTTTTAACTCCCACCAAAATTTCGTTGGGACTTAGTTCATAAATTTGGGAGTTAGTTCATTTGGGACTTATTTCATTATGAAACGTATACGTGCGACTTAGTCGTGCATTTTATTTGTATAATCTTTCTGGCTTTCGAAAAAGTATGTCCAGACAGAATTGTTACAGAAGGTATCTTCCTTTGAAATGTATTTTACGCAACAACAAGAACTTTCATCTTTTAGTTTTTTACTAGTTCACACTGGAAAGTACCTAATTAGACCAACTGCCTCACAATATAATTAATTATCTTATTAAAGGTAATAAACTTTGAAAAAATCAAATCCACTTTAGATTTTGTGTTTTTTATTTGTACAAAAGCCACACGGCCATTGAAAACCAACACTTTCGATTGTTTTTATCAATTAACTTTAATTTGCACAACATAATAACTTAACTACCTACTGACAATAATAATAATAATGATAAAATTCACCTGCATGTGCTGCCGCTAACATCGTAAAGTTTACCGTCTTTATCCACGCAATTAATTCTATATTTAAGTACCATTTTCTAGGTGGAACAAGGACACATTAGCGCAGTTTTGCCGCTGAGAAATGTGAAAAAATCGCAAAATAGGGGTCGCGAGAAAAAAAAGTCGCATTTTGAAATTATTCTAATAGATAGCAAAATCAAGCGAAATCCGTATAATTAAACATTATTTGGAGTTATTTTAGTTTTATATTAAAAAAAAAAAAAAACCCAAGCAAAATAAATCAGTTTCTCACACCTTTTAAGGACCATTTCACAGTGGATTAAATCTGCACCATGACTTTAAAATGTTCTAATAAAATGGTGCTTATCGATTAAAATCGGCTGATTTCAATGATTAAAAATTCAAATTTTGGATTCCTTGATAAAAATTTTGGTTAACATGCATATTTGATGATATACCAGTTGGCAATTGCAATAATCCTTTATTAAAGATAATTACCTGTAAAGGCGGGTAGCCTTTGTTGAGTGCCAATAAAAATTAGTTGATAAAAATGTAAGTAAAAATTATTTAAATCGTTTTAAGATTTGAAGAAAATGAAATAATTTTCATTGATAGGAAGCAAGCAAATAAAAGTCAAATACTGTCATGGAAAAAAAAACTCCGAAAATTCCTATTATGTATGTATGTGAATTTCATTTTCCATGGACTTAAAAATAATTGCAAAGGTAAAAAATAAATTAATTTTTCTTGAATTTGTCCATTCTACTGTCACAAGAAAAAGTTGCAAAAATATGATTATCACATTCAGATAACCCAATGTGTGTGGTAAATAAATATAACACTGATCATCGTGAACATCCACTGACGGTTATCTACAGATAAATAATCCATTCAATAAAACATAGATAAGTAAGAATATAGAGATAAGAAATATGTAAATAATACACATGTAAAAATAGTATTTAAGGAAGATATGTTGTTTAATAAAATCAGTATTATTTGGAATTTACAATCCGAGTCTTATTCAAACATTTGGTCCTTCGAGTTATTTAAAAAATTTTCCCCTACCAGTGGTAAGAGAGTTTTTAAAGCAGGAACTACTTGTGTCCTAATAGCGTTGTCAGAGCTACAAATACTGGCAGGAAAATAAATTACATACAGTGAAAAATAGCGTTGTCAGAGCTACAAATACTGACAGGAAAACAAAACAAAACAAAACAAAACAACAATCACAAACAGTGAAGAAAGCCTTGTCAGAGCTAAAATACTGACAAAGTGAAATCAAAATCAAGAAAGTGGAAAAGCGTTGCCAGAGCTTCAATACTGACAAAGTGAACATAAAGCAGACAAACAAAGAATCAACAAATTATTAAAAAAAAAAAAAACAAACAACAAAAATGTCTTCAAACCTCATTGAAAGAATACAAAAATTCCTAAAAGACAGTGATCTTGAAAGCGAAGCAAATTAGATGAATTTGAAACAATAAAACAATAGATAGTAGTTGCACTGAACCAATATAAAATAAATCAACATGAAATAAACAAAATGATCATGAGGACAAAAAATTCACAGACTGCTGACCAGATTACAGAATGGGGAGCTAATGTCATAGACGTATCAAAAATACATACGATAATGGACAATCTTAAAAAAACAATAGAAAATGCAAAAACAGAGGCGACTCACCATCCTCATAACAAAAATATATGGATTGGAAAAGTTAAGCGATGGAATGAACGGTTACAAACACAGCTGTCTAAGATGAATCCAATCGAAGAAGAAAAATTCAGAGAAGACAACTACATAACCGGGTTTGGAAGTTGATGTGGAATTACTTCTAGACAAACTAGAAGGAAAAACTAGAGCCACAGAATTTGATACATGTGCAAATGTATCAACAAGATGTCCTAAAATTGATCTGCTGAAATTCGATGAAATTATGAGAGTGGGAGAAGGCTAAAATACGCAAACTTGCCTTTGAACCAGAAACACCCAATAATAGTGGATAAATGTAAACTATCCAGCTTAATTGTAAAAGAAACTCATGCAGCAACACATCATGATGAAGAAAGAAACAGAAGTTATCATCAGCTAACCGATGAAATACCGACAAATGAAAAAACAGATGAATATTTGGAGATTCTAGCTGAGAAGAAATCAACAGAGACAATATATCTGATTTCCATGAAAATGTTGGAAACTGATATCAAATGCTCTAACAGTGAACTGAAATACAAGCAAGAGATTAAAATAGCAAAAAACGGCTCAATCAAAACAAAAGATGAAGATTCACCTCCAGTGCTTCTAGCAGCACCACAAGGAAAGGTCAACAGCGTCACAGCTCTTACAAGATAAATCGAAAAGGTACTGGTCAACTCAAAGACACCTCGGGCACACATATTTGGCAAGGCCATTAGAAAAAGACCAATCCGTATTGCAAAGAAGGTTGTCTTCCCCATCTGGGACTATTCAAACTACAATTTTGTGAGAAGCAATTCAATGCGTGATCATGACACAGAGAAAAAACGTCGATTCTCTGGTGACCCAAAATACAATTACTTAAGCAGAGATCTTCATGTGATGATATCTATGACGTTACCACCTTCAGGAAAGCAGCTCGAACTAAGATAAGGATAATCGTGGTACCAAACGGCAATGATAAGATTCACAAGGAACAAATGCGGGTCATGGATTATGTTAAGGAGAAACCCTACGAGCATCAGCATTTGAAAGAAAACACAACAAGCTGTCATTTTGAGCAAGTAAGTCAGCAAGGCAAATGGGTTCAGTTGACTAAACCAAATACATGGCTATTTAAACAATTCACCACCACGGCTATTCATTTAAGTTGTGGTAAGTCGCTATAATAAATGGGTAAAACTGCCACTACAAGGGCTTATTACATGCACAGTTAGATACAACGGAGGTTCTATAAAATCATCGCAACAAATCAATTCTAAAACCATCAACCATTTCGAGGAACAAAGGATGTGGGCGAAGACACTGGACGAAGTTGCAGAAGAAAGTATTAAACCTATACAAGCAACTATAATAAACAACAAGAATGAACTACTGAAAATTCAAAGGGACCTAGAACAGTTCAAGGAAGAAAACATTATCCTTAAGGGCTTGGACTTTCACAACATAAGCGATCACAGTGGATTAATGTTAAGTTGCATCTTGCTCATTATTTTTGTTATTTATATAGTGCGGGGCATAATATTCAGAAAAAGAATTTAAGCACTTTCTGCCGGCCCGCAGAATGTTCAAACATGAACATGCAGTACTTATCTTCAGATAACCCAATGTGTGTGGTAAATAAATATAACACAGATCATCGTGAACATGCACTGACGGTTATCTACAGATAAATAAACCATTCAATAAAACATAGATAAGTAAGAATATAGAGATAAGAAATATGTAAATAATACACATGTAAAAATAGTATTTAAGGAAGATATTATGTTGTTTAATAAAATCAGTATTATTTGGAATTTACAACCCGAGTTTTACTCAAACAACATGTGACAATCACCTTACGCAGACCGAATTTGTTTATTTTGACTGTCAATATTATCACCTTAGCCGATTCAACCCCAGGAATCGCCACTTATACTGAATCGTTTCTCTGTGAATTACCTACAATATGTAATTTTTTGAAATAATGAATTAGAATTTTGAATGAAGCCTTTTTGTTGAAATGTAAAAACAATTGCAAATTTGGATCCTTATTGCAAGTTCATAGCAAAATTCCTAACATGGTCTTATTGTTCTAGGTGAACATTGTTATGCCAATTTTACATAAGTATAGACGTACAGCTAAGGACATAATATTCTTGTTCGTTTATTTTCCGAAACTACTTATATCTATTAAAATTTCAACTAAATTTTATCCACACTTCCACGAACTGTAGATTCATCACATTAGTTTCAAAAATTAAACTTTGTATAAAATTTGACGTGATTTTAATCCAATTCACACACGACCTAGTAGTTCAGTTAACCGTTATGAAATATGAAATATATTTCTGAATTTAAAAATTTATAATTTTTCCTTTCAAAATTACTTTTAATATTTTTAAAGCTTTACTTTCTTTTCGAGAAATCAGTTAATAAAGTTGTTATTCCTCGCTTGCTGAGCCTTTACTTAATAACCGAATACCTTATATTGACAAAAATTCTTTCAAGTGGCCCAAAATTCGACACATGATCCAAGATCTCAAGGCAGAAAGCGCAACAAAATCCAAATATATACATATACGTGAATTATAATGTTCACCAAAAATGTGCATGTGCAATGTCATAATTCCAAAAAATTGTGCTGTTGTTAGATTTGATGAGAAATAAAAATAATTTAAATGTGTGTTAGATTTGTGCAATACCTATTGCTTAAAAAGCTGTCTTTATTCTTCGACGATGTTTTTGTGCCATTTGGGTTTTGTGACAATTGTTTGTCAATTTGTCGCCGTTATGATATATTTTTGTTCAAAAATTAACTAAAGATCAGGAATAAATCTCAAATGGAGTTAGGTGTTTTTTTTACTCTTGTGAAGCTTGTACTGTGAAATTTCGTCTAAGAATTATACTAACAAAGAAGTAATTCACGTCGATAACACAGTTTTCTCCAGGGAAATGATTTATTAAAAAAATCGAAATAAGGGTTTTATAAAACTTGACATTATTTTATGTGAACAAGAAAAATGTGGTCTCGCAATCGAAACATTCTTTTTAACATTCTTTCCACAAGTTTGTTTCGTTTATTAAGAACCAAAATAAACGGCATCTTCCGTATAATTTGGTAAGCTTACATCGCCGACCGCGACCGAGAGACAAAATTCATTCATTCTCTCTAAAACAGTAGTTGTATATAAATTTTTCACTTCTATTTTATATCACTCACTTTATTAAACTTTAAATTTGTATGGCTTATTTAGGGCCAGTTTCACAGTGAAGTAAGTGTCACTTAAGTGCCGAATATGGAAAACTAATTCCCAATTTCACAGTGTAAACTTATCGGAATAAGTGACACTTAAGTCTCCGATGTTGGCCACTTAAGTTCCACTTACTCAGGTAGTAAAACTGCGGCTTAAGTGCCAAAATGGGAAAATTAAGTGCCACTTATTTTGTTAAGTGTGCACTGTGAAACTGGACCTTAAAATCTTGTTTACATTTTGAATAATCAATTGAAATGACACTTCAAAATTCACCGTAGCTGTGGTTAGTTTCGTTGCGAGTTTTCTTGTGTTTTATTTAGTTTTAGTATACAAAGGAAACAAAAATTATAGAACGCGGAAACATTTTAGTCGAGGCAAATTTATAAGACAAACCCCTTTAATTGAATTCGGCTGATATGACTTTTGAAGAAATAACTCACTAAATAAATGTATAGGTATTATATAGGAGAAGATTTTAGATTCCTCGAAGAAGTTAAGTTCTAAAAATAAATAGGTCAATATTTAAAAATATTAATATTTTGCACATCAAATGAATATTAACTTATATAAACATATTTAGGGTCTGTTTCACAGTGTCTGATTAAAGTTCCAATTAAGCTACATGGAACTTATTCGACAGTTAACAACCTCATTTACGTTTCATAGTGTCTGAATACGTCTAATTGGAAATTAAAGTTCTAAGTATTTTACTGGCAAGATGAAGTGCCGATTAGCAAATTAAACTGACAATTAAAAATTCAAAACTTTCTTCACTAACACTCACACTTCAATTCAACACACTTACCTCTTATTATTCACATCTCTTTGAAACAATCCTCTCGACACTTTTAACATATACAATAAGATTACCCACCATGAAAAATTAACTATTTGATGATGTCTTCGAAGTTTGACATAATTGATCATTGTGAAACGCAAAGTTTTTTAATGGGAGGATTTAATTTTAGGATAAATTAAATGTCAGATAAATAATTAGAATTTTACTCAGACAATGTGAAACAGCCCTTAATAATTTTTTTTTACTCTGCATTATTAAACATTTTAAGCCAGTCTTAATATTTGTAGCTATATCATCGATATATGAAAGAATTGACAGGGGAATGACCAAATTTGATCATAAAAATAATGACACGGAAATTGACGCCGAAAAGTATTTAAACAAAAATAAAATCTAAATTTACTGAATACATATTTTGTTTGAAACTTAGTATTTAATGCGTAAAAAAGGCATGCATTGAAAAACAAGTCAGTTTTTATTATCATATTATAACAATAAAAAACACATACCACGGTAATTACAGATACAGTGAACGAAAACTTGAAATGCCTAAATACCTATATTACATGAAAATGTTGGCAAATGGTTTCGAAAACAACCAACGGGTCCTTTTATTGATGTGATCTCCGCAACTTGTTCTGCAAAGGTTAATTAAATTTGTTTAAGGATTTCTTTTTGGTCACTTAGGGACCAGTTATAGCTTTCATTGAAACTCATCATTGAAAAGTTAAATTTTAAGTTTTGAGGCAGTTAAAAAGCGAAATCAGTGATTAATTTGATTCAGATATAAAGCTATTAAATTAATTATTAATTTTTTCCAACAAAAAGTTTCCATTTTGGCCCAAGTTAACAAGTGAAAAGAATTTATTTATTCCAATGATGGAACTACCTTACCATTGATCATTGAAATCTTAGAACTCATTTTATGTGAAAGGCTAGGCCAAAATGAAATATTTGTTTTACTAGAAATAATTATTGAGTCATCAGCTTTTTATTGGCATCAAAATATTCACTGATTTTGCTTTCAAAGTGTCTCAAAATATGAAATTAAATTTTTCAATGACGAGTTTCAATGAATATAACTAACCCCTTAAATGACAATTTTGCTAAGGACAGTCACTTAAATTCATTTAACAACTCTTTAAACTTCTAAAAATAAGCTGACTTGGCATAAGTCACCATTTTTCTTTTTTCTTCAAAGCTACATTAAAACATTTTTCAAACTTATTTAAACAACTTCAAAATTGTATGTATTTGATGAGGGAAGGTACAGCTTGGTTCAGCCACGGCAATAATATTTTTGGTATTAAAATTAAAAATAAAATACAAAAGAATATTTTATAAAATCTAAAACTCGAGTAAAAAACATTTGAAAGTAAAAGAAATGAAAAATAGACTTTGGAGAAAAAAAATCACCTAAAATCAGGGTATGGGAGACCGGGGACAAAAGTAACACGTCATGAAAGTAAGAAGCCCATTTACAGCTTCAATAAATGTGTTGAAGCATTTTCTTGTATGCAGTTTTGTAAACAATTTAATTCTTCAATTTACTAGCCAAATGTAAAATGTTGTCGATTGGTTGTGAAATGGGCACGTGCCACATTAAAAAAAAGAAAAAGTTCATCATTTGAAATTTGTTTGGCTGGATAGTTTTTATATAAAAAAAAGGGGTTAAATCTCAATGTTTTAAGGCAAGTTTCTACCCAATCATTATTTAATATATTCTTTTTTATAGCTGGCCATCATCAGAATTAATTATTCCTTTTTTTTTTTTTTTTGAAAAATGAGGACACGAGGACAAAAGTAACGGACATGAAAGTAACAAGTTAATTACATCCAAAGTTTTTTTTAAATGTTTATTTGAAAGTTATCATGTTCTTTTCGTAATTAGAATGCCTCGTACTCATGTACGAAGAACTATTTAAGGAACGATTGACACATCTATTAATTATAAACACTTTTGTATCTAAGCAATCAGTCAAAGGCTCTTCTTTCATCTTAAACTACTGTGAATCAACGATTCCCTAATCAAAATAATATGATAAACGAAACCATACCATATCAGGTATATTGATTCAATCATCGATTAAATACAGTATGAAAAATTAGTGTTAACTTCGTGTTACTTTCGCCCTGGCCAAAAAGTAACAAGAGAAGAGTGTTGAAAAAATAATAACAGCTATGTGAAGTCGTCATTTTATTAAAAGGTTACTTCATCAGTTTGTAGATAAATACTCCATCTTTAAGGTGGCATATTTCGTTTTCTGTTATTCCTACAAACTAAAGAGCAGGAACTTCAAAAGTAAAATATATTACTTTTGTCCCCTGTCTCCCCTAATTTTCTCTAGAAATAAATTTTATATTTTTTGAGAAGCAGATATGAAATTAAAAGACACGTATTTGCAAAATTTTCTATTTAAGTTTACTTTAATTTTTGAACAATATATACATAAGTATTTTTTTCATCAATTTTTGTGGCATTTTGATTTTTTTCCTTTTTACTGTCATTGGCATTTTCATTTAAAACAACATCGTACTGGTACTTTGCTGTTTCCAAAACCATTGTCGACACTAGGAGTTTCCGAACTTTTAACTATCGATATTTTGAAATTTTTCAGTGCGTAAAGCCGGAACCACATCTACCTCGTGTAGTGTGTTGTGATGTGGAGCGGTGTGTCGTTGCACACTTGTGTGTAGTGATGTTGAAAAAGAAAAGTACAGATATATATGTCATGATATGACTGTTGTTTTGATTTTTGTTTATAATAGGGTACAGATATATATGTCATGATATGACTGTTGTTTTGATTTTTGTTTATAATAGGGGTATTCCCGATCCGATGCAACTGATCTTGTATCATTGCAAAAATGCAAAAGTGTAAAATTGCTATACCCTAACCCCAATGTAAAAAACAAACTTTGCACATGCAAGAGCAGTTTGCATCGGATCGGGAATATCCCTAATATAAGTGTTCTCTTTCTTACAAATAGTAAACTCCACTTCGTGGTATGGCGCAATCGAAACAGAAGCGATTCCTCCCCAACACACCACTTCACAACACGCTTCACAAATGTGGTTCTAAGCATATGAAACATATTGGAACGATAGCGACACACCACTCCACAACACACCACACGAGATAGGTGTGGTTCCGGCTTTAAGGAAACAAATACTTATAGTCTCAAAGAGGTGACTGCAAATTAAGGATTTGAAAGTATAACCAAAATATGAGTTAGTGGACGAATAGGTACAAGTGTCTCGATACCGAATTCAAAAGTCTGGCACTTATTTTTCTCCAGTCAGTGGCAGATATGGGGTTTTAAAATGTGCGATTTTTTCAATTGTTGTGTCAGGAGTATAACCACTTTAATTCATAAATAAAAACAAGAACTTGTGCTCTGTCAATTATCCTAAGCTTTAAGACCTCAATCCGATCAAAAGAAGCCAAGATATAAGATTTTATAGCAAACCATATCGCTTCTTAGGAAATTTTTCTTAAAACAAAAAAATGAAGAAAATATTTCAAAAAAATCGCCCATACGGTTCGCGTAAAAAGCTTATTACTTGGTTATTATTGATCGGATCACCTAGATTGCGATCTTTAAGCTTAGGGAAAGTGACAGAGCACCATTTCTTGTTTTTAAAATATGAATTTAAGTGGTCATACTCCTCTCTTACTCTTACTTTCAAACGTTTTTATCTCGAGTTTTAGATTTTGTATAATTTTCTTTTGTACATATGTACGACTCTTTTGTATTAAAAAGGTCTATAGATTACAAAAAAATTCGACTCTCTATACCTTTTTCTTTGTTTATCCTAATTTACCCAACTGAAATTCCAATTTAAAAAATATCACGTATTTTAAAATTTTTAAAAAAGTTTCCTTTCACATTATAGTTTTTTTATAGTTGGCCAGATAATTGAAATAATTCAAAAATGCACCTTTAAAGCGTGGCTTAACCCTATGCCTTGCCTATATTTCGCCAGGCAACCCTTGCGTTAAGACAGTACCTAAAAAACTGTATACTCCTTATATCTAGGAACTAGATGAGGGTAGGTCGTCGTATGGCGGCGTCTTAGACTATAAGCTTTAAACACATGACCGCAGAATATTAATATTTTGAAATATTTATCCAAATACAGAATATGGAATTTGGTAATAGACGGGACTAGGAACTATACTGTAAAAATCTGATCATAAACTGCAGTTTAGTAAAACATGAGTTAAGCCAACAAATATTAATATGCGCCACAATATCTTTAAATCAAAAACGTCAAAATGTAACATCACTGGGTAAAAGTAATTAAGGTTTTATTATGACATTCTTAAAGACTCAAAACTCAATTTCTATTGGAAATGAATGAGATGGTTTAACGTTTTGAGATATTTATATTTATTTTAAGTGTGGCATTAAGTGCTATATAGACTTAACGATTAATTTAATCAAATAATGTGTAACATACCACCTCGCATACACCTCCTTTACCTTTGAACAGATTTAACACAATTTAAAATTGAATTCTTATCTCTTGTTCTGAACAATAAACATGGTTGCTATATTGTTGAATGTTTTAGAATTGTTGTCAAAATACGTACATACGTACATACATATAAGTATGGGTAAGTACCTAATATTTTTTATCTGAATAATCTGATTGATTAAAATTGACTGACGCCGGCCGTTATCCAATAATGTTGCTCTTATATTAATAGGCATGTACCACGTATTTATATTGATGTATCTATACCCTTTAGATTGGCACTGAAATATATTTTTCATTGCTATGTCGGTCTGATAACCAATCAAGCATAATAATATGTACACTGTTAAAACCCATCAAAACCATTTAACCAGACCCAAACACTCAAACCCAAACTATTCCACAAGATTTAAAAAATACCAACTGTCATAATCTTTGTAGGATAAGCAATCACATTTAAACAATAAATATTTTCAATTCTCAAAATATAATCAATTCTTCTATCTTTATTGTGTATCAGAATTCATTTAATTGATTTTATGCACATTACCTACCTTTCAATAAACGGAAATTCACACGTAGGTATTTGTTATGACGAAAAACGAAAAACTTAAAGCGATATCATGAATATTCAAATCTAAGGTATGCTTTTTGTCACACCGTTATAGTTATAAATTTTGAATCACGGTTCTAATATAAACTTTTTTATTTTTTGAAAACTATAAGCTTTTATTTTAGCCTCCGATTTTGTTTAAATTTTTTTTTTATTTGTGTGACATTTTTTTCGATCACCATAAACACACAAACTTAGATTTTATGATGCGTCCTGCATAAAAATTTTCCAGTATGAATAAATTTTTAGTTTAGCTAGTGTTATAGTTATTGGGAAGAAGGTTGAATTTATGTCGTTGATCGTTTCAAACTGAATCGCACTGAAAAATAATCGAACGTGTCTCTTTGATTTATAGAATTGCGTGAAGCTTATATTCAAAATGTTGTTAGCAGGTAAGAGTAAGTACCTAGAGCAAGTATAGGCTATAGACATGTAGCAGCAAAGTTTAATGATTGTGTTTAGCAACATGTGATAAGAGTCATACTACCTATACCTAGTAAAAAAAAAAAATTCGTGTGTTCCGTTTTTGTTAACACCTTCTGTTCTCTGGTGGCAACTCGAAGATAGGGTAGCAAGCAAAGCTAGTGCTGTTATGAAAATTAAACGAAATTACGTACTCAGTTTAGACGCTTTTATTTTTCCACAATTTTGTAGTCTGCATGTTTGTTTGTTTTTTTTTTAGGATTGTATTTCCGATATTGTATACTTGTACAACATTCAAATGAAAGCTTATTTCTCGAAAACTGCAAATATAGTTTTGATAAAACGTGTAATATGTACACATTTATGTTTTGGTCTCCAAGTTGTGGTGTTCAAGTAGATAAATAAATAAATATAAATTTTTAATTTTAAACTAAGAATTTGTTTTTATTTATTAATTTAATAAATAAAAACAAATTCTTAGTGTAATATGTATTTATTATTGGGTTCTTCTTTAAAAGGTCGTTATAAAAAAAAAGCTTATAAATATTTTTGAACGATTGTTGCTTTTTTGAAATCGGATAAATTATGGTATGTAAATTAATCGAAATGACTGTCTCGCCAGGTTTGGGTTGACAGAAAGACCTACAGTTTTTCAATACTTTTTCGATTTGTTCGGCCCCTATTTCACGAACAGCTTGACTAAAAATTATCTGTGAAATTTTCAGACACACCACAAAAAAAGTCAAATCGCTGCTTCATGAATGACGGCCAAGCATCAACTTTGTGTACAATAATTCGTTTGTTGGACGGCTTGTGTTTGGAACGTGCAGCCCCATCTTTTTGGAACCATACCTCGCCCAAGTTTAATTTCTCAATTTCTGGCCATAGCGCTCTACATTTTCGTAGTGTCTAGTGAAAATTGAGTTTACATATTTGTGAAAACTCGTTTATTTTTGTAAGTTTCTGTTTCACCAAATAAAAGAATTTTACAAAATTTGTTACAATATAAATACAATATAAATCATGTGTAATTTTTTCTACAAATTGTGATTTCTATATTTAACTAGCTGTCCCGCCCCGGCTTCGCTCGGGTTTAAAAAAACTATGTATCGTAATAAATTTACAAATTATATTAGGCATGCAATGTCAATTTTTTGAACTCTAGAATCTGTGAATCCAAGCACTATTCGCTCTGCATACATACATATTTCTCTTTTATAACCACCAAAAGTGTTATAATAATAATATTCGTTACGCCAAACTATGTCATTTAAAAAATGAAAACATGAGTTGTAAGACTGAATTTATTTCTTGAAATACTTTGACTCGACTCGTTGTGCCAGAAACTTATCTACCTAAAGGTTAAAGTGGTATATTCAACAGCATGGCAATCTTACTTTTCCACTTGCACAGCACAAACCAGCACTGAATTTGAGTGCTTTAAAATATTCGTAAACTTTGTTCATTGTATACCAATAGTAACAACCCTATCAGAGCTGTAGTATAATTGGCAATTGTAATTGAATGCAGCATGAACTAAATTTATACGCTGTTATCTACGATCATTTGAATTATTTTGATTTCCTAAGCGATACCGTGATCTTTCCATGCGTACTCGATTAGCTTGCTTTTCTTGTGCGTGCCCTTATTCGGTCTGCTCTACTCTCATTACTGCTTACCTTCTCGCAGCCTTAGAACATCGGCTAGGATTACTTCCATTTCTTTGCATTTTGGTCTAAATGAAAAAAAATTGAATACGAAATATCGGCAATATTAAAGTTTTATTGAATTTTGAGTTTTGTTTGAGTTGCATTTCTGAGCTTTATTTTATCAGCCAAATTAATAAACGTGGAACAGCGAAGGGGTAGGTCTTATTCCGTGGACTAAGTGCAAAATGTTATGAATAAAAGAAAATATCTAAAAATTGACGTGTACTAAGTTAAACCACCGGAGAAGGTGGTTTAGCGAAGGAATAAGAACCAGATATGCCAAACTTATTCTGAAATAAACAAAAATACCTAAGTGAAGATTGCTAATTTAACTTTGAATAAAATTAATAATGTCTGCTAGATTTATCGAGTTTTTAAAACATTAATTCTAATTACTGGACAATCAGCGCTCAACCACCATAAAAAGAAAACTATACAAAAAAACATGTATATGATCTATAATGGAAGTGCTCGGATACACAGTACACATATTAAAGGTAATATCATTAGCGTTTTCATTTTTGTTCAGTTCTGCGCATCTGTCAAAATTGAGGTATTATGGTGGTAAAATGGTGGATCCAGTGTCCCTTTACTTGTCTAATTTCAATATTTTGTTGTTGTTTCTAATGATGCGTGCTGAGTTCCTGTGGGCACTGGAACAGCAATTTTTAATTATTTGATACTTCCAACTTTGACAACCTGCGCAATATAATACCTTTGATTTGTGTACTGTGCTCAGATACATTCCATTTAAATAAATAAAAACAAAACAGAAAATAGACACAACGCAACAATATTGACAGAAATATATTAACAAGAGAATTTCTAGGTGTGTTTGGTAACTTGAGCTTTTTTTTTACAAATTATTATAATTTTCTGTCAGAACCCATACGAAAAATCCCAAGTTACCAAACAGGCATCTTATTTATTGTAATAGATGTTCTTAAGGTAAACGTCAATTTACTATTCCACGAACATTTTGGTTTTATTCATGGAAATTTTTAACCCATAGCTTAACTTTTATTCCCTGCATTAGTTAACTCGTGGAATAAAGGTGGAATAAGCGTTTTTTTTTATTAACTTGGCTGTATTATATGATTACAATTTTAAAAATGAAGAATGGAAAATTTTATTTTTCAATCAAAGATTAATTGTATTAGTTGTATTAATTTGCTATTGTCGGTGTGAAACGGTTAAACTAATTTAAAAAATCCATCATCAATCTCGACGAAATTGTCTATTACTAACAACAGCAACAATTCCACATTCAAATCCTTCCCGTAAACCTTAATATGCCTTATGTTGCCCATGAAGTATATTTGAAAAAATGTATGCTGCAATGATCCAATTCGATGGTGAATCTGTCCTTGTATCTACAAAATCAAAAGCAAAGTCAGTATAACTGATTTGTAAACTCTTTTTTTAGAATTAGCATACTTAACATACATAATACATAGGAATAAGTATAGTATGTTATTTTTCTACAAAGTAAGTAGAAAAACAAATAAATAAGTTCCTTGAATGTCGGATTAAATCCTCGTTCTTCGATAATGTCTGCCCCAAATATAAGGTCATTTGGAAACAACTATTGTATTTTTGAGTGTTTGCTAGAAAATGTCGGGATTCGGGTGTTTCGCCACGACGCAATGAATGCAATGGCTCAGGTGGCGGAGTTAATAACGGCAATTTTACTTTCCCACTAAGGCAGCACAATCCTGGCGTTTCTCCGTAAAACTTCAATGCGCCACAATATTCGCAAACAACGTCCATTGGCCCAATGCGAACGCTAGCATGCGAGCAGTAATCAGTGCTGCAATCGTATCGAAACGCTGCTCGATTCAAATCAGTACTTGATAAATTTCTTCTTGTGCGTCGAAAATTATATAGTTGGTGATTTCTTTCATTGTTGCCCTTTCATTCGCAATGTTTCTAATCCTAGTTGCATTACGGCTTTGTCGGGAAAGATTCAACATATCAACCGGTCTACTTCAAAACTTCTAATTGTCAAATTTCCAAAAATATAAACACGATTACTCACAAAAATTCCTCACTTTAGCTGTCACCAAGGCCAGCCCCACGCAAACTTGCGCCCTGTGCTAGATTTTTTGAAAACGCACATATGGTTGGTCCGGCGCTGGCTGTCACAAAGTGATACTGAAATTTTTTGGATTCGTCGCTGGATTTCGTAAATTCCTTCACAATGGTCGCGTTCGGGTATCAATCCAAAGCTATCCGGATATGTTTTTTTTTTTTTTTTATCGAAACTTATCTGAAAATGTTTGGATAGGTGGATAGCCTATCTGATCCGATCGCAATGAATGCAATGTGTTTATATTTCATTCTCTTGCTCTGTCAAAGTGACGTTTTATGTCACGTCCCACGAAAACGGGATAAAAAGTATCCTATCTCCTTCTCCTGGTTCAAAGTTACCTCCCCACCAATTTTCAGCCAAATCGATTCAGCCGTTCTTGAGTTATAAATAGTGTAACTAACACGACTTTCTTTTATATAGATTTAAAAAAAAATGTTCCCGGTGACAGGAATCGAACCTGAGACCCCTCACGTCTAAAGCGGAGATCTTTCCACTGAACCACGAACTTTAACATTTTATAATTGTGCAAATCACTAAATATTGACCATGTGACGAATTGAAATTTCATTTCTTTTTTTAACAGATTTTCTTTATTTTTTTATAATTTTTTTTTGTCCCTAACCTTCTACCTTTATTCCTCTTTAATTAAAAAAAAAATTAAGAAAATCGGTCAACCGGTTTGGCTGGTTAGCGAACGTACACAAGACCAAACTTTAATTTATATATACAGATTTGCTTTTAAACGTAAAAATGTGTTGTACACGCTAAATGTATTTTTGTTTATTAATTTTAAGCGTTTTGAAATACAGAATTGAGTAAATAAAGGGTATACTTAATTTTGAAAATTAGTAACATTCTGTATGTGAAAAGGAAGAATTTTTCACTCGCTACCGAAATAATAATAAATATATTATAGATTTCACATAAGTCGACATGAATTTTGACTTTGAAAAAAGGGTATTAAATTTATAAAGCTGTACCTATAGCCACCCAAAAAATAAATATATTTGATAGAAAAGTTTGCTTTTGTAGCCAGGATAGCGTTTTAACACGTTATTTTTAAAACTATGATTTAAATTTTTATTTTTTTTAAATTAAACCAAATAGATTTTTAATTTTTTTTGTATCTTTAATTATTGAAATAAAATTATTATAATACAAAAATACTACTTATAATAATGCAGAATTTTGAAGAAAAAAAATTAATTCCCAAATTTGTCATTTTTTTCAAAATTTTGAGTTTGAAAATTAAATTTTTAAAAAGTATTCACTAAAATAATTTTATTTAAAAACAGAATTAAAGAATGGATGTCTGACTTAAAAAAAAATGTAATATGACACTGTAAGTGTTGCCGTTGTTTCAAAATATTTTTTTTTTCTATTTCAAGTCTTTCTTTTAAGAAAATTTCAAGGTGGCGGCTTAAGCTCCAGTCCGATTTTCCCGAAAAATTACCTATATGCTCCTAATAACATTCTATAACGATTTGCGAAATAAAAGTGAACAATAAAATTTATCCCAAGCCAAATATTTATTCCTACTGGGCTAAAATACTAATTTCAAAGGCGAGAATCAAGAAAACGTTTATTATAATAACCATTACAAAAGCAAACTTTTAAATGAATATTGATGTTATTCATTCATTTTAGTACATATAGGTTTTTTTTCTTTTGTTGAGTTGTGAATTATTTATGAGCCTTTTTTTAAGTTTCTTACAGCTTTACACTTTGTTTTGCATATTTATAAATTTAATATTCTTTTCATTTTACACATTAGACTCTCACAAATTTGTGAGAATAAATGTTAGTTTTGTTATAATTGGTGAAACAAAAGTTTTTTTTTTAAATTATTGTAAACTACAACTGTATTTTGTAAAATTTTTTTCATCTTTGTTACAAACTTGTTGGAAGTATGTATGTAATTTGTGTAACAGGAATTCTGTTTATAGATTCGTAAAAGTAGTTTACAAATACAATTTTGTGTTTTGTAAATTGTTTTGGTGAAAAAGGCCCCAGGACTAACATGGACATAATATGTTCGTTTGTCAATCGGTCCCAGGAATTTTATTCACAAACTTGAATACAGCAACATCAATTGGTACATTACTTCTATCGACATCTCTATTCAAAATTCTAACTATTTCGGCAACAGAGGATTCTATTTGGAAGTAACAGTTTGTTGGTAAATAACGTTTTTCCCTATTTCGAGAAATAACGGGTGATTTTTTAGCTGGTTTGGTTTTGGCAACACTGGTTTTGACAGCTGACGTGTGTTTAGTACCTTGTGTCACTGTCAAACAGCTTCAGTTTGGTTTGCAATTTAACCATGGATCGTCTTACAAATGAACAACGCTTGCAAATTATTGAATTTTACTATCAAAATTCGTGCTCGGTTCGAAATGTTCATCGCGCGAAAAATTGTGTTCAGCGATGAGGCTCATTTTTGGTTGAATGGGTACGTAAATAAGCACAATTGCCGCATTTGGAGTGAAAATCAGCCAGAAGCATTGCAACAGCTACCAATGCATCCCGAAAAAGCCACTGTTTGGTGCGGTTAATGGGCCGGCGGCATTATTGGGCCATATTTCTTCAAAGATGATGCGAATCGCAGCGTTACTGTCAATGGTGAACGCTACCGAGCGATGATAACAAACTTTTTTTTGCCCGAAATGGAAGTTCTTGTCTGCATGATATGTGGTTTCAACAAGACGGTGCCACATGCCACACAGCACGCGAAACAATGGCGCAATTGCGAGGCGAGTTTGGTGAACAGTTAATTTCACGTTTCGGGCCGGTCAATTGGCCGCCTAGATTGTGCGATTTGACACCATTAGACTATTTTTTGTGGGGGTATGTCAAGGCTAATGTCTATAGGGACAAGCCCGCTTCGATTGACGCACTGGAAGCCAACATCCATGCATTCATTCGTGAGATACCGGCCGATATGTGTGAAAGAGTATGCCAAAATTGGACTCAGCGGATGGGCTACCTGAGACGCAGCCGCGGTCAACATTTGCATGAAATTATCTTTAAACATTAAATTGCAAGGTTCAAACTATCGATTCAAATAAATATTTCATTCATTTTTTCGAATTTTTTGTGTTTTTTTTTTAAAAAAAGTTCTAAACCTCTTAAAAAATCACCCGTTATAATACTTTCTGTCAATTTTTTTAGCTCATGAAGACCGGTAAGTTCCACGACAACAGGAAAGATGATGATGATGGTGAAAATAAGTCTTTCTCAAGGCAACAGGTTACGATTGTCACTGATCGATTCTTTTTGCCGGTTTATTACTCCGACCAGTAAAAATACATCGATTTATAAAATAAATGGGGGGATGAGCTGGGATGGGGAAAATTTCAAAATTCTAGTATATGTCTTATGGTCAGTTTTTCGGTGCCTGACTTAAATCAGAGTAATTTAATCCTGCAAAACTTAATTTACCCCGAGTAACTCAGAAGCAGTTTTTCAGTGAAGTATTAGCTTGAAGTTTCTGTTGTCACAAATCTATCGAAATCAAATGACGAAATGCGCTTTTACTTCTGAAACAGACGGGGCGACACTATGCGGCAGTATGGAAAGAGACGATATCTATTATCTTAAGTGTTGCCCTATTTTGACAGTGTTTTAACAAACGTCTGTCAGAAATATCTATTCAGTTAATCCAGAATTAAGTCACCATTCTATAAGTTAATAATTTTAATTAAAAAAAAAACATTATAAAAATTTCGTCTGGACTTTTTTTTTAAACTTTATTCATTGAAACAAATTGATTTGAAAATAAAATTAAAGAATGGATCTGACTTTAAGACCAACTATAGAATTTAATTTTAATTGATCTTCAATAATATTCACTAGTTTTTTTCGAAAATTGATTCTCGCGCGCCGGTTGGAAATAGAATCCTATTACACGGTATTTTGCTTGTGCTGACCTAACCTAACACACAAAAGCATGTTATGTAGGTATTACATATATTTTGATCAGCTGTTTAATATTTTTTAATTCGTTGTTTACTATTATTAGGTACTAGTAGACCCGTGCTCGCCTTGCTTCGCAAAAATTTAAGAATTAATATTAACATACCTACATATATACCGATAGTACTAAATAGGGCTACCGCTACCCGTACCTAATTTCTATTTCATCTTTTTAACAAAAAGTTTATACATTATACATTTGATAAATGTGAGTTCTTAAAAAATGGTTTACCTATGTGTATGTTAAGTAGGTTCATGTTTGACACATAAACAGAATCTTTATCTCCCGTTGATTTTCTTATTGCATATACAAATATACATATAATACTTCGCACCCAAGTAAACATCTTCTTCTTGCCTGACTACCTGCAACCAGGGTTGGCCGAATTAACTACACTTCATTTTCTACATGATTAACTACGCGTAGCTAATTTGTATGTATGTACTACAAAATGTTACGTTTGCTACATACATAGTAAAGCTAGGTAAATAATAAAATTTCAATAAAAACAGTTCAACTCAAATTCAATCTTCAAAGTTTACTACATATCTAAACTCCGTAGCAAATGTAAAAAATGTAGTTTATTCCAAAAAGCTTTAGTTCGGCCATCCCTGCCTGCAGCGTTATACTGCAAAATGTTCCATTGTGGAAAAAGAGTAAACAAAGAGAAACCTGCACAACATAAATAAAAAAACGTAAGGGAGGAAAAACTGTAAGAGGGTGGAAATGATATGAAATGAAACAAAGCAGCGACCTCATGAATGCTATTGATTTAAATTCCTGGATTTAAAAAAATAGAAAAAGTAAGTGACTTAGAGATTTGTTTATATTTATTTCTCAGGTTGTATGCATAATTAAGAAAAGATTTAGGGCTTAAAATTTGCATACAAAAATGTACTTTATGAAATAATTTTTGTTTTTTTCAATTATCAATTAGTTTCGTATTTATAAGTGAATATGTAAGTCAAAATCAAGAAAAAAGTTGACTATCAATTTAAAAAAATTAATTTTAGTATTAAACAAACGAATTAGATAAACAAAAACTATCTTATTACAATCTTCTAAAGATAAAGAATATTGTAGAAAAAATTTCAAGTTAATCAGGTAAATAGTTTCTGAGATTTCGCGTGACAAACTAAATAATCGTTTCGTCTTTATATAATGTTATTATATTATTATTATTATATTATTATTATATATTATTATTATTATTATTATTATTATTATTATTATTATATTATTATTATTATTATTATTATTATTATATATTATTATTATTATTATATTATTATTATTATTATTATTATTATTATTATTATTATTATTATTATTATTATATTATTATTATTATATTATTATTATCTTTTATCTAAATCTTTTCTTAATTATGCATACAACCTGAGAAATAAATATAAACAAATCTCTAAGTCACTTACTTTTTCTATTTTTTTAAATCCAGGAATTTAAATCAATAGCATTCATGAGGTCGCTGCTTTGTTTCATTTCATATCATTTCCACCCTCTTACAGTTTTTCCTCCCTTACGTTTTTTTATTTATGTTGTGCAGGTTTCTCTTTGTTTACTCTTTTTCCACAATGGAACATTTTGCAGTATAACGCTGCAGGCAGGGATGGCCGAACTAAAGCTTTTTGGAATAAACTACATTTTTTACATTTGCTACGGAGTTTAGATATGTAGTAAACTTTGAAGATTGAATTTGAGTTGAACTGTTTTTATTGAAATTTTATTATTTACCTAGCTTTACTATGTATGTAGCAAACGTAACATTTTGTAGTACATACATACAAATTAGCTACGCGTAGTTAATCATGTAGAAAATGAAGTGTAGTTAATTCGGCCAACCCTGGTTGCAGGTAGTCAGGCAAGAAGAAGATGTTTACTTGGGTGCGAAGTATTATATGTATATTTGTATATGCAATAAGAAAATCAACGGGAGATAAAGATTCTGTTTATGTGTCAAACATGAACCTACTTAACATACACATAGGTAAACCATTTTTTAAGAACTCACATTTATCAAATGTATAATGTATAAACTTTTTGTTAAAAAGATGAAATAGAAATTAGGTACGGGTAGCGGTAGCCCTATTTAGTACTATCGGTATATATGTAGGTATGTTAATATTAATTCTTAAATTTTTGCGAAGCAAGGCGAGCACGGGTCTACTAGTATTATATATTTATTAATAGATTGAAGTTAGGAGATTTTCTTATATTTTAAAATAAACTATAGGTGTTTGTAAAATAAAGTGGAAAATAAACAATTATATATTTAGGGTCATCCGCCCCAAACTGTCTCTAAAGCTCCGTAGACTAGCAGAGAAAGTCCTGTCATAAAAAATCGTCTGTCCACTTTGCCTAAACCCAAAGAAATTTATATTTCACGTCTCTTTAATTTAAAAGACTTTAACATTCACATTAAAAAAGTTAAATGTCAAAAGATAAATAAAGAAACCATTCCGTTTGCGTCCTTCAAACTAACAACTGAAGCTCATATTTTTGACATAATGTTGAGTTCTGATATCTGGCCTGAAGATGCTATCGTGAGAAAATTAATATCAAAGTCCTCACATATAAAAACTAATCTGAAGCCATCAAGAAAACTAAATCGTATGTCCCTTTATTATCAAAATGTGAGGCGACTTCGGTCTCAAACTCAAAAGCTTCATTCAGCGTCTCATACATCTGATTTTGATGTAATACCTAATGTTAACGGAGACGTGGCACAATTATTCTACATTCACGAACAATGAATTATTTTCTAACGATTTCGTGGTGTACCGTAAGGATAGAAATTCTGATCCGTTAGCATCTGTGGGTGGTTGAATTATTACTGCGGTGAGAAGTTTTGTCCATGTATTTTTCTAATCCCTGAGGTTGACTCAGTAGATATAATTTGTGTGAAGGTTAGTTTTGGAAAAAAGTTTGTTTACATTTTAAATATTTGCATCCCCCCAAGAAGCACGTTGGAAATATATGAAATTGCTCTAAACACCATTCACTATAATATTTCTGAAAAATGCGACCCTCTTGACGATGTCCTTCTCGCAGGAAATTTCAATCTTCCTGATCTTAAATGGTCTCTTTCTGATGACGAAATTTGCTTAACGGCCACCAACGTTTCTTTTCCTCTTGGAACTGTGTTTGTTGACAATGTGTAGGTCTGGTGGCATACAAATAAACAGACGGACAGATAAAATTGCTTTACTTTGATATTTGATAAAAATCTTGGCTTCCAATTACCAGTACCATTAACCAGTAAAAAAAGGGTTGCAAGTATATAAACTACGAAAAATTGACTGTTTAAATATTTCTAACATTTTACATCGAAAAAAGCTTGAACCTATACTTTTTCATTTCAGTACCTATGTTTTTCGCCTTTTTTTGTTCCAAAAAACGGTTTTGGGTATTTTAGTAAAACATTTAAAAATCTATTTCTTTTGGATTTTTTTAGGTTGGTTTTTGCTTACTGCTTCAGCCTATTTTTTTTTTATTTTTTTTAAACCAACTATTTTAAAAGAAAATCTAATATCCTACAAGATGTTCTAAAAGTTGAATAATCAAATTCGGTGTTATTTTCGAGCTACACCGAAAATATTGAAAAATTACCAGTGTGACCATTTCATTAGATATGTATGAGTGAATTTAGAAGAATTTTTTGTTTTAAACATGCTTTGATTAGGACTCATACAAAAAATAATAAAATCTTTAATATTGATTCTGACTCCCTCCGCAGCTCCTCCACCGTATTCTGTGATCGAGGTGAGTATGAAGTTTACCATGCCAAAAAATCAACTGACAACCTGGTTTTAAGACTATTATAGCGTCTATATTATGTACAGATCAACATAATATATTATGCACGTATAAACTTTAGAGAAAACAGAGTCCAAAACGTTTCGAAAAAAATCATTCACATGTTTGCTGAATTCATAGGTTTTTAAAGTTTGTAATCTATTTGAATATTTCCTTATTTTAAAATTAAGTATTATAATTTCAAAATTCATAAAAATCTATGTAAATGTAACAAACTCAAATTGTCAATAAATGAATTCTTACTCTCCACTCTTACTCTAATAAGATACCTAATAGGTATTTTTTTTCAATTTCCAAATCGGGGATTAGCAACGCAATCACAAAAAAAAAATATATTTCATACGTTATAGCTTTCATTGAAAAC
Organism: Epistrophe grossulariae; assembly: GCA_929447395.1. Taxonomy (NCBI): domain Eukaryota; kingdom Metazoa; phylum Arthropoda; class Insecta; order Diptera; family Syrphidae; genus Epistrophe; species Epistrophe grossulariae. The sequence goes on from OV839566.1 coordinate 116,863,399, forward strand.
CATAATTTTAAATTTTAGTTCACAATTTTGTGCCTTTTAGAAAGCAAAATCAGTGTTTATTTGTATTCCAAAATAAAGGTTATGACTCAGATATTAGCTGTGTTTTATTTTCCCCAAGATCCGAACCAGATTGGATTTGCTTACAAAAATACATGTATTACAAAAACAACACAAGATCCAACTTTGTTTTGAATTTGGATTTCCAAATCCATTTTGAACACACACCCTTAATTTGTAAATGTCGTCAGTAGTGTAAAGAAAAAAGACAAAGGGTGTATACGAATAAAAAAAACAAAGGAAAAAAAGAGTTGGGTATATAACGTATGTCACAGAGATCCTGGGTTGTTTTATTTTCCTGATCTGATCTGGATTGGATCTGGGGGAAAATAAAACGCAGCTATTGTTTCTATCAGAAAAAAAAATATTTTTTTTCCATTTTCCACTTAACAAAACCTTTTAAAATTTCATTGATCATTGGTAGGTAGTTCAATCATTGAATAATAATCGAGTTGTCATAACCCTTTTTTTACCATACACATCAGTAAATGGCCGCTATCAGGTTGCACTAAGATAGCCTATCTAAGATACTCGATTTATATTCAGTCTGTCTTATTTATAAACGTATTATAGCGACTGCATAAAGTTATGCACTCCTTATAATGCCTCTAAACGCAAAAACGTTATTTATAAAATTTATGCAACGTTGAATAGGGCACCTATAAGCTAAACGCGTTTGGGGGTTGAATAATGCCTACATAAAGTTGTTTTAGTAACGAAATGTCATTTTGGCATGACATAAAAAAAAAAAATTAATAAAAACAAAATGCCTTTTGACTTTTCAACTTTCATAAATGATTGAAATTCTTTTAATTCCTTACTTCCAAAACCAAGAAGGCAAAAGATTTATAAAAAGAGGTTTAATCCAATGAGCCTCAGAAATGAGGAGTTAAAAAAAATACAGGTTTTCGAAAGAAAACATGTTAAAAATTATAGATCTTGTAAGGATGGATCTCACGACTCACGGGCGACAACAGAGGAGGCCACATTCCAGTAGATCTGCAGATAATGGTTGCTATTTGGTATTGGGGACGAAATGAGGTAAAGTTTAGAATGAATGGTTCTATATAATTGTTAACAATCAAATATTTTACTGATTATTGCATTTATTTGACTTCAGTCAGCCCTTTCAAGATACAGTCAACGATTTTATTCTTTTACAAAACAGAACTTAATGGTACACCTTCATATTTTATTTCAAGGTTCAAGACGACAGAGCATACCTGCACGGATTCAGTGAACCCACTGTTTGCCAAATTTGCAATCGTGTGGCAAAAGCGTTGGCTTCCAAAAGTGCCAATTATATAAAGATGCCAACAACTGTCTCTCAACAAATAAGAACTATAGCACTGATGGAAAAAGCCTTACTATTGTACTGAATTCAGTACAATTTGATTTTCTCAGTACGTAAATACATCTTTGCCACTTTCAGTACAATTTTGAATTGTTTGTACAAAATTGATAATTTTCTCTTATCTCCATTAAAAAAATCTATGTGCGATGCGAACATACTCAAAGCCCAATTACCCAATATCAAAACCATCCCCACTTGGGCTGAAGGCGGTCATTTGCTTTTAAATACTGAACTGAAAATGTAAGAGTACATATTTAGCTTCCAATTTTTAAGTTCAAGTGACCTCAACTCCAAAAGACAGTTGGACAGTTGGGCTCATCACGTTTTCTTAAACGCACTTCAAAATTTCTCACAAAGCGCAGGGATGGTCAAGTTAACTCCATCGTTCAATTTGTTTTAAATTTTTTCCTAATGAACACAAAAATATTGAAGCTATAGGCAACGAATATAGAGCTCTAGCTGAATGCAAATTTATTAAGAAACTGAAAATGTATCTGTATCGGAATTTTGGGAAAAAATTTGGTTTTTGAAAAATGAATGCTGATAGAAACCAAAAATCGTTTAAAAAAGGAATGTTGTCACAATTTTGTAATTAATAAACATCTTGTGAATAAAAACGTGACAAACAATCCTCTTCAAAAAGAAGAACTTTTAGAGTAAAAAAAATGTTAATTACCTAACTTACTATTATTTTCTTATCTAAGGCACCAGTTATACGTAATAATCATTTTATTTTTAATTTTAAGATGTTTAGGAAGCAAAATCAGTGATTATTTGAATGGCAAAATAAACCTGACAGTTTAATAATGATTTAGGATTTTAAAAACCTCAAAACGAAAAATTTAAATATTCAATGATGAGATTCAATGAAACCTGCAACTGGCTCCTTACTGTGATACGGGATCCGTCCGTTATTTATTTAGCTATAATAATGAAGTTCCTTTACTATGTTACCTTAATATTTATAACAAATAATTTTTTTTTTTTCGTAATAAATCAATTTTGTTTTTGAATTTGTGTGTTTGCTAGTTTTTATCCATTTAAAAGAGCCCAGTACTATTTGTTCTTTTTCAGTACTATTTTGTTTCAGCGTTCAGTACAATCGAAAAAAGTCGATTTCCATCACTGAACTATAGTCTATAAACAAGTTCTTTGACATACGTGGGTTTCCCCAAGTGATAGGTGCAACTGACTGCACCCACTTAAAAATTCCCCAGATTTTGTGGGCCTTCAGGACAATATTATATAAATAGGAAGGGCTACTACCAGTGTTGTCACTTTACCACAATTGTGGTAGATCTACCTCTTTTCTCCAACATTTTCATAATCCACCACTTCTCCCCCGGAAGCAAAAAAATCTACCCCTTTTTGCTCGGCCAGAAAAAAAAAATAAAAACAATAAATAAAATATCTCCTTCGATTTTTGAAAAAAAAAAAATCTTTTGCTCTGCACTTTTTATGCTGTTTTACCTGAATACATTTATTGGCTTTATCTCACAATGCTTTTTTTTACTCAATGTGAATGCTTTCATCTGTCATTTTGCATACGCGTATCTGCCTCACAGTACACATATTAAAGGTAATATATTGCGCAGGTTGTCAAAGTTGGAAATGTCAAAAAATTAAAAATGGCTGTTCGAGTGCCCACTGGAACTCAACGCGCATCATTAGAAACAACAACAAAATATTGAAATTAGACAAGGAAAGGGGCACTGAATCCACCATTTTACCACCATAATACCTCAATTTTGACAGATGCGCAGGACTGAACAAAAAATGAAAACGCTAATGATATTACCTTTAATATGTGTACTGTGTATCTGCCTATCGTTTTTTCTTTTTTCTGCATTAGGTATATACCTACGTTTATTTTGTAAAAAAAAAGTTCTAGTCTGCTTAAGAAAAATAAGTAGATCCTACTTCCTATTTTCTTACTCCTAAGATTGTGTGCCTTATTTTAGAAGAGTTATATTGTTTACTTTGATTTCGTACTAACGGTAAACAGTTAAACGTTTATTGTTTTCGAAATTTTCTAGAGGAATGGTCATTGGAAGTCGCATTTCAAGTGAAAAAAAAAATTAAAATGTGAAAAATTTTATTTAAACCGTCTGAAAAGTAAGTTAAAAAGATTTGATTTTTCAAGCGATCGTCTTAAACTTCTCCAATATTTAAATCCGGAAGAAATTCAAAAGGCCGGCAGCAAACAATTTTACCATTAATTAGAATTTTCCCATTCAATGACTTCATAGGACATAGTAAACAATGATAGGAGCCAGTACATGTGCAATTTAGCTTTCTTACCGCACAGTAGTGTTGCAGCGGAAAGAGTATTCTTTATATTTAATAAAAATAAAAACTAAAAACTAAATTTGTTTCCCTCTTTATTCAAATTAAATCTACCACGGAAAATCTGAATCTACCACTTTTTTTTAGCTTTATCTACCACTTTTTTTAAATATGAAGTGACAACACTGGCTACTACTCGTTGAATACCCAAGCAGTTTGCGACGCATCCCTCAAAATTAATGACATTGTTTGTCGCTGGAGAGGTAGTACACACGACTCCAGAATATTTAGGGAAAGCTTCATAAAACAACGTTTCGAAAGAGGTGAATTTAAAGGTGGTCTGCACGGAGATGGTGGCTACGCTTGCACTACCTATCTATTTATACCGCTTTTAAATCCACGAATGGAGAGTGAAATTCAGTATAACATTGCGCACATAGCAACCAAAAACACGGTGGAAAGGTGTTTTGGTGTATTGAAGCAGAGATTTAATTCTCGTTTTAGGTGTGAGGTGCTCTTTAAACAATGCCAAAACTACAATCGTCGCATTAGCTTTGTTACACAATCTAGCGATAGATTTTAAGGACCACCTCCCGGTCGAAGGTAATTTTCCATTGAATAAAAATTATTTATTTTTTGAAAATATACATAAATAGATGAACTCCGAAGCATTGCAACCGCAAAATCATCAAAATGTAGCACTCCGTGTTTTCATTGAACAATTGCAATTAAAACTGCATATCGTATAAACAATAAAAAAAATCTTTTATAGAATACAAATAAAAATGAAAAAATAGGTAAAATATTTTGAACACTTTTTAAAAAAAACTAAATTCCTAACGTGTACAAAAAAATTTGATCTGTTCTTCGTTCATTTCAAAAACCAACACGCCAAAATAAATAAAATGCATGTCTGGGTCGCACGAACTTCCTCTTATTTACGATCCAAATAAAGCAAGTGGTTTGGAAATGACAGCGTGGTATATGTACAAATATCAGGATATTTCTACCAATTTTTCGAAATCTCTTGATTCGTAGACATACCACGATGTTATTTCAAAAATACTTGCTTCATTGGAACTATTGAAACGGTTCTGAGTTTCATTTTAAGTCTTTTAAGTAGCTTTGAAAACCATTTTCAAGTCGAACAAAGATTTCGAAAAAATTCCATGTAAATCTAACTTCGCCATTTTTCATTTTTGAAACGAATGCCGAAATTAGTTTTATATGGTAATTTTTTGAAATCTTTGTTCGATCTGAAAATGTTTTTTAAAAGAACGTAGGGGAGTTCAATTTAAACCCAGAACCAGAATTTTTAGAAATTTATTGAAATTGGTAGATATACTACGCTGTCATATCCAAACCACTTGCTTTATTTCGATAATGGTTATCGTTCCGGGTTTAAATTTAACTCCCCTACGTTGTTCTAAAAACAATTTTCAAGTCGCACAAAGATTCCAAAAATGTCCATATAAAAGTAATTTCGGCATTTCTTTAAAAATGTTATATGTCTGAAATTACTTCTATATAGAAATTTTTTGGAATCTTTGTTCGATTTAAAAAAGGTTTTCATAACCACTAAGAGGACTTCAATTCAAACTCAGAACCGTTCCAATAATCCAAACGAAGCAAGTAGTTTGAAAGTGACAGCGTTGTATATCTACCAATTTAAGGAAATTTCTATTACTTTTCAGAAATTTCTTGAAATTGTTAGATATACCATGCTGTTACTATTAAGTTTAAAAAAATTAAATCTTCTTCCATTTTTTTCATTTTCAATCGATCCATTTTTTCTTTTTGTCTTCTCTCCATTTGATATGTCAATTGCTCTTCGGTACGTTCTATTTCGTACATCTTAAGTTTTTCATTCCACTCTATTGCAATTGTTTTCATTTTCTCTTCATGCTCCAACTGCATGAACGCTTTTTCCCATCTACGATTCTCTTTGAGTACATCAATTTTTTCAGGCCATCTAAGAAAAAAGTGACGAATTACATAGTTATTAAATAAATAGAAAAACAATTTATAAAATACCTTCCGTTTAAAGGATTTATTATTTTTATTCTTTGATGAAGAAACCGCTGTCGAATCCTTCAGTGGAGGCGATGGTGAAGGCGGAGGTGAAGGTAATGGTAAAAACGAAGAATCAGTCGATACACTCTAAGATATTTTTATTTAGTATTTTTAAATATAACAAGTTTTCAAAAAGTCGTACAAGTGAGTTCTGCGGAAGGTTTTCCTGTCGTCTTTGGGAAGTGACGTTCTTTACTTCAATAGATATATTCTCCTTCATCATCAATTTAGTGAGCCAAACATTTTTTTTTGATTTAATGTTTCTATTTATGTACATATTTTGTTACACATACCAATGAATCACAGTCAAATTCGTTTCGTCCTCTTCATTCTTCAAATTCCTGAGGGATAAGCGTCAAAATTTTTATATACTCCGGATCGGGTGATTTTGATGGTGGTCCACCTCCTGTTCCACTTAAACATCTTCTGTAAGCGGAGGCTTTTGCTTTCATCTTAGTGCCACGCCATTGTGCTTGCAGTTGTCCAGTTTCTCTTTTTGTTGCACTCATTTTATTAAAACTAAAAATTTACATTATAAATAAATAAATATTATAATTAAACAGTACCTACCTATCTAGAAATATATACATACTTATCTGTTATTCTCTCCATACTTCCTTCTTCTTCTTAGACGTTTTTGTACCGACATTTTTGTTCTCTATTATTAATATGCTATCTTCGATGAGTTGCCTTAGGAGTATCTGTTGGTATAACATAAATTATATTGTTTTAATAAAAAGTATATTGTTATAAATAATTACCTACTTACCTTATCACACGAATCCCAATTTACGGCACGGTTTCTTTTATTTTTGGATTCCATGTCTGTTTTTCAACCGGCAACCAAAATGTTTTAATTTTTTTTTCACAAACAGCTGAGTTGCGTTATGACACTTTATTGTAATAGATTTCTCTTTTTGTTACTTTATTTGACACAAGCGTATTATATTTAACTATACAAAGTAGGAAAATCTTTTATAAATAATTTATGTTGCGTTGAATAGATGCTTATGCATTACATAACTATTCAGCCGTTTAGAGGTGTTTAGCGAATTCTAATAAATAAGGCTGAGTATGTTCTCAACGCAAATCAGCTGTTGTTGACATTTTTCATATAGGATAGATGAGTATCCCAACATTTTTAGGGTAGCTTGAGATTTATTTTTTGGTAACAGCTGCTTTGACATCAGCCGTGATTTTGCAAGGGATACAACAACACAAAGCTATCCAGATGGCTTTGAAAATAAACCTGAACGCGGCCAATGCTTAGAAGAATAAATAGAGGAACGGGCATATCGAGGAAAAAGTGAAGCATTTTCAAAATAGTATGAGTTACACAAATGCATTCACACAAGGAAGACATGCAGTAAGACAGTTAAATCATGGGGCGCCCAAAGGAATTCTTAGCTGTTTTTTTGAGGAATGTATTTTGAGGTTTTAAATCGTCAAAATAGAAAAAAAAGCTTAGTTAATTAAATAAACAACTTAAACAAAAGTAAATAAAGTAGGTAAATATATGCTATTCTTCATTGAAATAAAAATATAAAACTACATGCGGTGTTCCGTTAAATCCTGTAAAAACACCTATAATAAGCCGCTCTTCTTCCTAGATAGCATAGCTATCGACGGTAAGGAGACCTCGGACGGACCTCCCTCTATGGGAAGTCAAACCGAGGACGAGCTGCTAGAAGACTCGAATCCCGAAGAGACTACGCTGAAGCCTACTGCACCCCTCAAAACTTCGAGGAAACGCAGTAACTACAGATCCTCTAAAAGATTCGTGAGTGCTATGGACAAAAAAGACCCGACCACTCTCAGTTCAAGAGACAAGGCTCTTTTGAAAAAACATAAGAAGTTGGTGAGAAACTATGAGCGCCAGTCGGCAGTAGCTGCCACTGAATCCATTGTTTCCTCTCAACAATCGAACACCAAGAAGCTGGACAGCGATAGAGTGATTGCATCCACATCTGGGTCCATCCCTAAAAAGATAAACCAGGAACAGGCTGTAATCAACTCTGCTGCTCGTTCCGGCTCAAAACCGACACTGGCGACGCCCAAGACTGAAGGTGCTAAAAAACGCAAGACCAACAGTTTTGACACCACCCCGATTGACTTGCAGATAGCCATTATTAGCCGAGACAACCCGGATGGGAAAATCTCGGCAAATAACTGGCTACTTGTTGAAAACGAAATCCTCAAAGCCATGATGGCAACATCTGAAAACGATAGTTTTGATGACTATACCTTCGATGGAGCTGGATGGCGGAAAGGTGTGAAAGTGGTTTGCTGTGGAGACCAGAAATCTCTGGAGTTCCTCACTCGCATTATCACCAATATTGGTGAACTGTGGGAGGGCGCTTCTCTCGGTATTCTTCCCGTCACAGAACTACCCCTTCGCCAACAAATTAAAATATGGATTCCTCCTCCTGCTACGCATGAGGACACATCCATAATTTAACTGCTGGCGAAACAGAACAAAGAGCTCTCCGTACTAGACTGGAAGCTTCAGTCTTCTAGGAAGAGTCTAAGTGGGGAAGGGAAGGACCTCTTGTTCATTATTGACAAGAAATCTGACCTTCTTAAAGACAAATCAGACGTGTTGAGATACGGTCTTGGAACCGTAAGGGTAAGGAGGCATGATGGCAAAAGGGAGGCAAAAGCTGCTGGTGGTGCAAATTAATTTGCATCACGCCAAAGCAGCAACGCACGACCTAATGCTCTACATGTCTCAAGAAAACGTGGATGTGGCCTTAGTCCAAGAACCATGGCTCCGAAAGGGTCAGGTCCGGGGATTGAGGTCAAAAAACTACAACCTATTCTACTCCACGTCAGAAGGTGATATAAGAAGTGGTATTCTAGTGAAAAAATCAATTAATGCTTTTTTATTATCTAGGTACAGCAATGAAGACAACGTGCCAATCAGCGTTGAAACCAAGGAAGGAAACTTCGTCTTGGCGTCAACGTACATGCCATACGATGAAGAGAATCCTCCACCAAAGACATTCCGCGACCTTGTGGATTACACCACAGCACAAGGGATACCTTTGGTGTTTGGATGTGACGCCAACGCTCACCACACTCAATGGGGACGTAAAGACATCAACAAAAGGGGTGAGTTAATTTTTGAATATATTCTCTGTTCAAATCTTATTTTATGTAATCAGGGCCATCACCGAACATATCGAAATAAAAACAGGGATGAAATTATAGAACTCACTCTTACGAGTAATAATGAGAAAATCTCTGTAGAAAATTGAAGAGTCTCTCCTCAAGAATCCTTCTCGGTTCACTTTAGGATACTCTTTACCTTAGACAGGTACAAAAATGAGAAAAAACCTTTTAGAAATCCAACTAGAACAAATTGGACAGACTACACTAAATGGTTGAACGAACGTATCGATCCACGAAAGGAGGAAACGATTTCGAGAACTTCAACCATTGACACTGTTGTTCAAAATCTTACTAGTAAAATGAAATTGGCTTTTGAAAGACACTGCCCCATATCTCGTAACATTAAACCCACTAGCCCACCATGGTGCAGCAGTGAACTTAAGAAACGAAGAACAGCGGTTAGAAAACTTTTCAATAAAGCCAGACTGAGTAAACTAGATGCAGACTGGAATTCATATAGGACCGAACTTAATTCATACACCAAGGAATTAAGAAAGGCCAAGAAAGACTCTTGGGTTAGACACTGCGAATCCATTGAGAACACAAGTGAAGCGGCTAGACTTCGGAAGATCGTTACATCTAATCCCACGATTCCTTGTTACATTAAGGATCCCGATGGATCGTGGTCGAACTCGAGCCAGGAAACACTTGAACTCTTCATGGGAACGCATTTCCCTGGATGTCAAAGTCCCGATAACTCAGGTTATACACATACAAACTCTATACGGACTGATCAACCAGCACCAGATTTGGAACATATCACAGATCAGAAGATTATGTGGGCAATAAAATCGTTCAAACCCTTAAATCAGCGGGACCAGACGAGATTATTCCGGCATTTCTTCAAAACGCTCTACAGATAATCACTCCATGTCTTAGGGTCATCTTCAAAAGTTGTATTAAACTTAGATACGTCCCTATCAGCTGGAAAAGTCAGAGTTGTCTTTATTCCGAAAGCTGGAAAACCGACACACTCGACTGCAAAAGATTACAGACCGATAAGTCTCTCCTCATTCCTCCTCAAGACACTGGAGAGGATTATTGATCTGTATGTTAGGGACCTTCTCAATCCTAACAACTTGTGCAACTCCCAACACGCGTACCTTAAAGGTAAGTCAGTGGAGACTGCGTTGCACGAAGTCGTCTCACAAATTGAGAAAAGTCTCGAACACAAAGAGCACACCCTGGCAGCATTTTTGGACATCGAAGGAGCGTTTAATAACGTTAAGACGGAGACCATTAAATTTGCTCTGTAAGAGGTTGGAGTTGAATCTACCATCGTGGACTGGATTTATTCCATGCTCAATGGTAGAATCTTAAACTCGCAACTCGGGGACACTATTGTCGAGAAAACAGTTACAAGAGGCACACCACTGGGAGGAGTAATCTTACCTCTCTTCTGGGTCCTCGTTGTTAACAAAATTCTTACAAAATTTAGGAATAAGGGTATTGAAACCGTAGCCTACGCAGACGACATAGTAATCTTGATATCAGGTAAATATCTTACCACCATCAAAGAAATTATGGAATCTGCGCTTAAGGAACTATCCCTTTGGGCAGCACAAAACGGTCTCGGGGTTAACCCTGCAAAGACCGAGCTAGTTCTGTTCACGAAGAAAAGGAAATTAGAGGACTTTATACCTCCCAAGCTTAATGAAATTCCTCTGAAACTTTCCAAAGAAGCTAAATATCTTGGCGTAATCCTTGATTCCAAGCTTACCTGGAAACGGAACACAGAGGAAAGAATGAAAAAAGCAATTTGTGCTTTCTATACATGCAAAAAAACATTCGGTACACGATGGGGAATGCGACCGCAAGTCATCCATTGGATGTACACGGCGATCGTCCGACCCATCCTCACCTACGGTTCGATTGTATGGTGGAAGGCCGTAGAAAAGGATAGCTATCTCAAAAACCTAAACAAGGTACAGAGACTAGCCTGTATAGGAATAACAGGGGCGCGGAAGTTTACACCACAAGCAGGACTGGAGATCATTTTCAACCTTCCAGTCCTGGATGAATACATTAAGGGGACAGCAGCCAAAAGTTCATTTCGACTTAAAGAAATGGACTCTTGGAAGCACAGCACCTATGGTCATGGTCATGGGTTGAAAAGATATGACGATCTTGATGTGACTACTGACTACGTACCACCCGTTATAGATTTTAGGAAAAGCTTCTCTATTTTAATTCCCGAAAGGCATGGTTGGGAACCCAACTCACTACTCGGTGAACAAGGTATGCCTCTCTACACTGCTGGGTCAAAAATGGAAGAAGGAACAGGAGCTGGAGTGTTTTGTGAAGCTCTTAATATTAGAGAATCATATAAACTACCAGATGAATGTGTCTTTCAGGCTGAGATTTATGCTATTGAAAAGGCAGCCGAAATTGTTCACAAGAAGAAACTGAGCTCTTCAGAGATCACATTCTTCGTGGACAGCCAGGCTGCTATCAAAGCAATAGCCAGTGAGACTATAAGATCCAAAGCAGTAGCAATATGTCGAAATACACTGCACAATATTTGTCACTCTAACCAAGTCAAACTCTGCTGGGTCCCTGGACATAGCAGTATAGAAGGGAATGACATAGAAGATGCACTGGCAAGGGAAGGGTCAATGTCAAATAGAAACAGTCGTAGCCAATCAGACACGAGACCGGACATTCCGATTTGCGTGATCAAAAGGAATATAGACCTAATAACGAAAGATATAATCAACAACTCCTGTATATCCAGGAACGATTGCACCATCTCTAGAAGTTTATGGCCTAGAATCAACGAAAGAGAAACCCAGTATATATTATCGCTGAGTAAAAAGAATATTAGAACCCTAACGGGATACTGTGCCATTGGCGCAATGGCCACTAGATTGGGTGTATACGCACCCGATTTCTGTAGGAGCTGTCAGGATGTTGAGGAAATAGAAACCATTAAGCACCTGCTCTGCGACTGCCCCAACCTCCAAACAAATCGCCTCCGTTACCTTGGAAACAGATTTGTTGGAGAACTGGATGATCTAGCGCAGGTCTCAATGGCAAACATGAGGAAATATATAGAAAGCACGGGCTGGTTCGTAAATGAACCAGTCTATATCAACCATTATAGTTTAGGTGTTATCTCTGTTTATAGGGGATCACAATGGACCAATAGGCCCCCGTTTACGCACAGCCTCAGGGCTGGGCACGCCCCTCCTAACCTAACTTAACCTATATTTGTATTTTCAACAAATTTGCCTTTTTTATAGCAAAATGCTATGAAATATTAATTTTAAAGTATTCTACGATAATGTATTTACATAAAAAAACATCACTTCCCATTAATTTATGTGGAATTTGAGACACAATCAGCCCGTGAAATGAAAAGATTAAGTCCATATTATAGGTGTTTTTACACAATTTAACACAGCACAGCATGTTGTTTTATATTTTTTTTAATAAAGTATTGCAAGTTTTCACTATTCTCACTTTTATTTTATTTTTCTACTTAGTTAGGATTCCTATGAGTTTTGTTCCATTTTTCGCCGTTTCTCGCCACGAAAAGTTATCGCCGAGTTACAGAACATGGGTCCTGGTTTTTAAGCGTCCCAAAATTCAGATAAGGTTTTGAGTCACGCGAAGTTCGTTAATGCACAGCACATCACATCCACTTCTGATGGCGATAAACTGTTATTAATTGGTATTTCTTAACGCCCATATTATTCACTCGATACATCCAGATTGAAACTTAAATCCGGATGTATTTACATTGAATTTGTATACTTTACATCTGGATTAAAATTTTAATCTGGATGTATCGAGTGAATAATATGGGCGTAAGTCTCCTCCTTAATTTAATGAAATTCAATAAAATGATTAAAATAAAAATTCACCATTTCTTATTCTTATAATTTATTTTCTATTTGTTATTATAGTACAACCTACCTTTATCTGGTACCATTTTGTAATTTTGAATGAATATTTAATTATAAAACTTTATGAGAAATTCATGTACATACATACATAGGTACCTAGAAATATAAATTTATTTATTTTAAAACCTCCATGAACAAAATGTTTCATCTGTAATATTATATTAATTATTAACAAACGCAATTGAAATTTTTTTGAAAAAAATAAATTACTATTCCCGCACCTAAATAACACTAGAACAGTAAACAGTCCGAAAGTATATAAATAACTAGTTGTAGGTAAATATAGTAAAGCACGAAATAATATTTAGTTGTTTGTTTTAACCATTTGTTGGGAATAAATTAAAACCTAGTTACTATCTTTTCCACTCAATGTTTGTTAAAAAATGATTTAGTTCTAAAAAAGAATTATAGAAAAAACATGTATATTGTAGGTATATATACGTGTATGAAAATACTATGAGTGAATTTTAACGTGTTTTATTTTAGTCCTTAGGTTTTTGTAAACAACTGCATGACTCGCAAGGATAAATGTAACCAACACACATACTATACACTTATCTACGAAATTATCATACGAAAGGGCATTTAAAAACCATGAGATTTGCTTTAGATTCAATGATTAATTTTTTTCCATTGTCATGTTCGAGTTTAAAAATTTTTAATAATAACGTCAGTGTATTTCTATTTCAAGAAAGAACATACAATAATTCTGTGGTGGAAGGAATAAATGTGTAAAAGGAATTATTTATTCCAAAAACTTCTAGGTATAGGTTAGAAAAGAATATCGTTATCGACACAGGCGGAAGAATTTTTCAAAAGAATATTGTACATACATAAGTTTTCCTTAAAATGAATAATTAAGATTATTATACCTAATTTAATTTGAGTCAAGTCAGTGCTGGGTTACTAATGTGCGAAATTCTATTGGTGTATGGACCTACTTTATTCGAAAAAAAAACGGGATATAAATTGACTTGGATGGATTTAAATCTAATAGTTGTAATCGGACACCTTTACATCATCAAGTCTTTTTTATGAATTGCCGATCATATCACGTAATCTTTTTTTAAGTTATAATTAATTGGCAAAAATATTTAAGCTAAGTTCTTTGAAATCTTCTTTGAATCTTCTAGTAAAAAATTGTGTTTTATGCCTCAACATGTTATCCCAATATTGAATATACCTACCCTACAGTCGGAAAAAAGGTATGTAAATAAATGATATCTTCGGAAACTATGTATATAGAAAACGCTTACAAAATTTTGAATAATACATATAATGATGCAAGACTATTCAATAAAGAATCTTCGAATCAGCCGAGTCGTTTATTGTTTCATCTTCCCGAAATCATCTTTGGTATATTTTTGGTAAAACCTTAAGTTGTTGAACGCAAATATCAACATTTATAAAAAATGAGGAAAACAGAAGACACATTTACGTCCCTTTACGAATTCAACCTTTGATTTGCAGCATTGTAAAACTTCAGTTTTTTAACTGAAAAACAGTATAGAAATAAAATAAAAATAAATTCCATATCACATAAACACAACATTATAAAAAGAATCAACACAAGTTTTATTGTTATTTTATACACAATATCAAACTCTTTGAAGTAAACTCTAAAAATATTTTTGTAACGACTCGCCAAGAATTGTCTCGAGTTCCTGGACGGCTCTTCTAACATTTTTAACAACCAATGCATTTTCGTCCTCAAAGAGTTCTGCAATAAATGGCACAGTTTCTGGCAAAAGAGATGTAAAGTCATCGCCTAGCTTCCTAGCAAGTTCAACACAGCAATTAAACGAAATTATCCTCACTTCGGGCACATTTGCTCTGGTTTTCAATAAAATTTGATAATGCAGCTGTTTCCAAAGAACATCACTCGATACAGCAACAGCAAGATGGCCGATACACAACAAAAGAATTCCTTGAAGTTCTTCATTCTCGAGAATCAATTTATTTTCTAGCTGATCAACAATTGGTTGCATAAGAATGTTGAAACGGTGATGATTAGAAACATCTTTGCTGTCGTACACAAAAATGTTATTCAATGTACAGAGAATATTTTGCAAAAGTTCAACATTAAGCTCGTCAGAATTTTCGAAGTATAATACCGTATTTTTGGTAGAATTGCAAGTAGTTAAGAGTTCGGCTGCATTTTCTATGAAATCTGATGAAAACAAGATAAATAATGACTTAAGCGAATTTGAAATACACCTATTTAGGATGAAGTATGTAAGAACTCTTTCCTTGGGGCTATTTTCCTCAAAGCTCCAATCGTAGACTTTTTTGTATACCGGTCTAAATGAGCTTTCAGAGAGTTTCAAAATCCATGCAACAAATGCTTTTATTATTTCCATTTCTATTGAACAGGTATCTTCCATGCTTGTTGAGCTAGATTTAGAGCTTCTTATCTCCGAACGGAATTCCAAACATTTTAGGAAGAAATTGATAAGCTCAACTTGAACAGCTGATAATTCCGAATCGCTTGCATTCGAAAGACATTCGAAAAACAGTTTCATTAGATAACTTATACTTGAAAAATTCCCATCATTCATGAGTTCGTAATAAGCCTTTTCGCAGTTGGGTATTAAAACACGAGCGGGTACTTCAATCGCAATCTTCTTCCAAATTGATTCGAGTTTGTTCGTGTTCACAATTATCTTTTGGTCATGTTCTACCTGTCTGTTTTTCATATGCGACCACATCGTACTAAGTGCTCTTACCATCCCGACAATATATGGTCCCAAAAACAAGGGCATTGATTCAAATAGTTTTTGAATGCCCGTTATCAAAGCCAAGCACACACTATCCGGCGATTGTTTTTGCAGAATAATCGATTGATCATTCAACGCCTCAATCAAATGCGGCATAAACTTCGGTAGTTGAGCTATTGCGTGAGCTTTCAGATTTGACATTACCTCGACAAGCGTTAAAATCACAGTTGCCAGAACAACTTTCGGCAAACAAGACCTTTTTTTTGTAACATTCGTCAAATGTTCTACAATATTCTTAAATTGTTCCTTGTATTTCAAAGCAAACTGTCTCGAAAGAAGTTTGATTGCAATCAGTCCGGCTTGTTCTACCAAAATGTTTTCGTTTGCGTTGGATGTTGTTATTGTTGCAGACCGGGATTTTTTATGATCTTTTGTACTTATTGTTGAGACCAGTTCACAGAGAGAGTTCAATAAACTTAGAACATTCTCTTCGCTGCAATCTTCGAAGTAATCGATTTTTTGTTGTAATTTGCTGATTAGGAGCTCAATTACTTTCTTGCGTATCATGACCAATTTATGTTGCATTAGACCGTGAACCGCGACCAAGAAAATATCTGGAGACAGCAATGAAATGACATTATCCAAAGCGTCGTAACAATGGTGCTGTATAACTTTCCAAAATTTCAATTGAGTAGCGTCTGTGCTTTTCTCAATTGCCACGGTAACGTCCGGAATATAGCTCAAAGTTTCTATAATGAAACTTTGATAGAGGGGTTTGTTTATACGGTTTTCTTCTTCATTGAGAACAGAAATAGCCGTCAAAAATTTAACAGAGGAGGTGAACGTCGATACAAACTGCAAAATTAAGTACTTGTAGTGTCGTAGTTGCTTGGAACTTCTTGCATTCACAACAAATAATTCATTGTCTTGCGAGTTTTGTAAATTTGAATGTTTTATTATACTATCATTATCTTCTTCTTTGTTCATTGGAAGTCTTCTGACGTAAGCCAGCAGCGAAGTACACGTTTGCATTGAAACGCTTGTATCAAATTCATTTAGCAGACTCAAAACTATTTCAATTCTCTTTGGAAGTTTCTCTCCAGCAGCAATAGATTGATTATTCGAATCGTGCAACTTGGTCTTTTCCTCACTGATGACTTGAGTTTCAAAGACAACACAAAGAAACAGCCAAAAATAATTTTCAGCGCCCAAAGTTGACAAAAGTTTGTTGTAGAGCGGTGTTCGTCGGTGTTCAGGCACATCTAACAAAATGTCCGAGAATATTTTCAAAACAGGAACAACGCGCATGTTTCCGGCAACCTTGGAGTTATTGTCTTCCACCAGAATCGGTATGATCGACTCAACAATATTAGATATAATTTGAAAGCTGAATGCGTCATCTTGCCGTGCAATTGAAGAACCCATGAATGTAAATATATCGACTAAATTATGCAGCACTTGCTGAGGGAAAAGCACAGCGCAATGGGAGAGGAACAACAGGGCATTGTAGTGCGTTTGTGGATTTTGTGTTAGTCGAATGCATTGTACAATCAAATCAATTCTAAATGTGCTTTCTGAAATTTCGCAAAGGAGATTTTCTGCTTTGGTTTTTTGGCAACACTGCAACAAAGCTGATAGAATGAGTTGTTTTGTGTACTCAGCTGACGATTGGGATTCCATATCCAAACATCTTTTCAGTGTGTCGAACAGCACCGGGATCAAAACTTGAGTATTTTGGAGCTTCTTTTTGTTTTCGAGTATTTCCAAAAGGACAATTCCCTCCTTCCACTGATTAGAATTCAATAAAATGTTATCAGCTGTAGAGACTCTAGCTGCTGATCTCTTCTTCTTTTGCAATTTAGTATCTTCATTCATGTTAGTGGTCATGGATTCAAGTACTGGTAAAATATGTTTGCAATCAAGACTGCACTTTTTCAGAGCTTTGTTCACGTCCAAAAAGAGGGCATCGTTGTCTGAAAGAGAAACTGTCTCGATTATAAGCCCAAGTAATTTTATTTTATACACATTTGGTAATTGGTTGTAGGTTGCCTCGTCCAAAATCTGCAATGTTACACAAGGCACTGGCGTTAGTTTTCCATCGAAGTTTAAAAAGGCTTTAGACAATTTGAATGATCTCTCGATGAGTTGCCAGGCGTTTTTATTTATTGATATCACCTCCTTTATACAGCTTTCATCAAAACGTGTTATTACTGATTTAAAAATACAAGACGTGGCTTCATCAAAAATCTGTATATTCCCTACAGTTTGTGTGTTATCCAATGCCAATAATGCTGCAGGAATCAAAGCATTTAAAATGTTTGCGCTTTTAATATGTTTGAGAATTTCCACGATTTTAGATTTTAAGTAAATGCTCTCAGCTGGGTCACTAATAATATTCAAAATATTGGCAATCAATTCATCGTTTGATGTCTTACGCTTACTAACAAGAACAGTAAATAGAATTAATGGAATTTGTTCGGCGTCGAATTGAATTTCCTCACTGCGTTCAATGATTTTTCCAATTAAATTTGACAGATCCTCTTTGAAACCCTTAACTGCTCGAAGAATATCCAGCGCACATTCACGTATCGTAGGTAGTGGACTACTCAATGCAACAATGGTCTTCAATATGAAACGCAGATCTATGTCACTTGATTCGACTTTTCCTCCTCTCAAAATTATCTCCAACAGCCTCACAGCTCTAATGCGAGTTTCAGTGTAATTTTCTGCACCATTGAGGTTTTCGTGTATTAAAAACTGTGAAAAGAAGTTCAGCTTTTCTTTAATTGTTGGGAAAATTAAATTCGAAATATCCCGCAAGCTTTTAGTCCATTCTTGCTTATCAATTTTCTCTAACTTTGACGAAAATGCCTTTGATGTAAGTAAATTAAATATACTTAGAAAAAATTTCAAGGATTTCGAACAGGATTTCCAATCTTGTAAGCTTTCAAACTGTGTTCCTAGGACAATGCTTTTGAGAAAATCAATAAATAATTGAAAAGGAACAGTATCTGATTTCTTTTTAACGCTTTTCGAAACTGTAATTCTAAAGTGCGAACACTGATTCATTGTGAAATCATATATATTGATAGCTTTTTCTAGATCATTTTTTGATTTGAAACATACAGCAACCATGATTAGAAAATGTGTCATTTGAACTGATGTCTGGAAAATGTTTTCACCGTTCTTTTTCATAGATTCAATTAAATCTTCAGCATGCAGTGTACCATCTGAACTAGATAAAATGTCTAGAAAATCATTTTTAAAATCTTTTAAATCAATTTTTGTATCTTTGTATTTTTTAGCCAATATCTGTAAAAATGGCTTTTTCTTGGGCAATGGACTTTCCAAAATTATTTTAATGTATTTAGCAGTTTCATTGTCATTTGCAATTGGAATTAAATATCTACTGATGGCTAAAAGAATTATATTACTATCGTAATCTTGAAGTACAACGTCCGATGTTAAATGAGTTAATGCTGCAGTTTGAAGATGTGACCAACTTACAGGATTTGTTGTTGCTTTGTCAAGTATTTTTATGATATTCTCAACAAATGATTTAATTCCAATCATTTCTATGCATAAAGTAGTGGGTAGTTTGAGGATTTCTCCTACAACCTTTTCACTGTCATCGTTGATGCGATCGGCTAGGACTTCCTTAAGCATACTTAAATGTTGAAGGTCATTATCATTTTTGTTGATTTTTTTGATGATTTCTTTAACAGAAATAGCTCGAATTTTTGGATTGACATGGTACATTTTTTCAAATAATGACGATGTGTCATCTTGCAGGAATTTATAACGATACGCTGAAAAAAAGAATAGTTTAAATATGTATTTTTTATGTATATACACATTTTGTGTATGTAAAAATTTAAATCAAGTAAAATCAGTTAATATAGGATACAAAAAGATCAGTCCTATAAAATAACTGGCCATAGAACTGTATAAATAGCTTAAGAGAATCGTCTTGTCGTTCGATAACGATGGATACAAGATCGAGTGACAAACAATTCTTAACCACTTCAGTGTTTATGTTTGTTCATGTTCATGTTAGTTTGCAGGAATGGTGGAATTTTCTGCCGAATGCGAACGGCCAAGGTGAGGCACTTTTTCACGGCATGGGATACTCCTGTCTTTTGGAGGATTTGTCTATTCCTCGGCAGGACAGTCCAACGCACTGCCACGGGCTACTACTTATCGATCGATTAAAACAAAATTACGAACAAAATATGAGCAGTATTGGGAGGTCGGTGGAAAACCCATCTGCTGGAGATGTTCCATAGATCAAATAACTTTAACTGAATGTAATGTACAAACCCGAGTATCAGCTTATAGATTGGATATGAAATGCATTTTTGGATTAAATAAAACCTAATTCAGTGCCTAGCTACACATCCAGTGAGACAGGTAGATTTTATGTGCGTATAAAAATAGTAAGATAGATTCTACAAAAATCCACCAATGCGTCAGATGGAATTTAGGGGCGTGAGATAGGGAAGAGTGGACTGTATTAAAAGGATCTTTTCTTCATCGCGTAGCCAACGGTGCACACGAAAACTAATTTTGGTAAAACCACGGTGGGAGTAATTTAACTACATATTTCACATCTTCTATATATGTATGTATATACAAATGAATTGGTTTTTTGGTTAGTAGCAGAATAACTCAGCTAAATATCAACCGATTTCAATTTTGTTGGATTCGTATAATATCAGAAAATAATAAAAGTGGGAAAATGGTGAAATCGCATACTTTTAGGGGTGAATGTTGGCGTTATCAAGAGTATAGATCAAAAACTAGAGCAAGGTGGAACGTTGACTCAGTGATCCAACATAATTTTAGTGGTGAATGGTGGCGTTTTCCGTCAAATCATAAATCATAGATCATATTTATGGCGAAGTTAGTTTAGTTAGTTTATTAACGAAGTTACAATTGACAACGAAAATGCGAGTTGTGTTGCAGAACAATCCATCAGCCGATAATTTCTCAGAACAACTGTTGGCAATTGGAAATGGACCAATTCCCACATTTGGCTTGATTTCGTTCCGGTCGAATTTTTGTGAATTCACATCATCGAAGAAAGAACTCATCAGCAAAGTGTTTCCGAACATTTGCCGCAATTATTTGAACAAAAATTGGCTGAGTGAACCCGCGATATAGCTGCGAAGAATAAGGACGTTGATGATTTGAATTCAATTATTCTAAATCCAATCGCAGCCACAATGTATTCATTCAAATCGGTTGTTCGAGTTTAACGATGACGGAGCAACAAGCTATGCAATTGAATTTTCGAATTCGTTGGATGTACCTGGTGTACCACCGAACAATTTGCAACTCTAAGTCGTCACTGTCATCATAATGCTGCGCAATCTAAATTCTGAACCACCGAAACTTTAAAAAAAAAACAGATTGACGGTAAAGAAACTGATAAAAAACGTCATCCAAGCCACCATAATCAAAGGCAAATACATAGGCGAGGAAGTTCTCCGTTCAAGAATTCCGATGATACTGACCGACTTCTCATTCGAGTTTTTTTGTCAATGAAGTATAGCATATATTCACTTTATTGATTCAAAATAGCTTTTATATATTCACTTTATTTACTTTTATTTCAATTGTTTATTTAATTTGCTAAGCTTTTTTTTCTATGTTGACGATTTAAAATCTCAAAACATATTCCTCAAAAAAAAACAGCTAAAAATTCGTTGGGCGCCCCATGCCTTCGCTGTTTGAATGCATTTGGGTTTGTGTTACTCACACTATTATGAAAAAAAGCCTTACTTTTGTCTTGATATGCCCGTTTCTCTTTTTCTTCTTCTAGGGTCGGCTAATGGTATCTCCGGTTCCTCACGAAGGGGATGCCTCCGCAAGAAGCCAGGAAGAACGTAGATGAGAGGAAGATATGTAGTTCAAAACAATGAACATCCGAGAAGCCTGGTAGAGGGTAAGAGGAAAAGCGATCAAATAACTCCTCCCCAAAATCAAATATCGAAAAGACCCAGGACGACAGCAACAGAATCAGCGGGTCCACATACCGCCATGACAAAAGCCGACGTAGCAAGGCCCTCATATGCAAGTGCAGTCATGAGTCTCAGAATTGCGGTTCTGCCAAAGGACTACCCACAGGCATCTCTCAGTGCCGAAGAACTGTCGAGACTTGAAGAGTCGCTAATCGAGGAAGTATCTCTTAGGTGGAAGCACAAACTGAAATTCATTGGCATATACTTCAGAACGGGTCTACTTTTAGTTGATTGTGCTGGGCATGAAAAAGCAAATTGGCTTAAAGAAAAAGCATCTAAGCTACCCACTTGGAAGGGCTTCGAATTAACATCGTGCATGGGTGATGAAATCCCCAAGATGCAAATTATAACGATTTTCCTACCAATGAGTATGGGGCAAGATGACAGGAAATCCCTGTCACTAATCAAGGTCCAAAATGAAGGGCTGAATGTCCAAGCATGGAAGGTGCTAAACAGCAAAGCTGAAGGCAAAGGACAACTGCTGGTGATTAGCATCGACTTCCAGTCAGCAAAGGCCATTATAAAAATGAATTTTCGAATTCGAAAACAACCAGCTTCACTACAAATGAAATCCAACTCCCCCGCACCTATCCCTCTCACAACCACACAACTGGACCCTATCCAACCTCCTGTCCTGGCTATACCAACTACTCCCCCTCCTAACATAATTTTCCCAGGTGTCACTGGCTAACGTCGTAATAGGTCGAGGAAGCGAAGAAATGGAGGACATAGACCTCTCTCCAAGCAGAATCGACAGCGACGAAAAGCTTCCGACCATAGAGGTGGAAGAGCAACTTCTAGCAGATGATGTGGAATTCGCCCCTATATGCTAAATATATATAACAATGACTAGACGCGGGATCAGCACCACGCCAGCCCAAGTGAACATCCACCATTCAAAGGAAGCATCAGCTGTCCTAGCGAGGAAGTTTGCAGCGGAAAAATTAGGGCTACAGGGGTAAGAGGGCTAAAATTATATGGGACACGAGACAAGACTCGCCCTGAACTTCCATAAAAATAAGAAATAACATACATTTTATAGGGGAGTAACTTTTAGATATGTTGGTAAAAAATCTAGAAATATTTAATGTAAGGAATATCCCCACATTTGTTACTAGAACAAGAAAAGAAGTGTTAGACGTTACTTTTGGAACTCCAAACGTAGGTAGTCTGATGAGGGATTGGAGAGTATCCAATGATCCCTCAATGTCTGATCACAGAATAATAGTATTTTCCTTAGTAGGCCTTCTCACAGAGAATACCTCTGGAAGGAATCCAAAGAAAACAAATTGGGACCTATACAACACTATTTTAAAATCAAACCTAGAACATTTAGGCCCAACTAATACGACTAGTAGTCACCTTGAGCTAGAATTTACAGTTAATGAGTTTAGTGGGGCAATACAAGAGGCATATGATCTCAGTTGCCCTCTTATAACAGTAACTAGGTAGAAAGACGCCCCATGGTGGAATAAAAACCTGTCAAAATTAAGCAGCAAGGTAAGAAGACTCTTTAATGAGGCAAAAAGCACCAGGGAATGGTAAAATTACTCCACAGAACTGACAAAGTACAACTATGAGCTAAGGAAAGCCAAAAGAAATAGCTTCAGATCGTTCTGTGGAAGTATCTCATCAACCCCAGCTGCTACAAGACTACATAAGGTTCTTGCAAAAGAGAAAACAATGACATCATTAGCACTTCGGTATAATGATGGTAGCTTCACCCTATTGCTTAACACACATTTTCCAGGTAGAGAGAATACCTCTCAAACCAAATACAGAAAATTGGAAGATATCCTCGAACATCTGCTCAGGTAGAAGGATAGATTAGGCGATTAGTTGTTAAAATATGAAGATTACACTTCTACTTTATATTTAGGTCAAGTTATATAAAAAAAAAAACTTTTTTTGTCAGTTCATAAATTAAATGAAAAATCACTTCTCTAAAAAAACTCTGAATAATAAAGGCTTCCTTATAAATTATTAAGCTTGTCTTTTGGTTGAGATATTCAAAATATTATTAGCTGGAAGATCTTGGAACAAAAGGTTATGGGCCCAGTTCACGAAAATACAGCTAAGGGAGAATTTTAAATTTTATAAGAAAATTCATAAAAGAATTTGTACTATCCAATTCTAATTTCAAGTTTATTTAGAGAAAAGAAAGTTCTGGAAGAAAATGGAAATCGATAGGATAAGCATTGAAAAACTCGAGGGTGGTAATAATTGGCTAACATGGAAATTTCAAATGCGTCAAATTTTGGAAGCCAATGAATTATTCGATGTTGTCGATGGGACCATTGAGAAGCCAGTCCAGGGAACTCCAACTTATACGGCTGCAATTGTGGGATGGAAGAAGATAGATGCAAAAGCACGGCGAACAATTTCAACTTCGTGTATGAAGCAACCAATACTTCAGATTATGAATTGTGAAACTGCTAATGATATGTGGACAACGCTCAAGAGCACATATGAGCAAGCATCGAAATCAAATTTATTATTTTTGCAACAAAAATATTATAGTTTTGCGAAGAATCCAGAAGACGATGTTACAACCTTTCTATCGAAGCTGTCAGAAATTGTGCAGCAACTCATTGATCAGAAAGAGAATATATCCGAGTCCATGGTTATGACCAAGATTTTGATGTCATTGCCTGCGGAATATAACCATTTCCACAGTGCATGGGAATCTGCGACTGCAGATAATCAAACAATGGCAAACTTGCGAGCACGATTGATGGCGGAGGAGTTGAGACTGAAACAACAAGGTCAAGTCGAAGAAGTGGAGGCGCTTATAGCTAGATGAACCTTTACGAAGAAAAAGAATTTCAAAAAAGATAATTCGTCAAAACCTAACAGTAAGGTAGGAAACAATGGTGGAAAACAGCAAGGTAAATGTTTCAAATGTGGCCAAGGTGGCCATTGGAAGCGCAACTGTCCAAAAAAGAGCAACTTACACATGAAGCAAGATGATACTTCGTCGATTGACGCTTTCATGTGTCACGGATCAACATCTAATGGAGATAAAGATACTTGGATATTAGATTCAGGTGCAAGCGACCACATGAGCCATAGACGCGAATGGTTTGAAAATTTCATCGAAACAACAACATATGTGACTATAGGAAACGCAAGAAAATACTTGCCCAAGGTACAGGGGACATTAATATTCATGCGTTTAACGGCAATGAATGGATTCGAAAACCCATGATTAATGTTTTGTTTGTTCCTGAAATTCAACTGAATTTATTTTCTTCGGGGAAAGCGATGGACCTAGGCTATCGAATGCAGTCGAATAATAAGCGTTGCGAATTACTAAAGGATGGAAGCATCGTCGCAGTGGGAGTTCGCAGAGAAAAGTTATTCCAGATCTTATTCAAAGTCGAAGAGTCATCACAAGTCCAAGAGTCCATACTAAATGTAGCTTTTAAGAAGACATCACTTCGTTCATGGCACGAAAGATTAGGTCATCAACACATAGCTTATGTAAAGAAGTTCTTAAAGCACCGAAACATCGATTACATAGATGAATACTTTACGTGTGAAGCGTGCGTGTATGGCAAGCATCATAGAGGTCCATTCAAGAGCCGTGAAGAAAAATCGAAGACGTCTGGAGAAATAATTCATTCAGATGTATGCGAACCGTTTCAAGAAAATTCGATTGGAAACTCCAGATATTTTTTGTTATTGAAAGATGATTACTAACATTTTCGTTTTGTTTATTTTATGAAACAAAGGTAGCAAACAATGTCAAGAAATGTATACGAATGATGCAGAAAGAACATGGACACAGCATACGCATTTTCAGATCAGACAACGGCACTGAATTTGTGAATAGAGAATTAAAAATTTTCTTTAATGAGATGGGTATTCAACACCAACGTACAGTGCCATTCACACCTGAACAGAACGGAAGTGCAGAGAGGGATATGCGAACAATCATAGAATCGGCAAGGACCATGCTTCATTCAAAACAGATGCACAAGCGATTTTGGGCCGAAGCAGTAAACACATCGGTTCATGTACTTAATCGAACTGGAACGAGTACTGTTGCAGAAAAATCGCCTTATGAACTGTGGTACAAGAAAGAACCGTAAATTGATCATTTGCACATTTTTAGAACCGAGGTTTTCGTGCATATTCCGAAACAAAAACGACAAAAACTGGATGCAAAAGCCGTTAAATGTGTGTTCGTTGGATATGACACTCAAGCGAAGGGATATAGAGTATGGAATCTTAATTCGAACCGAATTGAAATTGTTCGAGATGTAATATTTTTGCTGGAGAATACCACGATATCTCTTAACGCTGAAGACCCATTGCATAATGAGAATAACATGATAACTCTTAACAATGAAGACTCATTGCCTGATGAAAATTCCTGTGAGTTTGAATTTGAAGAAGAAACACCTGAACAGCATGAAACGCAAGGTGCTTTGTGTGATATCGATAAAAACAACATTGTCAAGCGTCATCTACGAGATCGAAGTGCACTCAACCCAAGGTGTTTATCATATTTCGAGTCAGAAGTTCATACTGCGGTTTTGGCTATCAGTGAAGAACCTAAGACATATGAAGATGCAGTCAAATCAGATGACCATGAACAATGGAAGAGAGCTATGGATGAAGAATACGATTCGCTTATTAAAAGTCGTACATGGATTTTGATAAAGCCATCAGTTGATAAAAAGGTAATTGATAATCGATGGATTTATAAAATCAAGAAGAATCCAAATGGAAGCATTGAAAGATACAAAGCCCGATTAGTGGTACGTGGTTTTACGCAAGAATATGGTATTGACTACCAAGAAACGTTTAGTCCTGTTGTTAAGTTCACTTCGATAAGAGCTATATTGGCGTTGGCAGCATCAAAAGGTATTAAACTAAAGCAATTCGACGTGAAAACAGCTTTTCTAAATGGTGATTTGGAAGAAGATGTCTACATGAGCCAGCCTAAAGGATACGAAGATGGAAGTGGACGAGTTTGCAAGTTATTCAAAAGTCTGTACGGCTTGAAACAAGCGTCACGTTGTTGGAACAAAAATTTTACGTCATTTATCAATAAATTTGGTCTCAAGACCTTACAATCGGATCCATGTGTATTCGTATCCAATGGACAAGATGGTATGCTTGTTCTGGCCATATATGTTGATGACGGTTTGATGGCGGCAGAAAAAGAAGAAGCTATATTGCCAGTGATTGAACATCTACAAATAGAATTCGAGATTAGATTATCCGAGTTAAACCGCTTTCTGGGACTTGAAATAATTCAAGAAGAGGACGGATCAATTCACTTACACCAAAAAGGGTATGGAAAGAAGATTCTTAATTGTTTCAATATGTCAAACTGTAAGGCATTGACAACACCAACGAATTGTGCACAAAATCTGGGCGAATTTGAAGCAGAAAAAGAAGTTGACTTTCCATATCGAGAAGCAATCGGAAGTTTAATGTACTTGGCGGTAGCAACTAGGCAAGACATAAGTTTCGCAGTTGGAAATGTTAGCCGATTTTTGGAAAACCAAGCGGCAGCACATGTAAATGCAGTAAAACGCATTTTCAGATACATTCAAGGTACAATGGATATGGGTATTCATTTCAAAGCTAAAAACGATTTAAATTTCAATGGATACAGTGATGCAGATTATGCTGGAGACATTCAAACAAGAACATCCACATCTGGATACGTTTTCATATTTGGAAACAGTGTAATTAGTTGGAGCTCGGAACGTCAAAAATCAGTGGCCTTATCAACTACAGAAGCCGAGTATATGGCAGCAGCACATGCTGTTAAAGAATTAGTGTGGTTGAAGAATTTGCTGAACGAACTGCTTCAAACAACCATGACAACCTTAATTTTCTATATGGATAACCAGAGTGCAATACGGCTGGTAAAAATTCCGGAGTTCCACAAGAGAACCAAACACATCGATGTAAGATATCACTTCATTCGTGAGAAATATGAAGAAAGAGTTTTCGATCTCTACTATGTACAATCTGATGATCAATTGGCAGACATATTGACTAAAGCTTTGCCTAAAGTAAAGCACCAACATCTCCGAAATTTAATGAATGTTAAATCAATGAAATAATTATAATAATTTTCTTAATTTAATGCTATTCTGATTGTATAATGCTATATAACTTATAACTAAAAGTGGGAGTGTTAAAATATGAAGATTACACTTCTACTTTATATTTAGTTCAAGTTATATAAAAAAAAAAAAAAAAAAAAAACTTTTTTTGTCAGTTCATAAATTAAATGAAAAATCACTTCTCTAAAAAAAACTCTGAATAATAAAGACTTCCTTATAAATTATTAAGCTTGTCTTTTGGTTGAGATATTCAAAATATTATTAGCTGGAAGATCTTGGAACAAAATTAGTACCTTTCAACCTTTCAAATCACCGGGTGTAGATGGTATCTTCCCAGCCCTTCTGCAAAAGGGTAAAGAGAATCTTATGCCTTATCTCATAAACATACTCCGTATTAGCATCGCTCTTGGGTATATACCAAGTCTATGGAGAAGAGCTAAGGTAATATTTATTCCTAAAATCGGAAAAAAATATACAACACATCCAAAATCTTTCAGGCCAATAAGCTTAACAACCTTTATACTGAAAACTTTGGAAAAAATAGTTGACAACTTCAAAAGATCAGAAGTGCTAATAAACAGGCCTCTCAATGTATGCCAACACGCTTCAAGAGCATGCAGATCTACAGAAACCGCCTTGATCGAACTCACTAATAGCTTACAAAAAGCTTTAGATGTAAAGGAAACGGCATCCTAGACATAGAAGGAGCCTTTGACAACACCTCTCATGACGCCGTTAATAAAGCTCTTGTAAGGAAGAATGTACCCATCACCATAATAAGGTGGATTGGTGAAATGCTAGGCACAAGAACGGCATAGGCACAAGCAGGTCCGAATGTACAAAAAATGATCACAACAAGAGGTTGTCTACTGGGAGGGGTACTATCACCCTTGCTGTGGAGTCTTGTAGTGGATGAACTGCTAGAAAACCTTACTACTCAAGGCATACGATGTATCGGTTTCACTGACGATATTGAATTACAGCCTTAGGGAATTTCGAAGAAACTCTTTGTGATATAATACAGAGAGGACTAACAATCACTAAGAAATGTTGTCTTTCTGTAGGATTATCAATCAACCCTACAAAAACGACTATTATACCATTTACTAAGAAAAGGCTTTTACCCCGCATGAAACCTATTCGGTTTGCTGGGGAAGTAATTGAAACAAAGAGTGAGGTCAAATACCTAGGAATAACACTAGATAGTAAAATTATGGGGGTGAAAACCAAACATCCTTAGGTGGATGTAGACCATGATGGTAAGACCCATCATTACCTATGGTTGTATGGCATAAAAGAACAGAATCACTAACAACTAGGAAAGCACTAGAAAAAGTCCAAAGGCTCGCTTGTTTATGTATTACTGGAGCAATGAGAACCTGCCCTACAGCAGTACTGGAGGTTATCCTCCTCCTCTCCTTTATACAACGTCATTCATAGTGTTGCTGAGGGAGCCATTATGAGATTCGCCAAAGCGGGAACTGGGACTGGCAAATGTATAGGTCTTAGGGAAAAGGAAAACATTTTGAAGACAACAGTTACAAACCTTATTGACATCCCGAGAGATTCCGTATTGGGGAATAGGAGTAAATGTGATTAAAAGCAAAATCAAAAAAGAGGAGGCCAAAAAATCCAAATATTGGAAAGAACTCCCCAAGCTAAGACAGGCAAAACTACTGCTACTAAGAAGGCACCTGAATCTTCTTGGCCCGGAAAACAATCCCCTTTGCAGATTCTGCAATACTCAAGAGGAGACGCTGAACCACGTACTAGGACGATGCGATGCACTTATTCATCAAAAAATAAAACACCTGGGAAAATACCAGGTCGAAGAGAGCGAACTACCCTCTCTTAAGATACTCCAAATACTCCGACTTCTCAAAGCAATATATTTGGAGGCGGAGCTTTAAGATGATCAATATCTTCCAGCTCTAGATGGGGGAACAATAGATCTTCAGGTTGCAGTGCATTATACCCTAATATACTATTCATTCAATCATAAGGGTCGGCTGTTTGTTTATAAAAAGAATGATGAAATAGTGAATGACATGAAACATTTGCTTCAGGGAAGTAAATATTTTAGTACCATTTATACTCACTTATCAGTTTTAATATATATCTAAAAAACTCAAGTGAGTTTTTGGAGAGCCTGCCAAGCTATGAAAATTATTTTGAAGCTTATAATGAATTTTGGATTAACAGATTGCAACCAAATCAGAATAAAGAGAAATTTTTGGCATTTTTGCCAAGCCCAAATTCTTGCCCGATAATAGCTAGTCTAATACATAGGTCATTCACAGCAAAAATGAAAAAAAAATGTTCAATTTCTTCGATAAAAATGCCACCCATGGACAGTGCCATACGGAGTAGGTTTTTTACGAATTCTTTCTTATGAACTTTGAAGCCCAAAATTCGTAGTTTTGTTTTCTACGCGAACAGACAAATTTATTCCCTCAACTATTTTGCTTGACAGAAAATCCTATTGATATAAAGAAAAATCTTTTAATTTATTACTGAGAAATTGTAATTGGGTTTTTCTTAATCCAAACTTTTGAGGTTTTCCAAAAATCGATATAAGACGCGAAAGTTATAATATTTTTTAATGGATTTTATAGAGGCAATTAAAAAAAAAAACACAAAAGAAATGGTTAGAGTCTCATGTCACATGTAAAATGACGATCAGGGCTTTTGGATTCAATTAACTATATATGGTTA
Source organism: Epistrophe grossulariae (assembly GCA_929447395.1). NCBI lineage: Eukaryota > Metazoa > Arthropoda > Insecta > Diptera > Syrphidae > Epistrophe > Epistrophe grossulariae. The sequence continues at coordinate 116,893,795 of OV839566.1, forward strand.
CGTATATATATATATGTAGGTCACAAAGTGTTCCAATTGAATTTCATTCAATATAGTCCACTAAACAAAAAAGACAAAATCAATATATTCTTTTGGGTTTTTCTTCTTCGTATATGTATATGGTTACCCCAAGTCTGAAAAGAAAACCAAAATAGCTTTTCGGCGGCGTTCGTTGGATGTTTAGTGCTACTTAAAACGTCTGTTATAACCATATTCATAATCAGTGAGTCAAGGGTATTGGGATTTGGTACGTCAGCTTTTACTTTAAAAGGGATAACTATCTCGCCAGCCAGAAACAATCAAATATGGTTAACTACATACCAAGAGCAACTTTAATTCCATTCTTTGATGTTTCTTTGGTTCCACCTTCCATAGCTTCTTTAATCACCACATCCATTTCGCTTGGATATTGCCGTTCCAAGATTTGAATAATTTTGATAAACCAGTTCATCACATTCGCCTGTGAGGGCATCTCGGAATCCGACTCCAAATCAATGACATCTCCATCTTGTAGTTCTTTTTGCTCTTTAAGCGAGAGTCTTTCTAAGACACATCTAAAAGTTGAAAAAGGCAATGTAAATTTTCTCTAAATAGGTATAAGACAACTGTAATTTTACTTACTTAATAACCTTCCTGGCTGAATGACTTGAAAAATGGACCTCGAACAATAAACTCTCAATGTAACGTTTGCACTGCTCTGAATTGGCCATATCGTTTTGTAAAATGTGAAATGCAGTTCCGATCATAGAAATCGTCAGGTAAATCATTGAAATACCGTCTCTGCTGAGGTTGCTGATTGTATTGTTTAACCATACGTTTCCGATGAACTCTACAAACCCTTTTTCAGTGAATCGAGTTAAGACATCCGCGTGGGTCTTTGCAATCCAATTAAGCAATAACACTGATGCGCTTTGAAGTGCTTTACAATCGACTTTCCAAATATGACAGACAAGAGCATTCAATACCTTGTCATTCAGGTGCGTTTTGTTAACGAGTTGAGTTGTAATCATGAAACTGGCCGAGATAAAATCTATCACTTCGGATTTCATTCCAGTAGTGATGGAGGGTAGAATGGCTGTTACATGCCATTCTTTGATCTGCTCGCAATTCTCAAAGGCTCCAATCACAACAGAGCAATAGAAGTTAATGAGACATTGCAAAGTAGGCGCCCTGCTGCCTAGTTCCTTCGTCGCATCAATAACACTCTTGCATACAAACTGCAGAAAATGTGGTACAGAAGCAGCTCTATTAAAAATTGCACTTTTGGGAAGTGGCACTCCTGGCTTTTGAATCGGTTTAAGCCAGTGCCAAGTATCTGAATCTTCACTTAACCTCAAAATCTGTACACACTTGACAAAGATGTTTGTTTCATGGTAAGGTAGAATGAGAGCGACAAAATCGTTTTTATTGTACTCGTGCACTTGGAATCTTCTGATCAACCATTCAAGGCAAAGGTGTGATGAGCGGAGCATGAAATACGGCGACAAATGATTGAAAAACTTTTTTATATTCCTGTCCAGTTCTTTGTTGAATGATACATCTTCCATTGAACGTTCAACATTAAGTGTGGTTTGCTCGAATAGGGTTTCTTCAAATTGTGCAAAAACATTATTTAAGGCCACTAATTCAGCGAGTCCCTCGCATCCCAAATCGTAAATGCTTTTTCTATCTTTGTTGGCAGCTTCCCTTAGATCGAAGAGAATTGACGCAGTTGTTTTTAGTTCTCCCAAACTTAATGTCTGTGGGACGGCGAGTCTTTTAAGTTGTTGACTTAAGGAAGTCATTTTTTAATTTCTTATTAAATTATTGAATGAAAATAAAATCTGTACAATACACAAGTGATAAAATGTAGTTTTCAATAAAAAAGCAACCATGTGCGTTGAGTTGACAAACTTCATTAACGTCAAATAAATTTTGACATTTTGTTGTGGAATGTGGAAGGTGGAATACCAATTCTGTTTGCAACCCAACCTAAACTGAAGTTCAGGCATTAAGAACACATAACACGGCACCAAGCGGTTAATGGCAGCATTTTATTTTCTTGGTTTAATTTTCGATTCGCTGTGTTACAAAAACAAAACAGGATCGAACTTTGATTTTGAATTTTCACATCCACTTTAAACACATAGCCTTATTACTTAATCTGATAGTTAGAATGCGGTTAATACAAAATAAAACAAATACTTTTTTTTTAATTGAATAATTAAAAAAACACGTAAAATTCATGGATCAATCCAATTTATGTCGAATTCCTTTCAACAAAATAATCGAATTTTTTTCTAAAAGAATCGATTTTTTTTCTGAGCAATTCGAATTTTTTCTGTCAACACAAATCTTGCTAATATAGCAAGATTCAAGAAATTTCTTAAATGTCACATTGAATGCCGCGGTGTTTTAAGAAAGAAAAATTAAATTAAGCTATGCGCAAACCGACACGATGGCGATCGCGAAAACTTTTATCGCGCGATAAAGAGGCGTTCAAAAACCTGCTCACATCAACGCGATATATTGTGTAGCGGTCTAAGTTGTCAGCGAAATTACAAACGTTTAATTTTTGAAGTTTCATGTGAACAAAATCATATCGAAGTCAAAACAAACAACCTTAAAATGCATAAAAAATGTGCTTGAAAATAATTTTCGGGAAAACCGTTATCAACACAGAAAAAAATTATATGGTAGATACAAATTTCTAAAGCTACGCGCAAACCGACGCGATGGCGGTGGCGATCGGGATAACAATGTGGATGCCGCACACGTAAATCAATGGAGGGGCACATATCGACGCGATATGTGGATTGCGTTCACATTCCACTGCTGCGTTCAGTTACGCGACTTTTCTTGAACGCAGCAAGCACCATTTGATCGCTATATCGCCTGAAGAAAAATGACAGTTTAAAAAAGAAAACTTGAAAATGACTTCAAATACTGAAAAATTAATAGAAAAAATTCGGCAGAATTCCATTTTATATGATTTATGACGTGATTTTAACGTTTGTTTGATTTTCGCTGACAATTTAGCACGCTACACAATATAATCGCGTTGATGTGAGCAGGTTTTTGAACGCATCTTTATCGCGCGATAAAAGTTATCGCGATCGCCACCGCCATCGCGTCGGTTTGCGCATAGCTTAACAGTTCCTATTTAAATAAAAAAAATTCAAAAATCGTTTATAGTTTGGCAAAGTTAGAGCCAGTCAAAGGAAAAAAGAATAAAAATCATAAAAACCGTTATAAGTCGAAAACGAAGCGAAAACGAGAAAATTACCTCTTAAGTTTTTCGACTTGGAATGACCTCAGGAACTCATGGTTTTCTTCTGAGGCGGTGATTTCGGGACAGCATGTATATCGCACCCTTAGAATGAAAGTGACCTAACTCAAAATTTTCGTAACTTCTTATTTTTCAATAAACTGACCTTAGAAACCGAAATGAACTCTAAAACCAGGTTGTAAAAAAGATGCCGAATTTTTTAGTTAGATCACTTTCATTCTAAAGGTAGAACTAGAATAGGCGGTTGCTGTCGGAAGCTAGTGTCAAAAGCGAACGAAAAGTTGCTTTCCAAAACGTCAAATTCATAAGTCACCCATAATGCACTTGAGTGGTTGGAAGTGATTTTTTTGATTTTTGAAGCTAGCTGTCAGTCCACGTACGAAAGAGCGGTCGGTGAGCGCTCTCACGTTCGACGGCGAAAGTTAACGAAAACTAAACGAAAAGTTCCAAATCGCAATTATGTGCGCGTGATATGAATTTCTTGTTTTCGCTCGGTTTCGTACGACCACGTACGTTGGCTTCCGCCTATTCTAGTTCTACCTTAAAGGTAGAACTATAGAATAGGCGGTAGCTGTCGGAAGCTAGTGTCAAAAGCGAACGAAAAGTTGCTTTCCAAAACGTCAAATTCATAAGTCACCCATAATGCACTTGAGTGGTTGGAAGTGATTTTTTTGATTTTTGATTTTGATTTTTTGATTTGGGATTTTGATCAAAGTTGACATTACGATGATAGCAAAGTCGAAAAAAGTGGGTCTCGCAATTCTGCCCGGTCTGTCTGTCCTTTCGGCTGTAGCCTAAACGGGTGGGCCGATTTTTTTCAAAGTTGGTACCTAGCGTTTTTTGGGCATTCCCCCACCCATTTTTTTAATTTTTTTGTAAGACCAAAAATAACGGTACTTGTCGTACAATTTTTTTTAGCAAAAAATGAAAACTTTATTTTTCTCAAAAACGTGCCCACTTTTTTTTGTTACAAAGGTCAACAAATGGTACCTCCCTTAGAACCATTTTTTTGATTTTCGATTTTTTCAAAAACAGTTCAACTGATATTGATCAATTTTTTTGATGGAGAATGTTTAAAAGTTTTGTACCTATAGCCTAGTTTACAGGTTTTTTGTTCAAAAGAACTGTATAATCGACTTATACTAAAATTTTCAAACAAATTTTTTTGGATTTATAAAAAAAGTTTCAAAATTTTTTTTTGAGAACGACTAAGTCAATTTTTATTAAACTTGGCACCCAGCATTTTTTAACATTATCTAGCAGATTTTAAATCAAAATTATTCTTATCACCAAAAATAACGGTACCTCCCACAGGCACGGCAGGTAATATGGGTACTGTGGGTAGTAAAACCCACTCTAGATTTTTCGAGTGGGTAAATTACCCACTCGAAATGTCAGTACTTTTCAAAAAAAGCTTAGAAATTTTCAATCTCAAGCCTAGTACGCTGCAGATGCGAAACGAAAAATCCCATACAAAAATAACACAACGAAATCATAAGCGGAAAATTTCGTTCTGCTTTTCGTTTTGCATTACGCTGTTCGTAGAGCCAAATTTATAATTATAGCAGATTATTTGGAGAAGTCTCCGCTCCTTTTTCGCACTGAATTAATTATACAGACTATTTATTGTGTGCGGAAAAATGACATTTGAGTTTTATTTGTGTTTTTTTTTTGTTTATCATTTTCTTACATCATGGGTTTCTCTGATTTTTTGCGTTTATGTTTGATTTTGTTTTTGGAATTAGTGAAACTCTCCAAAGATATTTTCCGTTGTGTTTTCGCAAGCGTTTCGTTGTCTGTTTGAAGATCACAGGAAATTTTCGTTTCGCATCAGCAGCGTACACTAGGCTTCATTAATAAAAAAAAATTAAATAAAAAAAACGACCGACGCACGGCAACACAGGACGATTTTTCGCCGGATGAATTCTGGCTGGCTCTTTATAGTAGCCGTGTTTTTTTTCAAGCCCGGGGGGAATTGAATGAAAGAAACGACGTCGGTGCTAAACAATTAACATGTTAAATGCAACAACAACTAATACTGGAAAATTCTCGGGGTTTAACTTAAGCGCACCGAAAAACTGTGTTACCGGCATGAATTGCATACATGTTATCGATAATTTGTATGAAAACTCCATGTTTTTTACTGTCATGGCGTCGCTAATCCCCGCTGTCGTTTTTTTCAACCAATTCCCCCCGAGCTTGCAAAAAAACACGTCTAGTGTGCATCTTCTTTTTTCGTCTCTCTTTGTAGTAGTACAATTGCAGTGGTCGTAGATGTAGATAAATGATATAACAAGTAAGAAATTTCGATTTTAAATTGCACGTAGTTTATTTTCATATGAATTTCACTTTTCCTTTTTGCTTTTATCTATTCAAATAAAATGTTTATTTCCTTTTTTGGGTTCCGTACCCAAAAGGTTAAACCTATACTAATAAAATAAATTTTTAAGGGGGCCCCCATACAACAAACGTGATTTTTTTGCCGTTTTTATAGATAATGGTACGGAACCCTTCGTGCGCGAGTCCGACTCACACTTGACCGTTTTTTTTTTCATTTACGTCACTTTATTTGACAACTATTTCCCTATTTTTTTAACTCTATAACCTACATCTATATGATCTATCAACTTAAATTGGTTACGAAATATGAGAAGGACCCAACTTTTGAATACTTTTTTATTGTATTATTTTGTTTATATGAGAAATGTGTTTAATACTATGGTAGATATGTATAAGAAACCATAACAAAACACCGAAAGATTTTTACAGAAAATCATTTTTTCAAATATTTGACCAATTATTTTCATCACTAAATGCAAGATTCATATAGATGATTCTTCTCGTTTCTTCAAACTACTGGAACTATTCGCTGTAGGTCAAAAAGTTCTACAAAAATGGCTTTGATAAATAAAGACTTATTAGCGATAGGGACGTATTCCTACAGCTTTTGAAAAGACATTCGAGCAAGCAAAAAATTTGAGAGAAGTAGTTGATTTTTAGCAAAAATACGCCTGGAGTGAGCGATTATTCCCGAGTTTGTACGATTCGTCCGGTTGCTAATCACAATCCTAGGATCATCTTGCTCAAATGAACGAAGTTTCACCGTTCTTCGTCGTTTAAAATATTACCTTAGGTCAACAATGCTGCAGGATCCGCTCAATAATATTGCTATTTCCATGTTTATTCCGACCACATGGAAAATCTAAATTTGGATGAATTATTAAATAAATTTATTTTAAAATACTCCAAACGAAGTGCGGTTTTCGCATTAAAATCTAGTGTTTCATCAAAACAATAAATAAAAAACTTAAAATGAAAAAATGTTATGACTTTTTTTGTATCAGTGAATTTAAGCTTTTACATCTTGCACCAACTACCCACTTGGGCTGAAGCTGTTCTGCCTTCCATACAAATGTTTAAAAACCGGTATTGAAAATCTCATTTTTCTCAAAAACGGCTTCTATGATTTTGATTAAAATTTGTGTGTATCTCTCATAGAACCATGTTTTTGATTTTCGACTATCTAATTATCAGTTGAACTGATTTTAATGAATTTGTTTACACAAAAGCTTCAAATAAGTTCTAATAATATTGCATACCAAAATTTTCAATAAAACAAATTATTGATTAAAAAAAAAAAATTTAAAAATGATTTTTTGAAAGTTTATAATTCGAAAATGGGTAGGATATTTTTTTTAATTAATATTTAATTCCGCATTAATAAAAGTTAAAAAATTGCGCACCATTTTTTGTTGTTGTTAAACTTTTCAAAAAAACCGTTCCATAGATTTTCAATAGTTTTTTCTAATAAATTGAGATTTCCTTAAGAAATCGGATGATGTGCATCGCATTGGTGTCACAACAATTTCAGAGGTTGTATAATCAATTTATGTTTAATTACATATTTTTTTTTTACAATTTTTCGGTCTAAACTGTAAGTTCCATTCATATTTGCTACACGGTGCTATATTGATCATAAATAATGTTCATAAACTCGCATAATACTACCTTAAACTTAACTACGTTTTAAGCAGGTGGTATACAATATAGGCTCCCATAAGTAATTTATTTTTTATAAGATAAATATAGTTTTTGAAATATTAGAACATTAAAAACACAGTGTGATGGCCAGGGCCGGCCCCAGCCAAGCATGCGCCCTGTGCAAGATTTGTATTTAGAAAGCGCCTCTTTCTTATATTTGCACACATACATACATCCATACACTGATACACATGCATAGTTTGCGTCTTAGAGACGCATTTTGGAGTTGAGGTGACTTGAACTTTTAATTGAATCTAAGGGCACGGTAGTGCCCAGCCAAGTTCTGGCACTACACCCTTTTTACAGAAACAAACTCAGGCGATTTTCGAACGCCCTCTAATTTCAGTACCAACAAAGTCAGGAACTTCAAATTCGGAATATTTGGTTGCCTAGCCAAGCACAAGCACCACACCAAATTTCATCTCCTTAGTTTAGGTGGTTTCCGAGATATAAGACGTCAAACATCGCGAAAACCGTAACTGACTGACTGACTCACTCACTGACAGATGTCGACGATTCCCGACACCGCAGAATCTCTCAACTTTAGGTCTTGTGGTGCAGACAAAGGAAAAAATCTAAAATTTGAGGTTTTCCCTTCAGGGGACGTGGTATCCGCCCAATTTCTCGGAATTGTTATAAACTATATGGAACACTTCCGATTGTTGTAGAATGATGAAATTTGGCAGAGCGGTAGGGCTTTAAGTTTATATAAAAGAAAAATTTTAATATTTGAGGTTTCCATTCAGGGGGCGTGGTATCCGCCTTCTTTCTCAGAATTGCAATCAATTAAATGGAGCATTTCCGATTGTTGTAAAATGATAAAATTTGGTAGAGCGATAGGGCTTGAAATTCATACAAAGAAAAAAATAGAATATTTGAGGTTTTCCATTCAGGAGCCGTGGTATCCACCCACTTTCTCAGAATTGTTATCAAGGATCACTTCCGATTGCTGTAGAATGATGAAATTGGGTAGAGCGGTAGGGCTTGAAGTGCATAAAAAGAAAAAAAAATTATATTTTAGGTTTTTCATTCATGGGGCGTGGTATCCGCCTACTTTCTCAAAACTGCGGTCAGTTAAATGGAGCACTTCTGATTGCTGTAGAATGATGGAATTTGATAGAGCAGTAGGGCTTAAAGTGCATACAAAGAAAAAAATAGAATACTTGAAGTTTTCTGTTCAGGAGGCGTGGCATCCGCCCACTTCCACAGAATTGTTATCAATTATATAAAGCACTTTTGATTGTTGTAGAATGATATTAGTAGGTATCTTACGAGGTTTTTACCTGACAACAAATAAATATCTTTGCAAAAAGGAGGAAGGAAAACATAAATTTAAAAAAAAACAGCCAAGTTCTTTTATATAAAAATCTGTATGGGTAACAACTCAGTCGTGAAAAGTAGTGAGATCTAAAAGTATGCCAAGTTCTAACTTTATGAAACTAACTTATTGAAACAACACCAAGTTATGAGAGAAATTTATTATTTAATGATTACTGACTAAAATTTGGGGGTTCAGTTGGCAAGTTTTCTTTTTACTACGCACAATTCAAAACGTTTTGAAAACTTGACAATGTGAACCGCGCAAAATGTAAAGCTAAGTACATACAATATTGTCAGATCTTACAATATTGTCAGATCTGTCAGTAAAAAAAGTGTCCCATATGTCCACTGATCTCTATAATAGACTGGATAGTGTATCCATATAAAAAATTTACCCGATTTGCCATTCCAGCATAGTTGAGGTACATTAGAAATGAAAAAAGCATTTATGTATTTTAAAACTTTGAATAAATTCTTTTTTAAATTTGCTCTTCTTCACATACAAATCTGGAAAGCCTACGAACAGGGTGGGCCGAATTAACTACACTACATTTTCTACATCATTAACTACGCGTTAATTTAATAAACTACACTTCTTATTTTCTACAAATTGTTACGTTTTCATATACATACAAAGTAAATTTAGAGAAATAATAAAATTGCAATAATAATTTGAACATTTTAACTCAAAATTCGAGCTTCAAAGTTACAACACACAGATAATTTGATATTTAAAACTAAGTTTGCTACAATTTGTTTCATTAACTAACATTTCCCTGCCTACGAACACTTCTCCTCTTTTTGGTGTCCGTTTTATCATCTTCTTCGTATTGTGTTTCCTCAGACCAGTAAGAACATAGCATGAACGCAATAATTTTGTCTATTCCCTTGACGTTTCGTCTTCTTTCTCTACTCGGCGTTACACTTTTTTGAAATTCTGTTGATTTTTTCACATTGTTAGTAGGTATGCCTCCGCTTAAACATTTCTAATGTTAAAACTTGACTCCTTTTGAAGAATTTTCGAACAGTGGCAAGGTACATTCCTTGCGTTCGGTATATTATCAGATAGGCTATCCACGCATCCAAAAATTTTCAGATACGTTGGGTTGTTGTTGCATCACCTGTTTTGTCACCAGGGATTACAACAACACAAACCTATCCGGATAGCTTTGGATTGAATCACGAACGTGGCCATTTACTTTTTCAACTGTTCTAGAGTATAACAGTATAACAAAACATAAATGACAAATTTATCTCATAACCTTAAAATTTATTTGTGTATTGTGTTGCAGTACAATACAACTTTTCAGCTTGACCGCGAAAATTTTCTAAATATGTAATCATAAAATACTTTATTTTTGTTTGCTCAAAGTTAAGTGTATACGTAACAAAAAGAAAAACAAATCAATTTGAGAAACTAGATATTCGATTTCAATAGCTAGTGCTGCCGGAACACGTTGCTCCGCCCTCGTCGTATCGGCTACCGCCCAGTGTTTATGTGCGTTAAGTTTACTCGTACGGGCTCTAAACTCTTTTACTAGTTCCCTAAGATTTGGCAGCCGCGCTACGTACCCGAGTGCATTCATTAACCTCACCTAGGCTTCAAGAAATTTTGATAAAAAAAATCAATCAGACCAGCCACACGCCTGAATCTAATTCAGACGACAAAAATGCCAGGCGCTGGCACATTCAAGTTATTCATGGGGAATTTTGACGAGAAGATTCAAGCTGGCGAGTTGCGTCCGCTGTTCGAGAAATACGGTTCTGTCGTCGAATGCGATGTCTTGAAGAATTATGGGTTCGTGCATATGGAATCCGAGCAACAGTTACGTCTTGCACAACAATCCGATCAAAGTTGAAGCGGCAAAGAGCCATCGTGCCCCCAACACGCCGACAACAAAGAACTTTATTGGCAATCTGATGGACAAGACCCGAGCATCGGAGGTGCGAGAATTATTTGAGAAATATGGTACGGTCGTGGAGTTTCATTGAACTATGGTATTTCCGGCATTTTTGAGTTGTAAATCAAATGCCGAAATTACTTTTATATGGATATTTTTTTCGAATCTTCGTTCGATTTGAAAATGATTTTCGGAAACACTCAGGGGACTTCAAATGAAACTTAGAACCATTTCAACCATCTTTATAAAGCTAGCGGTTTGGAAACGACAGCGTGGTATATCTAACAATTTGAAGAAATTTCTTTAAAGTAATAGAAATTTCTTGAAATTGTTAGATATACAACGCTGTCATTTCCAAACTACCTGCTTTATTTGGATTTTTGGAACTGTTCTGAGTTTCATTTGAAGTCCCCTAAGTGTATCTTAAAAACATTTTCAAATAGAACAAAATATTCCAAAAAATATCCATATAAAAGTATTTTCCGGCATTTTTCAGTTTAAAAACTCACAATTAACATAACGTCTGAAATATTTACGTCCAAACAAGTGATATCTGCTGATAACAAAAATCAAAGAGATAATGTTAAGAAAACAGTGAAAAATGTATCTATCTTTTTTTATAATTTTATCACATTTAACAAAAAAACATTTTAATTACCCTTGTGCAGAACTCCGATTCATTGAAATCGAAATTGTTGTTTGAACAGGATTATGAGAAGTATTTTCGACGTTTCGATGACAGCCATGATGTTTTTGAGAGGCGTTATCAGAGCTCACGTATGCGTGACTTCTCTCCACCACCGCTATCACGAAGCGAACCAATTCCATTGCCGCTAACATTGAGTGGCACTTTGAGAGGAAGCAGCATATTTCGTGGTTACGATTCGATGTTCAGCCGCAGATTACCACCACCACCAATTAGAAGCAGCAAAGGATTAGGTCGTTATGGGTAAGTGATGAGATGCTTTCAAGAATTTCATTTATGATTGCTGTTTTTATTTATATTTTGCAGAAGCTATGAAAACTAGTAGAGATTCATTAGACGATTTCATGTGGTCACGTGGAATTAAAGGTCCGTCACCTCCTGGATACAGGATATGCACCGTATACTGAGACGAATTTTATTCAGAGGTCGACTGTGCAGCAAGTGGGGAATTTCGAAATTGGCCACTACCGTACAGCACCATTAAGAACACCTAGTCGCACTCAAAAACTTCTTAATATCGGACTGTGTATATTTACGGAGACAACAAAAATATAAAGAAGACGCATCAAAATTAATCTTAAAAGAATAATAGTAAAAATACAAAATGTTATTTTTATTTAGTATTAATGGTTGAAAAAAAAAATCAATTTTCCAAAACAAATCAAAACAACAATACCACTCGTAACAAATTTTTACATGTTAAAGTATTCAAAATTATCTTTTAGAAAAATGTATTAGTTTTTTTAAGGGTGTATAAATACTAGTTTCCTGACCCTTATGGTCGTGTTGTTCTCTGAGATCCTGCCATGATTTCTAAAGTTAATTTTTTTCACATTTGTTTCTTTTTCTTATTAAAAAATTTAAAATTTTTCCTTAAAATGTTACATTGGATACAAAAAAATAAATGTAATTGTACTATGTTTACACGAAAAATGTATTTATAATATGCAAATATATAATAATATATAATACAAAGAAATATTATTAATTGTGTGTGTATTTTTCAGATTATTATTGTACCAATACCACCGTCCACCATGGACACATTTGTTGATTCCTCTTGATTTACCATTCAAAAAAATTAACTTTTGGAATATGCAAATTGGAACCTGTATGCGAATTTTAAGAGTGCTTTCTTTCATTAATACTTTTGAGTAAAATATTTTAATGCTACTTATAACATCAGAAGTTGTAATGAGAAAAAGCACTCTTAAAATACGCATACAGGTTCCACTATGCGCGTTCCAAAAGTAAATTTTTTTTAATGGTGATTCTTTTTCAACAAATTTTGATACTCGTTTCTAAAGCATCAATTGCTGAAAAGGTACCAACCATTGCTGTACGACTAACCGTTGGTCAGATATATAATTTTTAGGAAAAAGAAAATTTACCAATTAGTAATTAAAACTAGAATAGCCAATTAGCCGAAATTATTATTATTATTTATATGAAAGATAATCGTACACTTCCAATTTAAGTTATTATTTATTAGGTAGGTACATAACATTAATATTAAAAAGTATTACTAAAAAAATGTAACATATTTTTACAAAACTATATTTAGTCTTCTGGCCTTCTTAGCTGCAAATACATTTAATAAGTTTTGTGCGGTCTCAAAAATTACTTTGAATTCCGTGTCGATATTTTCTCGAATTCCTTGGAACGTGTTTGATATTAGTTCCACATGCTCCAATCCAGATACTAAGTCGCATGAAGGGGATTGTATGATCTTACAAAGTGGCAATGTATTCGTAAACAAAACGCACAAACTTACTGCAAAATCACTGGATAAAATAGATTTTAAAAAGCAGCTTGCCTTCGATGAAGTTTCAGAGTCCTTATCACTACACAACTCTTCCAAAGCATACATTAAGCTATGCGCAAACCGACACGATGGCGGTGGCGATTGCGATAACTTTTATCGCGCGATAAAGATGCGTTCAAAAACCCATCATGGTTTTCCACCCAGCGAGTTTCACAGTCACACATTGCAGTTAAATTTTTCCAGTTATTTTGCGGATAATTCTGTTACATGAATTCTTGCAACAAATGTTTGCGCTTTGCCGATAATTTAAAAAAATTTCCAACGGATTTTATGATACCAATAGTATTGCGAATAGGCTGAGTTTGGCCCAAGGACAATGCACGTATAAGACTTCTGGATGAGACTAGCGTACTACAGCTTGTACTCCGTTAAAACTGCCACTCGTAGCAGAAGCACCATCGTACCCTTGTCCAATCAAATAGCTGCAATTTATGCCCATTGGTTTGAAGTGCAGAGTAGTGATGGGCGCATTCGAATGATTTTCTCGATTATAATCGATTCAAGCAACATCTCGAGATGTCTCGATTCTTCACTTGAATCATTCGAATGATTTACCATACCGATTATACCTACCCACTTACTATTCTTACTTGTAAGTTGTAATCGTAAGCGCAGTGAGTGAGAAGAGAACTCGAACTCGGAACTCGAGAACTCGAGAAATGAGAACGAAATACAAGCAAGAGAAAGATAAATAGAAAAAATCGAAAACTCCAGAGTCGAAACGTTGATTGTTTGTGTAGTTTACGTCATTCGTGTATTCAACCACTTGAGTCAACGCAGTGAGAAGTAAGTAGAAAAAACGAAATAAACGGCAATACATTTTTCCGAAGCAGAAAATAAATTTTTCGTATTATTTCAGAGGTTTTTTAATCCATCGTCATCGTAGCCTTCCTTTGATGGAATTTGACAATTGATGGCTTCACAGATAGGTAATACACTATACTTTGAGGCATAGATAATATTTCGATCCAAATCTCAACAGATTGCCCTAAAAAAGCATTTTTCCGGAGCAGAAAAAAAAATCCAATTTTTTTCGTATTTTTTAGACGTTTTTTAATCCATCGTCATCGTAGCCATCCTTTGGTGGAATTTGACAACTGATGGCTAGACAGATAGGTAATACCCTATACTTTGAGGTATAGATAATATTTCGATCCAAATCTCAACAGATTGCCCTAAAAAAGCATTTTTCCGGAGCAGAAAAAAAAACTCGATTTTTTTCGTATTATTTCAGAGGTTTTTTAATCCATCGTCATCGTAGCCTTCCTTTGATGGAATTTGACAATTGATGGCTTCACAGATAGGTAATACACTATACTTTGAGGCATAGATAATATTTCGATCCAAATCTCAACAGATTGCCCTAAAAAAGCATTTTTCCGGAGCAGAAAAAAAAATCCAATTTTTTTCGTATTTTTTAGACGTTTTTTAATCCATCGTCATCGTAGCCATCCTTTGGTGGAATTTGACAATTGATGGCTTGACAGATAGATAATACCCTATACTTTGAGGTATAGATAATATTTCGATCCAAATCTCAACAGATTGCCCTAAAAAAGCATTTTTCCGGAGCAGAAAAAAAAACTCGATTTTTTTCGTATTTTGTAGAGGTTTTTTAATCCATCGTCATCGTAGGCATCCTTCGATGGAATTTGACAGTTGATGGCTTGGCAGATAGGTGATGATCTATATACTTTGAGGCATGGATAATATTTCGATCCAAATCTCAACAGATTGCCCTAAAAAAGCATTTTTCCGGAGCAGAAAAAAAAATCCAATTTTTTTCGTATTTTTTAGACGTTTTTTAATCCATCGTCATCGTAGGAATTTGACAATTGATGGCTTGACAGATAGGTAATACCCTATACTTTGAGGTATAGATAATATTTCGATCCAAATCTCAACAGAATGCCCTAAAAAAGCATTTTTCCGGAGCAGAAAAAAAACTCGATTTTTTTCGTATTTTGTAGAGGTTTTTTTAATCCATCGTCATCGTAGCCATCCTTCGATGGAATTCTACAATTGATGGCTTGACAGATAGGTAATAACCTATACTTTGAAACATAAAGAAAAAAATTCTAAATTTTTCGTATTTTCCAGAAGTTTTTTTAATTTATCGCCTTCGTAGCCATCCTGTGATGGAATTCGACAGATAGGGGACAAATTATATTTTGAAGCATAGAGAACATTTCGTTCCAAATGAACTGCAATAAAAAAGCAAACAAGGGAAATAAATTTTATATTACCTTTGCAAAAATCCAAAATTTAATTTTTAAAATGTAGATTGTATTGAACAAATTTTTTTTTATCGAACAAAGCGAATCTACATATTAAATTTTAAAGGTTTATTATTCCAATTTTGTACTATTTCATATCTCGAATGATCATTCGATTATTGGAATCACTCGAATACTAATGTCTCGATTACTCAAATCATTCGATTATGCCCATCACTAGCAGAGAGAATTGTTCGCGCTAAATATTTTCCCGTAGTGTTTTCTACATGAATAAATGTCAAAGTCTTCACGTAAGATAAAAATATCGTCTTTATAATCGGCGTATCGAACACAAATTAACATCTGCTCCTTACGTGAAATGTCAGTTGTTTCATCAGCTAGAACAGCGAAACACTCTGCAGAATTTATAGCTTGAAAATATTTAGAGTTTTTGTGCTGGTTTTTCGATTTTTACCGTGTACGTGGTGAAATGCCACACTGTTGTGATGACAACTGTGTGCACTCTTGTATAATGTGCATGGTCCGTGTGAACTTACAATTTTGTGTGACAATATTGCCAGAAATGTCATTGTCAGCCATTGTCAGACTGCGATCTGACAATAAATTTGTCACACAATTGAACACACAATTTTTATTAGGCATGTTCAGGAAAATAATGTCGAATTCCTTTCAAAAAAAGAATCGAATTTTTTTCCAAAAGAATCGAATTTTTTCTGTCAAAACGAATCTTGCTACACTAGAAAAATTCGTTTTGACAGAAAAAATTCGATTCTTTTGGAAAAAAATTCCATTCTTTTGGAAAAAAATTCAATTTTTTTTTTGAAAGGAATTCGACATAAGATCTCAGAGACCTCAGCAATCTCAGTTACCTGAACAGGATTCCACAGAAAAAGGCTGAGACTGAATTTTTTGTCGCAGTTGATCAATTTATAAAAAAGAGATGGAGAGTACTTCTAAAGGAGAAATTTTGTTCAGGTTTCTCCTTCTCCTCACTAAAGCTGACAGTAGTTTGCTCAGTGAGATCTCAGATGCGTGAACTGGCTAATTGTCATACAATAAATATATCTGCGCGGACGAAAAATTGAAGTTGTTTTAATGTTTTCTATATTATTCGTGTTTTTTGTTATACCTACCGAATTATGATAATGGAAAAGACGGCAGAATTATCTATCTAAAAAATGTTCTGAAGTGATAAAGGATGCACCTTCACAGTCACCAAACCCACCATCTCCCCAAAAAAAGAAGTCATATCGTAAGAAAGTGGAGAGTGAATGGCAATTGCAATATTTTCAATTTTTATTAAAAATTATTTTCACGAAAATTTCCGCACCGACCACTACGAATAATGTCTGACAATGTCTTTCAATAGATCGACCAATTTTTCGTAAACAAATATCTGCCAACCGTGTGAACTGACAATATTTTCAGAAACGTCATTGTCAGAGAATTGTCAGTTAACCATCTGACAATAGATTTATTCGTTAAGCCCTGAAGTCACCCTGGGGCCTGGGGTCACCCTAAAGCGTTTTTTGACAAACCTGAACTTACCCTGACAGTAAAATTCTATGTTTTTTGAGACCAAGGGTCGCCCTGAAGTAGGCCTAGGTTTTTTGCTGTGGCGAGTTGAGGTAACGAATAATCTGCCAGAGTGACATGAGCTATGAGTTATGGATTCAATTGCTGCAGGTAATTGATTATTTTTGAAATAGAAATAAAAATAAAAATTGAATAATAATAAATAGAAATAGTTGTTTTAAATCATTTTTAAAACTAATTTAAAACAAATTTTTCGTTTTAAGTATTGAGTACAAAACTTCGTTTTCTGCGTTGAATTTCAACAACACAATTTAATGCCCTATGGTGTTTTTTGAAAAACGAAAAACTCAGGTTATTTTGACAATTCTTGGGGTTGTCAAGAAAACCTGGGTCAACCCTGGGTAAAGTTCAACAAGAAGACTTTAGGACAAAATCTGCTAACCGTATGAACAGACAATTTTTCATTACAAGGTATTTAGATATTGTCAGCTCATTGGCAGCTATTGTCAGAGGATTGAAAAATCTGACCTAAAAGCCCTTCCACACTATCCCACTGAGTATATTAATACAAAGTGGAAAAGAATTCCATGCTACTGCCAAATTTGTGAGAGATAAATTTCTTTTCATTTTTTTACCACACACAACAGTTTAATTTAACCTCAATATAAATGTGATGAAATGTGTGACAGAATTAGAACCATTTCTAAAAATTCTCATGTATTAACACATGTCAAATCGTGTAGGCTGGGAATATCATATTTTGTTTCCACACTATTATACATGATTTGTTTCACACTTTTTTGACATGTATTAATACTCAGTGGGATAGTGTGGAAGGGCATTTAGGTTTGTTCGTGTGCTTCTCGGACTAAATCTGGCAATCTGTCAAATTTGGAGGATTGGGGATAAAATTCTCTCCTAAAGGAGTAAAGTACACGACCGCCTTGAACCAAAAGTAAACAAAAGCAAAAAAGTAAACAAAGCGACAATATGTAAATTTCCATTATAATTTCACATTCTTTATTAAATTTGATGATGAACAAATTAAAATTAACATTGTAAATATTTACAAATGGAAAATACATACCAAACAGGAACATCACGTAATTTTTTTCATTAATCCCAAATTCTATGAAGAAATCATAACTAAAAAAGAACAGAATTAAGAATAAACACTGAACACTTCACAAACAAAGTTTTTTAAATTACCTAAATATTTTACTTATTAATTTTTTATCAAACATTTCACTTCTATTATTTAAATATTTCATTTTTGTAAATGGACAAATAAAAAAAAACTTCTAGCAAGAAAGATAAACAAAAAGTAAACAAAAGCTATTTTGTATTTTTTGTTGTTCTTTGTCATTCAGACTGTTTTCTGACAGAAAACAGAACTTACCAGTTTCTGCCCGAAGAAATTTCTAGGGTAAAAACTGGCAGGAAGGGTTCGAAATTATTTTCTCTCTCATGAGCGCTCTCTTCTGCCAGAAACTTCCCAAATTTGCGTACGCGAACAACTTCGGATTAAATCTGGTAGAAAATGGTAGTTTTGGTTAGTTTCTGGCGTGTAAGCAAACGGACCTAATATTGTAAGATCTGACAATTGTCTGTACTAAGCTTTAAGCTAAGTACAGACGATTGTCAGATCTTACAATATTGGCAGATCTGTCAGTGAAAAAACTGTTCCAAATGTCTTACAATCGTCTGAACACACAATTTTGTCTGACAATATTGCCATTGTCAGACGACAATCTGACAAAAAATTGTCAGGTATCTTACAATCGTCTGAACACACAATTTTTATCATTGTCAGTCGTTTAGGACATTGTCAGACTCATTGGTCATTGTCAGATGTTTTAATTAAAAACATCTTACAATTGCTGACAATTTCTTCATTGTTCGAAATGTCAATGAGTTGGTTAAAGAGAGATAAAAAATAGCTGACAATCAAATTGGGAAGAAATCTACCAACCGTGTGAACGGACAATTTTTCATTGTAAGAAATATGTTAATTTTCAGCTAATTGTTAGCTATTGTCAGACCATTGACAGTTCTGACAACATTGTAAGATCTGACAATCGTCTGTACTTAGCTTTAGTTTAGACACCACCTAAAAAACTGTAGGTACACCTACTCCTTATCTGGTAACTCGATGAGGGTAGGTCCTTCTATGGCGGGATTTTAGTAGAAACGAAAAATAACTGGGCACTTATACTATTGTTTGCAAGCAAGAATCAGTATAGAACAAGTTAAAAAACCGAGGGCCAGTTTCACAGTGAACACTTAACAAAATAAGTGGCACTTAATTTTCCCATTTTGGCACTTAAGGCGCAGTTTTACTACCTGAGTAAGTGGAACTTAAGTGGCTAACATCGGAGACTTAAGTGTCACTTATTCCGATAAGTTTACACTGTGAAATTGGGAATTAGTTTTCCATATTCGGCACTTAAGTGACACTTACTTCACTGTGAAACTGGCCCCGAGTCTTTTTTCTTATATACCTATATATGTCCAATCTTTGGTAAGTTGTTATACATAGGTATAATAGGTACTGTTTTTGCGTACATTAAAGAGAATGTTGAACATCATCGTTATTTTATAAAACTTTGCTTCCTTACAGGTATTTTAAATTATATCACTGCATTTGATCTATGGCCCTTAATTAAGCATTCCAAACTTCCTCCGAACTCCAAAGTTATCTCTGATTTTATATTAAGGTATACTTAACTATACATACGTTTTGTGCAAGAGAAAAGCTATAATTGGAATATACAAAAATATTTGAAGCAAGATAAAACTACCCTTTAGTTTTTTTCATTTGGCCTTGACATCTCCAGGTATTATAATATATTTCTTCTAAAAAGCCTTCCAAAACCCACTCGCTATTCAGTTTCCGCCTTTCTATAAGAACGTTTATATTCTCAGAAATTTTATTTATAGTATTTCGAATTCACAATCTCTGGTATGTATTATTTGCACCGGGGGTGATTTAATGAAACTTAAGGGTTGAAATAAATTACTTATAATAACTGCCAACAATTAAACAGATTCTAGTAATTAATTACAGCTATTGGTTGAAAAGGACGACATTATAAATTGTAAGCAGGCATAAAGAATGTTAATACGGCTTCCTTGTATATATTCGAATGTATGTATGTTTCCGTGACTGTCTATAACAACGTCTCCGGATATGTTGTTCTAAAGGAACCATTTAGAAAACAATTAATCCTTTTCATTTCAAAATAAGGTATAACACGGTGTTTTGATTGACGCAATACTTGGTGGAAGTATTAAGTATAAGTGGTATCGAACTTAAGAAAAAAGAACATTTCTTTAAAATAGAATCATGTGCTTGTTGCAACAGTAAAAAAAAATAATTGTACCAGTGGTTTTGCTTTGTAAGAAACCTTTAGGTCTGTTCAATTAGTTTCTAAAGTTGCCAATATTTACTTCGGACTAAAATGGGTAGAAATTGTCAGTTTTGTGAAGAGAAGCAGGTAGTGTTTGCTATTATCCGTTTTACCATTTGACGTGAAGGGCTACCTAATGATTCATGGAAATAAGAAATATTCGAGATTTGTAAATTTGGGAAGCGCAATATTGTTCAGAGAAACCATAAATAAATTATTTTTTAAAACAAGACAAATTATTCATGCTTCATTAATCGTGATTCATTTAAAGGTACTTTTTAATTTCAGTAAAAAAACTCGAAGTCGTTCTTCTTCAAAAATACAGCTGGATAATTCTGTAAAAATCACCAAACGACTATTTAAACTTTTTCGCATCATTCTGAGTGTCTTTCTGTATTCATTCGGAAGATTCAGATTACTCGTAAATCCTTTTTCCATTTTTTTTTCATATTTCATAACGAAATGCTTTTTTAGTAATCCACTTATGAGGTTTAGTCTGTAGGTACACAAATTCAAAATCAAACAAATCCAAAACAAACTTCAAAAGATGGATAAGTATAGTCACAAACCAATATATCTACCTACCTAACATTTTTTTCTAGTATACGTTCCTGTCCGTTTTCATCCTGTTTCTATTTACTTTGTGTTTTGTTCGCTATTTTTCCCGTAATCTTTGTCTAATTATATATGAAATTCAATCGCAACATTTTTTCTCCGCGAGGTTTTATGCCAAAAAAAAATAATTGTTACAATGCACTACGGGGGACCCAACTTCCCTTAATTGTAAGCGCTACTTTCCACCACCCCCTAGGTGTAGGCACAAGTTTTTCTATCGTCTTAAATGTTAAACTAACATATGCAATTGGTTTCATGACCACGCATCTTATACAAATTTTGTGTGTTTCTTGCAACTTTAGGCCCTTGGCACCAGTACTTCCCACAATCCCACCACTGTAATCAGTGCTTTTTTGTCATTCGGGGGATGCCATCAAAAGTTTAGGCTAGGTTTCTAGAGTACGCATCTTTGACAAATTTCCGGTTTTTTTTGCAACTTCAAAACTTCACAGTTAATCAACCCACCACGGGTGCAGCAGTCGGTTTCCTGTTTGCGGGCACCTAAATTACACAAAAAACATCATGACTACGCAAATCTAACACTTTTTAATGTCGCCAACTCCCGGAATCCGGACTCCATTCTTGATATTGTTGATATCTACACCTTTTCTCTTTTCCATTTATTATTTTCGTTATCCGAAATAAATAAAGAAACATACACTCTATGTGTTATGTTTGTTTAATTTTTTGCACGAACTGTCAATGGTTTAGACGTGTTCACATAGAGTTTCTTAAGAAAATAGTTTTATTATGGTACTAGAAAATTGGTAAGCAGGATCTTGCTTATTTCTTAGCATCACGCTAAAATTTTGCGCTATTACCTGTCTATAAATCAAAACCTTTATAACAAATGTTCTAATGCATTAGAAAACGGAAGTGAAGTTGACTGCGATGTACACAGATTTTTCTAAGGCATTCGATCAATTAAGTCACAACATTATATATTGTTTATAAACTAATAGCTTTCGGTTTTCCACCTTTTTTATAGCATGGATAAAATCTTATCTGGAAAACAGATCCTACCAAATATAATTCCGAAATTCCCTCCCAAACCCCTTTACTGCTCACTCAGGTGTTCCTCAAGGAAGCCATCTGGGACCATTTTTATTCATTCTAGATATAAATGATGTAATATCATGTATACGTTCAAGTGAAATTCTCATATTTGATGATGATATGAAGATTTTTAAAACAATAATGCGAGAAAAATATTGACACAGCAAACTTTGACAGCAACGAAAACTTTGACATCAAAAGTGAAATAGATTTAAACGTGAACAGCGCTTTTGACAGCATAAAAACAAATATAAAATGCATATAAATAACAAACATTTTCATTTTTTGAGTGTTGATAAACCTGAGAAACTTCGCCTTAAAGTTGGCGGCATTTATTTATTTAACTTTATTTATTTAACTCAGCTAAGAACTAGCTTTACAAAGAATTTACAAATACAGATTATGAATAGTTGGTAAAAAAAGTTAACTTGAATTTACTCGATAAATTTATTCTTTGGTCAAACAAATTGATATATTTATCATTGAAATAATTAAATAATTTAAACATTCAATTTAATGGAGAAAATTGTTCATAGTTGGTCCGATAGTTTGAGATATGTATGCAATCGGTCAAATTCCTCAGGTTTCTTTGGGGAACATTAAAGTTTATACGAGACAGAAGGTGCAAAGAGTCTATATTTCCATTTATTAATTTAAAAATGAAGACAAAACATAAATAAGAACGTCTGCTCTCAAGACTCGGCATATCAATAAGTTTAAGTGGAAGATCGTAGGGATTATTCCATCCTAACCCCCTAAGTGCAAATCTCAGGAACCTTTTTTGGACCTGCTCTAGCCTGGCTTTATGGCAGGCATAATTGGTTGCCCAGACCTGACTTGCGTATTCTAGAATTCGTCGAACTAATGTTATGAAAAGTTGCTTTATAGAAGTTGTTTTATACAAGAATTGAATTGGCCTTATTAGTTATAGAGTTTATGTGTTGTATGAACTTAAGTTTTCCATCAAATGACACACCAAGGACAGACATAATATAGTTTACACGAGATAATGATACACAATTAAACAAATAATTGAAAAAAATTAAAGAAAGCTTTCTCGTAAAGTTCAAAGTTTTACATTTATCGATGTTAAGAAGTAAACAGTTACGAGCACACCAATAAAAAAATGAATTAAGATCACATTGCAACTCTTCACAATCACGAGTATTTGATATAGTTTTAAAGATTGTTACATCATCGGCATAAATGAGGCACTTAGAGTGCTTCAACACAGACGGTAAATCGTTTATAAATAAAATGAAAAGCATTGGTCCCAAATGACTACCTTGTAAAATTCCAGAATTAACTTTGAACTTGTTTGATTCACAACCATTGAAAAGTACAGAGTAAGATCTATCAAGTAAAGAAGATTGGAGCCACTTTACAAAATGTTTACTAAGTCCCAGCTTTCTTAATTTAAAAAGCAAAATATGATATGAGAGTTTGTCAAACTCCTTGCTGAAGTCAGTAAAAATACAGTCCAATTGTTTTTTATTTTTAAATGAGTCAATACAGTTTTCTGCCAGTTCCATTAAAAAAGTTACAGTAGAGTAGCCTTTTGTAGTAGCCCTTTGTAAATAATAGACTCAAAGAGTTTAGGGATCACAGATAATTTAGCAATAGGCCAGTAATTTTTAATTTCGTCTTTTTTACCTTTCTTATGTAAAGGGATTATAAAGGAACTTTTCCAAATCGATGGAAATAAACAAGAAGATATTGAAAAATTAAAAAGAATGGATAAAGGCAACGTCAAATGATTTACGCAGTTTTTCAAAATAGTAGAGGGTATACCATCAGGACCAGGTATACAACTCTCGTCAAGATTAGATATAAACTTAGCAATGTTGTCAATATTAATATTAAAGTTCATATCAGTCAAGTAAGTAAAAGATTTCAATAGGCCAAAGTCTTGGGCTATTACGTCAGGTTTATCACAGTTTGGGGTATCACAGCTTAAAGTATCAGTTGAAGGCACTTTGAAAGAAGTCCGAAAAAAGTTGGGTTATAACCCGTGGATCATGACTTGAAGTGTCGTTAGACTTGAGAACAGACGGGTAAGGACTAGATTTTCTTTTATTATTTATGAATTTCCAAAAATACTTCGGATTCATTTTTAGATCTCTTTGCACCTTCTTAATGTAATTAAGATACTTTAAACTTGAAATTCTATTGAAAATATCTCTCGATTCACAAAATAGTTTAAAATTATTCTCAGTTGGAGATATAGTTTATATTTGGACCATAACTTGTTTCTTCGATTTTTAAGGCTTTTAATTTCGCTATCGTACCTATCTGGAACAAAAGATCTCGATTTTACAATATTAAGAGGAACAGATTCAAGAAAACAATCAAACATAATATTATTAAATTCAAAGACCATAGAGTTAATATTTAAACAATAATCCAGATGAGACCAGTCTACTTGTGACAACAAGGAATTTAGTTTTATGAAATCGGTCTTTTTAAAATTAAATGAGTAAAAATTATCACATATTTCATTATTAAGATTATTAAAATTAAGGACAGCGCAACCAAGTTATATTAGAAAGGTTAAAGTCTCCTAAGCAAATTATTTCATCCTGATAATTTAGTAATTCACTTACGAAGCTTAAGTATTCAAAAACCTTTGAATAAACATCTTGTGGACTTCCAGGAACAATATATAAAGTTACAATATACAAATTTCTATCATTAAAAAATAATTTTAGGCAGAGTATTTCTTTGTCAAGTACCACGGGAACATGAATTGGTACAGCTACATACGAAGATTTTACAGCAATTCAAATTCCGCCTCCAACAGTGTCGATATTTGGATCAGTGTATCTGTCACGTCTAAAGACATTAAATGTTTTGTCAAAAATTTCGGAATCATTAATACCGGCATGTAACCAAGTTTCGGTCAATGAAATTATATCATAGGAGCAGGTAGAAGTTGAATAGTAGACCTTGTTGGTCTTAGTCCGAAGTCCTCTAACATTTTGGTAAAAAATGTCTAATACTGGCGACGATTTGCATGTCTTGTCATATTCCTCTGAAAAGGATTACGAATAGTGTTCCTTTTATTCACAAATTAATGAACGACAATAATTTACGATAAGCATTTACACAGCGACATCGATTACGGTTTAGGTCTAACGTTGATTTCGATGTCGATGATGCTGTGTTAATGTATTCATTTTGTCTACCCTTTTCTTATACAATTTTTATACACGACCTCGTCTTGAGTACGCCTCACGAGTATGGACTCCCTTTTATAAAATTCATAAAAGTCGAGTTGAATCAATACAACATACATTTCTATCAAAGGGCACGGTAGTGCCCAGCCAAGTTCTGGCACTACACCCTTTTTACAGGAACAAACTCAGGCGATTTTCGACCCCCCTCTAACTTCAGTACCAATAAAGTCAGGAACTTCAAATTCGGAACATTTGGTAGGCTAGCCAAGCACCAAATTTCAACTTCTTAGCATTAGTGGTTCCCGAGATATAAGACGTCAAAAATCGCGAAAACCGTAACTGACTCACTGACTCATTGACTCACTGACTCACTCACTGACAGATCATTAAAATTATGGAGCACTTCCCGACACCGCAGAAACTTGTTATTTCGCACAGCGGTAGGAAAATTTGGGGTTTTCCATTCAGGGGGCGTGGTATCCGCCCACTTTCCCAGAATTGTTATCAATTATATGGAACACTTCCGATTGCTGTAGAATGATGAAATTTGGTAGAGCGGTAGGGCTTGAAATGCATACAAAGAAAAAAATCGAAAATTTGAGGTTTTCCATTCAGGGGGCGTGGTATCCGCCCACTTTCCCAGAATTTTTAACAATTATATGGAACACATCCGATTGCTGTAGGATGATGAAATTCGATAGGGAGGTAGGGCTTGAAGTGGGGAAAAATTAAAATCTTTGCAAAAAGGAGTGAGATCAGAACAAAAACATAAATGTTAAAAAAAGAGCCAAGTTCTTCTATAAAAAAAACTTTAATGTAACAAGTCAGCCGTGAAAAGTAGTGAGATCTAAAAGTATGCCAAGATCTTACTTTATAAAGTTTTAATGTCAAATATTTAAAGTAGATTACTATTGAAGTAACTCCAAATTATGAGAGAAATTTATTATTTAGTGACTTAAATTTGGCGGTTTACTTGGCAAGTTTTCTTTTTATTACTCAAAATTCAAAAGTATTTGAAAACTTGACCTGTGAACCGCCAAATTTAAGTCATTAAATAATAAATTTCTCTCATAATTTGGAGTTACTTCAATAGTAATCTACTTTAAATATTTGACATTAAAACTTTATAAAGTAAGAACTTGGCATACTTTTAGATCTCACTACTTTTCACGGCTGACTTGTTACATTAAGGTTTTTTTTATAGAAGAACTTGGCTCTTTATTTAACATTTATGTTTTTGTTCTGATTATTTCTACACCAACTAATGAATGGTCAAATTGAGGCTCCTGATTTGTTAGCCTGTATTGGTATTAATTACTGTAGATGATCCCACCACCTGCGAAGATTTGAACTTTTACATGTCAATTTCCATAGAACTACATAACTACGGCATACATGAGCCTCTTAATCGTATATGAGCAGGCTTTTCAATTTAATTGCTTCCTCTGTTGATTTTAACACGATAAAGTGGGATTAAAGAAAGCATTTTGAATCAGTGATCCACGGTCGTGATTGTTTTTATTTCTTGACAATAGGCACTTTTGTTGTGTTTTATAATTCTGTATTATCGTTTACTAATTTACTGTTTATT
The DNA here is from genome assembly GCA_929447395.1 of Epistrophe grossulariae. Lineage (NCBI taxonomy): Eukaryota > Metazoa > Arthropoda > Insecta > Diptera > Syrphidae > Epistrophe > Epistrophe grossulariae. The sequence goes on from OV839566.1 coordinate 116,920,477, forward strand.
GAAGTAAAACTTCTTTTGCGGCATGGGGGTAAAAAATTTTTCTATGGAGCTATCAGTGACATGTCAAACCGACATACAAATTCCCGTCACGAATTACAAAATTCAGCGTCACGATTTTGTAACGGTTCTGAGTTTCAAATCGGGTGCTCTGAGTGGTAGGACTTGAAAAATACTTGCCCTGTTGTCGTGAAAGAAGTTTTACTTCTAGCGCGTGTACATAAGTACGCACACTCTTTTTTGTTTAATTTTGTTACTTTGTATTAGGTATGTTTAATTTTGTTACTATGTATTTGTTTTATATTTGCATGTGTTATTAGTTGGCATTATTTTTACTAATTTACTAACCACTAACACATTCACTTATGATGAGCCTCTGATTGTAGTTTGCAGCTTGATCTAAGCTCACTACAACAAAGAATCTGAAGTGTTAAAAAAATCAAAAGTTTCAGCTAGCTATGCGCTCTAAAAACTCAAATGATGTCTTTGACCAGTATTTATTCCTAACTCATACATCTCAAGACAAGGTGATCAAAAAATTAATTAACGCATAAAAACCCCACTTAAATTTAAACCTAAATATTATATTCAGAATCAATTATTACAATTTCGATGGTGTATCTATAATGTGTATTGATATCTTGATGGTATCGAAAGAGAAAATAGAGGGTTGACCATGAGATAAGTGCATATTTTATGAACAAATGCGTATAGGATTACTGTGTTGAAATTAATGAGATACCAATAAATTATAAATATATTCAGAGGTATATTTGTAGTACGTTAACTGCTGTTAGACTTTTAGGACAACAAAAGAAAGATTTCGTCCAAAGAATATACCTACTATGTGCTTAAATGCAATTTAATAAGTCATAATCTCGGAAATGACGCAGATGACATGATGCTTCTTTCATTGAGTATACATATAGATATAGATATACAAAGATGAAAAATTGACTTGGCCTTAGATTTGCGCACACACCTACCTATACTGAAATAAAATTCAAAATTAATAAAGGGCTGGCAAGCAGTACAAATTAAATAGGAGGGTTGCTGTTTTTATTATTTGTATTGAAATTAATTGTTGTATGTCTGATGATGGCTTTAGTTTAACCACACGCGGCCCTTCGTCAGATTTTTGATTTTGGCATTTTATTGGTTATTTATATAATTGAAATCACTTTTCATATAAAGTTTACGAACTTAGCCTTTTTTTTTCAAATTTAAATGTATGTTTTTTGTGTGACACTTACTTGGGGTACAAAGATTTTGTTAATTTGTTTGTGTTTAAAAAAAATTTCAGAACTGTAGATTTAAGGCCAAAAAAGACATTCGAACCGAAAAACGTTTTCCAACAATTTTTAGAATTTTCTTGTAGTTTTTTTGCTTTAAAAAAACAACTATCAATTGAATTTTTTTTAAACTAAATAATATTAATCAAACATGACATTGCGTATAGAATAAAATTTGTCCGAAGTCTATATAATTGTTTGTTTCCAAAATATTCGAGCCGAAAAACGTTTTTCAAGATTTGACAAATCGGACAAATTACAATAACTTCCAATGGGAAGTTAATAAAATATTTTTTATGGTAATTGGTAATATCTTTTAAAAATGTCTTTTTTTTTCTTTATTTTTTTTGCAATATTAATTGATTTCGGCGTGGATGGAAATATGTACTAAAACTATAGTCTTTCTTCTTTTTGATGTGTAAACATCTATACTGGTGGTAGGGTGAAAAAAAACGTAACGTATCTTGTGATGTGATTTTGATTCTGAGCCTCACGTTACCTTAGGTATGTATGTATTAAAGATTCCAAATTCACAATATATCGCCTTTTAACAAAATGGCTTCTTCAAGCATTATATAATATTTGTAATATTTCTATGACTTCGTGTAACTCACTTTTTGCTTCCTGCTGCAAAACCACTAGTTTGGATTTTTATTTAGTATTAACTCAGTAATTGTCTATTTTATTTAAGATAAGAGTAACATAAAAACATTAATCAACATGGCTTCGTCAAAAAAAGAGGTACTAATTTATTCAACTTCACGTCCTTTTGTTTAGATGTTTTTTAAAAACGTGGGCAAGTCGATTGTGTATTTACTGATTTTAGTAAAGCCTTTGAAAAGTTGTTTCATAATAAATTGGCGCAAAATTTTAAACAGTTCTTGTTTAAGCAATAAACCTGACTCTAAATAAAGCAGTTCTTTATATAGAAATTCTTGATTAAATTTTTCTTAATTTTAAACACTTTAAAAAACTCTTCTAACTAAAGAACCTCTTTAACAATCAAACAACGAAAAAAAAAGAACTCAATCTGTCATTTTGCCAAGCTATAGGAAAGTGTTTCGAGATCTTAGAATAAGAAGATAAGGAAGTGCCATTGTTGGAAAAAACTGCGGCATTTTTCATAATAGTGTTTGCTCTCACCAACATAAATGCATTCTAAGAGGGATGGAGTGATTTTTAATGGCAACTTACTAGGGCGCCATAAAAATCATTTGTTATTTTCTGAATTTATTTTTCTTCTCAGCGATATATGTTTAAAAAATACTTACTTTTTTATGATAAGTCTCTAGGGCGCCGATAAAGTTTTTTAATAACTATTTTCTTCAAAATTAGTTGTTTCAATGGAACATTATAAATTTACTTAATTTAATTTACGCATTGTCATGAATAAAGGCTTTCCCAAACCAACGCGAAATCATAGCAAATCATTCGCAACGATGCAAAATATTAAAAAAAAAAATAAAACAACATGCGGTGCTGCGTTAAATCGTGTAAAAGCACGAGTTTTAATTTTTTTCTTTTCACGGGCTGATTGTGTCTCATATTCCACATAAAGTAATGTGAAGTGATGTTTTTTAGGTTAATACATTATCTGAGAATACTTTTCAATTGATATTTCGTAGCATTTTGCTATAAAATAGCAAATTGTTTGAAAATAAAAATACACTTCAATCACGGGAATTAGCTGAACCCGATCTGCGAAAGTTGAAATTCTTGTCCAGGGTCGCATTAGTTTTTGTTGGTGATGGCAAGGCGGTCAAATCCATTGAGCACCCATAGTGCAGAGTTATTTTACTTACTTTATGTGGAATATGAGACAGCTAACCTGTGAAATGAACAAAAATTACACTGCTTGTTATTGGTGTTTTTACTGCATTTAACGCAGCACCGCGTGAAGTTTTCTATTTTATTTGCAATGAAGTATTGTATGCAATCACTTTTTTTACTTTCATATCACTTGTTTCTTTAATTAACTACAAGCTTTTTTACTATTTTAACGATTTAGAATCTCAAAACACTCCTCAAAAAAAAAAGATCAAATTTCCAGCATTTACCTGTCTAACTGCACGCCTTCCCTGTGTGGATGCATTTGTGTTTGTGTAACTTACACATATTGAGAAAAAAGCCTTATATTTTGTTGATAATTTTTGTTATTTATTTGTAATTTATGTAATTATAATGACAAAATTCCAAAATATACAAAAGTCTATGAAACATTGAAATGAACGAAAAAAATCAGTTGATGAAACTATTAGCACTGAAGCGTAAGATGTAAAATAAAAAAACCCAAGCAGCCATGAACTTTTTGACAGTTGACTGACGTTCCCCAGGTCGCCCTGGGGCAGAGAACATCGTACAAACATTATTTCTTCTTCTAAGAAAACAAATAACGAAGTGGTAATTTCTCACTGATAAAGCATACTTTAAAAAGATAGAGAAACGTTTTGCTGGTTTTAATGTTAGAAGGCCTCTTTAACGTTAAAGTATATTTTATGGCGATTAAAATTTACAAATAGCCGTTTATTTTGCTTACGGTGCTAGGATTTATTAAAGGATTCGGTCACGATTTCGGTGATCCTTATGTTCTTAAAATTCTCTTTGTTTCATTTGTAAGACCAGTACTTGAATATAGTTGTGTATTGTGGACAGCTGGTTATTTCATTCATATATAACAAGACTTGAAGCAATTCAGAGAAGATGTTCGAGCTGTGTGAAGCCAGAACCCCGAACTCAAAATTTTGGGTCCAAATATATCAGAATCGTTTGTCCACGTTTGTCCAGGCAAAATTTTCGTTTGTCCACCCCCAGGAAAAAAGTTATTAAGCTTTTCTTTTTTATAGGAACACCCCCACAAATTAAAAATTGACCTCATGCCCGCAAATGATAACTTATATGGATGGGACATGGTGCATTCGTTTGTCCAGCAGCCGATACTGATTGTCCACCAAAAATTTTTACTTTCCCACCCTTAGTTCAAAAGTTATTCAACATTTCTTTTTTATTGGAACACCCCCACAAATTTAAAAGTCATCTACCACCCACAATTCATAACTTAGGAGTATGGGACCAATTGCATTCGTTTGTCCACCGGCTGATTATGATTGTCCACCAAAAATTTTCGTTTGTCCACCCTTAGTTCAAAAGTTATTTAACATTTCTTTTTTATAGCAACTATCACAACCCTAAAAACCTTAAAAGTCGTCTACCACCCACAATTTTCAACTTAGAACGTTGAAACAAAAAGCCTTCGTTTGTCCAGCGGCTCATACTGATTTTCCACCAAAAATTTTCGTTTGTCCACCCTTAGGTCAAAAATTATTCAACTTTTCTATTTTATGGCACCCAACCCCAAAATTGAAAATTTCACTTAGCCGAATCGAACCTTTTGCAATCGTTTGTCCATCGTTTGTCCAGGCTAGAAAAAAAATAAAAAACATTTTTCGACCCCCCCTTCAAAAGTTATTCAACTTTTCTATTTTTAGCAACACCCCCAAAACTAAAAATTGACCTCATGCCCACAATTTTCAACTTAGAACGTCGAAACAAAAAGCCTTCATTTGTCCAGTGGCCCATACTGATTGTCCACCAAAAATTTTCGTTTGTCCACCCTTAGGTCAAAAATTATTCAACTTTTCTATTTTATGGCACCCAACCCCAAAATTGAAAATTTCACTTAGCCGAATCGAACCTTTTGCAATCATTTGTCCATCGTTTGTCCAGGCTAGAAAAAAAATAAAAACAAATTTTCGACCCCCCCCTTCAAAAGTTATTCAACTTTTCTATTTTATAGCAACACCCCCAAAACTAAAAATTGACCTCATGCCCACAATTTTCAACTTAGAACGTCGAAACAAAAAGCCTTCATTTGTCCAGTGGCCCATACTGATTGTCCACCAAAAATGTTCGTTTGTCCACCACAATGTCAAAAATTATTCAACATTTTTATTTTATTATCAAGATTTTAGTTCAGACACAAACCATTTCATATAGTTCGCACATTTAATGCAAAAAATTTTCGAATTAAATTTTCATTTTATTAATGCAAAAAATGTTCGAACAAAATTTGCATTTTTTTTTTCAATACAAAAAATGTTCGAACGAAAGGACAATGGGCATTTTGGGCCCACTATCCAACATTGCTCAACAATGATGAAACTTATGTCATATGAAAGCATATGGAGAGCACTTTATTTAATTATATAGCAGCTAAATTGAAATCGAGCGCAAAAGTTGTGTTTTGGCACATTTTATAAAAAAAGTATTTAAATTACAAAAAAAATTATTTGAAAAAAATGGAAACACTTTCTAAAAAGTGTTTCACCTTTTCTGAAATCAACTTATTTTTCGAAAAATTTTCTTTCAAACTCAAAAAGCTGAAAAAGAAAGTTACTGTCAACCCGGGTCACTTTGGCACTTTTTCAAATTAAAATGTGAATAACTTTTGCAATAATTTTTTTTTCAAAGGAGATTTCAGCCATTTTGCCTACTTCGCTCACTCTATTAGGTATGATAAGTCTTGAAAAATACTAATGAACAGTTTTATATATGTATGCTAAAATATGGGTGGCCAAAGTCACCATCCCATCTAGGGTGAATTTGGCCGGACGGACGTTTTCCTCATTTTCAGATGAACTACAGGCAGCAAGTCAATCTCACCCAACCCAAGTGAAAGAAGAGAATTTTTTTATATATTAAGTTTTTTTTGTTATTCGAATTTTTCATATACTTGAAAGGATATTTGACAAAAGAATCTCTCTCGGCGATCCACATTTACAACAGTAAGTTTTTTTCTGCAGATCAGTCTTGTTCACATGTGCAACGTCTTTTTTTTCTTAATATATAAAGCTATATCCAGCATCTCTTCGTAAGAATAGGCGTGTTTTGGTGAGAAACTGCAACCCAGCCAGTCAAAATTTATTTAGAGATACAACAAAAAAAATCTACTGGCATTTACAATAACTTTTTTCTCAAATCAAATTTTACTGGATAAAAGTAGTTTCTCTTACTCAAACTCAGTGGGAACTGTGGATCGTTTTCTTGATTTTTTTTACTTCACTGAGCTATATTCTCACCAAAACACGACTATTAAGACTGTTAACTCGTCGTTTTCTACATTTAAGATGAAGCCGAAGTAAAATTTTATGTTTCTTTACTGCAAACCTGACCTTCGTCACTCATGATTTCTTGTTCTTGTTCTTGCCAAAGTCACCCAAAATGAATGTCAAAGTCACCCCACCATTTGGCATTTATTATAAAAAAATAAAATTTATTGTTTATAAAATAGTTACAAAGGGTAGAATAAAGGGAATTAAATTAAAAAAAAAAATACATATATCGGAGTTAAAATCATTTTACAATCATATTTCTGCAACATATTAAAACCATCCAACATTTTCAGGTGATTTTTTTAACATTTGTAAGAAAAATACATTTTATTATATTTTATTTACTAATTTTAATTAAATAAAGCTAGTATAATCATTTTTTAATTCATTCAATTATACAAATTTACAAAGAAGTTTGAAAAAAATTAAACAACTCCCTCATATTTAAATTTTTTTTTAAAAAAGTATCCATTCAAAAGCCAAAGTAACCCAACCAGGCTACAATCACCCGGGTTGACGGTACTGCTTTTCTGTATAAAGGGTGTCCCATAAACAATGGTCCAAACTGAAACTGGTGATAGGGCAGGTCATGACTATTCAGAATTTAACTTGTCCGTACCCCATCATAACGGTTTTAGAATAACGGCAGTTTTTTGGAAATTTTGAAAAACCCATACTTTGAACCAGTTATTTGGTTACCCTATCCATAACTGATTTTTGGTTTTCTTAATTTGTTTCACATAAATATTGTATGATAGTAAGATTAATTTTCTGCATTAAAATATTTTTGATATCCTGCACCATTTAGCTCAAAATTAATTGATAATACGACATTTTGATCAAACCTTTTTCTTACTTCAGTTTTTAAAAGAGCATCCTGAAAACAAATCATGTTACTCAACACTGATTTTTAGATTTAAAAATTTGCCATGATATTGAAGTTTCTTAAAAGGTATAAAACTCACCAATGACAGTCTTCGATTAAAAGTTATACGAATTTTAACTCTAACAAACACGCTTGTTAAATAAATAAAAATAAGTCTTTTTTTGAGTTTGAAAGTAATTTTTTGGAAAACTGTTTACACAAATAAGTTGATTTAAAAATAAAATGAAAGAACAGACTTCAGGCTTTCAGAAAAAGTGAAACACTTTTTAGTAAGTGTTTCCATTTTTTTCAAATAATTTTTTTTGTAATTTAAATACTTTTTTTATAAAATGTGCCAAAGCACAACTTTTGCGCTCGATTTCAATTTAGCTGCTATATAATTAAATAAAGTGCTCTCCATATGCTTTCATATGACATAAGTTTCATCATTGTTGAGCAATGTTGGATAGTGGGCCCAAAATGCCCATTGTCCTTTCGTTCGAACATTTTTTGTATTGAAAAAAAAAAAATGCAAATTTTGTTCGAACATTTTTTGCATTAATAAAATGAAAATTTAATTCGAAAATTTTTTGCATTAAATGTGCGAACTATATGAAATGGTTTGTGTCTGAACTAAAATCTTGATAATAAAATAAAAAGGTTGAATAATTTTTGACATTGTGGTGGACAAACGAACATTTTTGGTGGACAATCAGTATGGGCCACTGGACAAATGAAGGCTTTTTGTTTCGACGTTCTAAGTTGAAAATTGTGGGCATGAGGTCAATTTTTAGTTTTGGGGGTGTTGCTATAAAATAGAAAAGTTGAATAACTTTTGAAGGGGGGGTCGAAAATTTGTTTTTATTTTTTTTCTAGCCTGGACAAACGATGGACAAACGATTGCAAAAGATTCGATTCGGCTAAGTGAAATTTTCAATTTTGGGGTTGGGTGCCATAAAATAGAAAAGTTGAATAATTTTTGACCTAAGGGTGGACAAACGAAAATTTTTGGTGGAAAATCAGTATGAGCCGCTGGACAAACGAAGGCTTTTTGTTTCAACGTTCTAAGTTGAAAATTGTGGGTGGTAGACGACTTTTAAGGTTTTTAGGGTTGTGATAGTTGCTATAAAAAAGAAATGTTAAATAACTTTTGAACTAAGGGTGGACAAACGAAAATTGGTGGACAATCATAATCAGCCGGTGGACAAACGAATGCAATTGGTCCCATACTCCTAAGTTATGAATTGTGGGTGGTAGACGACTTTTAAATTTGTGGGGGTTTCCTATAAAAAAGAAATGTTGAATAACTTTTGAACTAAGGGTGGGAAAGTAAAAATTTTTGGTGGACAATCAGTATCGGCTGCTGGACAAACGAATGCACCATGTCCCATCCATATAAGTTATCATTTGCGGGCATGAGGTCAATTTTTAATTTGTGGGGGTGTTCCTATAAAAAAGAAAAGCTTAATAACTTTTTTCCTGGGGGTGGACAAACGAAAATTTTGCCTGGACAAACGTGGACAAACGATGGACAAACGATTCTGATATATTTGGACCCAAAATTTTGAGCTCGGTGTTCTGGCTTCACACAGCTAGATTTTCGCCTTTCTGCCTTCGTTTTCTTCCATTGGTCACATGAAAATACACTTCCTCCTTTTTCTCAAAGACTCGCTTTAATAAGCCTTCCTTCACTGACTTTTCACAGAAAGTTTTTGCAATTTTGTTTTATTGTTGGAATTATTAATGGGTCAATATCTTTTTCTTTTGTATAGAGTCTATAAATGATAACCTGAAATGCAGTAAATTAAAAACTATGTTCTTTAATAGGTTAGAAAATTTAGATTATAAGTAATTCCTTTTTATTGATGGTGTCGCTTTCTTGCGTGGTTTCGTATCGTAACTACATTTTTGGCGTACTTTGAACAACTTTGACCACAGAGCAGAAGTTGTTGACTGCAGCCAGAAGTACTTGGCAGTTGGCAGTAGATGATGCAGCCTAAAGGAACACGCCTGGTATTTTATCAGTTTTATTTCAGTGTTTAATTCGAAGGCATCGTCAAAGGATCTCAGATTTAGTATTTCAAACAAACTTTTAGCAAATTTTTCTAACTTGCACCCACACTGCAGCCTTTTTGTTGAAAATATCACATAAAAATGTCAAACAACGTGTCATTTATCAAAGGCAATCAAAGAAATCTAATATCTACCATACACTGCTGGTTACGCTTATACGTTTGTTAACTAGGTATAATTTCTTATTCAACCCTTACCCCTTATATAGCACAAAAACAAGAACTTAAAATTCATGTCAGATTTTGGGGTGAAAAAAAGCAATATGCTAACTTTTTTCTTATCTATGTATCTAAACACATATACCTACCTACTACCTACATTTATCACATCTATTATTTCTTAAAGTGTGTACTGTAAAGGTTATTTTACCTTTGGTTCAACAACATTGCAGTTTGTAATTATGTATTCTCTTTTTTTTTTTTTAATTCATGAATCATGAATCCAGCCTAGAACTGATGCGAACAGATTTTCGTGATATGTTCAAACGTCCAATCTAAGAATTATAAATAATTTACCTAAAGTGTGTCCTATGTTAAACTTCTTTATTTGCGATAGTTAACTGTCTTATTCCACATACTCGTAGTTTGTTAGAGTTTGTATACCTTTCGACTTAAATCATGTTATAATATTTATTGGTACCTATCAGACAGTTACAGTACACACACATATTGAATGAAATGTTTGTTGACTTTGTTGGTGAAATTACCATAATCATACCCTAAGCTCAGTTTGTGTTATTCATTCAATTTGTATATTTGGTTTGTGGGTGTCCTCATGGTTCCTGTGTTCTGCTATATGGAATTATAGTGAAGAACATATGTCCTTTACTTCATATAGAAGTTGACAAATATTTGAACTGTAATATCATCTGTGGTCATTTCATTTAGTTAAGGTTTATTCAACAAGCAAATAAACATTGAATCAGGTTTGTATGCATTATTCATAAGAAGCACTATAAGAAAAAGATTAAATAAAAACTTTGTATATTATACGTATAACATGACGTTGGAGGCTTTTTAAAATGGAATAACATATATATATAAAACTATACTATAATCACCTATAATACTATTAGGTGTAGGTACATATGTATATTTATGTAGTAAAATTTATTTTAGGCTATCCTTGTAAAAAAAAAGTTTTATAAACTTATTAAAATATATTTTGAGTTAATAATAATTGTGGAATTATTTTTCGATATAGGTAAGTCATTCCGATAGGTTTTTGGTTTGTGGCTTATGTTTACTTTTTTTTTGATTTGGCTGTATGAATGTTTTTCTTTGCTATTTACAACTCTTATGAATTACTTATATGCATACATATGTACCAAGATAAATATTGAAAAATTAATATAAGTATAGAATATTAAAATCGCACATGCGAAAATTCAATCAATCACATTTTGTTTTTGCAATCGACACGTGTGTGATTCAAACTTCAATACATGTATGTATCTATACAATATACATGTATGCAGAGTACTTCATATTTTACACAATATGAAAAAAAACGGCTGGGACCATAACCAAGGAGAGTAAGTGACATTTTTTATTTTAAATTTAGAAAACATATTAAAATATTTAAAAATTTTTTTATTAATTATGAGAACGACATATTAATATGTACCTACAAATATTTTGATTTAACATTTAATTATGAACGAACTAAAAATAACTTAACGGGAAGATATGATTATTACGTCGTCTTTAGGTTACCCATATATAGACGGAATATTATAGGTGTGATCCTTTGGGCCTTGCAAAGTACTTTTTAGTACTTGGCAGTAGATGATGAATGGAGCGCTTTAATTTTTGCCAAAAGAAAAATCTAACCTCAATGTAGACGAAAGCTTTGTTGTTTGTATTTAAAATTATAGAAAACATCAACAACAATAATTTACTATGTAATTTCTTCTACTGAAGGTGTCGCTTTCTTGCGTGGATTCATTTCGTTACTAGATTATTGAAGCGCTATGAACTACTTTGACCATAGAGTAGAAGTAGTTGAAAGCAGCCAGAAGTACTTGGCAGTAGATGCTGCAGCCCAAAGGAACACGCCTTATGTTGAACGATTTCAACGCTTAAAATGTATCTAAGATTTTAGTACATATGTATGTGGCATATTAAAAATATTCGAAAAGAAAGTATCTATGTCATATTATAGTAGGTCAGCAATTGGTCATAAAATAAAATAAACGAAATATAAATATATATAAAAGGTCGGGTAGTAATACTTCGTTTAGTATAGTTGGTAGATGAAAAAAACAAATTTACACAACCACGTCCCATCCACCTCCTTCACAATACTCAAAAAACCAGAGAAAATCGGTTAATGATTTGAATTGTTTGAAAAATATATATTATTAAATAAAAAAATATTGGGTGTTCGTAATCACGTGAGACAAATTGACAAAATTAATCCTAACATTAAATGAATAAAATAAAATACATATTAATATAACACGTTTTAAGAATGGACTAATAAGTAAAAAACAATTTCCAGTAGCACCATTCACTTAATACGAAACACGTGGGGCGCATGCAATAGGTAATAGTAAGGAGTGTAGCGGGTGGCATGCATGCGCCACACGTCTCTATCTTATGGGGGAGTTAGTTTAAAATCGATTGCATGTTTTGTACCGAACATACTGACAGAGAGAAAAGTGGTTAAGGTTAAAAAAACAAAACACTTTCTAAATTCTGACCCGATGGAATTGGTTGCAAAATAAAAAAGGGTGCACTTAATTTGTAGGCAATCAATTCTTTCTAAGAATGATTTAGAAGACTTTTGCTTTAACACCACATATTAAGGAGTTATTGCTATTTAAAGCGTGAAGAAATTGAGAATTTTACTAAATGCGAAATTTTAGCCTTTTTCCTTCCATGTTGCGTCGTTGGTATTGGTTGAACAAAAATGATGTAAACATCATGTTTGTATAAGAAATTTTGTTCTCTACAAGTCACTGAATTACTTTTTTTGTGAAAAAGTACACTATAGAAAGAAGTTATAAGCCAAAAATTGGAAAAAAAGATTATCAGATTATCAGTGGTTTTTTGAGGATTGTTTTTTGGTATAGATGAACTACAAACTATACTAAACAATATATCAAAAATTTAGAACTATCCAGCCTTTTGTAAGGTAAAACATCTCTATTGATTGAAATAATAGGGGACCATGAAACCAAGATGCAGATGATACAAATTGTAAAAAGTGGATACAACATTCAAGAATGTTAACACTATTTAACGTTTTTTTTTGGCAGTGCTACCCATGACAACAGCAGCTTCAGAAAGATCATTTTGAACCTTAAGGAGAATAAAAAGCTACCTAAGGAATTCTTTAGGTCAAGAGCGCCTGAATGGTTTTGCTTCTTAAAACATACATACGAACATACAACTTAATGAAGAAGAAATTCTTGGAGAATTCTTCGAAACAAATAGAAAACTTAAAGATAAATAAAACTTGCGTGGGTTTTGTGCTACATTATTTTTGTCCTTATAATATTGTATAGTATTTTAATATGTTGCTTTGAATGGTATGATAAATTGTCTAAGTCTTCGAAATCTTGCATACCTAAACTCTTGAACTAAGTTTCCTTCATAAAACCGTTACGTAATCTAATGAAAGCATACTCCTTTTTCCACCAAGATGCAGTTGAAGTTTTTCAGGTATACCTATTATTATATACTTGAAGAAATCTTTAGTCGAAATTTTATAAAAAGATGGGTTTTCTGGGTAGGTCAAACGTAGACACCATATAGCTCGAAAAGAAATAAATATTTAATAAATAAATAAATTAATACATAAATAATCGGGTTATATGTTCATGGACTCAACCCCCCCTCCCTTCCCGTGGATCCACCGCTGACCATATGCGTTTTTAACGCATTTAGAGGACGCTATAGGACCTCATTTGTGGGATATATTAAAAAAAAAGTATGCCATCTGTATTGGACATAGAAGATCTGAGGAGGTACTTAAAGCTCTGGGGTGGAATCGACTAAGGTGATTTGTGATAATTGACAGTCAAAATTAACAAATTCGGTCTGCGCATGTGATAAACATATTTTTGCGACTTTTTCTTCTAGCCCCCGGGATTGCAAAAAAACACACCCACCTAATATTTCCTGAAAGTCGCTTTACCGATTGCGTCTATAGGATTGTCTCTGGAAAGCTGACAGTGTCAAAATTAATTTTTGACTAATGTTATGAACAAACCAAATGATTGATTCAAATGATATTGACTATCCTGCATGCACAATATTTTTCTGTATTAGGTGTGGTTTCGATATGTTAGCACCTCATATATGTGGTATATTCACAAAAAAGGATGACATCTAAAAGGTCAGTAATTGGTCAAAAAAGGTTAACTGTTATCAGAATTTGCTCAGCCATAGACAATTTTTAATAAGCGGTTAAAGTTTTTCAAGGTCATTATAGATTTTCAGCACTCCATTTGTGGGATATTCGTAAAAACAGTATAGGTACTATTTACAGGGCCACTTAGTCGTCAGTCATAAGAACATTCAGCTAGTTTCAGCAATTGGTTAGCCCTAGAATTTTTAAAGGAATTTTTAAAGCTTTTCAAGATCGTTTTATCGTTAGCGCATCATTTATGGGATATTCGAACACAAAATATCCAATCTAAAAATTCAATAAATCCTCACAAAAGGTCAACAAGTTTCAGAAATTGTTCACCTATAAGTTCTTTTTAATGAATTTCTAAACTTATTTATTTCAAGATCGCAGAGTTTTTTAGCACTTCATTTGTGAGATTTTCACAAAAAATATACAATTTGAAATATGTACTACCAAATCCTCATAAATACGCAACTTATTTCAGTAACTATAGTAGACATAGATACATAAAGTAAATTAAAATTTCAAAATTTTCATATAGATGCCTACATAAAGTAGGTGGTTTGGCATTATACAAAATATTCAAAGCCATAATAGAAAAATACCAAAAAACTTCATTGCAACCCCAAACATACAGACACAGGAATGTATGTTTTGGGGCTATACCTTAAAGTTGAAGCAACTAACAGAAATCGTTTACAACTTATTTTGTACGAGTTTTAATGAAAAACAAAACCAAATCCTTTTTAAAAATCGCTGCTTTTACAACCGCCCCTCCAACCCCAACAACTTTGATTTAAAATGATGTACCCAAACCCTTAGATATACCGCTACAAATTTTTTCCATGTAATTTCATGAGGTTTTTTTTTTATTTTTCACTGTGCTAATGTTACCCACACACAATATTATTAAAATATAGAAGAAATAAACGAAAATCAAGCGAAAACGTAAACTACCTACATTACATATAATTTCTCTTTATTGATCCAAAAATAGATCTGCTGCCATGCAGTATATACTTTATGTATGTCCTTACATAATGTAAGTCTTATTGATCTTTGTTTTTTTTTTTATAAATAACATCAAAGTGGTATAGACACTTTACAGAACATTTCAATTCAATGTGTTGTTGAAAATTTAATTTAATTCTTAAAAGTGAACATTTGAAATAGCACTTGAAAATCACTTTTGAAATTTATTTCATAAACGTTTACCACAATAAGATTTTATACTTTTAAGCCTATAACATTGCAGTGCTTTATCAATAAACCAGTAAAACAAATTAATTAACATCACAAATTGTCGTTTTGTCAATAATTTGACATTTTGTATCCCCAATGGAAATTGAATTTCTATACTCAGGCCAGGCAGGGTTATACCTTTTACCTGTGTATAGATGTACTGTACATACAAATACATAGATGTCGGGAATCTTCATCGACTATATCCTCAATTGTAAATTTGGCTTTTTGAGTGTGGAAGATTCAGTTTGTCTAAATTAAATGTCAACAGAACCTAGGGGATTGAATAGAATAGGATATTATAGTTGTTGATTCTAACTACTATCGTTTGGCTTTGAAGCTAACATTCAGAATGCATTTTGAGTTGTCGATATAGGTAGGAGAGACAAAATGTTCTGGAAGTCGTTTCTTTTATATCCGCACAGTAAAACTGTAGGGATATCAAGGGTATGGTTTTATTGTTTCTGTCAAATAAAAAATTCTTATATGCTGGATTTAAGATGACTTACAAGTTGTCATATTTTCGGTTTATAAAGTTGTATGACTTAACATGTAAATGATTTTAATTCTCAAAGTATTTTCGTTATAGAACAAACATTGGCAAGGATAATTGACAATTAATTTTGACATCATACTGATGGAATTATGCGAATATAGTATAACTGACATTTGTTTTTAACATTTAATAAAATAAAATAAATAAACAATGCACATATGTAGTTTTAAACTGCCTTATGTTAAGGTAATAACTTATAAGCATTATATTATTATACTTAAAAATGTTCTAATGTTAAAGCAGTAAACTGTCTATTGCGGTAATTTTGTAAAATTGAAGATATTTGAGTTCTTTTAATGGAATAACGTCTTTAAAAAGCTTAAAAATAAAATCGTTAAAAAATTGAAACAAAAAATAACGGAAACAATTCAATTTTGTTTCCTTATAGAATAATTAATAGCCATACTGGATAAAGCATACATTTAAGAAATAAAGAATCGTTTTAAGTGCCTTGCACATGAGCTACGACCTGCGGATGCAAATAAATTTTTTAAAGCCACTTCCAGAACAAATATCACCTTTTTTTTGTTTTAACTTTTGTACGTGTTATTCACCACTGATCATCCAATCAAAACAACTTATACCTTCTTCGAAGTGTCATACGAAAATTCTTTCGAATTTAACCTCATTTTATGAGTTCATGTTTTATGACAATTCGCAGTTGTCAGTGACCACTCACGTGAATGTAATTGCAAAATTTGCAAAAATTGTCACTTCGAAAATAATCTCACTGATGACTTAATATCAATTGGAGGTAGGCGGATTCGTTTTTGGGACAAGGTTCTGCGCTCAATTGAAAAAAATATAATACATAAATGGTAAATGTATGTTATAATTATCGTATTGAGCTTATGGAAACGAAATTTCAATTTTGTTTAAAATATTTAATTGTAAAGGGTGTTTTTTTAGACGTGTGGTTTTCAAACTGGCAATACTTTTTTCGGAGTTGGTCTTTTTGACAGCTGTCACTTGATTTATGCTGTTTGGTTTGCCATTTCATAATGAATAGACTTAGTTACTCTTGAACAAAGTTTGCAAATCGTGCAAATTTATTACTAAAATAATGGTTCGGCTCGCACGACGCGTCCAATATTCGGTAGGCATAATCGCCCAGCAGAGTAATTCGAGCAACCATGGAAAGCGGATTCGCACCACGTTTACTCTAGTGGATAATGCGCATCCTCAGAGACGCCGTACAGTGCGCACCGAAGACGCTATTGCTGCTGTGGAGCAGAGTATCGAAGAAGACCCGAATGAGTCCATCCGCCATTGCGCGCAACAATTGGAGATGGAGATTTATTCGAGCCAGCCGAAATCATTTTTAAAACATAATGGCAAACCCTTATCTTTATAATAAAGCTAAATTCTTTGGCATAACATTAAATTGTATGCGTTTTATTTCTTCTTGAAAACCACACGTCTAAAAAAACACCCTTTATAAGCATAAAACATATTGGAATGAATGATTAATAATAGCATTCAATTTACATAGGTAATATATATTATTTTAGTATTTTATCAAAATTCCTTCTTCATTTTGCATTTATTTATCAATTCGTATGTGCAAACCACAAAAAAATTTAATCTTGGTGGCCAATCGAGCACCTGTTTTGGCTGAGAAAGAAACTAGAATGGGAGATTCCATCCCAAAATCCTTCTCGTTTCTACGCAGCATAAAATCTAACTGACTCACTCGATGCGCCTTTCAAAAAAGTCCTGTGTAAACAGGCACTAAGAGATTTTTCGCCATGGGACACGCCTATTGTTTGAAGTTAATTATTTCGAACAGTTTGTGGAATGCGTATAGTATAGTCCCAAAAAAGTGTGGCGAACTAGAGACTCCTCCAAATCATCTGCTTCAAAGTCGGTAGAGAAAAAAATGCGATGAAAACCACTGAAATACTAAAAAAAAAAATACTTTTACACATTTTACATAAATCGTTTATTCATGTTAATAAGCTAATTCACCCAAGTAATTTAATTAAAAATACCTAAAATATTTTTGCCAACGTCTATGGATGAAAAGAAAACGAACCACAAAAGACACATAAGTAATTTTCAAACTGATTAAGTGCATGTGTTAGAAAACTTAATAAAACTCTTTTCGTTAAGATTCGCTAAGCAGGTAATTGTTTAAAAATAAATATTTTAATAAGTGAATTTTAATTTTTAATCAACGTTTAATTTGATTTGTAAATTATACAATAGTTAGCTATTTTTTTAATTAAAAGAGCAACCGGGTGTAGTATTTTTCTGAGGAAAGCTACCTCAAAAATCTTGTCCGACTTTTCTTTTCATCGTTTCACCATAACTGTGAATAGATATTTGGTACTTGGACTAGTGTAACCGCCCAAAAAAAAACTACCGTAACACATTTATTGAAACACCACATTGAAAAAAAAACATTCTTCTTCTTTCTTTTTAAATACAAAAAATGTATGCAATTTTAAAATCAAAAGAAATTACATATATCCAATACCTATGTATGTATTGTCAAAAAATAGAAGTTTTTTCGAACTTGTACGCCATTTGGAGTAGTTTTTATCAAACTTCGTCAAAATTATCTCTATTTTAAGTATAAAATAGTGGAAATAAGAAAAACATGCTATATTGAATTTTGTATACTCGTGCCAGGAGGCACGAGTATACCACATCGGAAACACTGGTTAGGACTAAAATATTTGTTAAAACTGTATAAAGCAAAACTTTAAGCTCCACTTTACTTTATATTAGAATTCATTTATATTATTAATTGAGATGTGGATACAAAAAAACCCTTTAATTATTATTTACTTAAATAAAGATGGTACCTCACCATAATAGAACGATGACTTTTTAGAAAAAAAACAACAACAAAACATCTATACCTATCTACCCGTAAGCCCGTATTGTATGTGATGATGATGCTCTTTGTTTTAATTTAAAGGCAGGCGAATTATTGTTATTATTTGTGTAATCGAAGGAGAAGGATACCGACATGTAATAAATTCCAAATAATCATAACATCACGCCGCCGCCCAAGTAACAACTGTTCGTCACAGCGTGATTATCAGCTAGTGGTGTGGTGGTTTCTTTTGCTGTAAATTGCTGGCGGATATCAATTGTTTTAATTCAAACTCCGGAAGGAATAGAGTTCGACAGAAAAGAATAATAATGTACATAATATGGTTCTATTAAGATGATGTGTTTGGTTTTTTATGTGCCCCGTATCGTGCTTCAGTCGGTGGTCGTTTATTAATTAAGTGAGGATATAGTTATTTATCGTAGGAAAAAAAAATTAACGATCATTCAGTCATGTTTGTTTTAATTTTCCTTATACTTCTATATACTCCTGTATTTCAACTTATTGATTGAGTTCAAAGAATTAACATCTGCTTTCCTGTTGGGAGTGTATAGATTGTACATATTATGATGTGCACATTTAAATTATCGTGTGGTCATAATCAAACTTGACTACTTGATTTTGAAACTATGATTGAGAAGTTAATTACTAAAAAAAATATTGGTAATAACATGCAGTTAGCTATAAATAAACTTACACATACATATTTATCCGATTTTGTTCTTACATTTTGTATGTTAAATTGGCTACTATGGGTAGGTATTTTTTTTTTTATTTGACTCGTCATCCCATAACGTCGGCATCTTTGGTTCGATAGTCGGAGGATACAGCCTGCATGATAACTACATGCATAAACACTACCGGACACTGACTCAATCTGATAGAATTTGCGACAAAGCTCTCAATGCCAACACTTCAATATACATAAACTCCAGTTTTGCTTCTAGTATCCTGGTTGTCCGAATATTCCGAGGGGCCAACAAATTCTTGTACTACTTTGGTAGTAGCACAAGTACATGTGAGGGTATTCTCAATGGACCTTTGAGCTTTGAAAGGAAGATTCTTTGGTTGATTTTTGGTCCAGTGTGTATCGGAGGAGTATCGAGGAAAAAAGAGCTCTACGGGTTAACTTTGTTTCCGTAACTGGAAGCAGAAACTAGCTATAGGGATCGACCTGGGTTAAAGGGCTTATTGGATGAGGTCGTAACCCATCTTGGACTGCAAGCACCATCTAAAGAAAAGTAAATTAAAAGTAATATTTGTAACCGGAATGCCTTTGCTCTCCTGGCTGAGGCTTTCCAGAGTTTCTATTCGAAATTAAAAAAAAAACAATATTTATTCCTTACAATTTACCTTTGATGTTACATTACAAAAGGCCCCTAGCCACCACAGGACCAAGTGCCCATGCATTTCATATAAGATGACAAATTCTGGAAAGTAGTGCAATTTTTCTTTTTTCAACTACATGCGCAATTTCTCAAATATTCACCAAGTAAAATAAATTAAACATATAACTGTTTAACAGTCGCATCACATAAAAGCACAGTTGACAACTGACATTCATAAACATTAAAAAAAAAAGTAAAAGGTAAAGTAGGGTTAGATTTTGTTGAAGAAAAGACTTGCAATAAAAAAAGGGTGTTTGGTTACTTTAAATTAAAAAAAAAAGTGACAAGTACCAAAAAGAACCCGACCTTATCTAATGACCAATGATTAACACCCCTAATTTTTTTAAACGAAAAGACCGTTTCTTTTTTGATGAATTTGCCAATGACAAATTATAGAACTTCATGATGTTATTTTACTTGGGTTTAAATATTCGTCCACTTGTTTAAGAATTTTTTTTATGAATAGTAGAAAATATAACAGTACCTACTGAAACTCGTCTATATGCCCACTTAAGGAATAAAGTAAATAATTATTAACAATATTAAAAAAAAAGAAAGTAAACGTTTTAGGGTTGAGTTGTCAGTTGCTAGCACTATTCATGCTATAGCAAAATAAAAGTTCTACCTAAACTAAAACCCTTTCAGTAGTATTTTAAATCTCGTTCTAAAGATTTGCACATTTTCCAAATCTTAAATTTTATTTATAAAAAATTTCCATCGGATGTCTAACTACCTTGTAATTGGTTTTTTAAACTTATTCTAAAGTGGGTACATAGTACATATGTTTAATGTACATATAATATGTTCAATGAACAAAGTATGGCAGTTTCTATAGTTACGAATTGAAAAGTTATTTTGAAATGAATGAAATGTTTACTTTGCATATCCCAAATGTGCGCAAAATTAAAAGATTAGAGGGATATTTGTGAATATATATGATGTGATGACTTATTTAGAATATGTATAAGAAAAGAAATGTGCAACTATTTAGGCAATGGCTAGCTGGACAACGTTCGCTAAAAGTGTTCTAAGGAAATCTTAGAAATACGACTGTTTAAATGTAGTTTCTATGTAGTTGATGCAAAAAAACACACACATAAAAAATGACACGAAGAAATCATACACAAAAAAAAATTATTGTGCACTCGCATTTTAAACATCGACTCTTTTTTCGAATTAACTACCCAAAACATCAATTGTGGACGGAAAATGAAATAATGATTTTTATTTGTGTTTATTTCTAATTACATATTTCTTTTGTTGCTTCCTGCGATTTTTTTTTTGTAATTGAAACTGTACATGAATACTTTCCGCTGTGGTTTTTCGGAGTGTTTATCCCATATCTCAAAAATGATTATAGGAGGAACACACATCTTTATAAAATTTTTCGATGGATTATTTTTCACAAGTGATAAATGCTTGAAAAGGCAGTTTGTTGAAATTTGGATATATATATACTTATGTATGTGTAAATTTGGAAAATCGATGTTTGCATATGAAATTGGAATCAAAAAGGATTAAGTAGTCTGAAAAACCAACCGAAACAGATTGATTTGGGGTGCAACTTGTAACTTCAAAGCGTCTCGAAACATATTTTTGTTTTATTTTAATTATCCTGTGACCTGTGGACAATACAGGTTATGAAATTCTGAAGAAAATAATTTTTAAAAAATGCACCCTATACAATATGATATAAGTTTTTCTACATTTCGGTGGTAGTGTGAATCTAGCCAACTAGTATCTAGATGCAAGAGTCTAGATGCTACAACCAAGTCATTAAAACCTAGAAACAAAAATTTAGTCAATAGAATGTATCCACTACAATCTAGACGTTAAAATCTAAACGCTGGTATACAGAAGCCAGAATTAAGATGCTAGAATCTAGCCGGTATAATCTAGATGCTGGAATTCAAGACGCTCAAATCTAGCCGCGAGAATCTACCCGTTAGAATATATACGCTAAAATCAAGCCACTGGAATTTAGAAGCTAGAATTTAGCTATTGCATCTAACTGCTAGAATCTATAGCCACTAGAATCTTGGCGTTAGAATCTAGTCTCGACAATCTAATCACTAGAATCCACATATTTGAATTTATCCGCTTGAATCCAGCCGGTAGAATCTAAAACGCAAGGACAAACCGGCTAGAAGTTAGGATCTATATGGACGGCAAAATCTAGCCAGTGGAATCTAGCCACTACAATCCAGATGCTAGAATCTCTCAATTAATAACTAAGCTTGTTCAAGGTCAAATATTTAATATACATATGTATATGTATATATGGATTTTGGTATAGCTTTGCGTATGCACAAAATGTTGGTTAATAATTTATTTAAATATTGGGAGAAAAACAAAAATCGAAAGGAAAATCAACGTCAATTTTTGTATATCTATACGTAAAAACTCGATTGTCATTTTTCTTCACAAATTGGAAAACCGAATATTCGAAAGTATATTTTGCTTAAAAAACAATTAGTAAAGCTTCAGAAATTGGAAAATAATTTCCGCAATACTTTATAATCTTCAGAACATATTTTCATACAAAAAATTTTAACCGAAAACCATGACAAAAATTGAAAACGAAATATTGTATCCAAATTAAATTATTATTTATACATTTGGAATAATCTTCCGTGTAATAAAAAATAAATATTTTATAATGATATCACAACAAAAATAAATATAGGTAAACACTTTATCAAATTCAAATTTAACCCAACTTGTTGACTTCTAACCAGTTTAAAATCGTCAGTTAGATTTTTTTAACTATTCAACAGTTAAAAGATCATTTATTTAAACACTTGTTGTATCCAGTTACTTATTTACTACACACTTGTTGAATGATCTAAAAACATTTATTATAATTTCCGTTATTACGTGTTACACACACGTGGTGAATTTTGCTTGTTTGACAAGATAGGTACTTGTTGTATTGTGTTACAGGCCGCTGATCTCGTAAGTCGAAAAATTCATCAAAAATATTTGGTGTGTTCCTTTACTTTAAAACTCTGTGCATTTCTGTGAATTTCTACGTCTTTTTATTTTTTTATATGAACTTTGACAGAGGTAAAGGAAATAGGCTATTACTAATGCATACAAATCAGAGAAAATCAGAGCCACCTTTTGGCAATTTCAGCATCACAATATTATTGCACTTTAACCATGCATCGATTTATCGATATAGTTTTTCTTAAATAGTTTGGTTTTTTTGCCTATACAAATTTGAGATTGTTCTTTGGGGTCATAATAAAGATGCCACCATTATTCAATTCCAGTTTATATTTTGTATTTAATATTTAAAAAAAAATTTTCTAATCATTCAGTAGTAATTTTATATAATTTTTTCCAAAATATTTAATGAAGATTGTCACCCATAAGCGTCAATCGGTTCAATCAGAGTTCTGGATATAATATCAAATAGTCTCAACATTCTCCGCGCCTTGAAGGACCTGGTTGTCTTCAACTTTTGGAAGTGGGTGCAGATTGGATATGGCTCTTTTGAATGTACCTTCTATCGAGACATGCTAGTCGTTAACGAACATTTGATATTACATTTATTGATAATCTTTAAATTTCTTTTATTTTCTCTTTAAATTTTATGATACGTATTCAAGCTATTTTCATTGAGTCGTGAATAACGATGTGCAATTTTTTGATATCATTTGCATTCTTTGTGAAAATTTGGAAAACAAATTTTTTAAGAAAATTTTTACAACAGCTTCGCATAAGACCAGTTTAACATGCTGTGTGATCTCTTTTAAAAAGACATGTGCATTAAAAATCAATCCAGGTCACTTCGTAATTTACTAATCATTTTGTCTATCTTATATTCAATTTTTTTTTTGAAACGCTTGTATGGGCGAAATGCACAAAAGTATAAAAGGACTATATACAAACATACAACCAAGTGACATAAATACCCCAAATGTTTGTTATTTAGAGAAGAAAAAATTACCAACTTATCTTTTTTCACATCGATTCCATCTTTTAGATTAAATGTAAATGCACACACTCATATAAACAATAAAAGTAATAACAAAAATAATTGTTGAGGGAGGAAAAATCATTTATATTCCTATGGGACTGAAATTCACAGATGATTTTTGCTGAGATACTTCATCCACTTTGCCACTCCTTGTGAATGTACTATATATATAGAACGACCGTGCGTCGTCGTCGTTCGTCGTTGCCGTGTCGTATTATATTTCTGTTTCCGAGAGTATCAATTTACAAGCAAGTATACTCCTACCTAACTATAGCAAGAGCTTGCTTGGAAATTTTCAACCCAATTCCCCAATGAATCAGAGAATCTTCAGATTCCTTTTCAACCGACCAAAGTTTTATTGTACTCATTCGTAATTGTCTTTGGTCTTTGGCACTTGACATGAAAATAAATCTCTAACTTGTACACTTTATTAATGACGTTAAATATATATCTTTATGTACATATTATGTTCCTTAAAAAGTTTCAATATTGTTTAAGGTATTCATATTCGTTCTTGAAACTTTAAAAGTTTGCCTTTGGGTAATTTTTAAGGTTTTTTTATAGATGACTCAGCTATATGTAAAGTACATACAATAACCAACAAGCTAACTCTATTTTGGACTATATTCGATTTTTACTCTATTTACTCTATAACATTTCAAAACAATTTCCATCTGTCTGTGCATTAGTAGAAAGTTTAATATCTAAAACCTGAAAAGTAAGCCTTGTAGTAAGCATTGCACTGACATAATTCTTCACGAGCTTCTATCCAAATGTTGCAAAGTTGCCATGTATTGCAAATTAAAATTGTACCAGGACCCAGATTCCAAAATGGTTACAAAGAAATATTTTCAAAATCTAAAATAAACTCCTTTAGAAATTTTAAATAATTATCAAAATATATTTTATGTACGAACGATTAACTAGATCTGAGTTGGGTGGTTGAAACTTTTAAAAATAATGGGATTACGTGGCTGATGCTGACTAATAGGATCAAAGAAATTCAATATTCACTTGCTTTTTATTTGTAATTTGCAACCACATTCTCTATTTCCATTAATATCAAAGTAGAACAGAGACTTTGCCAGAAGGCGATTTTGTTGCCTACTGAAGGGGAGTGATTTTTATCTTCGAATATAACTAAAAGATAGATATATAAATAAAGATGTACAATGTACATTTGATCTGAAAAAAATAAACCTTTAGAGATTTGCGTTTTGTGTGTGTGTTAATAGAATAATCTATGGATTTTTAGAAATTTATTTTTATTACACTTAAGGGCTTTATAAAACTAACTGTTTGATACAAAAAAGAAATTTGTTTCTAATTTTTTTAAATAATTAATTTAATCTCAAAAATCTAACATGATAATACAGATCTAAATATTATTTAAAACAAGAGAAATCTTATCTAGTATTATTAAATTTGTTTTTGGTATACTTTGGGTATATTTTAAAGATTAGAAAATAAGTTCTTACTTTGGCGAGTTGATTGCTTTTCATTCAGTATAGGGAGTACAAACTGTAGTGCAAAGAAAAAAGATAGTATCTACATGAAAAATAAACAAACATTCGGAAAAAAAAAGATGAGCATACAACACTGTTGTCATTAGGGTCCGTATCGTTTTATTTTCATGGGATGATCCATATATGGACCTTCGTGGATAATAAAACGCGGCTATTAGTATAAATGATCATCAACGATAAACACCAAGTAATTGTCACTGAATTTTCCGTCTGGATAGAGTGATTTAATTCGATTTAATTCAGTAGACGGGAATAGGCAAAACTTGTATAAGGTTTGAAAAAAAAATTAACAAAATGAATTATTCACAATTCACAAACGGCACAGCAAATTCGAAATAGTTATAGGAAGTTCATCAGGAGTAAATTTTTCTTTTACGAATGACACCTTAGCAGTGTTGTTTAAATCCGTGTTAAAAACTATTTGTTTACCTTTTCTACGTTAACGTAGGTAAAAAACGAGTAAATAAGTGTAAAAAACGTAAAAATCCCGTAAAAAACGTAAAAAACTCGTAAAAAAGGTAAAGAAGAATAAAAAAGTAAATAACTGAGAAAAAAGAGAGAAAATGAGAGGTAAAAATTTAAATAAATAAGTGAAGCATTTTTTAATGAAAAACTTGGACTGAAATAGATTAGAGAATCTGTTAATCAATCATTTTGTTGAAAATAAAATAAAAAACCATTACTTTTTTATCCAACTGCCATCTTCAATCTTGAAAGTTGAAGGTAACCAATTTTGATTATTTTTCGCGTTTTTTTTTTTACCTTTTTTACATAAGCATAATTAAAATACAGCAAGTAAAAAACAAATGTAAATAACGTAAAAAACTATGTAAAAAACGTAAAGTAAAAAAGTCGAACAACACTGCACCTTATAGTGGAAATCTGGTAGTTTGGCGAAACAAATGGTCCAAAAGTACTTTTTAGAAAGATCAAATGCATGCTCCACAGAAGCTGTATGGTGGATTTACATGTAGATATGTATATCTTTTTGAGTTCGAGATGCAAGATATGAAATTTATATATGAAATTTATATTTGTTGAATAGAGATAGAAGGCCAAAATGCAGAAAATCTTCATAAATGCAGATTATAGGAAATACCATAATGAAGAAAAGACAAACATGTTCATTTACATATAAAATGGTATTCTTTCACACATTCTTGAAATTTAAAGATGGAGAAAAAGAAGATAACATGTAATTCCATCATTATAATACTTTCATATGAGTGAAAAATTGTCATAATTTTTTCCATTTTCTTGGTATTAATTATTTGATTAATGTACCTGACACTAAAGGCAGATTTAATTCATCACAAGCTTTCTCCGAAATAGCAAAGGGATCTTTAAGCATACATTTTTTTAGTCGTCCACCATTTGATGATGTTACAGACCGTTGAGGTTGGAACTTGCAGTATTTTAACGATTATATTTTGTACTGGTTTAATACATTTCTTAGACTTTCTAATGAATTGCAATCTAAAATGACATTACTTAAAATATTAAACGTTAATATTTTTATTACAAAAATAATGACAGTTTTTGGATCAATCACACGATTAAAGAAGCGTTTAAATAAGTTAGGTCTTTATGCATTTCGACGAGCAAAAAAGTTTTGGGTTATTTTGCAAGTACAGGCTGCGGTTTATTTTCGATTATTTGATTGAGTCAAAGGTTGGTATAAATATAACGTAGCATATGCTCAAAACTCCAATTTTCGGAGCAAGTTATCTATTTGGTATTTTATTTTTTTTACACTATCAGATCTTTGCCAAAGAGAGCTTAATACAAGCGACATCTTGCGACCAAATATTTGCCAACAAAACATAATATGTATGCGTGTTATCCGGCTCATCACTTAGTGCAGTGTTAAAAGTTATAGTAAACAAAAAATAACTACTACAAAACATACACTTGAAAAACATTTAGTACAAAACTATTACATACGAGTACAATATAAATACATAAATAAATACAATGACAATAAGAAATTAAACTACATACATATAATTGCAAACATTTAAGAGCGTGCACCACTGGTCCTTAAAGTTTGTTTTAAACTGTTCTTACTAATATTAAAATCAAATAGGTTTGAGTTCAAATTCAAAAGCCTACACATGTGGGTAAGAGGCTCATGCATGCCATAATTAGTACGGTGTTGAGATAAATGCAATAATTCCAAATTACGAATATTTTGTAAGTATGTTTCCCACACTAATACAATTTAATAAATCTGGTGCATCAATAGAGCCAGTTATAAGTTGATGAATAAATATAATATCCATATTAATCCTCCCTAGTGATAAAGGTTGAACCTGAAGAAGTTTAATCCTGTGTTCTTAAGGAGGAAGGTTATAAGGATCAGAATACGGTAGCCCTTTCAAGGCGAAATGTATGAAATTACGCTCCATTGCTTCTAATCTATTAGTATGGGTTACGTAAAAAGGAGTCCATATCTGAGATGCGTATTCAAGATGGGGGCGGACTAAACAGTTATAATTGAGCGAGGGTAACATGGGGATCCTGAAATTCCTTAGATAATCTTTTAATAAACCCTAACATAGAGTTGGCCTTATTGACGATTAGATTGATATGCTCATTAAAATCAAGGTTGGAAGTAAAATGAACTCCGAGGTCTTTAACACTATGAACTCGGCGTAAAGTGTGCTGCGATATTTTGTAATCAAACAAAGAAGGAGTTTGTTTTTTAGAAAAGGTTGCCTTACATTTAATTGGGTTAAGATTCATACCGTTCTTGTTACACCAAATATAAGAAAACTGGTATGAATAAAATTCTTAAATACTATAGTGTTTTCATAGCACCTGTTCAGATTTGGTTGGCTACGTTTCCCCGCTACGTTTTTTCGTCGCGTTTTTCCGCGACACGTTTTCCCGCTTCACGTTTTCCCGCGTATACGTTTTCCCGCACAACGATATCCCGAATCACAGTTTCCCGTGTAACGTTTGCCTGTCGGTTCCTACTTTTTCAATAAAAATTGACAGCACATGAACAAAATTCATTTCCATAGTACGAGGCGGTATTTAATTAGTAAATGGTTCTATTTATGACTAAAAGCAGATTCTTGTCAACAGTTTTCTTGTACAAAAGTCTTTTCTTGGACAAAGGTACTTTGCGTGGCCCGGATCCAACGATGTTAACTCCCTCTTTGGGGGGAGCTCATGTAACTCCGTACAAAAGCCTTTCTTTAGCAAAAGTACCCCGCGTGGCTCGCTTCGCGGGGTCCTAGGATTTTAACTCCCTTTGGGGGGCTCTGTACCGCTTACACAACACCTTTGCTCTTCATAGGGTATGTCAATTGTCAAGTCGCCAGGCAGGCGCCTATATTCAACAGTTTTCTTGTACGAAAGTCTTTTCTTGAATCAACGTTAATGAACAAAATTCTATCTCTTTACAATAATTTTTAGGCTTTAAAAAAACTTTTTTATGTTTAAAATTGTTTTAGAAACGTTTTAAGCTTATTGGCACAGAATTAAAACACCCATTTTCCACGTACCTATTCATAGTCATCAGCAGCGAAATCAGACTTCGCCATCATCGTCACATCGACTTTACATAATAAAATACATTTAGTTTAGATTACGCTAAATCATGAATATCAACAAGAACGAAAGTAAAATTCGCCGATCAAAAAATTAAGCATTAGTAATTCCGGAAAAAAAATCAGGGCTGAAATTGTCAAAATGTTTTTTAAGCGTATTAAATTAAAAAAAATCTTAAAATGGCTTTTAAACGTTTTCGCAATTTTTGGATGAAAAATGCTTTTTAAGAGTAAAGCCACTAAAAATTTACAAAAACGCTTAAAATCCCTTTTAAGCGCAAACAATTCTTTTAAGATATTTTAGGCAATTTGAGCATTATTTTTTTACTTCGAAAAAGCGACTATGGCATTCTCGACAAATTTTTTTCAACTCTTAAATGATATTTTAAGTGTTTGACCAACAATCGAACTAACCCTACATCCTTAAAACCAAATCCGTCATCGATTCATTATCACCCAAAAACTATTAGAATTCGATAGATATCTTCTTAACGAAGAGGTCTTACCTCCACGGAGTTCTGACAAGAACTGAAAATTCTTGCGAAAGCAATAATGCTTAAATACTACGACGGACCATAAAAATATTAAATATTTTGACAAACTTAAAATATTTATTGCATAAATGTATTTTCAAAAAGCATTTTGCTTATCCCGCCGCCAATTCCGTGGAAAATTTTATAGGCAAACGTTCCGCGGGATATCGTGCTGCGGGATTGTAACAAAAAACTTGGCGGGCAAACGTTACATGGGAAAACGATTGCGGGAAAACGTAGTGATCCCGTTCAGATTTTAATATTGAACACATGCTCCGTTTCCAATTCCTCGTCGAAACCTAAATACTGGAAAAAATATTAAATTTAAAACAAAAAAATTCGGTTGGTTTTTCACAGGCAACATTTTAAATTTACTTTTTAATACTCTTTCGATGAATGATGGTATTTGTATTTATTGAAATACTGTTATTGTTTAGTAAATAAATTAAAAATATGTATACAAATTAATTTTTTTCATTTTTATTTTACAAAAAAACATTTTATGAACTTGATAAAAAAATTCCGAAAATTTTATCACTACTATAAATTGCATTCTATTTTTTTTTGAGTAACGTATAGTCGTGTGACAGTTATTTTTCACTCTAACCGATACCTTTAGAATATTAGATTTAAGGTTTTTTAAGTCTAAAAAGATGCTATTGCATTAAATTAACGTAGAACAGTAAATTTAATTTTGTATTCATATTGAGACACTGACTAACTCTAGATGAGAGAATATAATACAAAAAGAAATTGATTTTAATAAGCCCCAATTTCCTAACTACCTAACCGAAAGTTACTTTTTCGATTTAAACCTTATTAGGGTTCCATTAAAAAAGCTTCATATTTAGAAACATTTTACTCTAACAGATTATTTTTAATAATTTCGTGTCTGATTATACCATTTTTCATGGAACGATTTAAAAAAAATCTCATCAGGCACCCATTGTTGTTAGACTCTTAAATCCTATAACTTCATGTTGTAATGTAAAAGAAAACCTTTTGCTTACCACCATGAATTAAATATTTTTTAATTGACTTAGAAAAAAAAACAAAAAAAGAATAAAACATACAATGGGAAACAAAGTGTAATAATTGAAGACTACTAAAAAATGATGATGGGCAAAATTAAGATTTCATTTCTACGACGCGGAAGAAGGAAGGCGATGGAGACAATATTTACAATAAGTTTGCACCCTTCTTATATTATTAAAGGAATCACTTGTGGGAAATATTTCAATTTTCAAAAATGTTTTTCAAACTACCCAGCCACCGTGAAATAAACATCAATATGGGCTTGAATGAGAAAAGTAAATAATTGCTCGAAATATTTACGACTTATGACACTGAATCTAAGTATTGTTGCGTTTCGAAGTCAAGCAACCCCTGTGTGATTGTGATGTGCTGCTCGCTGCTCTATCACCCCTGTGGGATTGAGCAGGCTAATGCCGGTTACCCCTGCCGAACATTAGCGAGTGTTGTGTAGTTAGGAACAAGAAGTACTTGAACAAAATGCTCGGATGTTTTCATTGATATACACCAGTATTTGGGTGTTGTAAAAGTAAAGGAAACAATACTGAGGATATGGAATCAGGATCAGGGGGATTTAATTCAATTGAGTCATAGTGATGTCCATTGATTAGACGCTTGCCTTTTCAAGGAGAAACACCATGTTGTGCATCCGTAAATGTATATAAACTACTGGGGTGTGTTTTTGTTTGCACGCGCTAACCCACCACATTATACAGAGATCCAGAAGGGCAATTGGTGCGGATGCTTATAATAAACAGGGGATGAATTTAATATCGAT
The DNA here is from genome assembly GCA_929447395.1 of Epistrophe grossulariae. Lineage (NCBI taxonomy): Eukaryota > Metazoa > Arthropoda > Insecta > Diptera > Syrphidae > Epistrophe > Epistrophe grossulariae. The sequence continues at coordinate 116,951,610 of OV839566.1, forward strand.
AATGAGAATTGTGTTTAGTGGGAGCTCGGAAGAGCGCACTTGAATTTGTCAGCAGGTGTTTTGCACTAACTTTGTTTCTGATATCTGATGTGAAAAGTGTATAACGTACACACAGCGTTTATGCCCCGTTTGATTCTTTCAACATAACTTAAATGTTGCATGCGAGCACTTAGTCAGTCAAATGGCTTTCAGCGCAAGTTGTTTTACGTATATATAGGTAAAATAAATATCACAGTAGCTGGATGATGATGAGATCTTACCACAAGATAAATTGCTTTTGGGATTTAAGCAGTTAAGCATTAGGAGGAGGGATGATGCTAAGTTCCACTTGATAAATTTTGTCGAACTTCATAATCGTTTTTATTGACCTTTTTTAACTGTTGAGGTTTTGTGAGAACTTTATTATTGAATTGATGATAGAATATTAGAATCACGTTCATATTTGATCAAGTGATTCCATAAAATGGTCACTGTAAATATATTAATTTTTTTTATTTATTGATTGTAAATATTTTATAAGAATTTAATAATAATAGCAAAGTAGTAATAATTCAGACATTATCTTATAGGCACATTATTTGATATAGGTGCGTGTCAATTTGACAAAACTCGTTTCAGGAATACTCCGGGAAATTAGGCCCCAGGAAATAAGACCCCAAAAGTTGAAATGAAATAAAGCCCCATAATTGAGGCTAGCAAGGACACTTGGATTGGAGTTCTCCATCCATTCAGCAATTGATTGATTGAGGTTGAATTTTCACGTTCGATTCAGTTAAAATTTGTAATGCTTACAAGGCGGCAACAGAAGCTGAAAACAATGGTCCGATTTTTTTCAGCTATTCTGTTTCTCGCTAACGGTTTTCAACCCGGTCCTTACATTAAAACATGATTGATGAGTTATCTTACGAATTTTGTTTGCTGTTTTTCATTTCGCAAATTTCTTATTTTGCAGTTGAGTGATTTGACATTTAATCGTTTAGCAATTTATGTTTCCAAGTTTTTGTTTCGCTATGTTATTGTTTCGTAAAATTACCATTTCTCAAATTCTGAACGCTGGTTTTATCTCGAATTTAATTTTTTCGCATTATAATAATACCCTGGTTTTATATCTCTATTTCATTATTTCGTATTTCATTATATTATAATATACTATATATTAAACACAAGTGAATTAGAAACGTGAAATCGTCATATGATTTTTGTGTTTAACAAAATGAAAAGCTAAAAATTACCAAAATGTTCGTTTGTTCCTTAATCGCAAATCTCCGACAGTTCTTAACCGATTTCTTTGAAATTGACATCACATTGCATTCGAATACGCTGCTTTTATAATTTATTTTGAAATAAGATGTACATAAATAAAATAATTCGTTAAGAATATATATGTTGCTATCATTGGAAAACTTCAAAATCAATAAGTTGTCAGTTTCTTTCACTTTTAACTTAAAGTTGCTGTGCAGATAAATCCTCACCCTTCTAGTCCTACTTAATAATATAATTGTGAACTATGTTTATTTGGATTATTGTCCTTCCAACATGTTCGAACGTCACGGACTGATAACGTTATAAGATACTATTTTATTACGTAGACAGAGGTTGCAGCTCAGCTTAACGGGCGGGTAACAGCTATAAGAAATATAATAGAATTTCGACTCATGAATAATGTTTTTTAGATATTTTATCGAGAAACGCTTCTGCCAAAACTCCTTTAACGTGGACTTGTAAAATAATAAAAATATTATTCCGATATTTTAACAAATACCAAAAATGCCACTACCCTCATCAAATGCATATCTATTATTTTTAAGTTGTAAATAGGTGTAAAAAATGGATTAAGGTAGCTTCGAAGAAAACAGAACAGCTTAGTTTTAGAGGTGCAAAAAGTTGAGTTAAATGAGTTAAGCAACGCCAGGCTCGGGCAAAACAAAACTTCCAGCCTAACCATAATTAAAAATTCTAATCTTGTTAGATTAGCTTTTATAATTTATTTTGAAATAAGATGTACATAAATAAAATAATTCGTTAAGAATATATATGTTGCTATCATTGGAAAACTTCAAAATCAATAAGTTGTCAGTTTCTTTCACTTTTAACTTAAAGTTGCTGTGCAGATAAATCCTCACCCTTCTAGTCCTACTTAATAATATAATTGTGAACTATGTTTATTTGGATTATTGTCCTTCCAACATGTTCGAACGTCACGGACTGATAACGTTATAAGATACTATTTTATTACGTAGACAGAGGTTGCAGCTCAGCTTAACGGGCGGGTAACAGCTATAAGAAATATAATAGAATTTCGACTCATGAATAATGTTTTTTAGATATTTTATCGAGAAACGCTTCTGCCAAAACTCCTTTAACGTGGACTTGTAAAATAATAAAAATATTATTCCGATATTTTAACAAATACCAAAAATGCCACTACCCTCATCAAATGCATATCTATTATTTTTAAGTTGTAAATAGGTGTAAAAAATGGATTAAGGTAGCTTCGAAGAAAACAGAACAGCTTAGTTTTAGAGGTGCAAAAAGTTGAGTTAAATGAGTTAAGCAACGCCAGGCTCGGGCAAAACAAAACTTCCAGCCTAACCATAATTAAAAATTCTAATCTTGTTAGATAAAATTCACACTAGATATTCGTCATGAAATTTATGTAACATGACCTGAAACTAACAAAGATTTCGTATTGACAAGGCCCTCACAAGTCAACTGATGAGTCCAAGTGACATCGCCGGGTGGGCTAAATGCAGTTAAAAGCTATTTTAAGTCAATAAATTAATTTAAGTGACTGTCTCCAGCAAAATTGTCATTTCCGTGACAAAAAATAAATCCTCAAAAAAATTGAATTAACGGTTGCTTACGGAACATTATGGAACATCGAAAAGCACAAAAAATAATTAGTAGATAGTGAAAATTGTATTTCATGTAATAAAGTCATTTCAAGTTTTCGTTCCCCAAAGTTGTCATTTGCGTTGTAAGTATTTTTTATTGTTAAATAATGATAAAATTCAACTTGTTTCCCAGTGCATGTCTTTTTTAAAGAATTAAATAGTAAAATAAGTTAAAAACCAAATATTCAGGAAAGCTCAGTTTTATTTGAAAAAAAAATAAACATTTTACTCATATATATACAGTAACTATGGGGACATTGAAAATGACTTGTATTAGGTTGATAAAACAAAAAAATGAATAAGTTTTGTAATTTTTATTTTGTACATTTACATTAAAACTTCAGAAGCTGTCTTAGAAGCCATTCTCCAGCTTGAAGTACCAATATATGTACCTATTTAATGTCACTTCAGCAAGCGGTTACATTAATTTTGTAAATTTTTTTAATAAAATTAATATTAATTTTATATTCAACTGAAAATATAATAGATTTTTTTTATCTATACGCACAATATTGATGTTATGTGTAATAATTTTTATAGAACTCTTTTTAACTGCTTTTACGAAACTATTCCTTTAAAAAGATCACGTTTTGCTTCAAATGCACCACCATGGTTTGATACGCGTATTAAAAACTTAAAAAATAAAAGGAACAAAGCTTGGGTAAAATATAACATAACTAGAACTGACGATGATTACAGAACTTTCTTAATTCTAAAACAACTTTTCACTGATTATTCTAACACTCTATATGACGATTACATTTGTAAAATAGAACATGGTATTAAATCTAATCCAGATAGTTTCTGGAATTTCGTTAATAGTAAAAGGAAAACATGTGGCTATCCGAATTCGATGTCAAATAATTCGTCAACTAGTCATGATCCAAAGGTTATTGCAAACATGTTTGCTAATCAATTCAAAGAAGCATTTGAAGAATCAGACTTTAATAATTCCTCTTCTTTTTCTTCTTCTTCTGACAGTTTTACTCATTTAAACGCAATTAATTTCGAAATAAGTGAGGACGCAGTTGCTCAACATTTATTAAAACTCGATGAGTGCTTTACTCCTGGCCCCGATGGTGTTCCATCTTATATATTAATAAAATGTGCTTCTTATTTGACATATCCGTTATGTGTTCTCTTCAATGAATCCTTAAAAAGTTCAATTTTTCCTGTTATCTGGAAAAGTTCATTTATTATTCCCATACATAAAAAAGGCCCAAAGAATGAAATAATGAACTATAGGCCCATTGCTAAACTATCTGTGATACCTAAACTGTTTGAGTCAATTGTGAGTAATGTTCTTTCTTTTCATTGTAGTTCTATTATTTGTGATAGCCAGCATGGCTTTGTCAAAAAGAGATCCACTGTTACTAATTTATTTAACTTCGTGTCCTTTTGTCTAGATGTATTTGAAAAACGCGGGCAAGTTGATTGCGTATTTACTGACTTTAGTAGAGCCTTTGACAAGCTATGTCACAATACACTAATTCTAAAACTATACCATCTGGGATTTAACAACAATTTTATAAATTGGATTTCTTCATACTTAAAAAATCGTCGTTATTCTGTCTTGTTTCGTAATGAAAGTTCAACTCAATTTGTTGTCAATTCTGGCGTCCCTCAGGGCAGCCACTTAGGTCCTGTTTTATTTGTTTTATTTATTAACGACTTGGTTTCAAACTTAAAAAACTCGTCTGTCCTTGTTTATGCTGATGACATTAAGCTTTTCAAAAGTATAAAATCCTCCTCTGACTGTTTATTATTACAAGAAGACTTAACAATATTTAGGAAATGGTGCAATAAAAACCGACTTGTTTTAAATGTTGACAAATGTAAAACTATGAGTTTTACACGTAAAAAATTTCCGTTTTTGTACAACTATACGTTTGATTCTTATCCGTTATGTAAGGTTTCTATGTTTTCTGACTTAGGTATTATTCTAGATCCCAAATTATCATTTAATGATCATTTAAATTATATTATTAAAAAAGCCAATAGGGTTCTTGGATTCATTAAAAGATTCGGTCGTGATTTTCGGGACCCTTATGTTCTTAAACTTCTATTTATTTCGTTTGTTAGACCAATTCTAGAATATGGCTGTGTAGTATGGTCACCTTATTACTCAATACATGTTACAAGAATTGAAGCGATCCAAAAAAGGTTTCTGCGTTTCTGTCTTCGGTCTCTTCCATGGGCAAGGGAAAATCTACTTCCGCCTTATTCTCAAAGACTAGCTTTGATCAGCCTCCCTTCTTTGACTAACCACAGAAAGTATATACAATTTTGTTTTATTGTTGGGATTATTAATGGTTCGATATCATTACCATCAGTTCTAAGTAAAGTAAATTTCAGTTTCAGTCGTTCAAGTTTAAGGCGACAGCAACCTATTATTCAAATATTTAGCAGATCAAACTATGGTGTATGTAGCCCATTCAATCAATTAATAACAATTTATAACGAGTTTCATTTTTGTTTAGAATCTGTAAATGATAATATAAAATGTATTAAATTTAAACTTATGTTTTTCAACAATGTTTAATAATAATTGTAAATTATGATATTAGATTATATTAGATTATAAGAACTATTTTTTTTAACATTGTTATCGTTAGATTTTAACGAAATAAATAAATAAATAAATAAATAAATAAATAAAAAACAATCATACTCATTTTAATCCACACTGGTGCAGTACATATACACTAAATCAAAGTACATCCCATCTATTTTAACGTCGGTATTTTCCATTTGTCCCGAATATCTTAGCTTTGCAGAAAGGTAACTGATTTATTAAAGATCGATTTAAGCATACACCATACACGACCATAACTTAGTTCTCGGCACAGTCAGTTGTTGTTCAAATCAACCCGTGTGCTGGCTTGTTATTTGATCAATTTAACGGTTGATGTTGAAGAAAATCAAAAGGTTTTGAATTTGCTAAGATTGAAGTCTTTCAATTCATTGAACTATTTGTGTAACCAAGTCATTTAATTTACTGTCGAAAGTGAACCTTTTATAACTCGAGACCAAATTTACAAAGAATTTGGTGTGTAGCTCAACTTCATTGCAAACCTGATTTGCCTAATTGTTTTAATTCTATATTTTGCTTTTTTAAATCTTCTTTTAATAAATTTAACAAACTCGAGTCGTGTAATTTCTTTATAGACAATAATGTTTTTGCCAGTTGAAACAGTTTATGAATTGTGTGGCCAAATATCAATTTAGTTGACAGCTGAGTTGCCAACCAAATTGAGTCTTGTATGTGCTGCTTTAAGATGAAGTCTTACATTTAATTTATATTTGAGAACCTTATCTTTGAAGATTTGACCATTAGAACTGAAGTTATAAATTTATTAAATGTTCAAGGACAGGTATCTATGAATTTTCTAGGTTAAACAATCGAATTGATTTAGGTGTGAGTCAAGTATTGTCAAATACATTTTGTAGACATTTTATCTTCATTTTGACCTTAATCTTTAAGATCCGATTATTAGAACAGAAGTTATAAGCCAACCAAACCAACCAAATAGTACCATTACGAATATTATTTGTAAAATACCTATACAATTTAATCTACCTACATGTACGTCATTATACCTACATACATAATGTAGCTATGTAGGTATATCATTTTTGTTGCCGATGCAAAGCCAATTTGGTGTGCCACGGCGGCGCGGCACAGCGGTGGTTTTTTATTGCACAAACTCCACCGTCTTGTCTTCACCCTTCCAGCAAAATATTCTTTGTAGGTAGGAGAGAACGGGGCAAAGAGGACCACCGGGCCACAGAGGACTTTCTTTTTAAAACGATAGATAAGTGACTTTGGGCAAAGGCTGAATACTATAATAAAATCGCCCATCTAGCTCCTCAGGTTGTTATATTGCCTATCGTGCTGACGAGCGATAAAAAAAATTAAAAATTAAAAAATTAAAATTTATTGTTTTTAAGATTAGTTTATAAAAAAATTATAGAAAGTTGTGCTTGTTTAATATTTAAAGACTTAGCCAATAAGAATTTCAAGTTTTAGTATCAAAAACAATGAGTTAAGTGGTGTTTTGTGCAATTTTAGTTTTGTGAAATAATCGTGTTTAAACATGTCGGAATCACTTTTTAAAAAGTATTTGTACTGGGGCACAGAGGATTGGTGTGGTCCTCTGTGCCCCTGTAGAATATGAACCTGATTAATTTTGGATTTTTATTGATGGTACGGAACTACAATAAAAAAAAAATCCAGAGCGAAGCTGCACATTTATTACAATAGAAAATGCAATATCAGTTTTAAATTTAAAAGAAGTATCCATCAATGCAGGAGGGACCATCTAGAGGACCAAAAGCACTTTTTATGTACTTTTAATTTAAAAAAAAAGTACAGTACAGTTTCGATATCAATTACAAGCCCATTTGATGTTCACAACTTAAGGTAGGTATGTGGAGAACAAATTTGAGCCTTTTTCTTTGCTCAATATATTTTAATAAATCGGCAAACGTTTAGTGGTCCTCTGTGCCCCGTCCTCTCCTACATACTTATTTGTTTTCTCCTTTCCGTCATTTCTCGTGATGAAATAAGTTCTAATTTGGGAATTTTGATGCATAATTTTCTCAAATCGACCCTATAAACATTTTTAATGTTAAAAGATACCTTTCGGCGTCATTTCCATGCTTTACCATGATAGGATTTTGAAATTTCCGTGTCAGTTCTGTCATACCCGTTAAAGTAAAAACAGTTAAAAATATCTAAATCTTATTTACGAGTTTTTACTTAATAATCATAGGTATTTATTTTCAATTTTAAAAGATCGTAATACATTTTTGACAAAATATTATATACATATTATGTATATATCTTTTGTCTTAGTAAATGATATATGTAATTTTCACTATACAAACAATTTCATCCTTAAGTTTCATATTTTATTTCTTGGTTTTTGATGTGTAAACATCTATACTGGCGGTAGGGTGAAAAGAAAACGTAACGTAACGTTGTAATCGTGACCGTGATCGTGATCGTGATTCTGAGCTTTACGAAAATTGAGTGCGTTCAACAATATGTACGTTCAGTAACTAAACGTTGAGTATTTATATACGAAATCGAAAGGCCAAGTTCAGTTCGGGTTGAAATTTGGTTGGCTGCTTAGAGGATATATTAAGCCCCTATTACACGATGATTCTTTGCGTCTGACTCTATTCGAACATAATGAGTGCGAAAGAGAAAAAAGATAAGATGGAAGACCAGTTTCCCTGTGAGTCGTGGGCCAAGTTTTACGAGACTCTTTTTTAACGCTTCTTTAGCATCAGGCTACGCGCAAACCAACGCGATGGCGGTGGCGATCACGATAAAAATGTGGATGCCTCATATAAAAATCAAAGCACACTTCAATCGTGTAGATGTGTGCCTTTCCTTTGATTTATGTGTATGGCATCCACAATTTTATCGTGATCGCCACCGCTATCGTGTTTGTTTGCAGCTACCTTTATCCGTATTTTGTATTCTTTGCATTACTTTTTTTCAATTCAGGGGCCTATTTCACGGAACATACATCACATACATTGTATGAATGTATGTACCTTAAAGTAGACGCCAAAGATGGTTCAGTGTAAATTTTGAATTTTTTGAAAAACTTTGCGTCAGCATAGAAAAAGCATAATTTTTAAAAAAATTAAAATTTACGCCCACTCATCTCGTAATCGTGATTCTTATCTTGTAGCCGTGGTCGTGATTTTGATTCTGAGCCAGAGATTAGTCTGCTATCTATTACACGATGCATCTAGACGCATGCGACTTTTCGAACTACGTAAGTGCAAAAGAGAAAAAAAAATCGAAAAGATGAGACGGAAAAAAAGTGACCGGTGTCGCGTGAGTATTTGACGTTTCTCTTTTCTCTTGTCCGTTTTTTACTATTCTGCTTCATATGGTTTTGTTGCTCAAAGAGTAAATTTCGATGCAACGCACTGTTATTGATAGCCTTATAGGCTTTCCAGAAATAAGAAATTCATCTTTAAAAACAACATAAATAAAATAAATTATTGCTTTTCTTGACTGATATTCATTTAAAGGCACACAAACCTTTCTTTCTTCAATATATCTAATAATGAAAACAAAAATAAAAACAGAAAAAGTTTTTTTTATTGCCTGAGCACAGCCCAACACGAAAATGAAAAATAAAGAGAACTGTCAGATTAGATTCATGACTTTGGTTTCAACGTGTAATAGCGTTTGAATCAGCGGATGAAATAACAAAGAAGAATTTGAAGAAGGCGCATGCAACTAGATTCATCGTGTAATAGCAGACTTATGAATTATCCATAATCTCTGTTCTGAGCTTAACGAAAATTGAGTGCGTTCAACGCTATGTACGCTCAGTAACTAAACGCTGAGTGTTTATATACGAAATCAAAAAGTCGAGTTCAGTTTGGGTTGAAATGTGGTTGGTTGCTTAGACCATATAATACATGGACTGCGCTTTCATCATGGCTGCAGGGTTTCAACATAGAAGGCCGCCTTTTTTGGCAAATTAGACGAAATAAGGTCATTGACTGGAAAATATTTTTAAATATAATTTTAATGATTGGCTAAGAGCCCACTGCTGTTTGTGGGTGTGAGTGATCGCAAAAATTCACTGGTATGTTTAGATAGATCTTAACTTTTTATAAGCTTGGTTGGGGCCTTTGTCGGTAAACTAAAAAACGCATTTTCCATGCATCATTACCGATTTTCAAATTTGTTTATTAAAAGTTAAGATCTATATAAAAATACCAGTAAATTTTTGCTATCATCCGCACACCCTAAATTTGATGTAGGCTCTCGGTCTATGAGGCATTCGGACGAATGTTGATGTTTACACATCTTAACCGTGAGTCCCGGCACTCACACATTTTTTTTTTAAATGATGTTTTGATATTTCTCAAAAACTCTTTAGAAGGGAATGACTGTAGAAATGAAAAGTTGTAAGTTTAAAAATTTCCTTAAAAACTTGAAGAAATGTAGTTCATTCATTAAGTGTTAGTGTTATATAGTTTGAGTAGAAAGTGCAAGGCAAATGTTTTACAAAATAAGCAAAAAACATTTCAAAATATATTTTCTAATTTTCTTTTATGGATAGCAAACGGTTTTGTCAGAAGTAGTTATGGTTCGAAAACATGTTCATGTCAAGAAGTAAATGTCATATATATAGAAGACCACATATATTTATATTCGTAGATATAATCCTTTTAAAATAAATATTTATAGATATTTTTTTTCTATAACACAACAACGACAGCAAGTAGAAGTCTGTTCTTTTTAAGTTATTGCTTATCGAATATTCAAACGACCTTAATAGTAAATGGTGTCGGTGTGCATATCACGTTCAAGTCGGAAGGGATACAACTGTTGATTGAATAAAGTTAAATATGAAAGGTGAACGCAATCATCCCTCATAGGGTTAAAATATGACCAGTGACAATCTTTTTGAAAGGGGTTATTTTGCGTATCTTAGTTGCAACCTTTTTTTTCTTATTTGAAATGATTATAGGTGGTGTCAGGGGAATTTACTGTCTTAAAAAAATGTATTTTTTAAGCTAAGAACGTGTTAGAGATATGTCCATCGGGACACTTGTCTTGACGCAATTGAAAGGGAAAACATTACTTTTTTTATCAAATTGTATAATGTAAAAGCCCAAAAAGATGAATTTTGCATTATGAATTATGCCATTCAAGTTATTTAATACTCTAAAAGCATTTACCAAGCATGGTATACTACATTTGTAACAATTACATATTTAGGGTTATATCTATATATAAAATATTTCAAACAGTGTTATTCGTTCATATTTCTTCATTTATCGTAAACGTTGTCTACTATTTATTTTTATAGTATGGATGTTCCATTTGCAGTATATACAAAATCAAAAATACTAAGGATCATAGCAGGTCTTCGTTTGATGCTCTTCCTTGGCGTTCCATAAATTAATAAATCTTAAATGGTCAAAACTATTGCCAGTTTTTGATTTTTTATTCTTCGCCAATTCATTCATTCATATATGATATGCAAAATATCAATAAAAAACTCTTAAAAAAACCGAAAAGGTTCGCCCTAAAAAACTCTTCTTGTATTTTTTCTGTAATTAAAAATAAAAAATAAAAAAAATATATGTATCTAAAAGCAAATTTCATGATGTGGCTAAAGTTACAATTACACGGTCAACGTAAATGATTAATGCAGAAAGCTGTCAACATCAACGCAGTTAGAATATTTTGACGAAATGCTCGTCACAGTATTGATTATAATTCAACATTAACACATTTGGATTTCATCTTGACTTTCTAGTTGGTTTAACTTATTTTGAAGCTTAGTAAATTTTCGTCAATTTCTTATGCGTTATTAAGCTTGAACTCGATTTTCGGGAATAAAAAACGTGTGCCTCGGTTGCCATTTTTAAAAAGGTGTTAATGCAATTTTGGTTCTTGCTAATGAAAGAATAAATTTTTTTATTTGGTTTTGTAGGAAAAAATTTTCCCTAAAATTTTTGGTTACATGCATTTTTGAAAACTCTTTCTATATATATAAAAATAATTGTTGAAAAACTGTCAAATTTAAATCCAACATTTTGGGGGAGAACCGTTTGAAGTTTTTGTAAAAAGATCGTCGTCTAAATGATTATGAATGAATGAATAGTATATTGGGGTATTATGCACTGCGACCAGATCCCCCCATCTAGAGCTGGAAGATGTTGCTCCTCTTAAAGCTCCTCCTCCAAATTTATTCCTTTGAGAATTAGGAGTATTTGGAGTATCTTAAGAGAGGGCGTTCTCTGGTAATTTTCCAGGTGTTTTATTCTTTTATGTATAAGTGCATGGCTACGTCCTAGTACGTGGTTCGGCTTCTCCTCTTGAGTATTACAGCATCTGCAAAGGGGGTTGTTTTCCAGATCAAGAAGATTCAGGTGCCTTTTTAGTTTGCAGTGGCCAGTGAGGAGACCAGTAACTAGTTTCCAAGCAATAGTTTTGCCTGCCTCAACTTGGGGAGTTCTTTTCCAATATTTGGATCTTTTGACATTTCCTCCTATTCCGCAATACGGTATATGCCCTGCTATAGGGTCATTGCACCTACTTAATCCTACTAAGGAATCTATCTCCTCATTACCGTGAATGCCTACATGGCCAGGTACCCAATGGAGTGAGACAATATTGTTCTTGCCACGTTCGTTTAGCCTATTCACACATTCTCACACTAGTTTTGAGTTGATGGCGTATGAACTCAGTTCTTTGAGTGCCGCTTGACTTGTTCATTTGGGCTAGCCTGGTGCTGATCCGGTGGATATGTGGGGCTGGAGTAGGGAAAGCAGGTTGGATGGGGTTCAGTTGTGTGGTTGTGAGAGGGATGGGTGCGGGGGAGTTGGATTGGTTGGATTTCTGTCCGGAGATTCCCGGTTTCACTACATTACTGTCTTTAGGTTCGTAGACGTAGAAGGAACTTAGTGTCAAGGTTTTCTTGAGGCCTATGACGGTTATTTTTCCAAATTTGTAGTGAAGCTGGTTGTTCATTTTTATAATGGCCTCTGCTGAGTGGAAGTCGTGCTCATCAACAGCCGTTGTCCTTCGGCTTCAACTTTGCTGCTTCCATGCTTTGATATTCAGACCTTCATTTTGGGCTTGGATTAGTGACAGGGATTTCCTGTCATCTTACCCCATTACTCCTTGGTAGGAACATCGTTATAGTTTGCATCTTGGGGATTTTATCACCCATGCACGATGTTAATTCGATGCCCTTCCAAGTAGTAAGCTTAGATGCTTTTTTTTCAGCCAATTTGCTGTTTCATGCCCAGCACAATCAACTAAAAGTAGACCCGTTCTGAAGTATATGCCATTGAATTTCAGTTTGTGCTTCCACCCAAGAGATACTTCCTCGATTAGCGACTCTTCAAGCCTCGACAGTTCCTCGGCACTGAGAGATGCCTGCGGGTAGGGCTTTGGCAGAACCAAAATTCTGAGACTCATGACTGCACTTGCATATGAGGGCCTTGCTACGTCGGCTTTTGTCATGGCGGTATGTGGACCGGCTGATTCTGTTGTCGTCTTCCTGGGTCTTTTCGATATTTGATTTTGGGGAGGAGTTATTTGATCGCTTTTCCTCTTACCTATAGTGACCAGATTTATTTGAAGCAAAAGCGGGACACATTTTCAAAACTTCGCAGGGAGTAGAAATTTTAATTTTTTTTAGTAAAAAATTTAAATAGTAGGTACGCAACAGAAACAACAAATGACATATTTATTTAAAAACAAAACAGAACAGACTTCATAGCAATAACTTCATAACATTTTTATTAAATAAAAACTTTAAAAAAACAGCCTCAATATTGCTAGCGTATTTAGACAATTAATTTTAATTACAAATTTAAACTTAATTTTTATAATTAGATGCAGTATGAATTTAATTAAGAATTTCATTATTATTTTTAATGTTGGCATAAAAATTATCACAGATTTTGTACTGAATTTTTAAGATTAGTATTGCCATAACTGTTTCGAAAGACAGTTGAGTTTTTTCAACGGTCCAGATTTTATTTATTAACAAAAAATTCTTTTTTTGACCCCATATAGTGCCAGGAAGACAGTCGTATTTGTACTGAGATTATCCATTTCTCTAAGTACTGCAGACAGTTTTTGTAAAAATTTTTTACATACAACATAAATCTCTGCTTATCTATTTTTCCGGACTCGTTAAATTATTTAAAATTTGTCCTTTCCTTAGTGGGTCGTCCAGGCCACCTGGCTTACTTAATTCCGGAAGTGGACTAATATTGCGGTTCCGTTTTATTGGTGCTTTCTTTAGCTTTATAGAGGTAACTGCAGAGCAGTGGCGAAGCGTCATATTGTTCATTTCGTTCATGAACGCCTAACTTTCCTATACAAATATTAAAATTTTCTCGTTATCCCTAAAACCCACAAAATTGTTTTATATACTCATCTGCTAATTTGAGTAAATTTCTCACTCTGTTTCCAAATTTCAGACTCGTGCAACACTTTCATGCACTCAATTTAAATCAAAACAAACACTACTAGCAACAAGTAGTAGTAGTAGTAGAACTATATTGAGATTTCATTTTCTATCTTTTCAATTTACAAACTTCTTCACAGAATATACTTAATAACTAGGTAAACCACAACAAAAATTGCCGACTTTGAATTGGTCTGGCTACACAATTTCTAATGTTTAATTTTGTTTTTACAGTAAAACAAGGAAAGATTAAATTATTTTCGATTAAAGAACAAAAGTTAAAATAGTCCACTCAACAAGACTATGAACTTAACCTAAAAAAAAAACAAATTAAAGAGATGACAACTAAAGACTGAGGGTCAAATATGTCTAAACACAGGAGTGTGTGTACATGTGAGCAAGATAGTAGAACTTAATCAAGATATATATATATGTATATATATTTTTTCATGTGCTATGAAGTGTTTAATATAGTAGTTATATATACATTTGTTTGAAACCCAAAAGGTTGAGAATAAGAAAATTCGTACATTTGAGATGACTTATAGGTATGAAGTTACTTATTTGAATAAACTAATTTTTCTTATTCATTATTTTAATTTTTTAAATTTTTAAATAGACATATGATATACCAGATATATGCATAGATATTTGTTTTTAATTAAGCATATGATATTACTCTATATATATATACATAGATAATTGTTTAAATCCCAATGGGGTTGAACACTGAGGTTTTATATTTGAGAAGACTTATATATAGTTACTTGTTATTATAATAATATAAAGGCATCGTTGTGATTAACATTAGAAATAAATATCTTAATTTACTTTTAACTCTAAAATAAACTTGATCATAATTCATAACGTTTGAAAAGGTATTTCTTCCGAAAGTAATTATAAGGAACACAGTAAGTAAAACAAAGTTAAAATAAATAAAATTTTACATAATTTAAGCAACAAAAGAGGAAATTCCTAGCCTCTGTGGTTATTAGGCGATCGTTTTTTATAAAAAGGTGCGAGAAAGGAACGTTCGTCATCCTGGGATTTGGAATTCCGCTTCGGAATCCCCGCTGAGAGTGCTGATAGGAGATAGATAGTACCTATCATTTGAGGAGAAATTGATGTTTTCCGCAAAGGTGTTCTGGAGTAGGAGGTTATTGTGGTATTGGAGGGCCAGCAATCTCTTTTTAGTCAAGGTTAACAGGTAGTTTAGCAAAGGGCTAATGCCAGAGTTCTCATAGATGACTTTATTACTGAACCATTTACCTGATCTTCTTCTTTTTTTTGAAATGCAGTTCCTTAATACTTTTCTCTCAAACGATTGGAGCTCGTGAGCAAGATTAGGGGTGATATGAAACCATGTGGGGATACCGTACGAGATTAGAGGGCGGATAAGCGTTTTATATATTAGAAGTTTGGTTTTTATGTCAACTTCTCTCGAGTTCAGAAGGGGTTTTAAAATTGCCGCAGCTGCTTTACCCTTCTTCAAGGCAGTTCTGGTGTGAGGATTCATTTTTAACCTTTCATGAATATTAATTCCTAAGTACTTAATTGATTGCTTTACTGGGATTATATTGCCATCGATGGAAAGTTTGAGTTGCTTGCTCTCTCGGACAGCCAGGTGGTGTCCTCTACCAGATGCATTACGGAAACATATTAAGATTAATTCGCATTTTTTTAAATTTAGCTGAATGCCCCATTTTTTTTTATTTAAGGGGTGACCACACTCAAGTGTCTTTTAACCTCTTCAAGAGTATTGTGAGGCCTCTCATGAAGACTGAAAAGGATTGTGTCATCTGCGTAGAGGACAGACTCGGAATTATTATTGTGAGTAGGGAAGTCGGTTAAATAAAGATAAAATAAAAATGGGCCCAAAATAGATCCCTGAGGGACACCTGATAAAATTGGAATTGGAGAAGAGAACTCATTCTCAAAGCAGACGGACAGACTTCGGTTGGCTAGAAAATCTTGTATTATTTTAATGAAGTGAGCGGGAAAGTTCAGAAGACTAAGTTTGTACAGAAGGCCGGCGTGCCACACCGAATCAAAGGCTTTGGATAGGTCCAGGGCACATGCAACAGTGCACTGTTTAGATCTAAGATTATTTAAGATAAGATTTAAGAGCATGCTCAGTAGAGTGCCCTCTCTTAAAATCAAATTGCTGGTTTTGAGTGAGCATATTATCTTCAGAAAGAATATTTATTTTTAGCAGGAGTATTCTTTCGAGAATCTTGCCCAAGTTTGACAGCAGAGAGATGGGGCGAAAATCAGAAATATTGTTAGAGCTAAGTCTTCTACTAATGGGGATAAGAGTAGCTTTCTTCCAAGACAGAGGAAAGTAGCAATTATTTATACAGTTATTCAAAATTGGGGAAAGGTGCTTAGCTAACGTAGTTTTGGCTTTACGGATGACGAAATTGGATATTTTGTCGGGGCCGTAGGACTTTTTATTGTTTAGAGAAGCGATAATCGACCCAACCAAGCTTGGGGAAGTGAAAATCTCCCAAGCGTTAGCATCTGATCTATTAGAAGGGGAAAAAGTTGTAATTTGTAAATTGGAGTTCCAAACTGAAAAGGAAGAAATGAAAGTGTTGACTGTCAGGACGTAATTTGGGTCTGCTACAGGGGTTTTAAGTGAGTATAGTGACGAGTAGAAAGAACTAAAAGCAGAAACTTTTTCTTGTGCAGGGGTCAGCATTTGATTCTCGAGTACAAGATCTCTAGACACAGAGTTATTTTTTTTTCCTACCTGTTATTTGATCAATTGCTTTGAAAACATTTGAAGAAGTTTTAATTTTTTTAGCTGAATTGAGTATTATTTTCAGTTCGAACTCGATCTTTTATTATTTTGCTCTGGCAGCCAATTCTGGAGGAAAGTTCTTTGTACTCATCATTAATTCTATCCCCAAGCCTGTGGAATAACCTTTTTAGACGTCTTTTCCAGAATTTTCTGATCTTGAACAATTTCAAGGTGTCTGTTCAACAGCTCATAATGGAGCAGACAAATGGACTGTATTTCTTACCTTTACGCCTGCGTCGATTCCTTTCCTTTATGAACCGAACCACCAACAATCAGTAAAAACCCAAATCAATGTTTTATCCGTTTTGAAACTTTATTTAAATTTAACTTTTTCACTCTTAATGGTAGAAATTTCCAGATCTACCCAATTGATCAAAAACCAAGCAAGATTTACTTCCTATCTCCAAAGTTGCCAAAGAAAAAACTGCTTACAACTCCGAATGCTGCTGCCAACACAACAACTACAACAAAAAACTCTCTGTCTACACACCACCAAATCGATCCCGTCAGAGTCAGAGAGCCTCAATACTCTCGCACACACACATGTGCGCACCGTCTCTCCACTCTCGCCGGCCGGACGCCTGACCACTCCTCCTCGCCACACCTGCCGTCCCTCCCTCTGTCATTTGTGTCGGTTTCCACACACTGCACCCTTGAAGTCTCTGCTTCAATATCCACTGGAATCCGACACAATTTTTGAACTGGGCGCTCCAATGCCTCCTTCTTCCTTCTTTTTTGCCTAAATTCCCAATCTGAGGAAGTCACCCGTAGTTTTACATTTCGTACTAGCCCATCTGTGCCGGGAAACACATCGGTGACTCGTTCAGTTTTCCAAAATGTTGGCGGGATGTTGTCCTCAATTATAAGCACCAGATCGCCCACTCTCAGATTCGGCTGTGCCACTTGGCATTTCGGACGTTGTTGCAACTCGTGCAAATAGTCTCTTGACCAGACTTTCCACAGTGACTGTGTCATTTTCTGAATTTGAGCTGCTAATTTCAATTTGTTGTCGGGTATTTCTTGTACGTTTGCTCCAAAGGGCTGAATGATCGGTTCGCCAATCAGGAAGTGTGCCGGCGTCAAAAAAGATAAGTCTTCCGGATCGTCTGATTGTGCTGATAATGGTCGCGAGTTCATGACTGCACTAGTTTGGTTTAAAATCACTCTGAAAACGCTGCTGGTTATCCTGTGCGGGCCAACGATCCTCCTTAAGTGGTACTTCATAGATTTTACCGCGCCTTCCCACAGCCCTCCCTGATGAGGTGCGTTTGGTGTTATAAACCGCCATTCTGTGCCATATTCTTGCAATTCTTTCGCCATGTCCATTTTATTCCATGTTCGCAACATGCGTGCCAGTTCTTTTTCTGCGCCCGTGAAATTTTTGCCGTTATCACTCCATAAACGAGTGCATGCACCACGAATACTTGTAAAGCAAAGGAATGACTGAATGAAGTCCACTGTAGATAAACTGTCGACTAAATCTAAATGGACTGCTTTGGTCTAAATCATCTAAATGGACTGCTTTAGTAACCATATAAACTGGCAACTCGCCCATCATTTGTCGCACTGCTTGTTGGTTTTCTCTTGCACAGATAATACAACGCGAATTGTGAGTATGAATCGCTCGGCGCAAATTCGTTATCCAATATTTCCGAAGTATAAATGCTCCCATTTCGCCCGGACCTCCATGTAAAGTGGCTGCGTGAGCTTCTTGTAGAAATAATGTACTCAAAGGGCTGACGTCTGGTAAAATCGCTGGATTTTTTCTGTCATTTGTTATGAGAGCTCGATCCAAACGACCAGTCATACGCAAAATACCCTGGTTGTCGAGTTGTGGATTAAATTTTAGTATTGGACTGGTTGTATCGATGTTGGTATTATTCGGCTTCCGTAGTGTTTTAATTTCATTTTCATAGTAGATGGCTTGTTCTTCGCGAATCCAATACTCTAACCCTTTTTCCACTTTTGCATTGATTAGCGACCCGCTTCGACGTAAATGTTTATCCTTTTGCCGACTGTTGAACAGGAATCGGAAGACCCAGGCTGTCAACCTACTTAAAATGCTCACACTGGAGGCTCGTGACAGCAAATCAACGTCTCGAAGTGTTATTTTCATCACTAGTAATGACTTAAATGATTTTCGAAGCTTTCTTTGGTCTGTACGCGTACTTGAATTTTCCTCTCGCTTGATCTCCTCTTCGATTTTGGTTGACCTTTTGGGCTGTAATTGAGGCCAATGTATGTTTTGTCTATGCAGCCATTCCGGCCCATTCCACCACAACTTGGATGAACACAACTCTGCCGTTGATAACCCACGGCTTAGTTGATCTGCTGGATTGTCTGTTGATGGCACGTATCGCCAATCCGCGTCTGATGTCAAGCGTTGAATTTTCTGTACCCGATTATTGACGAAGATCTTTATCTTCGATGGATCTTTAACCAACCATGCTAACACTATTTGAGAATCTGACCAAAGAGTTGTTTTAACGTTTATTAAGTTTGCCTTCCTTTTAAAGGTAGATACAAGTTCACTTAATACTTTTGCGGCACATAATTCCAATCTTGGAATTGTAATTGTTTTCACAGGTGCCACATATGATTTTGCTGCCACTAGAGTATTCTCAACTCGATCTGCCCCTTCGACCCGTACATATAGAACTGCACCGTATGCTGCAGATGAAGCATCAGCAAAGCCATGTAGAGAAATGTTTTTGTAATCGCAAATACCCAACGAGCGTGGAATTCGAATTTCTGTGATTAGTGATAATTGCTGTTGAAATTCTTGCCATCTCCGATAAATATTATCTGGTACTGGTGCGTCCCATCCAATATTTGCTCGCCAGATGTCCTGCATCAATATCTTTGCGACAATCACTACTGGCCCGACGTAACCGTTTGGATCAAATATCTGCGCTATATGACTTAGCACCCGACGTTTGGTCGCCTCTTTTGCCTTTAGCATCGGTGGTGGGCGGAATTTAAACATTAACTCGTCCGAATCAGGAAGCCACCGTAAGCCGAGCACGGTAGTATCACTAAGCTCTCCAAGATCGAGTGCATCATTGGTTTGTTTCCTCTCATCGGTCGGCGTTACTCCCAATTGGTTTGAACGCCACTTACTGAGCACAAATCCATACGACCGGAGCATTTCATCCATCTCATGACATAGTTGTCGTGCCTTTGTTTGATTCGCTGCGCCCGTCAAGCAGTCATCCATGTAAAAATCGTGCTCCACTGCCTTTGAGCCCATTGGCCATTGTGATCGAGATTCACGTGCTCCTTGAATCATTGCCCGTACTGCGCAGTAGGGTGCCGAAGCGAGTCCGAAAGTGACCGTGGTCAACCAATACTCTGGAATTTCGCTATCAACATCTGGTCGCCAGAAAATGCGTTGAATATCCCACTGATCTGGGTTAACACGTACTTGCAGATACATTTTCTTTATATCTGCTGAGATTGCTACTAGGTGGCAACTTAAAATATCATTCGATTCATTTTATCCTTGCCACTTCTTAACCTTGAGAAAAAAAACAAAATTAAAGAATAAACTTTTTGAAAGCACCAAGAAATGCGTGTAAAGACTCCAGGGGTAATGTTCTTCGTATTTTGTACATTATTTTGACTCATTGGCCCCGCTCGCTTACGATTCTCTACACTGAATATAGCCATTCTCTTGAATCACTAAGCAAAGAAGTTTCTGGGTTCGTAACCACGCCTCTTGTGATGGCAAGTCGCCCATGATCCGATAAAAAACTTATCTCGTAATGCCAGCATCAAAGCTTAGTGAAAATGTATATCAAATAAAAGAACACTTTAATTTTATTTAAGGTTAATGATTTTTTGTTCAAGTTTTGACAAGAATATTACTTGGGCGACCTGCCATCATTGGTTTCTGAACGCGTTGTTGCTAATTGAAAATTATAGCTTTTTCTATATTTCACACAGCCTTATCATTTAAACCACCCCGAGTCGACTCAGCTCGCGGAACCGTCTCGGATTGGGAATCAATACCAGATCGACCCGGATTCAATTTGCCATGGAAACGAGGCACATGAAACTAAATTCGACTCTCGAATTCAACGACGCACGTCACGGCAGGTTTAAAATGGCGATTTCAATTCAACAATACATTGTCCCTCACACAGACAGACTCAGGCATATAATATTACGTGCATATGACTATATCGCTCCCACAATACAACCAAACGGAATATATAACGCTTACCTATGCGTATGCGAACGGGACAAATGGCGTCGCAATCCGGAAATTTTTTTTTCGCAATAAATATTGTATTATTATTTTTTGTTAATAACACGCACTATCACTTAAATTCCATTACTGCTGATATTAATCCGGGTGACGATGGACCATGTTCAACAGCTCATAATGGAGCAGACAAATGGACTGTATTTCTTACCTTTACGCCTGCGTCGATTCCTTTCCTTTATGAACCGCACCACCAACAATCAGTAAAAACCCAAATCAATGTTTTATCCGTTTTGAAACTTTATTTAAATTTAACTTTTTCACTCTTAATGGTAGAAATTTCCAGATCTACCCAATTGATCAAAAACCAAGCAAGATTTACTTACTATCTTCACCGTTGCCAAAGAAAAAACTGCTTACAACTCCGAATGCTGCTGCCAACACAACAACTACAACAAAAAAACTCTCTGTCTACACACCACCAAATCGATCCCGTCAGAGTCAGAGAGCCTCAATACTCTCGCACACACACATGTGCGCGCCGTCTCTCCACTCTCGCCGGCCGGACGCCCGACCACTCCTCCTCGCCACACCTGCCGTCCCTCCCTCTGTCATTTGTGTCGGTTTCCACAGTGTCATTCGAGATACTGAGATGTTTTACAGAAACAGACTTCTCTTCGCTGAAGTTCGAGGTACACTCAGATAACACGTTAGTAAAAGAGGAGATGTAATTATCTATTTCGTCATTTGAGAGATTTACGTCCGTGGGCACTATTACGTTTTCGAGCTGGGAGTTTAGAGCTCTGTTAAAATTCTTCCAGTTTGTATTCTTGAAGCAAACAAATTTTAGATGGGATATAGGGAACGGAGAGGCATATTGTAATTGTATATTTAGGTTAGGTTAGGTTAGGTTTATGTGGTTGTCAGCAGAACGCTGGACACACTTAGACCATTGGTTGGCCCATTGTGATACCACAGGAATCTAGGAAACTTTCTTCCTACTCGTTGAACCATTTAGAGCTTCTTACGAAGCGAGCGAGACTATTAATGTCATGACTTGCCAGATCACTAGGATCATTGTAGTAGAATTCTACGTCTTTGAGTAAGAGCAGGGCATGTACAGAGAAGGTGAGGAATCGATTCTTCCTTTTCTTCGTCCATACAACTCCTGCAGAAGCCGTTAGAAAATACACCAAGCCTTGTTGCATGCTTGCCTATTAGACAGTGTCCAATAATGACACCTATGATGGAGCCAATGTGCAGTTTGCTTAGAGATAACAAGTTCCTAGAGCGCTTCAGATCCAGCACAGGCCAGATCTGTTTTGTGGCCTGACATGTGGCAATATTACTCCACCTAAGATTTGTTCTCTCTATTGCATCTTGCTTTAGCATAAGTTTACAGGTAGCGATGGGTATACCAATATTTGTCCGATTTGACAGTATAGGTAGTAAAGTTCCACTTTTGGCGAGTTCGTCTGCTTTGCAATTGCCTGGAATTTCCCTATGACCCGGGACCCAACAAAGGTGAATGTTGAACTGCTGCGCCATCTCCAAGAGAGATGATCGGCAATTAAGGGCAGTTTTTGAATTTGTAGAGACAGAATACAGAGATTTAATGGCTGCTTGGCTATCCGAGAAAATACGGATATCTGTGGTTGATATCACGTTTTCTTTGAGCCAAGACAGGACTTCTTTTATCGCCAAAAGTTCCGCCTGGAAAACGCTATAGTGATTGGGGAGACGGAAGGAGAGACTTAACTTCAGCCTATCTGAGTATACACCAACCCCGTCCTCAGTTTTAGAACCGTCACTATAGAAGTGGATCGATTCATCTTCCAGGAAAGCCAGGTCCTCCCAGAGAGATCTGGAAGGAATGGTAACCTGAAAGTTTTTATGGAACTGTAGCTGTGGGGTGGTGTAATCTGTGATACTTGGGAGTGATCTGAATGATTTCAGAATGATCGAGTGGCCAATATCATTGTTGGACCATTGTGAGGAGGCTTTAAGACGTATAGCTGTGCTTGCCGCTGTTTCTTTGCAAAATATATCGAGAGGTGTGAGATGGAACAGAATATCCAATGCAGCGGCAGGGGTCGTACGGAGTACTCCACCCATGCATCGGCAAGCTGAAAAATGGACCTTGCTAAGTTTGCCAACACTTGTTGTTTTATCTAGAGCGGTCCACCATACTGACACACCGTATGTTAGGATCGGTCTTACTACCGAGGTATATAACCAGTGAGCAATGCGGGGTTGGAGACCCCATTTATTGCCGATGGCCTTTTTACATGAGAAGAGTGCCACAGTGGCTTTTTTAACTCTTTCGTTTATATTAGGTTTCCAGCTTAACTTCTTGTCAAGAATAAGACCCAAATATTTTGCTTCATTCGAGAAAGTTAAAGGTACACCTTTGATGGTAGGAGGGTCTATATGGGGAATTTTGTATTTCCTAGAAAAGATGACAAGATCAGTTTTGTGAGGGTTGACACCCAGTCCATAGCGATCTGCCCAGTTTGTTAGCTTATTTAGCGCGTTTTGTAAGAGTTCACTCAAGGTATTGGGATGTTTTCCTGATACGGCAATAGCAATGTCATCCGCATAAGCAATAACACTGTACCTCTCCTCCTCAAGGCAAATCAGGAGTTCATTAACGACCAAATTCCAGAGAAGGGGAGATAGGACACCGCCTTGCGGCGTACCTCTACTGACAAATCTTCTGGCAGAAAAGCCGCCCAGTTTTGAATTGATAACTCTGCTGGTCAGCATTTGATTAATCAATTCACCAAGCGAATCATCTACTTTCAGAGATGACAGCGCAGATTCGATTGCAGATGTGTCGACGTTGTTAAAGGCGCCTTCAATATCTAGGAATGCGACCATAGTGTACTCTTTATGGTGGAGGGAGTGTTCGATGGTTCGCACTAGTGTGTGCAGAGCTGTATCTACTGATTTCCCTTTGCAGTAAGCATGTTGAGCTGAAGACAAGAGTCTTGAGTCAATGCTTGTTCTTAAGTGGATATCAATCAGTCTTTCAAAAGTTTTAAGAAGGAATGATGATAGGCTAATAGGTCTGAGATCTTTTGGATTTACATGGGAACATTTGCCGGCTTTGGGGATAAAAACAACTCTTATACTTCTCTCCATAACAAGGGAATGTGAGCCATCTTCAAAAAACCGATGAAAAGTACCTCCATGATTGGCACAATGATGTCAGAAGTCATCTGAAGTTCGGCTGGTATTATACCGTCTGGCCCAGCTGACTTGTAAGGTGCAAAGCTATTGATAGCCCATTTTATCTTGTCCCCTGTAATCAGACCGTGTGAATAAGTTAATATATTTCTGGACCTAACGTGGTTGCTATTATTAACAGTTTGGGAGCTACCTGGAAAATGAGTGTCTAGTAGCAGGTTGAGGGATTCTTCGCCTGAGTGGGTCCATGTGCCGTCGACGTTTTTTAAGAAACTGGGCATCACTGGATTAGTTGAGAGGATTTTTCGTAGTCTTGATGCTTCGGAGGTTTCTTCTATTTTAGTACAGAAGGTCCTCCAAGAAGATCTTTTACATTTCCTCAATTCTTTCTTATAAATTTTTAGGGATTCCTTATACGAGTCCCAGTCTAAAGCTAATCTTGTGCTTTTTGCTCGATTGAATAGTATCCTACAACTTTTTCTAATCGGCTCGAGCCCTGAGTTCCACCAATGCGGTTTCTTTTTACCCCTTACGTGACTAAGAGGGCAAGCGATTGACATTGAATTGTTAAGGGCTAGGGTGAGATCTTTGACTTTGTTATCAAGATTATTTATATTAGAGGGAGGGCTTAAAAGATTAGGTTTAACTAAACTTTCCAGCGCCATCCTATATTTGGGCCAGTCAGTTTTCCTATAATTTCGAAACGTAAAATGGCTGGGGGATTCAACATCTAGACTAAATTGGATGTATCGGTGATCAGAGAAAGAATGTTCCTCAGATACTTTCCAATATTTAATCATATGATGAATGGTGTCGGAGACAAGAGTTATATCAAGAACTTCCTTTCGATTTCTGGTAACGAATGTAGGTTCATTTCCTATGTTACTTACTATGAGGTTAGTACTTAAAATGAAATCAAAAAGAGATTCGCATCTATCGTTGATATCAGTACTGCCCCATACTGTATGATGGGAGTTAGAAGCACACCCAATTATGAGGCTGAACTTCTGCCGTTCTGCTTCAGCAATGATTCTCTCCACAGTACGACCAGGGAGAGGGCCAAGTTGGTCGTGGCCTAGATATGCCGATACCAGCCAGTACGATCCTTTGGACGAATCAAGTCTGGCAGCGGTGATATCTTTATCGCTGAAGTTAGGGAGTAAGTATACATTAATGCTACTTTTCACTAATATGCAGGATCTAGGTTCACCTTTATCCGTCACATATAGTGTGTAGTATCCAGGATTCCTTAGTCCCTTCACCATGGATTTTACAATCCAAGGCTCTTGGATAAGGACAATATCAACTGCGTGTGTGGTTAGACGGAGCAGAAGTGAGGCCGAAGCCTTGATGGAGTGTTGAAGGTTAATCTGGCCTAACTGCAGCATTTTGACTACAATTAGGCAGATCAATCTCCACCACGGCTTGGAGAGTTTTTAACTCATTTATAGTGGAAGGATCATGATGCACAACCCTACCACTACTGAAATTAGGTATTTCTACCATTGTACTTCACTCACTGCGTACTGCATTAGCCAGGGGGCCATGATTAGTCACAACCACCCTACTGATACACAACACAGGAGAAGCGGCAAACAGCGTTGACGCCGTGCTGCCGCCCGGTTTGGAAGATGAACCGGTCTTTGTTAAGTCTATCTGTTTAGTCTGTTTGTTTTCGTTCATTATTGTTCCCACGAGTAGCGAATAAAAGAGGTCCATCTGTACAGAGATTCGCATATACAGATAAGGCTAGTTAATCCGGAGGTCGCCAGGTATCCGGATACTCCGTTAACGACTGAGCTATTTTTAAAATTGGACCCCCAGCCTGGCTGATCATCGGCACGGGTCGTTTAACCCCACTGATCCTGCCCAATTGGGGTGTGGAGAGGGGAGGAGGGTTGAGGTTAGGAACGTCAGACAGCTTCATCGCCGTACTGCCGCGAGAGGAAGTAAGGAATGAAGGACAGCGTCATCGCCGTACCGTACATAGGGAGGAAAGAACGATAGACAGCGTCATCGCCGTTCTGTCGAGAGGGGAGTGTAACTACACAGGGTGAGGGAATGTTGAACAGCGTCATCGCCGTGCCAACAATGAGGGGTATGGGGGAGAAGTGGTATCGACGAACAGCTGCATCGCCGTGCCGCCGAGGGATAGGGAATAAAGGAAGGGTAGGGTGAGGGGATAGAGGAGCGACCTTTGGTTTCAGGACTCATCTGGAGATTAAATTTCGAGAATCTTTGACCTTACTCAGCTTCTACAACTCGACAAATTCGACGCTCGGGTAGAAGATTGTATATTTAAGAAAACAGAAAAATGATCGGAAATTGAAATGTTTGCAGAGCGGAAATTAGAAGAAATAAGGAAGAAGTCTATATGTGAGCCTGAGCTGGGACGGGCAGGACCTTCAGCAGCGACTAGATCAAAATCAAGAAAGCACTCATCAGAATATCATTGGGATAGATGTAAACCGTTCAGGTTAGTTGTTGAGTCTCCCCAGATAGGGTGACGAGAATTGAAATCTCTACCAATGACTATGAAGTCGTAGCAGCGAACTGATTCAATGAGATCATCGAGAGCTGAGGTCAAGTTGCTCCAGAATTACAAGGAATGTATAATGAAACAACAGCAACAATTTTTGAAGTATTTTGAAATTTAAAGGGGATTAAACCGATTGTTGTAGTACTATTTTGAAAAAATTTTTGGGAAGATTTAAATGAGTTGTTTAATAAATTGCCTGTGCCCTGACCTGAGTTGTTGGAGATAAATTTATATTGAGTATTAAAAAATGAAAGATGCTTGTTAAGGCAAGTTTCTTGAAAAAAAGTGCGGTAGGGTGAATTTCTTCTAAGAGAAGTTCCACTTCTAATAAGTGAGGAGTCAAAAGACTCTTTATAGATTTTAACTTTACTAAACTGTCCCTATCCTCCAGAACACATAAAAAAAGATCCAAGGGAATATCGTTATCCCTGGACCATTTGGTTTCAAATTTTTTTACTACAACCCTCAGCGAGGGATCCACTAAGCGGATCTCATTCTCAATTTCAGATGGAGAAAATTTTGCCGAAATTCCCTTCAGCACCGTATTAAATTTTTTGTGTTCCTTCGGAGTAAAGGAAAAGGCTTCAATACGAAGCTCTTTAAGTTGGTTTAACAACAGACTATGAATTTCCACATTCTTAACAATAATTTTCAATTTGCCAAAGCTTTTAGAATCGAATTTGACCAAATTAAGATCAATGTTAGATTTTGTAAAATAATCAATTATCCATGATAGAGGATTACAACTTTATGAAAAAGGCAAAAAAAGAACTAAATGCGCACACAATAAAAACACGTCTGTACGGTTTGCATGCAAAAACAGGAATGACTAGCAACAATAACGTCTCTCTTTTGACGTTCAATAACAACTCGTTCACATGATTTCAGAACGAAATGTGTCCATTGGAAGTATACACAACAAAACAAAACAGCTCACATTTTTGTAGCACCCATTTCGTTCACATGATTTGGAAACGAAATGTATCCAGTGAAAATATACACACAAACAAAGAAGTATAGCTCTCATCGTATCAGCCGATTCGTTCAAATTAGCGAATCCAAGCAAATTTTGCTCAAAGTTCACACTCAGATATGTATATGGCAGAAGTGTAGGCACAATGGGCCTTACTCCTAATCCTACTAATAACATATTTAACCTTCTCGTTAACAAATCCTCACACTTTCCTTGAATCTAATACAATTTCCATCAAGATGTTGTCAAATAAATGTCAAACTTTCTTGGATTTTCAATTTCATTAAATTCGCGTCAACAAAAACAAATATTTAGAAAAATAAGTTCAAGTAACGAAATATATAAATTTATTCAAGGAAACTCGCAAAATTAAAGAAGCAAAATTAAGAAGCGATTCCATCAACAAATGCACGCGGGACTGAGTATATAGAACGCAATTTATAGGAAAGCACTTCTCATAAATTATATATTTTTAATTTATTTGTGTGTCATAAAAATGTATTAAGTAAAAACAAAGGATATGCTAAAAAAAACTCTACCTAAAATAATCGGACATTTCATTTTAAAGTTATTATGTACTTCAAAAAAAAGTAAGAACAAAAAAACAAAAAACTAAAAACAAAAGAATCTTGAACTTGGTGTTCGATGGGTTCTTCTTTTCACAACACGCGTATCCGATCTGTGGGATGCATTTAGGAATTCCTTGAATTCGTGAGTTTAGTGTACAGCTTAAAGATGGATTTCCATGTATTAAATTTTAACGTCTTGCTAGTGAATAACCTGGAGACTAAATTCGTTATTAGTATGCGAATGTTCTGTAATCTGGAGATTTTCGTTTAACTATTTACTAAATTTGGTTATTAGTAAGGCCCAATGTGTAGGTACATAATATGGGATATATTTAGATTGGATAGTTGTTGAATGTTGACATTGTTCTATTCGTATTTCGTGCTGGAAGACTATGAACGAAATGGGAATTTTGGCAATTGTGGATTAAATTTTGGAACTTTTTTAAGTGATGATTTTATAATTTGCGTAAAATTTATTTAAAAAAATGATATCAAGTAGGTAGTGAAAAAGTTCTTACGTACCTACGCGATTTTATAATTGAAAAACTTTGGAAGAGTCAACAATTTTTTCGTGGAACTTCAAGTGACTTACATATATGAATAAATTTCTTAAATTTAAACGTTAAACAATTTTTTGAAAAATTTCGAAATGATGATGTGAGAAGTATCAGAACTTTCAATGATTACCATTGAAAAAAAAAATTTTGCGACAGAAACAGGTTGAATGAATGAAAAGAATCATTAAAATGTATTAGAAATGAATCTGGCAGTTTTGGGCAAGTATCGAATGGACCTTATTATTGTCAAATTATGAAAGGATAATAAATTTGAAAATTTTCAACTTTTCACTTTACAATTTGCCAACTGTCACACTTTTAATTTTGTATGAAATAGGGCCCAGGAAGAGAAAGATTTCTCCGCTAGAAATCAAAAGCACAATCCATTTGTTTTTTGTACTTAACTGATCAACTGCGATATTCACATGATTTTGATAAGGCTTTCTTTTTGGATGAAGACTAATGAGAAATCTTCCTGTTTTTCTTCTATTTCATGTGTTCATGCGATGAGGTCCGTTAATCCGTTGCTATAGCTATTGCGGTCTATAGTATAAAGAATAGTTTATGATTTCATTATGAGCAACTAGTTAGAAATTTCATATTATTAACTACCGTGTTGATAGAGTATGCATTGAAGATTAAACATTCAACTTTTTCGGCCAAGCGGTAAAATGAACATAATTTTTGTCAAAAATTCATAACTTACAATATGTACACTGTGGCGTATGTGTACTTTAAAAAAAAAAAATTCTTGTTCAAATTTGTTTTGCTTTACAAAAGTATTAAAAAAAAGAAGATTATCCTGTGGAAAATTAAACATAGGTAATCATTTTTAGAGAACAATACTTATAGGTTTCTTGATAATAAAAACAATTAGAAATAAAAATTACAAATTAACAAACAAATGGTAATAAAGTGATAAGGCATGTTATCAACGATATTTAAAGAAATTAGCCATTTAGCTTTTTATGATCCATTATCTTCCATTAAGGTGCAAAACTCTTTAGTCGCTTTTGCATGTTTTTTTGGAAATAAAAAAAGTACAAGAGGTTTTGAATTCTGCCTTTTTATGTAAAATGTTTGGAACAACGTTTTTACTCTGAAATTGCCCAAACGTTGCTCTGATTTTTATATTATTTAATTTATATTGATAATATTTTTGTTGAATTTTTCGACTTATGAGGTCCTTAACTTTTATTGTCGATATGTATAATCCAGAACTTTATTCATTGTAAATTTGAAAATACTATAAGTTAGAATCAGTTTGGAAAATAAAAGAGATAGTATAAAGTAGCTTCCTTATCCATGACCACATGTTAGTATTATCCCGCGGCGTGGTGGTCATTTGGAGTGTCACGCCGAATATTTTTAAATAATATTGAACTTATACAATATAGTAGATCAAGTTTTGACATGCTCTGCATATGTACATCTTTGCTGTCAGTTAATAAGAAAAGGCATATTACCGTATAGCGCAGTTTTCTACTAATTCTATGCTCGTTATACGCCCTGTACTATTAATATAAATTAATAGAATATTATTTTGTAAAAACATACCCACAACTTCAAAAAAAAGAGTCAATAATGTTTTTTACAAAAAGCCTTCCATTAAGGAAAATCTCATTTTTCTCAAAAACAACTCTTACGATTTTGATTAAAATTTGTATGTGCGCTAATATCAATAAGATCTACCATATTATTTATTTATTAATCCATTATTAACGGTATCTTTCATTGAACCCTTTTTATTGATTCATTATCTGTTGAACCGACTCTAATGAAATTTTTTACAGAAGAGCACATCAAAATTAAAAACAAAAACCACTTTTGGATTTTTACAAAAAATTTAAATAATTTTTCCAAAATTCAGTATTTTGATGATTTTTTTAAATTATTTTTTTAACTCCGCACTTACCATCCATCTTTTTTCTTAAAAATGTTTTCACAATTTTGTAATTATAAAAAAATTATTTTTAAAACCGTTTTGAAAATTTTTTCTCATAATTTGAGATTTGTTTAAGAAATCAGATGGTGTACATCATATTGGTGTTAAAACAATCAGGTCTATCACAGAATCCATCGTGGAAAATCCCCGAATGGATTATTCCACTACGAACCCTGCAAAAATGGATTCACAATTGAATGGAATCGAAACAAAACTATGCCTTGTTAAAAAATTAATTTCGAATTTTGAAATCAGCTGTCTCATTTCACACCAATACGGTTTTGAAAACAAAAATCCCTTCAACTTTTCAAAAAGTCTCATTTTGTTCCCTTTCTATTTTCGACAAAAAAAGCTGAATATTTGTATTAAGTATATGGCTACAAAGAGTTGTTTTAATAAATATCGGTTTAGAAAATCTTTTGTTCTTTAGTATTTAGTTCCAATTTTGATAACTCATAGTGCATATCGATTTTCATTTCCCACCCAGAGATCAAAAATTTGTTATCTTCAAAAGAAAACATGCGGATAATACTGGTGATACCTCATTTTCCATTAGAGATCAAAATTTCCGGATATCGATTTTTAGCCAGATTTGCCCCTTCTTACTTTTACACGCATTACTTTTGGTCTTCGAAATGAAAACTCTCGACAAAAAAAATCCCATATTCCCTGAGCACTATATAGCTGTCAAATGATTGAGATTGTGAAAAATATGTTTTGTTGATATTTGTTTATTTATTCAATGTGTTAGCATTTTTGTCCAAGAAAATGGATTCAACATAAAAATAAATTAAATTTATAAAAATAAAATGGTTTCAAATGTACTGAGGAACTAATTTTGTTTTAAAAGTGATGTGTTATGTTACTTCCTCGGTTTTTTTTTGTAAAGCGCACAGTTTTGTTTTGACTTCCTTCGTAAATTGCTTTTACTGTGATATGTTACTTCCTCGGTTTTTTTTTGTAAAGCGCATAGTTTTGTTTTGACTTCCTTTGTAAATTGCTTTTACTTTTTTTAACAAAATAAAAATTTATTAATTTGCGTTTGCAACCATTGCAAATTTTAGAATTTGTGAAAAAACTATTTTTTTTACTGAAACACAATCGTTCCACTTGATTACGGCAAGAATCAGTGGTCGTATAGATAGGTCGTATTTCCGTTCCATTCGAAACTATTGATAGCAAATTCCCCGCATTTCGAAATTCTTAAAAGTTTTTCCATTACGAATGGATTCTGCAATACATTTTTTGTGATTCGCAGCACATTTTCGATTATGATGGAATTAGTGATAGGGCTTAATTCCAGAGGTTGTTTAATCAATTTATCTCTAATTATATTGATTTTTTAATAATATTTCAGTCTAAATTGTAAGTTCCATGCATATGTGCAACATGGTGCTACATTGTTCATATTTGTGTACCCACATAATATTATACCTTAAGCTAAACTACGTTTTTGGCAGGTGGCATGAAATAAAGGCTCCCATAACTAATTTATTTCTTTTATCAGATGATTAGTTTTTAAAATATTAATAGACCCAGAGCCCACAGCAGATTTTGGGTGTGAAGGATAGCAAAAATTCAGTGGTATTTTTAGATAGGTCTTCACTTTTCATAAGCAAATATGAAAGTCTTGCATTTCGTGATAGGGGCCTTTGTCTGTAATAGTGCATTAAAAATGCGTTTTTATTTTTAAGCCCAACAAAATTATTATATATTATAAAAGATCTGAGCACCCTAGACACAGAAATGGGGGTACAAAACGTCTTGGATGGGGTCTTCTGCATCCAAGACGAACCCAAAGATGAGTATAAAACCGATCTCTAAATAAAATGTGATAGCATTTAGAAAAAAGTTTTCACTGACAGAAGCTTCCCCTCTGATAACATAATATATAAATCCAAGACTTTTTCCATGGGGCCGCTTATCTACCAGATGCACTAAAATAATGCACTTTACTGACAAATGCCCCAACTACGGCATGCAAGACTTTCACATTTGGATATGAAAAGTAAAGACCTATCTAAAAATACCACTTAATTTTTGCTATCTCTCACACCCAAAAATAGCTGTGGGCTCTTAGTCTATAAGACTTTAAAACCAAATGTGATCGTACATAAGAATAAGAGCGAGTGACCTAGTCTTATGTCAGTGGTTATATTTTGATTCCAATAGATTAACTGTGCTATAATATTGGTAAGTGTGTTCTTGCAAAATAGGGGCAAGTTTGTAAAAGACAAAATCGCCATTAAGTACATGCAATTTTTCGTTCCGTACTTTTAATTTAAATTATCCTCTTTAATTTATCTTTTAAATATTTTATCAAAAAAAAGTCTTAATAAAATGTTAATACAAAAATTTTAAAAATAAAAATCAATAATTTTTTTTAATTTTCTTATACATACATATATAAGAATTGTATCCTTATATTTATAAAATCTTTAGTATGTTGAACATTTATAATACGTTTCTGTTTTCTGAGATTTCGCCTTGCTTTGCACCCCAAGAAAGTTCAAATTTTGTAATTAAATCTCTTGAACCTAAAACATGATAATATGTGTAATTTTTTTAAAAATCAATACTCACTGCCACTCCCAATTTCAGCTTATAACTAACATTTACCGCAATATTATATTCACTCGATAAATAAAGATTAAAACTTAAATCCTGATGTAAATCATACAAATTCAATGTAAATACATCCAGATTTAAATTTAAATCCGGATGTATCAAGTGAATAATAGGGCGTTAATATTGCCAGCAGCAAAAACCAAAGCCATTGCTTAAAACTTACAATTCCTTTCATCATCCACTATGAAAGTATTTATCCATCAAAAGTCAGCTTTAATTAAATTGATAGATACATTAATAGAAAAATTAAACTTCAGTTTTTTTGATTTGAGTTAAATTTAAAATTTATTTTTTAAATAAAATACTTAATTTGACTACATATAAACGAAAAATAAACTAGGCCTAAGTCTTTGGAATGTAATATCAAATTTCTGTATAGTAACCCTTGGAAAGCTTGAATGTAAATAAATATATTTAATATACCTTAACGCTTATAAAAATAAAATAAAAATAAAATCATTGGTACACGACGTAAGTAATTACTTGAAAAAGTTGTGTTTTTTTTATTTTTTTTTTTGTTAACAATTACATATGTATATTTTGATTTAAAAACAAGCATTACCTACTTATTGAGTTTCGCAGTTGAACTAAAATTAATTTTTTTTTTGGCATCGAAGGAATTATAATTATTTCACGATATAGGTAACTTAAAATGCAAAATACCCTCAATATGAGTAAATTTATATATTTTTTTTTTTGTAATTATAGGTACAACAAATAGTGATTTTAAAATGTATTTTTTTTTTGTTTTTCATTATGATGATGCTGTTTTGTTTGTTTCTATGAATTAAATTAACAAGAAATTTTCACATACACACATTGAAAATTAAAATTATTGCACATTGCTGTTATACAATTAAAGACACTTTTTGACAATTTATCGAAGATAAAGAGGAATTTAGAGATGAAACATCAACACCGTCGGGACTTGTAAAATTGGGTTTAGTTAGACTTCTTTCTATAAGCGGCCTTAAGTCTGTGTGTTGTGTCTCCTTGTGTCTTCTTAGGTCTACTTTTCGTTGAAATGATTTATGGCATAATTTGCACGAGAATGGTTTGTAACCAGTGTGTTTTCGAGAATGCGTAATCAGGTTTGAGCTTTGACTGAATGCTTTGCCACAAACTTGACATTTGTGCGGCTTTTCTCCTAAAAAAATAAATAAAATAGAAATTTAATTTTAAGTTTTACCAAAATTAATTTTTTTTATAATTTTAAAAATGTACCTAATCAATTTCTTAAACTACACAAAAAAAAACAAGAGAAGGACTACCTCTTTGTGCAGCGCCAGTAGCCCGTTATCTTGATGAGAAAGTATGGATTTACCTTAAACGAATTCACTCATTCTTCAAATTTTCAAAACTCAAAGGCCTTAGAATTATCGTTTGTCAAAAACGTTCATCTAATTTATATAACTAATAAGTACATATTGTACTTTGTTTAGGGAAAAATCAGGAAAACAAACACCCAAAATAATGAATTTTCCAATAGGGACGGGTAGATGTTAAAATTGGATGAAACATCTTATGAGTGAAATTCAACGAATTTTTCGTTTTATTTGAAAGGGCTATGACAACGATGCAAATGCAATGATATTATGTTTGGAAATTTAAAATTTTAGATGATTCTGGAGCATAGATGAGGCTGAATTTGAGCTAATTAATGGGTTTTGTTGACTTTGACACTTGAGACTTAACGAGACCCTACAAGAAAGCGGGGTCAATTCGCACAATCTTGGTGGTCAGTTCACGTCGCCTCTGCTTGAGAAAACCATGCCCTCAAATCGTTCGTACATAATGTTTATAGTGACATCAGCTTCCTTTCGGAATCACGTTCACATCCATATCACAAAACAGTCCTTTCTGCGTTTGTCCAAAAATGGTCATCGTGATAAAAATCACGTTAAGGGCGAAAAAAATCTCGAACGGAACACTGACCCCCCCTATTTATTGATCCATTTGGAGAACTATACGAAGCTATAGGATCATTGTAGCAGAAATCTCCTATATGAAGCTAACGTTATAGGATAGAGTAGTATGTCTACAGAAATGGTGAGAAATCGATTCTCTATCTTCCTCGACAATATACCTTTAGACAATGTTCGGTTATGAAACCTTTTAGATAACTGATGTGCAATCTGATATCAAACATTAAGTCCAAGTTTTTCTGTGCGATATCATCCTATCTTCGGAGTTGAGCCCGAGTAAAATTCTGGAAATGTTTTCTATTAAATTTAGATCCCGAGTTAACTCATACAGTTTGGTGAGTTAACTCAGGATTAACTGAATAGATATTTCTGACCTGCGTTAGATTTTTCAGGATTTATAAAGAAAGTATGTAAATTATGAAATTAAATTCGACCTCCTTTATTTTATTTACTATTTTGTATAATCTGCACGTATAATCTCTCAATTTTATCAACAAATAGAATCAAAATCTTCGAAAGTAGTGTTCGCCATATTTACAAATAGTGATAAATGAAAACAATTTTAAATTGTCGATCCACAAATACAATGAAACACAAATTTCAAAATCAATCTCCGGGCCGGAGAGTTCCTGAGACTTCTTGCGGATTACCAAATGAAAACGCTTTAACTTTCAGCTGTCAAAAATCTATGGAAGTCGAAGTGCGACACTACACTATAAAAATACGATTTCAGTATCGAAACAGAGAAAGCGATACTATGCGACACTATGGAATGAACGATTGTAATAGTGTCGCCCTCTATATTTCGATAGTGTAAAACACGCATCTGTCAGAAATACATCTATTCAGTTAATTCACCAAAATTTGTTGATTTAACTTGGGATCTAAATTGAATCAAAAATATGTTACGAAATACTTTTCGTTCGGTCTTGACACTAGCTTCTGACAGCTAACGCCTATTCTAGTTGTACCTTAACTCTGCACAGCTCTTCGCTTCCAGGCATGAATATTTTTGGTCTGCAGGTTGATAATGCAATTCACAGTCTCGGAGCTACCTGGGAAGTTGGTATCTAGTAGCAGGTTGAGCGATTCTTCGTTGGAATTAGTCCAAAAGCAATCAGCATTCTTCGGTAGCTGCGAGGCATTACAAAATCGGTTGAGAGTATTTTTCTTATAATCAAGATGCTTTGGAGGTTTGTTTTATTTTGTCACAAAAGATCCTCCAGCAGGAATATATTTCTTGCATATTTCTAGAGATTCCTTATTGAAGCCCCTGGACCCAATTTGATCTTGTACTTTTAGCTCGACTGGAAAGTTTTCTACAAAATTTTCTGATCGGATAAAAGATAAAAAACTTTATGAAATTCTAAATTCTTAAAATAAATCTAGTATCAAAATTCAAACATCAATCAATCATCGGGGTTTTGGTTCTACAGAAACAATACATAAATTTACCATACCTATCAGTGTTGCCTCTAAAAAATTTCAAAAGGGGTCCCCAAAAAGGGGCCTACACCAAAAAAGGGGGCCTCCAGAAAAACTATTAAACTATTATTTGGTACCTAATTTCCCAAATCTTTGTTTATTTCTAATAAATTTAGTGCAGATATCTTAGAATCAAAAGTCTTTTCATTCGTAAATAAAAAAAATAAAATCTTACTTAAACAGAAAAAGGGGCAAGTTTTGATCATTTTTGGTCTTTCGGGTCTTGAGTCTGAAAAAAGGGCAACACTGCTACCTATCAATTTATTTATTATACTCCTGCCTCTAAGCAGATTTATAAGTACGAAATTTTTGATTGATTCATTTCAGAGACCTTATAGCTTATGCATAATAATTTGAAATCAAACATTTTATATCTTCTAACCTACCTACTTAATTAATATCAATTACCTATCTTCTAACGTCATTACTAGAAATCAAAAAAAAATAAGGAATCCTTTAAACGTTGATACCTATATCTTTACCCTCCAACAATCTGATTTACCCAGAGAACTTTCAGGGTTTTACCTTTATAAATAATAGAACTTCAATAATCTCAACGAATACGTGATTATATTTAAACCATCTTCTTATAAATACAAGAACATCTTATAAAATATCATTGTGTGTGTGTGCCTGTGTGTGAGAGCAAAGGCATATAGGAACCTTATAACTTTCTATACCTAAGATTAAAGGAAGAAATTCGATTTCCACAGACTGAAATCACACTATATTTAAAACAATAATACAAAAAATCAATTCGAATCAGAACATCCCAACGGACTTTTTCATATATGTAATAATATGTATGTATGTATGGTATAGGGTAGGTAAATATATATATATATATGTATATATATATATATATGGTTTGGAATCACGTTTCTGCAATTTAACCGTTATATACAGACACACATGCATTTATACAGTTCTTTTTCTTCTATAGGTACCTACATAGTAGCTGTCAGCACACAACAAGGTTCTGCATGGATTTGTGTCTGTGCTCTGTAAATCTATAGACCAAAAAAGCGAAGGACTATTAGTTTTATATACTATATCGTCCTGAATGGCGAAGCCACAGTTAGTTTTGAGTAGGTATTCTCGTTCATTTGCGACGTTGCCGTCGCTGCCGCCACCGCCATGACGCTATACCATCGAGCCATGTTATAATGACATGGGAGACGATGACGATGAGACCGAGAACAACACACTACCACGAACACTGAAGAATATTGTCATGGCAACCATGGAAAATAGGGCGGCACATGTATGTACAGAAAAATCACGACCGACCAATGAAAAATTTAGTCAAGGGATTTTGATTTTCTCCGACCAACAACACACTAAGCTTCCGACCCCTAACACATATACATTAAAAGATCCTGCGTGTGTATTAATTAAAGCTCCAATATCGAACCCTGTTGCTGTGCTGACGAAAGCTTATTTTTACTCATGTAGACGTTGCCTTCGATATAGCAACCCCTATTCCCCTTCTTTAGATGAAATCGGAAGCAAAATAGTATAAATGGCTTACATTTCAGCCGGAAAGAGCACTTACATAGACATATATATGTATATAAACCGTCTATACATACACACCCAACTGTGCTTAATGTATTCCGAATAAAAGATAAGATACTAAAAAAAAGTCGTATCGTAAACACTATATATATTTTTTGAAAACATGGCGCAATCCCAGACATTTTTATCGTTTTCGTCCTCGGTGGGTGTAGCAGATGTAACTGTATAACTACCTACCATATCGTGTAGATGTAGATACTGGTTTATTTATTTATAACGGAATAGACGCACATTTGCAACGTTGATTCATCTGCCAGAAATCATCTGCTTTTTCTTATTTTCCGGGAGGCAGCTTTAAGGATTTTTCCTCACATACCTATTTTTGTTTTTTTTTTTTTTTTTTTTTTTCTTTTATTTTACAGCAACTGATTTTTTGAATCTGTGAACTTTCCTTATACATTATAGAATGTTTGCATTGTGTCTATCTGGATGTTATGTACTCTACATTGAAGTATTTGTTTGTGGGCATCTATAGTACCTACATAATATAGGTACCTACCTATGTATATGTAAATGGGTAACTACATTCCTATGTATATACATATCCATATGTTTAAACAAATTTATTATCTATCAGTTATGACATGTACCGTCTTAAAAATCGATTTGTTTATTTGATTCCAACATACAGGCTATTTGTATATATACTTATGTACATAGCTTGCTACAAACTTTAATATACCTACGGTGTAAAGGTGTTTTGATTTTAAGTAATATTTAAGAGTTTTTTAGAAGGTGCCACTTTACTCCATTAAATAACGTAAATTTATGTAATATCCAGATCACAGATGAAGGTTAATAAACTCGTCTTTTACCACACTTATATTTCATGTTCTGCAATATTGATTTGTTTCGTAAATTTGAAAGATTTTGCTATTGATGATATCTGAGCTGATCTCCAATTTCTTAACGAAAATAGATTAAGATACGAAATTTTCTTATAAAACGAGAATAATCCGAAAATTAAAAAAAATTATAAATAAAAACGAACCAAATTACATAGTGTGGTTGTTCTCGGTCGAGTCGTTTGGATTCTCAACAATAGAAAACCCAGGAGCCAAATTGCAGCCGAACCAAATGACTCGATGGTGTATGACAAGCTTAACATTTTCAAAGTGTCATTAAAAAAAAAATACCCTTCAAAATATGCCTGTTTATTGGGAACTTTTTTCTTAAATTTTTTTTCCAAAAGTGAGTTGTATCAATTCGCAAAAAATTTCATGTTACCAAACAGACCTTATATAAAGCTTGGTGATTTACTTTTAAAACTGCTCTTTTCTACCATTTTTAGTGCAAAGACTTTCAAAGTTCATATACAAAAAATAAAACTGTTAGAACCTGGCAAGTAAACAAAAAGACTAATATTTCAATACATAAGTTCAAGTGACCTCAACTCCAAAAGAGTCGGTAAACATCGACCATAATTCGCGTCTTAGAAGGGTACGACAGCATCTAACTGATGAGCCAAACTGTCGTACCTGCCACCTGGGCGAAAAGCAATTTTTGGAGTTGAGGTCACTTGAACTTATATATTGAAATATATTCAATCGCTCCACTTAAACAGTAGTTTTCTAATTATCTTCACTTACTTTATTAAAAAGACTAATAGGTTGTCATTTATCTGTCAAGCAGTGAACTGTCAAATTTCATCGGAAACAAGTTTAATTTATCAATAGATTACAAATCCTCTGAAAAAAACATTGGAATTTTATGCCTTAAACATTCAGTAACTTTCCCAAAACTGTTTTTTTTTATCTGTTTTGAAAATAAATTGTGAAAACTTGCGAAAGTTAGCAAATTCGGAAGAAATTTCACTTTAACAAATAGACCTTTTATTTATCGCTTCAGATAATATACACGGTTAAAAATTCTGGGGTATTTTTTAATACAGCTCTTGTATTACAGCCGTATGCAATACAGCAAATATTACATTTTAATACTAGGGAACTATTAAAAAAAAATTCTAATCAATTCTTATTACATTCTAATATTTTTGTATTAAAATATCATTTGTAATACAAAAAAAGAGTCGATTTTAACCCAAAAGAATAAAACATATCCCTTGTAGAGAGGGAAAATTTCTCTCTCAGTTGCCATTTCAAATATGAGAATTTTTCTAATAATTTTTGATTACATTCTAATACCTCCTCGCCCTTTTTTTGCTTCGATGCTCTTTTTTGTCAGCCATATTGAATATGAACATTTTAAACAGACTGCGTCACTTTTTAATACACCCAAGATTAAAATTTATTAATATTGTATTAAAAAGCAAGAATAATAAAAATAAAAAAATTTAAATATGCATTATTTTGAAGGCGCTTTGCAGTTTTTCGAGGCACAATATGTTAATTAGTAGACAAAATTTCAATCGCAATAAGATTTCTATTCTCATTTCTGAAAAACGATGGAGAAAAGAATGTTATTTTTCTAATAAAAATAATAAGAATAATTATTCCCAAATGGAAATAAATTGACATACAAAGATAAATAGGTACTCTTGCAAAAATACACATTCATTATTATAGCTATTACGAATTACGAGTATGTATTCATAATATTTTCTGTGTTGCATTAATTCTCAAAAGAAATATCCTTTTGAGAGGAAATTTTCTTGTGAGAAATTTCTTTGTGAGAAATTTCCTCAATTTATTTCCTCTCTTTTTCTAATAAAGTTCTATTAAAAATGTAATAATTTTTGTATTAAAAGTAAAAATGTAATATTTGCGATGTATTAAACTTTAATACATTTTTGGTGTTGTCATATATACAACCCTGAAAATATTAAAATTAATGCCAGAATTTTTAACCGTGTACAATTCTAATACTTTCAGATGATGACGACGAACGATTCTAACTATTAAAGTTTTCTATTGATCGTTTAATTTGTTTTTAATTCTTAAAAATCAAATAAAGAATAGCTTTCTCATTTTGTTTACGAAAAACTGTCATTGTAAAGTGGTTTGGAAGTTAAAAATAGAAAAAACCATGAATACGCAATTTACAGACTCTATCGAACATTTCATGTCGACGAGTAAGAAGACATGTTAAGTTGACGCGATAGAATATTCTTATGCTTCAATATTGAAATATAAATAACTTAACGCGGTGACGAGCAGTTTGTGAACGGGGCTTCCAACTGCATTAACAGGGTGATTCCACTGTCAACGAAAATACCACGCGTTGATTCTAAAAATCGTGTCAATGCGAGTGTCAACCAGCTTTAGAACAGAATTTGATGTCAATTTGGTGACAGGCAGTCAACGCTTGACCATTAGCGCTACCGCTCAAGTTAAATAATGCTATGCTAGGGCATATCGATAAACAGAAAGGATAGAAGCCTCTGAGTCAGACCATTTTGGCCCCTGTATTCCTGCCAACAACACGCATATATAGAAATAGTTTATAACCGTTAAATATTCTTTGGTTTTGGAAGATTTGATCTCGGGAACAAACGTAATGATAATAAATGCCGTCAGAAGTACAGCCAAACATGAAAATAAAAAATAAATAGACGATAACTTAAACGGAGTAGAGTAGGTAAAACCTCACCCTCAGCAGTTCATATAACAGCAATCATCACAACAAATTAAGGAAGAATTGTCAATCCACCAGAAGGACTTAGGTTAGGTATGTACAATACATATATGAAGTTACGTATTGAGATCCTTTAAGATCGAATAGGCATAGGTACAGAATAGGCCCTCAGATCCCAAAAAAACATACAAAATTACTACTAGACTACTACCTGAATAAAATTGATTGATTGGTTTCAGCTGCTGCAAGTAGCTATACGATTAAGATAGAATGACAGATCAACTGAATTACGGAAGTCACTTCACAGGTTTTTCGTCTTCATTAATATTTATAATCTCTAATAGAATTTGTTTTTACAAGTGAAAAGCTCATTAATAGTGCCTACATCCCAAGTTAAATTGCCTATATTGTCAGAGTACCTCACTATATCATTGAATATTCCCCAACAAGATGAAATACAAAATTTTGATGTGGCCTTAAGGCCTTCAGAAAGCTGTTTTGAATCAAAAAATTCCCAAACTTCTGTCTGTATCGAATATGAAAATGAAACCATAAGCTTATTTTCTCTTCACATAGCTTATGTTTGTATGCGAACCAACCAAATACCCTACAATCCCATACTTGATATCTTCGTATGTATGTGTATCTATTCTACATATACATTATAAAGGAAGAGGAAAACTCGACGACATTATGCTACAGGCACACATGGGATCGTCGGATAAGCTTGAACAAATTCCTTTTGATTCGTGGTAATCCTTCCCCAGAAATTGATAGTTAATTTTGATTTCAATTTTGAAACACAAAGGAACGTATAATGTTTTCGGGTAGTCTCTATAATCTATTTACGCTAAGCTTTTAAATTTACCCCGGATTAAATTGGTAGGTACTTATGTAGGAGGTACATATTTCCGTTTTGCGCTTATAACAAGGAATTTTAAATTTATACGGAAATCTCTTTTATTAAAGCAAATGTGATGATTTACCTGTGTGAATGTAGGTGTGTTTTTTCATATCACTCTTCTGGTGAAATCGTTTACCACAATAACTACAAGGATACGGCCTCGTGTCACTGTGTATCAGTAAGTGTGTGGAAAGTGTACTCGACCGTTTGAAT
Organism: Epistrophe grossulariae; assembly: GCA_929447395.1. Lineage (NCBI taxonomy): Eukaryota > Metazoa > Arthropoda > Insecta > Diptera > Syrphidae > Epistrophe > Epistrophe grossulariae. The sequence continues at coordinate 116,994,532 of OV839566.1, forward strand.
CTTTTGCCGCATTGTTTACATTCAAATACCTTTTCAACGTTATGTACAGCCCTGTGGAAATATACAAATAAAATAAAAGTCTTATTTATAAATTTATACAACACAAGAGATTTAAAGAGTTTAGCTCCTTAACATAAAGCAAAACAAAATATATGTACATAATATAGTGTATGTAGGTATAATTAGTATGCGACAAGGCTTTTGTTACTTAATTATCCTTAGTAATACATACATATATATCCTAATAAGGCCATTTCGATGGTGTGCTAACTTACCTATGTTGGCTTAAGCTAACTTCATGACCAAAGGTTTTATTGCACAATTCGCAAGCATAGGGTTTTTTACCATGGTGTGTTCGTCGAGAATGTACTTCTAGTCCATGGGGCGTTGAGAACATTTTTTCACATTTCATGCAGGAATAGAGGTCACTGAATTGCGGTAATCCCGGCCATTTGGGCATGTGATGAAAATGTAAATGTGGCGGGTGCGGTAATCCTAAATGAGGATTAAGGTTTCCACCATTTTGCGCTTGTATCGTTGGCACCATCAAGCTACTTAATCTGAAGAATTCTTCTTGCCGTGAAGTTGGGTGAAAACTGTTTAAAGAGAAAAGAATATAAAAAATTACTTGTACATATTTATTTTATTTATTTTTAAATCTTCTGATTTAAGGAAGGAAATAATAAAGAAAAAGATATAAAAGAATAAAGAATACAAACCAGAATTTATATGATTCACTAAGAAAGATGACTAAGCATGTTTACTTTCATGGAATAATCGATTCTTAGAAAAGTATTAAGAACATTGAAAATGAGATTGTTTAAGGATATAAAAAAAAGGTTTCTATATAATTATGTATTTAAATAATATATGTATGAATATTTACACCACTATAAAACCCCGAAAACGGCAACTGTGCGAAACAATGACCATAGTGCGATATGGCTTTTCGCAAACGTCCAAAGCCTGAACTATGGTTTGTTTGTCTACTTAAAACTACATCAATAGTTATCTGCGTGAAAAAGGCCACAATAAAAATTAGCTGTTGACTGTCGAGTCTTTTGCGGCCTTTTGCTTCAATAGTGATGTTCAAAAGTTCTAACAGAAGGTGAAACGAACTTCTCAATGCCAGAAAAGAAGCCTGCCGAGATAAAAGTGGGAATATATACGAGTATCGTGGTTTCATTGGAAAGGAGGCGATTTTTAAGTTGTTTAAGAAAATTCCTTCCCACTACAACGTCCACTTTTCTTAACTAGCGGGAAAATGTTGAGAAAGTTGTTTTAGTAAAATCCACCCACTGCTTAACAAGCGAGAAAAGGTTAAAGAATTGGTTCTAGTAAAATTCACTCATTCCCATTTCTTGGTTTCTCGGAACAGTGAATCTATGAATTTTGATTAATTTCTTAGAGTTTGTTCTTATTGCCCAGAAAAATGTTGAGAAAGTTCTTTTAGTAACAAAGTTGTTTTTCTAACAATTTTCAACTCAAGTCCTTGATATGAATTGAAGTGTTGATCTGTCAAAAGCAGCTGAATTTGGAAATGTGTTTATATTTGGATTTGGAACTATTTTAATTTTTGTATTTCTTTTCAACATATTTTATTTTTTTGTGGATTTTGAGTTTTGCAATTGTTTTCAGTTATGTTCTAATGAATGTTGTTTTTTTCTATTTGTTTAATCTTTCAATTTGTACAAAGCAATTTGGGTCCATTATGAATAGAATGTGAAATTAATTATGCATTTTAGTGATCATAATACATTTTTTGTCTAATAATTTGATGTAATCAAAAAATTTCTTTGATTTGTTCATTCACAATGTGGTTTGATTTTTTTTTCAGATCAATAATATTTTTAACATTGGTCGTTCCTAAATGAAATGTTACAAAGTGTAAAACTTTTAACAATGACATTTTAACATTTTTTTTGACACAACAATTTATTTTATTTTACAAAACCATCAAGGAAAAGGAATTTTTTCGTCAGTCGAAAATGTCAGAAATATCTTTTACGGGTTTGAAAATGTCTTGCGAAGCATTTTCAAATCCTCCAAGAATATCATTTGTTATATGCGTAAAGTGTTTTTCACTTTAGCTGTTCGGATTCGAAAGAAAATTGTATGTCCACACTATTCCTGCCAATAACACGCACACAGGAATGGTGAAGAGTTGTAAATCACTAGGCCCTAGTTCTACACTAGTTGTAGCGCCACCCAATTTATGTATTGAATCGGTGGCCCTGATATGTTTATACATTGACTCGAGGTTTTGATGCTTAACTATTTAAGAGAGAAAGTAAATATTTATGTGAATGATGTTAATTTAAAGGCAAATTTGAGTTATTTCGTGAAAATAGGCGACCAATCTTCAATATGTCATGACATTATATATTTTCATAAATCAAGTAAAATGTGCATGAGAAACGGATGTAATGATGTTATACGTTCTTAAGTTTAAAACTATTATCACAGTAGAACCATGAAGATGACAGCTAAAAAATGTGACTATATATTAGCGGATTATGCTTGTACCTATACATTTTTTAAAAGTTGGGTTGTTCTACTGCCAACAAAATGTTTTCAACGAACGAAAAACGAACAAGAGTTTATTATCTCTCCATTCTAGCTTAATATTTTGAAACTAGGGTATACTGTTCAACAGTGAACCATCTCGTTCTAAAGTGAATGATTCCAATTTTCAAATTTCCTGCTTATAAAACAGCGGCAGCATAGGCATTATATTTGGAAATAAATTGCTTGACTCATTGCCATTGCCTTGAATTTTAGAGACGCTTTGGCAAGAGCAATTTTTATCGCCTAGGCGATAAATTTTGACGTTTCACCTTTTGGTTTCAATGCGATTTTTAATGACTTTTGCTTCGTTTAATGAGAAATAAAGTGAATTCAATTTCTTAATTTTCAAGAATAGTGAATTTAAAAAGCAAAAAAAAACGTTTTACAGTGGTTGCCATTTCTATATTGACATTTTACAACTGAAATTACTTGCCAATGAAATGCCGTCAAAGGCATTAAATAATTCCAATGGAGCCACAGCGTAAGAAAAAAGATAATTCTACCCTTTTTAAATAAAACCAAAAGCTGAAATTTGTGGCTTTTTTATTCTTGCGCACAGGAAGAATATTTAAATTTGTTGTTTGCGAAAAGTAAGTTCAAAAAGTGATTTCCTTGGTGAGATTTGTTGAATATAGTAACAATACATGGTAAATAGTTTAAACTTAAATCGGGAAGTTAGTTAAATTTGTTTATTTTATTAAAATAATTTTCTCCAAAAAGTCACTATGTTCAACATGGAAACCAATTCTTAATATTACACAGTGAATCAAGTAAATCTGTATTCTGTGCTCTAGTTTATGTTTTTTTTTTAAATTTTTTTTAAATTTTTTTAAGGGTGTTTATTTTCTACTATTCCTTTTGTTTCATTTTTGTCAGCTTGTAAGAACTTATAAATTGAACTAGATAAAAGCCTTTTATTTGTATTTTGTTTGCTGCATCTCTTTTTATGCTAAATTTTTTAATGAAAATCTTCTTTTTTTTAAATAAAACATCTCTTTAAGACAAATTCTTCATTATTGTTTAGTTTTGACATTTTGTCATCCATAATTACATTAAGTAAATAATCAGTTTACTATGTACCATCCATGGATTCACTGTTACTGGTACACAGTGAACCAGTTGAGGTCATCTTAATAACTATTCAAAATTTATTAATTTTCATTATTTATTTGTAGATGGATGTTTCTTTAGGAATACAATGTTCATAGACCAAACATTAAGTGCTTTTTGACCTCTAGAAGTTGTAACCACTACGTCGCGGTAGGTCAAAACAAAAATTGTTTCACTGTTGAAGAGTTTACATTACATTCTTGAACACAGAAAAGTGTTCGAAGAAAATAGGCCAATATAATATATAACAAGAAAAAAAAATACTTCACATTCATGAAAAATTAAAACATTCAATTAGTAAGCGATGACCAAAAGTTTTTCTATAAGCGGTAAATTTTGCTTTGATTTAGTTTTAGAAATTTTTACACACATCATCAATAAAATTTACCAAATGTAAAATGAATCTTTAAAGTTAACTAGAACTTACCTAGAACTTATATTGGGCTGCTGTTGACCTTGATGGAAAGCGAACGCAGCTAAGAGGGGGAATGGAGAGAGCATTGGCCTTGGAAATAACGCCGGATCATATGTGTTTCCATTATAACCCGGCCGAAACACTTCGAAAGGATTTGTTTGCACTGATGATGGAGATTTCGTATGCCTTGGCTCGTCTCGTCTTAATAAGGCTGATACCGAGAACATTTCGGATTTCTTAGGACTCGCGGCCGCTGACAAAATAGTTTCACTCACCGCTGGCGAACACACAGGTGGCGTTGATCTAAGGTGAGATAGTGGCGGAGGTGAGTCAACTTCCAATTCCAACGAACTCGATCTAGATCTCGTTCGAAATCTATCCACCTGTGATGATCTCGAATGACTGCGAGATCGTGACAACGATTCCCCTTCGATATTGTCCAGTAGTACATTGCAGTGTATGAGGTTCTTGCCTGATAGGGTAATTGAATTGTTGTTATCTTCGTCTTGTGCCGTTGCTATCCGGGATTCCGCCTTCACAAGTCGATTAATTCCAAAAGGCAGTTCATCTGTGGGATAGATGCGAATAGATATAAAGAATTAAATGAGGTATAATCGTATTATCCAGGGCAATGCTCCTTTGTGCCCATATAATATTATGTCACCCTATAATATATGTCTATTCAAACGCAATACAAATGATTTATTTCGCGTAAATTTAAATGTTAATATCTATAAGGATGATGATGAAAATGAAAATGAGAAAAAAAAGAAAAAGAAGAACCACCCCCCAAATTATTCGAAGAAATTGCGCATGCACTTCTATCATTTATCAATATGCTTTCTGTGTGTGCTGGTGATGATGATGATGATGATGAGGACTATGATGATAATACATTATGCAGCATTGAGATTCTCTTGAACCTCAACCCTCCTCAGTATATCTCTCAGTTACAACCCTATCCAACATCGAACAGCATCCCTTATGATGTTTTCACATCCCCTTAAGCTAAAACTTCACCACATTTATTTGTGCTTTAGTTTCCTTTTGCTTTTAACCATTTGAATTTAATACGCATTCTATACCTATACCTAGTAGATAAATTTATTTTATAAATGTATATGTATATGATTCTAGCTGATGTGCACTTGTTGTCCAAACCTTCAGAATTATAGAGTTTCGAAAATATAACTCAAAGCCTGATGGGTGGATTTTGTCTCTATATATAGGTAGGTAAAGTCTGTGTGTAAGAATTTTCCGCTCTTTTATATTGCGGATCGAATTAGAATTTTGTCAAATTGTTATTTTGTTGGGCATTCGATTCGATTCAATTCAATTCGAGTCGAGTCCCGTACCCTTTTTTTGTCTTGTCATGCTCCATTTATCTGGGTGTAGACGAACAGATGTTTTATTTAAACGCGAATTTATTTTATTTCGGAATTTCAGATGTGATGATGCTAAAGGCTGTTGATTAGGGTGAATTAATGGTCATGTACGTCGGCTTGATTACAAAAGGGTGTTGATTGTATGTTTTGTTTCATTTGATATGGATTATATACAGGTGGATGGATATGGTGATCGAACTTGAAAAACAGGGATATCTATGTACCTTCCTACCAATTTTGCACCAAAACAAATAATAATAATAGAAAAGCGTATTGTATAAATATACAGTTTACTACTATTTATTCTTTCCTTATATCTCTACAACTACATATAATTGAATAAAATCATTCTTAAATAATTAAATGAATGAATACCAATACTGTTTTTTTTTATCATACGTATTTTATTCTACAACTCTGTATACAATTAGTCGAGAAGGGCATATAATTTATAATTTTACTTTACAAAACAACATATGTGAGAAAATTGTAGATTTGCTAGAATTTAATGGCCGCATTGTGGGTGGCAATGGTGCAGTGTATACATATATGTAAGTAATGCTTTCAATTTATAGGTAGCATTTAAAAGATTTTAGGTCTTCCAGGCCAGTTGATACTTGATAGTAATGTCAAGAAAGTACCTATGCTTGAAAGCACTTGAATTGTAAGGTGGTTTTTGGAAGGTGTGGTATAGGAATGTTATCAGAGAATGTTATTTCAGACCATATCGATTTTTACATTTATCAGTGCGTGGAGAAAAAAAATAATTTGGCTGTGCTCTATGAGATTATTTAAAGGCTCTTATTATTTGATGTAAACAAAACAATTTATGTGCATTGGCGTAGTTAGGGATTTTTCCTTGAGGGGGCAGCCAGCCAGCTGTTGAGCCACGACACAATTTTAAACTGTGGCTATAAGTCGTACTTTTGCAAACATATACGTAAGCTGCAAATTGGTTTCGAACCTTTGTAATCAACAGTCAACACAGGTTGATTTCAAATTTACCCAACCCGATTCCACTTGCTGAGCGGAGTCGAGTCATAATTAGTGACGGAAAACATGGGTTCAGGAGTTGGTTTGACAGTCTACTTATTGGCATTTGTGTTTAAATATGAGTTTGTTTTAACAGCTATACGCTTATTCGGAATTCGTGTTTACTCAATGTGAATTTAATACATTGACGCTATTCCATCTTCTGCAATCTCAACATAATTTACATTGAACTTCAAATGAAGCTCTCACCTGGGTTGAAAATATAACCCTAATTCAACTTGATCTATCAGAACTGCATATACATACATAGATATATATAAACACATAGAAATAGTTGGGCCTTTAGTTAATGACCACGTTCAACACATTACGATTTACTTACATTAGAATTTTCAGATTTTGGGATTTTTCGAACTTATTTTTTTTAAATAAATTAAAAAGTTTATGATATTTAAGAATCGAGATTTCAACGTTAGACATTTTGATCATTTTTTTAGTTTTTATTTCCACGCACCCACAACAGTGGTCTTCTTTCCCTCCCACGCCAGTCTCTTGCAAGATATGTCAGGCTAGCGTCAATGTCAAAAGTTTTTTCAGTAAAAAGTACCTTTGGTGAAATAAAATAAGAAGACAAGAACAACAAAAATGGAATTAAAAAAAAAAGAAATGGATCTTTTATTTTAATTTCTTGGGGAAGATATTTCGGCATTCTCTCAGGAAAAACGATATAAATCAAAATTTTAACCAGTTGACTTTTTTTGGCAATCATTTGTTTGTGCTTATTTGTAAGTGGCTTTTATTTTTACCAAATGTAATAATTACTTTTGTATGTATAATTCCTGTATTTTGTTTATTAAATTTTTTAATCAGAAAATTTAATATTCTCACAAAAATATTCTTTAAAATCGTTATTGGGATAATTTTGAAAATGTATTTGATTTGTATTTTTGGATAGATTGTATGCAATACATCTCAAGAAAATCTTTGGCAAAACATTGGAAGACATTGGCAATTTTGGCAATTAAACGAACAGAGGTTTAGTACTTCCTTTTTTTTATGGTGAGCAATGAGCTTTCAAAAGTGGGTGCTGTCCACCCTTGCCCCTGCCCCCCTAATTAAGCGCATATTTATGCGTAAAATTTTTTTCGAAACTGAAATACCTCTCTTATTAGAACGTCATACTTAATCAAATATCAAGATTTAAGTTCTATAAAAGGTCTATAACTCTTATGTTGCTATGATTCCAAATGAAAAATTCTTCAAAGTAAAAAAATGACTTTAACTTTAAAACTTTCCAAAATCCATAACAAATGTAAATGTTTCAAAATAAAAAAAAAATTTAATTCAAAATTGTGACTTTTCATAAATATGGCCACTATAACTTTAAAACTTTCAACAATTTGAAATAAATTTTACATGAGTTGACTAAATTCTAACCGATTTGAAATTCATATTCAGTCTTCTGAAAGAGTGCTTATCAGTTTCAAATATGTAAATGATTGGGTATGTTTTTGACATACTTTTTTAAATGAGTTTAGATATAATGAAATGAATATTAACCTGATGGCTTTAAGAAAATCTAATACTCAAATAATATTTATGGGGGTATCAGATGGCGGGAAAAATTATGCATGTTATTTCTGTAGTTCAAGAGAGCTCCATTACAAAATTTTAGGTTTCTGTAAAAAAATTCAAATTTAAGCAAAGTGGGCGTACCAGAGGGCTGACAAAAATGAATAAAATATTATATGCTTCAGGTTCAATAAAGCTGAATTACAAAATTTCAGATTTCTTTTGATGTTAAATTCGTATACACTCCAATAAATATAAGAAAAGTAGGCGTGGCGGTGGCAATTTCAAAAAAAAAAATTCATTATCATGCTTTATATTTATGAGTTTATTTACAAAATATCAACACTCTACGGTTAATGAGAAAACTAAAATATTCAGCCGCGGTATTCTGCTTTTAGGGAAATTTTATTGTTCCCTAATGCGATATGGGTTGTGATAAAAATACAATTAACAAAATTAGATTTTCTTTCGAATTTTTAAAAATAAATTTTGGTTAAGATTTGCACTCGGAACACAAAAGGATTGAACACAAATTTTATGCAAATTATTATAAATGAAACATCCAAGTGAATCGAAAATGGATGTGGATATTGGAAGATTTTACTAAAACCAATTTAAATATAGTGCAATTGGATCAGAAAAAAGAATATCTTATGTAAATCCATCGTTTGGATCGTGAGTTATGGTCGCGGGTTCATACATAAATTCCTTCGGAAAAGCAATTTCAGTTTTTAGCGAATTTTCAAATTTTCGGGCAACTTTTTCAATTCTTCTTTTTGTAAAAAACTTATTCGGACTTTTACTAATATTAAAAAAAAATTATTGAAATCGGAACAGCAGTTCTCAAGTGATGTATTAACTAGCGTATAGCATTTAATTTTTATTATAATAAAGAATATACAGCAAATAAGTTTTCTATTATATCGAGCAACGACAGATAAATTCACTAGTATAGTAAAAAATTTTCAAAGCATTGATTTGATTTACTCAGTCATATATTATAAACTATTACCTTTAACAAAATATTTGATCAATTTATAATCGACAGGACAGAATTATATGAAAACAGTGCTCGATGTATACATATACTGATAAATAATATTTGGATGCCTATCTGAAAAATTTACTGTGGTATATTTTTGAATGCAATAAATTAAATAAGGGCAGCATCTAATGTGAACGCGTCATAAAAACTTGGTTTATTATGGTTCAGCCGTGTATAGTGAATACAATAAAGATAAACATTCACATATATACTCGTACATGTATTGTAGTATTGTAGTATACCTTTATAAAGGTATAAACTCATAATATTGACTTCGATATCTAACATTTTTTTTTAAATAGAGCTATCGAATACATCTATTTATTTGCATTTTGTTCAAACCCCAGTAAACAAATAAAAAATCGTTGGTTATAGAAAGTTAACCAATTTTGATAAAGAAATCATTAACACAAGATCATAAATCAAATAAAATTCATTCTTATAAGAGTTTCCGACAGATTTTATATACATCTATGTATTATTTATTATTTTATCTGTAAACAATTCATTTTTGATGGAAGCATATGTATGTATATATGTATTATAGGAATCATAAATATATATTATTCGTGTTAATGATTGATTTAAACAATATGTTTGTTAAACATTGAATACAAATGCACCTAACAACTTACCTATGTCACCTTAAAGGTAGTCAAAGTTTTGAACTATCATCATTTTGAGTGGTTTAAAATAGTTCAATGGGTTGCCCTCTTATATAGAGTTTGCTAAGTCTATAGTTTTAAATTGTTCCCATGAAAAAAAGATCAATGAATTGAACTCAAATATACACTAAAATAATTATATTTTACACTCACTGCTATAAAGTTGTAAGTCCTAAATTGAAATAAAAACTTCCAAAATAATAAGTTTATACATACTTATTCGAAATAGTATGGATCCCCAATCATAACCAAAGAGTATCTTATTGTAAAGAGAAAACCTTACAAAATACCGTCGGTAAATTTTTACACTCATATTTTAACCCATTCCAAAGTATGTCTAAACTCCAAAACTTTATTTATAAAGCGAGAAACCACAGTATACATATTAAAGGTAATATCATTAGCGTTTTCATTTTTGTTCAGTTCTGCGCATCTATCAAAATAGAGGTATTATGGTGGTAAAATGGTGGATTCAGTGCCCCTTCCTTGTCTAATTTCAATATTTTGTTGTTGTTTCTAATGATGCGCGTTGAGTTCCTGTGGGCACTCGAACAGCCATTTTTAATTTTTTGACATTTCCAACTTTGACAACCTGCGCAATATATTACCTTTAATATGTGTACTGTGGCGAGAAACAGATTGCCACAGCAACTTTGACAACCACATCACTCATTTTAGAGCCAGTGCAGTTTTAAATGGCTTTGAATACATTAACACAGCAACATCGACATCGACATCAACGTTAGACCTAAACCCTAAATTCGATGTCGCTGTGCAAATGCTGCCAACTTTAAGGCGAAGTTTTTCAGGTTTATCAACGCTCAAAAAATTAAAATGTTTATTATTTATATTCTTTCTATATTTGTTTTTATACTGCCAAAAGCGCTGTTCACGTTGTAATCTATTTCACATGACTTTTGATGTCAAAGTTTTCGTTGCTGTCAAAGTTGCTGTGTCAATCTGTTTCTCGCATAAACATTTTGCATTTGGTGTGTTCAGAAAAATGAGATCTCAGAGATTTTCCTCATTCAAAAAGTGAGCAAGGAATCCTGTTCATGAAACTGAGATTGCTGAGGTCTCCGAGATCTCATTTTCCTGAACATGCCTATTGATTGTCTTACTAGACAAGGCACTGCAATTGGTTGTCTAAAACCAGAGGTAAGGAACTAATATAGAGAGAGTCAAATTCGACGGTGGCTCTCTTTTAGCCTACAAGCTACGATGTTGCGACTTGCGCACCATCTTGCATTTGTATAATTATTAACTCCATATAAAAAAAATGTGGGGACAAATACATATGCAAGAAGATGTGCATACTCACCACCTTTGTTTTTGTTTTGCACTGCCCGAGGTGAAAACATGTACACACCGATAGGAATTCAACACGTTAAAAAAATATAAACAAAAGGTTTCGAGGGGACGGAGACGAGGAAATTTGACTCTCTCTATTAGTTCTTTCTCTCTTTCCAAAACTATTCTAAATTGGGGATAACAGGGATGTCAGTCAGTATATGAGAACATTTTAGATAATTACTGTTGGAATGCTTTTATAAATCAGGAAAAGTCCAAAGTATTTATAGACAAATTTCAAAGAGTATTCTAAGGAAATCTTACAAGACTGATAATACTTTTTAAATATAACAGATTTTTGTCGCTCAGAAATGTCGCTTGTCGCTCAATAACTACGTAGCCATACAATCTCATGTTTTTGTTTTTTTTCTGTCGCTCAGTATTTAATCGCTCTGTCACTATAGACTAGAAGAATTTAAATTCTTCCTAAAAATGTTGGAACCAAATTGAATATGGATTTTTGTTTTTGAATTGACATCCGGGTTATAATATATATACTATGTATCGCTCATTTGCTGCAATATCGTTATAACTCAAAAAATGCTGTTTCGAGATACCTTAATGAAATTAAAAATTTCTGTTTCGTGAAAAAGCTATGGAAAAACAGCAGTAGTGCTTAAAAAAATACACTCTTGATTGAAATTGTGTAAAGATATCTATATTTTTTTGCAGTAATATAGAGAAATAGATTTTACGCACGATGCTGTAATAAACTCAAAAATGTCATATTTTGAGTTATGACGATATTGCAGCAAACGAGCGATATATATTTAGCCAGTTCACGTTTCTAACACCTCATTGAGCAAACTTCTGTCTGCGCCACTGAGGAGAAGGAGAAACGAATCGAAAAAATTTCAGTCTCAGCTTTTTTACAGAAAAAGTGAGGAATCTCACTGAGGAATTACGTCAGATTTCTGAGATTGCTGAGATCTCAGAGATCTCAAGAAACCTGAACTGGCTAATTTACATACAAGGCATATTTCAATATACTGTTTATTCAAACTTTTTGAATTAATTTAACAAAAAAACAAATATTTATTTTTAACTTCATTTCACACTTCATGTATATTTTAACATTGAAAATGTTTATAGGGTCGTTTTGAGAAAAATATGGTGTTACCAAAATGATTAAATGAACAAATGAATATACAGAGTATCCCGAAATCACCACCTCAAAAGAAAACCATGAGTTCATGAGGTCATTTCAAGTCGAAAAATTTATGAGGTAATTTTCTCGTTTTCGCTTCGTTTTCGACTTATAACGGTTTTAATGATTTGTTTTCTTTTTTCCTTTGACTGGCTCTAACTTTGGCAAACTACAACCGATTTTTGAAATTTTTTTTTATTTAAACAAAAACAGTTAGAAATTTTTATCTGCCGTACAATTTTTTTCTGTGTGGATAACGGTTTTCCCGCAATTTATTATCAAACACTTTTTTTAAGAATGTTAAGGTTGTTTTTTTGACTTCGATATGATTTTTTTCTAAAAAACACGTTATTAAGTATAACTTTTTTCTTTTTATTATGAAAGTCCAATATGTTTTCTTAAAAATACTTAATATTTTTGTACTTAAAAATACATTTAAAATTATTAAAAAATAGAAGACGAAAAATAAAGGAAAATCAAGAAATTATGAATATTTTATGAAAACGAATTAAAACGAATAAAAAACTACAGTGAGTGTTGAGTTTTGAATGTTAGAAAGGATAAAGTAAGAGTAAGACCGTTAAAAGTATAAAATCTTAAAATCACTCGATTTGAGCGCACTTAGAAGCCTATTACTCAGGTTATAATTATCGGATGCTTAATATTAAGATAGATAATTAAAGATAAAATGACAGGCTACAAATCTGCATCAAAAGCATTACAAAATTTCATACTAAAAACGTGAAAGATTGGCTTTTGAGAACTAATTTCATCACGGCAAATGACGGGAGGAACAAGAAAACAAAAATAAAAATAAAAAAACGTACCCACAAAGAATATAATTGCTGTAAGGGTGTCGGCAAGACGTTGGTTGGAGTGGAATGTGTGCAATTAAAAACCACCACTGCACTGTGGCAAACAAAATTGGCTTCGCATCGGGAACAAAAATGATATACATACATAGCTACATTATTAAGTAGGTTAGGTATGTCTGTAAAATGTTATGTTGATTAAATTGTTGTAGGTATTTTGCAAATATTATTCGTAATGGAACGATTAGGTTGGTTTGGTCGGCTTATAACTTATGTTCTAATAATCGGATATTTAAAATAAAGGTCTTAAAATGAAGGTAAAATATCAAACTAGTTTATTCAGTTAAAAAATAATTGAAATAACATAAAAAAGTAGGTGAAAAACGTTTAGGTTTAATTCATCAAAATAAATAATTGCATAAACTAAAAAATTGAATAAAAAAATTGGCTTTGTTAGCATCGCCAACAAAATTCATATACCTACGTATCTATATAGGTATGTACATACATTATGTATGTACATTTATATAAAAGGATTGATTTAGTTGGTCTGGTTGCCATTTTACTTCTGAACTAATAATCGGATCTTAAAGATTAAGGTTTTGAAATAAGTTAAATGTCAGGCTTCAAAATTTATGTGACAAAACTTGACTTCATTCTTAATTAATTCGATTGTTGAACCTAGAATATGCACAGAGACCTATACTTGAACCTCTTTGATTATAACTTATAACTTTAGTTCTATAAGGGCCAGATCTTGAAGGTTAAGGTATTTATTTTAAGGTTAACCATGCTAGAGGTAGGATTAACCTAGCGAAGCAACTTAAATATAATACCTAATCGAAAAGGGTTGATTTGGTATATTTTGTTGTAATTATCGGATCTTTGAAGTTAATGTCTTAGAATTAAGGTAAAATCTCAGGCTACAAATTTATGTGACAAAACAACATCTAAACCAATGCGATTTTTAAACTTGACCAACGTCTAAACCAATGCGACTTTTGAACTTGACCTACGTCTAAGCCAATGTGATTTATTAACTTGAACTATACGTCTAAACCAATTCGATTTTTGAGCTTAACCAACGTCTAAGCCAATGCGATTTTGGAACTTGACCTACGTCTAAGCCAATGAGATTTTGAACTTGACCTACGTCTACACCAATGCGATTTTTGAACTTGACCAACGTCTTAACCAATGCGATTTTTGAACTTGACCTACGTTTAAGCCAATGCGACTTTTGAACTTGAACTACGTCGAAACCAATGTGATTTACAAGCTTGACCAACATCTAAACCAATGCGATTTTTGAACTTGACTTACGTCTAAGCCAATGCGATTTTTGAACTTGACCTACGTCCAAACCAATGTTATTTTATCTCTTTAATAAACTTACAACATTAGTTCTAAGGGCCAGTTGTTGAAGGTTAAGGTATTTAAGTTAACGTTAATCAGTCTAGAGGCAGGATTAACTTACCTAAGCAACTTAAATATAAATATCGAAAAGGGTTTATTTGGTATAGATAAACGTTTATCTTCTGTTCTAATTATCGGATCTTTGACGTTAAGTTCTTAGAATTCAAGTAAAATCTCAGGCTATAAATTTATTTTACAAAACTTTACCTACGTCTAAGCCCATGCGATTATTGAACTTAGAATATTCATAGGTACTGCAATATAATTGAACTTCTTTAATAAACTTATATAGATTTAGTTCTAATGTTCAGATGTTCAAGGTTAAAGGTAGAACTATAATAGTCGGATGCCGACCTAAGTGGTCGTACGAAACGAAACGAATACAAAGAATTCATGTGACGTGCCCATAATATCAGTTTTGCTTCGTTTCGACCAATTTTTTACTTTTGCTTTCGGAAGTGAAGAGCGCTCACCGACCGCTCCATGCGTAAGTGAACTGAGAAAATTTTCTTCTAACATCTTCCGACTATTACAGTTCTACCTTAAGCCTAGTATACAGTTCCTCCTCGAAAAAAAATACATGTACTTCTTATGGGAGTCATTTTATCGCAAACAAAATTTTTGACGTTTAGAATTTTATTATCGATCTGTGAACCAAACCTGTTGAAAAAAATGTATATTCACCACGGAAACTTTTTCGCGCAAAACAATGTTGGTGACATTGTTTTGTGGAAAAAAGAGGACAACGAATACATTCGTACATTGTTTTTAACAATTCTTAGTTTTATTTAACAAAAAACTTAAGAAAATTATTAAATATTGTTTGATAACATTTTTAAATTAATTTAAAGCCCGCATCACACGACGCTTGTTTTCCTGCTAGAAATGCTTGCTGGCTTTCGTGCTGGCTATTGAGCTGGAAAATGGCATCACTGCTGGCTCTCTTGATAGAAGCGCTGCTAGATTTCAAAGTTAGAACCGGTGCTATTTTGCTTGCTTGTTTTGCTACTGGATTTTAGCAGACGTCAAAAGGTACATGTATATTTTCAAATGTCATTTTTTCTATTTCGTTTTTATTTATTTTCTAATAGTTTTTTCAACTTTAAACAAAATTAAATGTGATTTCATTAATTTGTATATTTAGTTCTATAATTTTATGTGAAAATTTGTGTAGAAAAATATTGTGAAAATTTTTACAAATTCGCAAGAAATGTCAAAAAACCATCAGCGAATCCAGCTCCAAAACAATCATCGAGTGAAGCCGAAGAATTCAAACCAGCAAAACATCCAGCACCGCACCATGCAACAAAACCATCAAGAAAGCAGGAAACCAAGCGCCGTGTGATGCGGGCTTAACTAAAAAACCAAAAACTCAAAATTTAATTTGTTTCTACTACATCTTAATATCAATAAGTACTTAATTCTGGTAACAAAAACAAATATCTCAGGCTTCATGTTTAGGTACTTTAGTAATATTTTTTTGTTATAAAAAGAGCATTCGGATTATTTTAAGTCACTAAAAATACATAAAAAAGATTTCAGTCTTTTGGAACAAAAAAAAATCTTTAAATTGACATTGGTATTGGATTTCCATTTAGTTACATACTTTCCGTCTATGTCACTTACATTTTTGAAAATAAGCCAACATTTTCTTGTTTGGTGAGTTTTTTGCAGTGTATAATGCTTTCCACAGTTCCGCAGAGGAGGTTGTTCGTGGTTACGTATTTAAGTTCATTTCAGAATACTTGCATGGAGAAAAAAGAAGTAGGTTTTGACTTTTTTTGTAAAATTGAAGTAGGTTGAATCAGATATTTTTAAAACAAAGTAAATTTCAATATGTTGGTAATGGTAAAAATATGACCCGAATATATTTTGTAAAAAGTAAATTTTGTATGTTACTCAAAAAGTGAGAAATTTTTTTTCCTCAGAGTTTTGACAGCAAAGCTGAGAAATTTTGCTGAGGAATCCTGTTCAGGTAACTGAGATTGCTGAGATCTCCGAGATCTCATTTTTCTGAAAAAAGAATGTATATACATATGTAGATACGGGCTGAAGGTGTAATATTTTAATTTTTTCAATAAATTAGTCAATTTTTGTAACTGACTTATTCCATCTTTCAATAAAACACCTCAGTTAAGTGAATATAACTCAAAACTATTGTAAAATAGTTTTAAGTACAAATAGCTGTAAAAATTATTTAATAAAATTAGTCTTAAACACAATCTGACTAATTGATATTGCAGCTCTCTAGCTTTATCCAGAATTTTATAGCTTCTCTACATTTATGTATATAGCTTGGGGTTTGGTTAACTTTAAACAAATAAAAACAGCTACAAAATGTTTACTGGCCTGTAAGCTGTAACATTTGATATAGCGAGCGGATAACAAATAAATTTGACAAATTTGGCGTTTAACACATTTATTTTTTTATATTTTTTCTCTAAAGTGACAACTATATGAAATTTAATGTTTCTAGTTTAAGGAATTGGTAAAAGCATCGGATATGAATTAAATAAACTCTCAGAATAACGCCCATGTTTTGCATTTCAACCGAAATCGAATTGAAAACGATTCTCATTTTCAATTGTTTTCGAAAATCACTTTGAACTGTCAAAATTGAAAGTGAATCCATTTTAAATTTTTTCGAAAAGTGAAATTACACTGCTTATGAAATGAATGTAATATTACTAGCATTTTTAAGGTTAAAAGAAAGGAAAGGAAATAAAACGAATAAATTTGCGAGAAA
This sequence comes from Epistrophe grossulariae, assembly GCA_929447395.1. Taxonomy (NCBI): domain Eukaryota; kingdom Metazoa; phylum Arthropoda; class Insecta; order Diptera; family Syrphidae; genus Epistrophe; species Epistrophe grossulariae. The sequence goes on from OV839566.1 coordinate 117,011,756, forward strand.
AATTAGATTTGACTGACATAGCGTGAGTACCTAAATATGAATCGTTCTGGATGAATTGTTTATTCTTATATTCGTATGTTCTTATATTTTCTACTAAAGAACAAAACTTTAATGTTAATATTTACATTTTGCACCAAGAAATACAAAAGTTACGTCAATTAGACCAATTTCACAAATAATTCACAAAGCACAAACAAAGTGGATGGAAAACGTTAAGAAAATGGGGTGAACCGAAATGTAGAACATCCGTTTTTATTTTTGAAATTCCAATTAACAATTAGAATTTCGAACGAATTGTAGAACACCATTCAATTTCGTCATGTGAATTCACAATAAGTGGAATGTAGAACATGGGCTCAATATTCGGTTCATTGAAAGGTTGACGGTTCCAGCCTGGATATAAACATATTAAGGGTATTCACGCAATGATGTAAAACACTGGATAAGTTTACCATTTGGTTAATCGAACTGTCAAATTTTGTATGAGAAATGATTTACACAATTTTGGTTAAAATTCTCCAAGGATTTTGCTGGATAAAATTAACCAAATTTTTTTGGTAAACTTAACCAAACGTCATTGTGACTTTTAGAAATAGGCGTGTTCAGAAATATGATAATTAGGTGTCTCAGAGAACTAAAAAAAACTCTGCCCGTGTTCTGTAACTATCGCATTGAGATTAGTTGGCGATAAAAGTTATGAATAAAAAAAAAAAAAATAATTAGGACATACACATTTTCTGACTATTATTGATCAGCATTGTTTATTTACACAAATCCATACAATGGGCCATATGGATATACAAAAGTAAATGCTTTTACTTGTTGAGTTTTTACAGTTGAGTTGAGCTCAGAACAACTTTAACTGCCGAAAACAAAAGTGAACTAAACTAAAGGGAAAGTAGGTATCCACCATTATGGGCGTGCCATATGATTTTTCTTGTATTCGCTCATTTTCGTTCGATCACTGGCATGAGTTTGCGACTATTACAGTTCTACATTTAACCCCGAAATCGTTTTCTCATATAATTCCCGTCAGATTAAAAAAAAAAACCTTCTTTTTTTCGAGTATGATTTTAAGTTAGTTTGGGAGAGGTCCCTCATTTAGTAATAACTTCGAAATCTAAACACGCTTATTTGTATACATATTTTGAAGTTTCATATTTGACGTTAAACGAACAGCTGATTCAATTACACTGCATTTAACCAAATGAATTAAAAGAGCGTTCACGCAAACTTTTGTGTAAACTTATCATTTTACACAATTTGTAAACTTACGACGTTGCGTGAATACTCTTATTATGTATGTATAACAAAAAAAGTGTTATAAATTAGAAACTCTGGAATCACTTTCTGAAAATAAAATCTTATTTTTTGCCATGAACCTTAGTCAGTCAGCACGAAGTGTTTATGGCTCAGTGTCTGTCAATCTTGACATAATGGGCGAGAAGAAAATAAAGGGTATTCCTCTTTCGTGGTTAAATTAGATGTAAACCTACCTTAATCTTCCCATAAGTTTCATTTTTTTTTTACAAAACTGTTTTAAACACGGGTTTTACTGACAGCTTGCTTACATTAGTTGAGAAGGCAAAAACCAAATCAATTATCAATTACTGAGTGAAAGGTACCTAGATAAATATGCAACACAAAACTTTTACCATAGAATGGCAAATAAGTTAAATATTAAAATCTTTCCAAAAGACATGTAAGGATAATATGCGTATATAATAATACAAAATATGCTATAAACAACAACCAAATGAGCCCATATCATAGATTGCTCTCAATACAACAATCGCTTTATTTATCAAAAGACCGCTATAAATTATAAATTCAGTGTTCATTTATCTTTACGAAGACATTATTTATTGATTGATTGTTTCAATTATAATATCGCTTGTCACTCAAAGGTTTTCCTGCTACGGAAATAGGTGATTCTTATTCTGTCTTCTCTATACCTAAGTGGAGTATAAGACTATACATATATAATTACCACAAATAATATAATATACCTAGGGATTGGCTGGTGTCCTCAGATAAACTGAAATTTATTATAGGTGATGATCGCATTGTTTGGGTCAAATAATTGCTGGCAGGTTCAAAATAATGGATAAATTGGTGATGAATGACTATTAAATTATTGATTTAATCATTCAATCAAAAATTATGAAAGCAAAGATTTATTTTTGTGTGCGACATAACGACAAGCATATAAATTTGTAGGCACAAAACTAACCTGTATGTGTGATGTTTAAAAATAATTATAAATTATGTCAAAAAGCTTAGCATAATTATTTGTTATAGTTGATATAATTGTGTTAATTTTGTGTGGTAAAGAAACTAGGAAAGTATACTGATTGGCGTCAACATCGCAAAGCACGTCCAGTAACTATACTCGCCCAGTTCTGTTTATTTTATCTCTTACGGCCATATTATTCACTCGATTCATCCAGATTAAAACTTATAAATCCGGATGTAAATTATACAAATTCAATGTAAATACCTCAGCTTCACTATGCAGAAGGAGTAACTTGAACAAGATTTCTCCTTTTTTAAGTCAAAAGCACTCCCCATCTCTTTTTTATAAACTGATCAGCAAAAGTGAGGAATCTCAGTGAGGAATTACTTTCAGATAGCCGACATAATCCACTGAAGTGATTATCTCAAAATTAGAACTTAAGAGAGGCGAAATTGAATTTTTGTTTTATAGCTTCAAAATTAACGGTATCTATCTGCCATTAAACCATTTTGAAAGGTTATTTATCTAGGAAACGACTGTAAATTTAATGTAACGCAGGTAGGTGTGGTCAGTAAAAAATTATTACCATACAAAAAACGCCATAGCACATATATTTTGACTATCTACTTTCTCGTTAATGGTTTAAAATGTTTATACTAGAGGTCCTTTTAAGTCAAAATAATATTGCATATCAAAATTTTCAAATTATATTTTTTTTGTAAAATCAATATCTTGAAACATGTTAATGAGATAACGGTTTCTACCTATCACCACCAAAGAAACTATGGTTTTTCATGGAGGCTCAATTATGGTATGGGGAGGTATAAAGTATTAAAAACAACTTTGAGAAGATCCTTGAGGAACACGGTTTACCCTATATGGGGTTCATAGGGTACGATCAGTTCCTCTTTATGCAGCACAATGCACGACCAAATGAGGCGCGTTGCGTATATGAATACCTTCAGTGCACTGGTATTCAAAAACTGGCTCACCCGTAGTACGGATTTAAATCTCTTAAAGCATATCCAGGACATGCTTAAAAGAAAGATAAAGTGCTCATCCCACCCCCTACAAACACTGGACGAGCTCAGGAATGGTGCACTGGCCGCTTGGGAGAGCTTATCGCGAAGGGATATTAAATAAAGTAAACCTTTCAGTTATCTTAAAAGGGTTTAAAACAATCAAAATATGCACATTTAACATAATTACAATCAAATCATTAATAAAAAAATATTTGAGGGCGAGTTACAGCAAAAATCAAGTTTGGCCAAGATTCCGTGCCGCTGAGTGTATACTATGTTTTTTAGTTTCGAAAATCGAGTTTTAACTTACTCTAGATCTCGATAATATGTATATCCACGATTTCTAATCCTTTCCAAAAGTTCTCAGATTTGTTGCCTACTATCCTTGTACTATGACAACTTTTCAATAAGTGTTATTTGACATTTACATTTATTTTTTGGGTGATTTGTTATGTAAAATAAAATAAAATAAAATAAAATAAAATAAAATAAAATAAAATAAAATAAAATAAAATAAATTAAAATAAAATAAAATAATAAAAAAATAAAATAAAATTTAAATTGAAGAGGCCAATACTGAAAACAAAGTGTGGGAAATAATAAATAGAGAAAGAAAGGAGAGAAAGAGAATGGGAGGAAGCACATATAAAGGAAAGAATAAAAAAGGCAGCAGCGGTAATGAAGGAAGCTTGGTGTATTGGGAGGAGGAAATTCGAGAAGGTTTGGGAGAGGAAGATGTGGCTTTTTTGATACCCTGGTTTGGACGGTGATGGGATATGGCCATGGGGCAGAGGCATGCGAATGGGAGGAGAGACAAGAAATGGAAAGATTGCAGGAGAGCTACCTCAAATTTACACTAGGGGTAGAATGGCAAACTCCAGGATACATGGTGAGAGAGGAAACCAAAAGAGATAAGTTAATGATAAGAGCAGGGAGAAGGGCGTGGAATTATTAAGAGAAATTAACAGGTGGAAAAGGAAGCGAGATAGCGAGGGAATGTTTAGAGGAGATGAGAGAGAGAGAGAGGGATGGAAACGAGAGAGAATCACGATGGGAACAAGGGGGAATGGGATTGAGAGGAAGGGAAGGAAGAGGAGAGAGTATGACAGGATACGAGAGGGTAGAATGGGAAGACAGAAGAGAGCAGGAGAAGGAAAGACGGGATTTAATAATGGAATCCAGATATAACAGGTGGTATAAGGAAGTAATGACCGAGGGGATCCCGCAATATCTGAAAGCGGGATGGAAGGCAGACAGAATAAAGAGAATAGCGAGAGTCAGGCAAGGGAATGAGGTGAGAGAAAGATGGTACTGGAAACAAGAAGAAGAGAGAATGTGCAGAGTGTGTGAAGGTGAGCCAGAGACGTAGGAACATGTGATAGAAAGATGCAGGTCAGGTGGAGATGAAGGGAGGTCAATAGGGGAAAAACTAAGGGATATAATGGACGAAGGAGGGAGGGGGGGGAAGCCTGGATAAAGGCACTAGAGGTTGCGAGAAGGAGTAAGGAGACGGGGTAGAAAGAGGGAGTGATCGCACCGATAATAAAGAAAGGGGTAGTAACAAAGGTGGAGGAATACAGAGGAGTAACGCTCATGCCATCGCTATATAAAATACATACGGCGGCGGATTAAGCGAAGAGGCTAGATGAAGAAGCGGAGGAAAAAGGGATGATACCACCAAATCAAGGATTTAGAATAAAATAAAATAAAATAAAATAAAATAAAATAAAATAAAATAAAATAAAATAAAATAAAATAAAATAAAATAAAATAAAATAAAATAAAATAAAATAAAATAAAATAAAATAAAATAAAATAAAATAAAATAAAATAAAATAAAATAAAATAAAATAAAATAAAATAAAATAAAATAAAATAAAATAAAATAAAATAAAATAAAATAAAATAAAATAAAATAAAATAAAATAAAATAAAATAAAATAAAATAAAATAAAATAAAATAAAATAAAATAAAATAAAATAAAATAAAATAAAATAAAATAAAATAAAATAAAATAAAATAAAATAAAATAAAATAAAATAAAATAAAATAAAATAAAATAAAATAAAATAAAATAAAATAAAATAAAATAAAATAAAATAAAATAAAATAAAATAAAATAAAATAAAATAAAATAAAATAAAATAAAATAAAATAAAATAAAATAAAATAAAATAAAATAAAATAAAATAAAATAAAATAAAATAAAATAAAATAAAATAAAATAAAATAAAATAAAATAAAATAAAATAAAATAAAATAAAATAAAATAAAATAAAATAAAATAAAATAAAATAAAATAAAATAAAATAAAATAAAATAAAATAAAATAAAATAAAATAAAATAAAATAAAATAAAATAAAATAAAATAAAATAAAATAAAATAAAATAAAATAAAATAAAATAAAATAAAATAAAATAAAATAAAATAAAATAAAATAAAATAAAATAAAATAAAATAAAATAAAATAAAATAAAATAAAATAAAATAAAATAAAATAAAATAAAATAAAATAAAATAAAATAAAATAAAATAAAATAAAATAAAATAAAATAAAATAAAATAAAATAAAATAAAATAAAATAAAATAAAATAAAATAAAATAAAATAAAATAAAATAAAATAAAATAAAATAAAATAAAATAAAATAAAATAAAATAAAATAAAATAAAATAAAATAAAATAAAATAAAATAAAATAAAATAAAATAGAATAAAATAAAATAAAATAGAATAGAATAGAATTAAATTAAATTAAATTAAATTAAATTAAATTAAATTAAATTAAATTAAATTAAATTAAATTAAATTAAATTAAATTAAATTAAATTAAATCAAATTAAATTAAATTAAATTAAATTAAATTAAATTAAATTAAATTAAATTAAATTAAATTAAATTAAATTAAATTAAATTAAATTAAATTAAATTAAATTAAATTAAATTAAATTAAATTAAATTAAATTAAATTAAATTAAATTAAATTAAATTAAATTAAATTAAATTAAATTAAATTAAATTAAATTAAATTAAATTAAATTAAATTAAATTAAATTAAATTAAATTAAATTAAATTAAATTAAATTAAATTAAATTAAATTAAATTAAATTAAATTAAATTAAATTAAATTAAATTAAATTAAATTAAATTAAATTAAATTAAATTAAATTAAATTAAATTAAATTAAATTAAATTAAATTAAATTAAATTAAATTAAATTAAATTAAATTAAATTAAATTAAATTAAATTAAATTAAATTAAATTAAATTAAATTAAATTAAATTAAATTAAATTAAATTAAATTAAATTAAATTAAATTAAATTAAATTAAATTAAATTAAATTAAATTAAATTAAATTAAATTAAATTAAATTAAATTAAATTAAATTAAATTAAATTAAATTAAATTAAATTAAATTAAATTAAATTAAATTAAATTAAATTAAATTAAATTAAATTAAATTAAATTAAATTAAATTAAATTAAATTAAATTAAATTAAATTAAATTAAATTAAATTAAATTAAATTAAATTAAATTAAATTAAATTAAATTAAATTAAATTAAATTAAATTAAATTAAATTAAATTAAATTAAATTAAATTAAATTAAATTAAATTAAATTAAATTAAATTAAATTAAATTAAATTAAATTAAATTAAATTAAATTAAATTAAATTAAATTAAATTAAATTAAATTAAATTAAATTAAATTAAATTAAATTAAATTAAATTAAATTAAATTAAATTAAATTAAATTAAATTAAATTAAATTAAATTAAATTAAATTAAATTAAATTAAATTAAATTAAATTAAATTAAATTAAATTAAATTAAATTAAATTAAATTAAATTAAATTAAATTAAATTAAATTAAATTAAATTAAATTAAATTAAATTAAATTAAATTAAATTAAATTAAATTAAATTAAATTAAATTAAATTAAATTAAATTAAATAAAGTAAAAGAAAATGAAATAAAACAAAACAAAATTCCATTTTCAAATTCTTATAATGTGGATAAATAAAATAAATAATAATTTTTAAGGAATTTAATTTTTTCCCCCACAAAAATGTCTGGCCCTTTTCATAAAACTGTTTTCGGGTTAATTTCTTCGGGGGTTATTTCCGAGAATCTTTGTGTTTTATTTATTCGTTATGCTATATTATTGGAGGAAAAAAAGGAGGTACCCACTACCCTACCAAGGTACTTTCAATGTTATACACCACAATCACAAAATTACAAGAGTGATAAACATTTACCACAATACTAACAATAATCAATAATAAATTAATTTAATTTATTAATGGCATAATTTGTTAATAATGCTGTCAGCACAACTTATTCACAATCCCAGTGTATATATGTTATATGGAACCTTAAAACATCAGTTGCTCTTATTAACTTTTTTTTTTACAAAAATACTTTTAGGCAATTATGACAATTTTTCAGCTGTGGAAAGATTAAGTTTTGCACAGTTTATTTTATTTGGGGAAAGAAAGAAAATTTTTTTTTAGGAGGGTAGGTACCTACGCACAATATTGAAAAAGACTAGACCAATAATTTTGCTGCACATATATAGGTTTTCTTAATAGATATAAAAAGCTTTAATCATAATAAGAATTCATTCACACAGGATTTTTGTTTTCTTATTTATATACCTATATATAATATCCATACAAGAAATAGGTATATTTACATATGTATGTATATGTGTTTAGGTTCAAAAAAATATTCATAGTTACTGCGCATACGTACTAAGGCACCGCAAAATATATGAAGGCATTTTTTGAAATCCACAATGACACCTTCTATTCAAGTAAAGTCGGTATCTTCCCGAAAAAAAAATCTAAAACAAATTAAGAAAAAAAGTGTCATTACATTCTACATATATGTACATATGTATGTACGTACATAACTTATAATGAAATATGTATATAAAATAAATGCATATGTATATGTATACGTATATATACATGAGAATCAGCTGCTGTTCCATGGTTAATTAAAAAAAGCTTGCCCGTTTGGGTTAAAAAGCGAGTGTTAAAAAAATCAAAAAAGTACTATGTGGAGGGTTTACACAGAACAAAGGGTTCATTTTGCTCTAAAATTCATTATTCTGTTTGTTAACTTAACAATGAAAAAAAACTGCCACCAATATGCTTTGTTTACCTCCCTTTTCACAGCAAGACCAGCCACAAAAATAAAATTCAAAATTTTAATTTGGAAAATGGCTGAATGTTATACAAATGTGAAATTCAATCGAACATGTCCATCAGCTGCATTAAAACCGTTACATAATGCAAGAGTAGAGAAAAGTTCCAGCAGCGGCCGGCGGCTGGGTGCTGATTCTGCCGGCATGTCAGTGGTTATGGTTAGAGTAGAGATGTTTTATGTGTTGGTATAATCTCAGGAAGGTATATCTATTGTAGATGTCTGCTGCAAGGATATGCGATGAGTAAAAAAAAGCTGTAAAAAAATTTACTAAAGTACATGTTCACGTGCCGTTTTGTACCCTAGGGAATTTCGAATAAAACACTTGTTTTTTGTTATTTTTGTTTTCTTATTTAACTCCGCATTGTGCATATACAGCGCATACCGTACCCTATACCTACTGCATATTCATGGGAAAAAGAATTGTTGATTTTTCGCTTTTGCCTTTTTTTAAAAGAAGAAAACAAAGTCTATTAGCTTCCTAGAGAAGGTTTTCTCGTGATTTCGATCAATAAATAGGAAAAGCAAGGGTGCTTATAGTTGTAGGTATAAAACATGTTCACATATTATTATGTAGGTAGGTGTAGTGTACCTACATTTTTGTTTTAGTTTATATTTTGAAAAAGTTATTGTAAAACTTAAACGGTCTGCAAAATTCAACATTTAACCAGGCATATACAAATGTACATATGGAGGTACCTGCACAATGTACATCCAGTATTGTGTTCGTGTAGTAAGAAGACCTTGCATAGGTATAGCTGCAGATTTAGTACTTTCTTTACTTTCAGAGCAATATAGAAGCTTTTGCCTTTTTGAAATAGGTCTTTAATAGCTGCTGACTTGACGGCATGATTTTATTCATAGTTCTTATTTTCAAACTTTATTAAGACAGTACAAAAATGATACAGAATAGATATAGGGGGCCGTTAATCGAGGTAGGTATAACGTCGCGTTGGTTTGCAAACTATGATATATGTGGCTCCTTTTTTATAACAAACAAAACGTCAGAAAACTTTTGTGAAACACACCTAATTTTGACAGCTGAATAAATCAAACAGAACGAAAAATTAAAAAAAAATGCAGAGGAAAGTGTTTCGAGATTTAAAATTGTTAAAACAGTGAAAATACTAAATAAAAAAGTGAAATGAAAGTAAACACGCAATAATTTATTTAAAAAAATATAAAACAACATACTAAAGTGCTGCGTTAAATCGTGTAAACACCTATAATATGGAGTTTTCAATTTTTTCTTTTCACGGGCTGATTGTGTCTCATATTCCACATAAAGTAACGTGAAGTGATGTTTTTTATGTAAATACATACTTTTCAATTGATATTTCGTAGCATTTTGCTATAAAAAAGCAAATTGTTTGAAAATAAAAATACATGTCTTCAATCACGGGAATTATCTGAACCCGATCTGTGAAAATTGAAATTCTCGTATAAGGTCGTATTAGTCTTTGTTGGTGATGGCAAGGTGGTCAAATCCTTCGAGCGCCCGTAGTGCAGAGTAATTGTACTCACTTTATGTGGAATATGAGACACAGATTACCTGTGAAATGAACAAAAATTACACTGCTTGTTATAGGTGTTTTTACAGCATTTTTCATTGAAGTATTGCATGTAATCACTTTATTTACTTTTATATCACTTGTTTCTTTGATTTACTAAGCTTTTTTACTATTCTAACGATTTAAAATCTGAAAAGACATTCCTAAAAAAAATCAGATCAAAATTCCTTCGGGCGCCCCAGCATTTAGCTGTCTAAATGCTCGCCTTCCCTGTGTGGATGCATTTGTTTGTTTAACTCACACTATATTTTGAAAAAAGCTTCACTTTTTCCTCGATATGCCCGTTCCTCTATTTCTTCTTCAAGCCTAGTACGCTGCTGATGCGAAACGAAAATTTTCTGTGATCTCCAAACAGACAACGAAACGCTTGCGAAGACACAACGGAAAATATCCTTGGAGAGTTTCATTAATTCCAAAAACAAAATCAAACATAAACGCAAAAAATCAGAGAAACCCATGAAGTAAGAAAATGATAAACAAAAAAAAAACACAAATAAAACTCAAATGTCATTTTTCCGCACACATAATAATTCAGTGCGAAAAAGGAGCGGAGACTTCTCCAAATAATCTGCTACAATTATGAATTTCGCTCTTCGAACAGCGTACTGCAACGAAATTTTCCGTTTCTGATTTCGTTCTGTCATTTTTGTATGGGATTTTTCGTTTCGCATCAAATAACAAAGTGATAATTTCCCACAGATAAAGCATACTTACAGGTTTTAAAGTTAGAAGACTTCTTTAACGTTAAATTATACCTCATTATAAAGTTATTATTTAAAACCGTCTCCTATTTTAAAGTAGATTTAGAGCCGCGTTCAATCGTTTAAAATTTTGTGGCAATGAAATTTTATCTGACCGTAGATCAAAACATTTTTCTTACTTTCCGAAATTATCGGTTTGATAAAAAAAAAATTATAAGGCTCGTGACACAGCCGCCGGCCGCACCGCGCCGGCCGCCTCCTAATTACAGTGTAGTTTGTTTTTTGGACAATAATGGTATCTCATGGATTATAAAAGAGACAATTTTCATTTGTTTATAAATATATGTATATCCCGAGAGGTAAAAATAAAAAAGCTTCAACACCATGTTTAATGAAACAATAAGTTCAGAAATTCGGCTTCATTGCAGCACTAATATTGCTATCAGAAGGGATACGATGGCTATCGAAATCTTTCAGTTCCGTTGTATCTTCAAAATTGTTCACTACTTTCCAAACTATTTGCTCTTTAGAAAAATAGGATAAAATGCATTTCCATTTTCTTCCAAATTAACTCCAAAGTTCTGTCAAAGTTAATTTCCAAAAATTTAAATTGAACTATTCACTATTCTATGACCTCTTTCATTATGTCTGCTTGTATACTCGCCCGCGGGATCCCGTGGTATCACAAATCTACCCAAAATGTTTTCATTACTTTTTTCTGGCACGAAAATGCCATGAGCTTTACTGCGTATCAACAAGGCCCTCATTAGCCAATTACTGATGAGCCCAAGTGAGATCGCTGGGACGAAAGGCTGTGTAAAGCTTTTTTGAATCAATTCGTTTATTTTAATAAATACATAAATTAAGATGTTTTTTATTTACAAAAAATAGTTAGAAATTAATGGCACCTCCAATAGAACTGTTTTTAAGATTTTTGGTTTCTCAAAAACTGTTCAATTGATTTTCATTTTAATCAATTTCAACTAGTTTTGAATGCAAAAGCGGGATGATAAGAAATTTAAAACAAGTTTAATAATTAATGATGTTTAAATGCATTTGATCACAAACCTTGCAACATATCAAAATAAAGTTTCAAGTTCCGTAAACACATAAAGAAACTATAAACAAAGATAATACATTTTTCATTAGTAAAAAATACTAAATCAATAGGTATAATTTTCTTGTGCATATAACATTTTGCAAGGAGTATATATAGATGATTTAGATTTTGTGAGCAAAAACAAACGTGAACAGCGTTAAAATACAATTTTTATTTTTTTTAATGTACAAAAAACATTATCAGCCCTATTCTGCCAATTGTTCGCATGAATTTTCATATTCTGCTATCCGTCGGAGGAAAATAATATTCCAAAAAACATATAAATTGCGGTAAAACAAAAATTGTATCAATTAGATTATCTCTAGAACTTCAAAAATAATTTTTGATAGAGTTCAAATCAAGTGAAAAATTCATATAAATCGAAAAATTCGATCGGTTCGGTTAGCAGAATATTTAGTTCAATATATGTAAAAATATATTGTAAAAATAGAGTATTTTAGAAGGGATTTTAGGGATTCCGATACGCTCCCATTTTGAAAAGTTTAAAAATTATTGCGTATATTAAAGTTAAAAAAAAATGAAAATCACCCAGCAAAAATAGTTCTTAAGGCAGAAATTAAGCAGTACTTTCCTTACAACTGTTTAAAAACCTTTAAAGATAATCACATTTTTCTCGGCAACGATTTCTCAAGTCTTGATTAAACTTTGTCTGTGTACAAATAGTACGACCTAGCTTAAACAAGAAAGAATTTAACAAAAAGTCATGGTTATTAACAGTGGCTCTCCTACAACCAAATTTTTTCTGATTTTTAATTATCTCACAATTGAAGAACCTGCTCCAAAAAGTGCAGTTTTGAGGGTGTGATTCGCACTTTACTGGAAAAAGTGAGACATTTTTTCATTATTAAAGTATATAAAATACTATAGATTTCTCGCAACTTTTCAGTCACAAAATTAAAACATTAATAAAATTTGTAAAACAAAATACAAGAAATAAAATTAATCAAAATTAAAAAAAAAGAAATTTCTTAAATTTAAAAAAAAATTTGTTTTTCAAAAATGAAACTCAAAGAAATTTTAATCCTATCAGATGTTGTAAACATCACGTTAAAGTGTCACAACAATTTCGAAATGATGCATACAGAACCCTTTTTCTGGACTTTATTTATAAAACAAAACAGCATGTTAATATGTCTGGAGCACAAACAACAAAAATTGGATTTAAAATTGTCAATTCAAATATATTTTTGAAAATTCGAAAATTCGATTCAAAAATTTCTTAGAAATAAATTTTATCACTCCGCACTAATTAATATTAACAAATTTATTACCTACCATTTTTGTTTTCTAAAACTGTGCATAAAATTTATAATACTTTCATGAAAATTTAATTTTTCAACGGCCTATAGATACGTTCCACCGATTCAGATAGATTGATTCAAATCAACAAAAAATATCAACAAAATAGTTAAAATTTGATCTTTACCTTAAACCAAAAAAGAGATATATATTATGTATGTAAGTCGTGCCTGGGTAACGTCATATATACGCCTCTGTTGCTTCAATAACGTCATAACTCAAAATAATTTTTTTTGTGTTGGAAAATTCAGTTTTTGCGAAAAAGCTATTGAAAATCAACAGAAGAAACACTCATATGAGAAATGAGGAAAAGATATCAATGTTCTATTTGACGAAAGTAAAAACTGACCCAAGATGTTATAGATATAGGTATACTTAGTACAACATCGTCAATGATATTGTAAAGTGTGTAGTGTACTTTTTCATAACTTCATGTGCAACATGGTGCTGTATTGTTCATTTTGGTGTACTCACATAACTACGGTTTTGACAGATTAATGCTCGTACAACTAATTTGTTTTTTTTTTTTGAAAATACATATAGGTAAATAGGTTTACAAAAATATAAGACTTAAAAACCATCAGTGTGATCGTACATAAGAGGAAGATTTTAGACGACATTGACATACTGGAGTACAGCGTCTGAATTTTTGCAGTTTACAGTCTCTAATATTGGTCCGAAATAAAATACTGACATTTTGGAATTTTGCTATTTCTTGTTAATCATTAGTATCATTCGCTCAAAATATAGGTTTTACAACAATTCGGCAGTTTGCAGGTTTATATAATTACAAAAAATGTTTTTCCGCTTCCTGTTACTTTATAAATTGGCATTTCTCTTTCCTCGTCCATTTTAATTTAGGATGATAATATAGAGAAATGCCCATTTAAAATGCAAATTCTTTTTTAGGACAGTTATAACAGTTTTTCGCACATTCAAAGTGCGCATTCATTAATGCCCTTTACGTGACTTGCAAATAAAAATCTGGTTGCGAAGTATGATCACCTTAGCCCTGTGCCAGTGGGGTCTCATAAACATCAATTTTTTTTAAACAAAACTGTTACAAATTAGTATGTCTAGAGTCAAGTCCTTAAAAAGGTGTAACTACATTAAAGCGCTTCGTGTTACTTGACAAACAAAAAAAACCGGGACCCTATCGATGGAAGGCCCTGACTCTGTGAGGCCGCTTAAACAGAACCTGTTATAAATTATCATTTCTTTAGTCATTTCCTTAACTTTAATTAAAGATGTTCTCATTTTCCATATCCGATAGAAATTATGTTGCTATCGGATATGGAAACAAGTTCAAATTGCCCGTTTATGTGTGTTAACGAGGTCATAAAAAGTCCGGAAATCTTTCGGTTTAACGCAGCTTAATATCTATACTTTAGATAAGATTTTGATAGAATTGTAAATATAATAGCTTTGTATACCTACATACACCCAAAGTTATGTATAGGTATACCTATGTATGACTTACATATTAACAGGTATAAATTTATGAAATTTAATCATATGTAAATATAAATTAAAATACATAGTACCTATAAGTACCCAACTAATCATACATTAAATGTAAGAAACTGATTAAAATTTGAATTCTATTATGAAAATAATATCCATGAGAACATGCAAGTTCTTTTTATGACATAACATTTATACAATAGCATAGCATACATTAAGTGATAACTATGCGTTCTACAAATTACCACTACATCACAATCAGAACAAAATTGAAGTTCCCCTCACCTTTTGCCTATAGACACCTGCTTGCAATTAGGTTCTTACATCAAATATATATTTAAGTACAACTTCTTTGATCTATAGGAATTTTGTAGAGTTTATAAATGCGACGGATAGTTAAAATTTTTAGCTATAAGCACTTTTTTGTATTAAGAAACCTACAAACATAATTGCAATTCAAATATCCAACATTTCTGCATACCTCCAAGCTTCGTGGGCACCTTACAGAAGTCTCTAATTTTAAAATGATTTTGCCTCATTTTTCCAACTTCTATCTTAACTAACATTTATCTGGTAAAAATTTCTTTAGCTCCTATGCACCTGTATTGCGCTTAAATTATACTCTTTAGTTATTGAATGAAACTGCACATATCACTCACAACTTACCGTCGGCTTTATTTTTTGGCAAAACCGCTTTGAACGCTGATAACGGCTGACCATGATGATGATGATTTTGATCCATTTGTATTCTATTATGTGAATTCGACATCGGCCCCATTAAGGCTGTTACATCTCTTAAATCCAGTTGTTGATGATGATTGTTGAGGAAATTACTAGGGAAACCATTGTTGGGCGGGAATTCATTTGATTTAAATTCGTTTTTAAATCCTAAACTATAGTCTAACGGTAATTGGTTCGAATTCGCGACATCCATATTTCTTTATAGGTATTTTTTTTTTTTTTTTCACAAAAAACAAACTAAGTTTATGATTTAAATACACAAAAATATCACAGAAAAATACATTTAAAGGTTACGTGTATAAAAAAAAATATATAAACGAATTTTACTAACCACAAAATTAATTTTGTTTAAAAGTATAGGTCTGCACAATTAATAATCTTTCTGCGATTACAATAATCACTGCGTAGATTTATGTACCTTAAGGGTATACAAAGTGTAGGTGTAATAGGTACATATTAAACAAAAAAGAATATAGGTAGGTAGGTACTTCACTAAGTTTTAAAGGGTATAGGTATAGAGGTACCTATATTAAAAAATCTATAGGTAGTAATATCACGCACTAACTAATATCAAAAGCACACATTTCCGTTAAATAATTTCCATAAGTAGGTTCATCTTTTTTTTTTTTTTTTTTTAACCACAAAAAAATCGGAAAGAAAAAAACAAATGCAATTGATTACAACAAAGATATCTCTATAAACGGCCAGCAAAGAAATAAAAATCTCTTTGTCCCAAAGCTTAAATAAATTTTGCAAATCCAGCTCTCGAACTCGAAAATTATGTTTTCCTCTTCGGGCTCGAAACAGACTGAAAGTATGCTCCCGCTATTATTTTCAAGTGTCCCGTTATAATCAAACGACTGTGATATCTCTGCATATGGCGGCATATACCGTTCAAATACATCCCCCATATTTGTGATAGCAATGATTTTCCATTCCATTCACTCTAGTGTGAATGAGCCTTAAACACCCCATTGAAGTGCAAGTGTAGGTAAATTTTTGAGCTGGTGTGCCTTTCACAAACACATGAATGAGTGTGCGTGTCGTTTGTACACACAAAATTATGGAAGAGTGTTAGTTCTCTTGGAAGTATACTGCAAGTAAAAGTCGGAAATCGGAATCGACCATCCCACTTTTAGATTGGAGAAATCATTGGAATTGGAATGCAAAGGTTGCAGCAGCAACAGCAGTCAGCACAATAAGGCAAGGAAAATCTGATTAAGTTTTCGAGAAGGGAAAATCAGAGACACGCCCCTGATTTAAAAAATTTATTATGAGAAGGGATTGGTATAGTGAGTAAGGATGGATTCCAATGAGGAACTGGAAGGTGTTCTTATACCAATGGAAATTGCACTATCAGTGTCAATGTCAATGGTTGACTTGGCTTTAGGAAATGATGAAACAGATTTTATTTTGGAAGAAATTAAGTACACAATGCGTTTAAGGATATATGAGCTATTCGTTTGATTAGTTATGTTCTGGTGGTCTTTTGGAATGTTATGTTGTAATGGTAACTGCACTTACTCTATTAATACTGTGATTTCAAAATGTTTAAGAAAAATGCATTATAGGTATATAGCACACCACCTGTTGATAGGAAGAAAACAAAGAAGAATGGACCATCAAGTAAAAAACAGTACTTAGATACAGGTTTATTTTTTGAAAAGTATTAAAAATGGTGTATAAACATAGAACTAACACTAACCCAAATTTCACTAACTTTTGGTTCTGTCTCAAATTTTATGGGAAAAAGGAAATTAAGTTACTCAGAGCAAGCTTGTGTACTTTCTTATGTATGTAGGTACCTACTTTGCATTTTAAATTATAGGTACTCATATAAAGATTGGATAAAAGGGGTCATATTGCTAAAATAAATATTATATGGCAAAAAATTTTAAACATATTTGGAATTATAAGAAATAAAACCGGCTGTACTATTCGTCTAGTTTCAAACCCTTGTTCACACTTTTTCATAATTCTAAATGCGTTGAATAACTCTTCTAACATAGGTATGTCGATTCCGCAACGTAACGTAGGTAATCAAGTCAATCAAAAGCCCAAATTAATTGGCACACATGAAGAGATAAAAAACCAGATGTGTTCAAAAAGAAATTAAAATAAATACAATTAGAAACTAAAAAAAAAATAATAATTTACTGCTGTAGAATAAGGTACATACCTACCTACAATTTATAAAATATATGTACATTCCTACATACATAATGTGTGGTAAAGATTGTGAGTTTTTAAATTCATTTGTACTAAATTTTAGATGGAGAAGAAATTACTGTAGATATGTAAATACTAAATGATTATTTTAGTGACCTTTGTATTTAACAATATGATTTAGTTTAGTGGGCTTTAGGTCAATGTGGTTGTAGAAATCCATTTTATTGGTAACGGCGTGCCCTCCGTTGAATTAATAAATGATTATTTTAGTGACCTAAAGCCCACTAAACTAAATGATATGTAAATACGTTCATACATGAATTTCGTTTTATATATACCTAAGTACTTTGTGCAATGTTAAAAGTTTGTAGAATTGTATACAGATTTGTTTGTCCATTGCCACCATATTTCAAAATTAAAGACCGAGTCCTATAGCTCTTATAAATAGATTGTCCGCATTTTAAAAGTTGTTGCCATTTTATAAATATTAAAATCTTCCAAAATTACAAACAAAAAACTTCCGAAAACATTTCGATAAAATTGTTTTCTTGTGAAATGATAAAATATACTTTTATGCGATTAAAAAAATATTTTTCTGCTTTATAAGTTACAAGAATGATTTAGCGTTAAAATTACGTTTAAAATAACCGAAATGTCAACTCTTGCTTTAAAATGAATTTCAGATTTAAAGCAGGTTTCTATCAAAGCATTAAGAGTATTCAAAAAATTAATAGAAAGATTTATAGGTATTTTAAAAATAATAACACGAAAATAACCATAACGGAATTTGATGGTGACATTGGTCGATTCTGAATTATTTTTTTTCTACATAAAATCGAACAATACAGCTCTCGAAGATACATACAACTTTCATTAAGGTTTAATTCTTCTATACAAATTTTTGGGAAGGTGCAAAACATTTCGTACTACAGGGGTGATTGATTCCTCCAACAATGTGATTTTATGAATTTTAAAATGAAAGGTTGATGAAGAATCTTAAATCTTTGAAAAATAATACTTCACAAAGTTATTGCAATAACTGTCTTCTACAAAATTGTCACAGCGATTTGTTAGGGTAAATGAGACAGGAAAGACCTAGGGAGGGAGTCATGCTGTATTTTAGTCATTTTTTGTCGCACATAAAATCGAAATAAATATACGAAAATCTAGAAAATTGAGTGCTCCAAAAACATAATAAAATGTTTGTTGACTCAAATGAACATGGTGCAAAAAAAATCTATCTTTCTCAATATTATGACTTACATCCTTACCCAAACATGTTTGTTTTCAAACATATTTCTCCATATTTTAGGGGCCAGTTATAACAATCAAGAAACCGCTTCAGGAAAAGTTGAAACGTTTTGAAATTTAATATTTTTTTCTGATGGTCGTTTATAGCGTACAGGAAAAAATATATCAGTTGGCGAATCCACCAAAAAAATTTTCGTCCACAATTCTGTCAGTGGAATAAGTAGAAATCGAAACTCAAATCATTGGAACGATTTGTTGCATTTTTTGTAAAATCACAAACAGCTCCCACGAAGAATTAATTTGCATCAGGAAAATAAATAATTTTATTTTTAGCACAAAAAAAATGGTAAATTGAAAATTTTTTTCATATACAAATTTTGTTGAGTTATTTTGTCATCGATTAGTGAATCATTTGCGTTTCAAATCGCATATAAGTAACACGGTAAATAATCTTTTTGGTTTCCCTAAAACATCAACTTTCACCTTCACGTTTTCGTTTTCATAAAAAACTCATTGTTTTCGAAAAAATTGTAAAAAACTGAGCTTCACCCCCTTTGACCTCCTTATAAACTTAAGGTCCGGTTTATATTTAGGGAATTTATGTAACTCAACTAGAAAAATAATTACTTTCCAAGAGCGTTTTCGTGTGGGTTCAAAAAAAACGTGTTGGGTAAAAATTACATTAGTTCACTATGTCAATACTAACGTAGTAGACTCGATTAAAATAAATTCTTTAAAATAAAAACCTAAAAAAGTTATATTAATGGAGAAATTTGGTTAGGATTAGCAATTTTGAAGATCGGTTATGGTAAACGAGTAGCTTGTTTAAATCAAATAATTATATTAAGTTAATTCCACAAATCTCAGAGTAGATTTAATATGTTTCATTTAAATTGGTTATTGAAACCGAACAAACTAACCCAGAAATAAGTAGTTTAATAAAATGTAGTACTCTTTAACCGAATCAGTGTGTAGATTTAAATAATTTTGTTTAGAGTTGACTCGTATACAATTTGATTTGGTAAGTTTGCATAGTTGAAAAGGGTCATTTATTTTTCGGTTTCGAAAGTAAAGCTAAATAAAACACACACAGCGATACATTTTCGATGAAAATTTTATTTCATTATAAAGTTTGGACTTTGCCTCTAAGTGTGAAAAACAATATCATTCAAATGACCGCCTCGGGAAGATTCGCAGCGTACGATTCTTTGGAGGTAATATTTAACCACTTTTTCGCACATTTCGGGCGGTATTTGGCCATAACTTGAGTAATGTTGGTTTTTAATGCGTCTAGAGTTCAGGGATTTTTCGCGTAAACACGCTCTTTGCGTGGTGTCTTGATGGAACCACAAATCATGTCATGATCTTCCATCGCCGGCCAAAAAAAAGTCGGTTATCATTCGACCATATCGCTCCGAATTGACTGTAACCGACTGTCCATTGGTATCTTCGAAGAAATACAGACCAATGACACTATTCGACCTCAGAGCACACCAAACAGTCACTTTGTCTGGATGCAACGGCATCACCTCTTCGATCACTTGTGGGTTTTCTGAGCCCCATATGCTGCAATTTTATTTGTTTACATACCCACCGAATGAGAAATGTGCCTCATCGCTGAAGAGGATGATGTTCAAAATATGCGCGAAAAGTGGCAACGTTTGAATCACCACTTTTGTAGTAAGTTTTATTAATTTTAACGCGTTGTTCGATTGTTAAGCGATCCATTATCAAAAATGGCAAACATTCAACTAAATTTATGACATTTCAAATGACAGCTGAGTTTGACAGCTGGTGACAAATACCAGCGCTACCAACTTGAAACCACGAAATGAATGACCCGTATATTAACAATGATTGTTATTTAACTTAACCGAGTTTTATATTGTTTTTATCCGATCATTATTCTGCGTGTGATGTCAAAATTTCAAACAAAACTGGCACTACAGACCATTGCCAAACTATTCTACCCAAAGAATGATTAGTTTTTGGAATGAGGACGCTTCTTTCTCGAATCTGGAAGTGAAGATCCTAATAGAGCAATCTTAGGCTACACATACAGTAAGTAAGGAACCTATGTACTATGTAGTTAGAGAAGCGTTTGCGTATAAGAAAAGTATTAAAATTTAAAAAAAAAATAATCAAAATATACAACAACGAGAATCTCTCATTTGTCGCACCAAATATCACTTCACTGTGAGGGCCGGGCGGTATGAATAAAACAGGGCACCTGCTCATACAACACAACTTGTAAATTGTAAGGTATAAATAAACCGAGGGAAAATCTCTATCGAGAGGAACGCTTGGTTCTCATTTGTGAGTAAGCTCAATTGATTGCTTAAACTTTGCAGAAAATATTGCTATATAACTTTATCTACTTGAAACAAGTATGTTATTAAATTTATACATAGGTATACATATTTAAACTATCTCCTATAATTTATATTGAATACCACAACTCGGAGACAGGAACCAACATGAAAAAAATGTCACATCGTTAGAACCTGTCAAAAATGATCTCGGGAACATTTAGCAATCTTATTATATGACTCTTCGCAACTTCGCTTGAGTCTCAGTATCTTCATGAAGTTAAACAAAATCAGAACTATGTATATGCTCTCTCTCTTAATAAAAACATCACCATCACCCCTTATAGTGTCACTCTTGTCATCTGGTTACAAAAACTACATGAACATTGTACAACCCTATATATAGAGGATGGCATCAGATCATAAAATCTGAGTGTGAAATATTTTCTCGAATACTTAGACAGCAGCTAAAGCATAGTTAAACATTGACCCATTTTATCACACAGTATGTGATGTTTATTTAAATCACGTTTTCCAATTTGACAACATTATTTATCTTCTTCTTTTTTTTTGAGATAAGATTATAAAGTGCTTTTTGCGCGCACATGTGGAACAGCTAAACTGGGACACTTTATGACATCATATGACTACTTTAATGTATGTTTATGTTTCTATAGTTTTTAGAACGAGGAAAGGCAATCTGCATGGGCTGGCGGTTCTAAAGATCATTGCTTCGAGCATCACAATAATGTTACCTTAAAAAAGTAAAACAAAAATGTCGATAAAAATCTAAGTATAGATACATATTATGTATTTACATCTATACATTTTACATACATAGGTATAGGTTCATTAAATACACAAGTGTTTATAATTAATAATCTTAAGAAGGCAAAATGGTAAATGGTTGTTATTAATTTTTAATTGAACCAATTTCGGACAGATAAATAAAGGTATGTTTCCTTTTCAGCGCATTCTAAGAGCTAGTGCCAAGTGCGCAGCGCCAAGAGTGGAGTGCCAAGTGAGTGACTAGTGCGGAGTGCCAAGTTCGGAGTGACAAGTGCGTAGTGACAAGTGCGGAGTGACAAGTGAGGAGTTTCAACTGCAGAGTGCCAAGTGTGGAGTGCCAAGTGTGGATTGCCAGGTGCGTAGTGACAAATGCGGAGTGCCAAGAGTGGGGTGTTAAGTGAGGAGTGCCAATAGCGGAGTTCAAAGTGCGCAGTAACAAGTGCGCATTTCCAAGTGCGCAGTGCCAAGTGGGGAGTGCCAAGTGCAGATTGTTAAGTGCGGAGTGCCAAGTGCAGAGTGACAAGTTCGGAGTAACAGTGCGGAGTGCCAAGTGCGGAAAATTCAAGCGATGCAGTCGTTGAATTTATAGTTTTAGTTTTCGTAATATTTATGATCATATCGTTATGATATTGTGATCAACATATCAGAAGTGATATTTTAAATGTTATTTTTACAGTTGTCTTATCAAATTTTGTGTTCGGTATATATTAAAAAAAACCTATGATTTCAAAGTGATTTTTTTTTTTCATAATAAATTGGGCTTGAGCTTATCTATACCACAATTTTGACTTATTTATAAGCAATACAAGATTCTTGACACAAAACGTGCCTGCGATGTTGTATCAAATTTTATTAATAACATTATAAATAAATTAGAAGAAGCGGTTAGTCTTTTATTTATAAGTTGTTGTTTTATGTTTACCCAACCGCTGCGCTTTCTTTAAAGATATATTCGAGAAGAGATAAGACGTAAGTGCATGGATACCTATATGAAGAGGTTATCATTGAACTTAAATTATTTCATTTCGTCATAAAAAACGATTAACTTTATTAAATTCTATATGAAGGCTTCAAAAATCGTATAAATATATAAATGACGTCTATATACTCGCATAGATTAATCGCCAATTAATATTTACTTAACTACCTACCTACACTTTACACCTATACCGCCTATAATTTCTGTAGATATAGCTGATTATTGTACATTGACTTGCCGTCTAATTGCACTGCTCATTTCCAGATTGGAAGCTATGCGTAGATATTGGTAAATTAATATTCTGATTAAAGGGTGCATCATAAAAATGTTCGATTAGATAGCTATTCATACAAGAAGAAAAAAAAATTTTAAACCGATAATGTGGTTAGAGTTGTAAATTATATACCTATTTATTTTACTTTACTGCGTTATCAGTAAACTGTTTACTTTTAGGTACTCTGATATGTGATATCCATGTTATTAGCTGTGCTATTAGAATTCTGATTGAAAATTCATGTCAAATATATTTTATTGCTCTAATAAAGGCTTCATATTATACTTTGTCGTATAGATAAAATAATATTTACCTGTCCTGGAGCTGTTTTTTGTAGTAAGGTATAAATAACCCAAAATATATCTCTAAAAAATTATCAACAAATTATGATTTGAGTATTATAACCCCGATAACATAAGGATTTTTTTTTTGCAGCGAGTTTTGTCTAAATATGTACAAGTAAAATATTTTGTCACTGATAAGTATATTTCAAAACCGCTTTTCAATCAAATAAAATTTGTAATTTCGAATAAGTCAAGTGCTCTAGAAATACAGTCTGACACGTGTATCCAAGAAGAAGAAGATGATGATGATGTGAAGGGCCAGGCCATAGCCAGTGTTGCCGCTATGCGACTTTAGTCGCATTTTGACCCCTTTTTCGTCTCATGCGACCATGATAAGACCGTATTTTGACCCTTTTCAAAAAATCTTGCGACTATTCGGACCCCATCTCTAGAAAAATGCATGGAAAAAATAAGTTCTCTTTTCTCTTGAAAAAAATCTTTCCAACCTTCCCTTGAAATAACTTTTTTTAATGGTACCCATTCCACATCAAACAGTGCTAGTCACACAATATTTCAATCTTTAAAACAAAATCGAGTTGAAATTTGTTTCGTTCGACTCGATCACATTCGCGTTCATATAGTTATAAGTTGAAACTTTGCTATTCTCCCTTGAAAATCCAGCTCGACTTTTCAATACTTTTCAATTCTCCATAGAAACATTAGCTGTGTTTTATTGGTATTTATATTTAGCTCAGCAATACAAGTAACAATAAAACGGTTTTCTCTTTTGCATAGTCTTGAAAAGGTCGGGAAAAGTTTGACGACTATATGACATCTCAGCAATTCTCCGAGAGAGTTTATTGCTTGACGGGTATGCAACGCACTATATTTTTCCGAATTTAACTATAAGTATCAACTGTAAATTGATAAAGGTGTAAAAAACTGATTTTTTGCTTTGGTAATTTTTTTTGTTTATAAAAAATTAAAATTATGTACTCTAAAACATGTTTTATTTATACGGATTTCTTTTGATTTTGCAATCTATTTTTAAAATGCGACTTTTTTTCTCGTGACCCCTTTTTTTGAATTTTATATACGAGCGAGCTTGTAATGAGTTTAAAAAATATTGCATTTTAAAATTAAAAAAAAAAAAATTGGATTAAGAAATTAACAATAAATTTTTTTAATACGAATATTATTAATTATTTTTATTTTATCAAAATATTTAGAAAATGGATAGATGATTAAAAAAAACAGAAAAAATAATATGGGAAAGTGGATATTTTTCACTCCGTTTAGGCAAGAGGGAAAATTTTCAACAAAAAAAAAAATCATCAACAAACTTTATTAAATTCAGAAGTCAATTTTTGTATTTTTTATTTAAATTAAGTTGTTATTTAAAAAAAAATTATATGGCAAATACTATTAAAAAATTAAAAAAACAAATTCTGATTTCTTTACACAATTTTACGTTTGAATTGAATGTAGATACTATTTTTTTTTTATATTCGATTTTTAGCTAAACACTTAAAACTATGAATTCTAGTTTTTGAGGAAATTGAAATTAACAAAAATATATTCCCTTTAATTTTGATTTTAATCCGTTGTTAAGTTGTTAAAAAGATCGTTTTTTCACCTTTTACATAAGTATTAAAGTAGATTTTGCTTTTTCCAATTTCCTCAAAAACTACAGTAGACATTTAAGCATTTGGTTGTTAGTTTTTGACTAAAAATTCATAAGAGCATAGAAAATTAAACACGAAAATTTTTGAACAAAATTTTAGTTTGAAAATTTATTTTTTTAAAAATTATCAAATAAAACGATTTGAAAAAAATTATTTAAAAAGAGAAACTTCCTTTATTGGCTAAAAAATTTTTAAAAATGCACAGTAAGATATTAAATTTAACTTCTTGTACTCGTATACAAATAATTGGGTTTTTTCTTGTAATTTTGTTTTAGTGTTGATTTTAGTGTTTCGCTGACGATAAGCTGCATTTCAGATTGAAATATATTTGATTTTTAAATTAAGAATATAAAAATGCAAATCAAAATTACAAATTTTTTTTAAATTTTTGGTGTCAGTAAAGAAAGTTTGTCTTTTTGAATAAATTTTGGAAATTTCTACTTCAATTGCATAAAACAACTTGATTTAAAAAGAAAAAGTATTAAGAATGGATTATTTTTGGCTTACAAAATATAGCTTGATATTTACAAGTTGCTGTTGTTTTTAGTATTTTTTTTATACAATATCAAGTAAATTTTTTAAAAAGATTTCCCCTCTCACTTTCTAAGTAGTTTTTTTTTAATATAATAGGTTGCTTTGCTCTAGAAAGTGCAACAAATACAGCATGCCATGCATTAGAACTAGTTATTTTATGACAAAGAATTGTAAATATTTTTATCATAATATCTAATTATCTGTGTAACAATGGTACTCTGTGGCGTATACGCACTTTTTTTTAAGTTTTGTTACGTTTACTATTTTAGAGTGTATTTTTATTGTTTCAAATATGCTGATGATTGGTAATATTCTAGTTTTTCCATCTATAAGGGCGTAATATTAATTTTTGAACCACACCGTTTTGGTCACTCAATATAATTACTAAAACATAAATTTATAATTTTGAATTATCAATTTTGTATCTCCGTCTACCCTCTAGCTATAAATTCTGGATCGCACATATCTCAATTTATTTTAAAAGTAAAATATTAGCAGCGTTTTATTATCGCCAATAACCTATGTATATGGTTCACCCCCATATAATAAAACGATACGGATCCTAATGAAAACAGTGTTGTATGCTCATCTCTTTTTATCTTATGTTTGTTTATTTTTCATGTAGATACTGTCTTTTTTCCTTACACTACAGCTTGTACTCTCTACCGACTGAAGAGCCGCCTACTCGTCAGAGTGAGAACTTATTTCTGGTTTGTTTTTGTATTACATGTTAAAAGATAATCCCGACCCCAGACCCGTAGATAATAAAACGCGGCTATTGTCTTAATATAAATTTCTATCTAAATAGTTTAAGACTTTTTTGGGGCAAAAAAGTCGTCTATTTTAAAATTTTCAAACATTTCCATTTATTTTGGAGACATTTTTGGTTTAAATTTTCACAAAAAGATGCATAGAAGACAGGGTCAATAGAAGACTAACTTTCAAAGAACGATTTCAGAACCCATGTTCTGTAAATATCGCATCGCTAAAATTCATCGAGAACCGGTGAAAATTGAAATAGATCAATTTTATGGATGCGATAGAAACCGAATATGATGGGTACTAAAAGAGGGAATTATAACGATTCGTAAATTTTTTTTCCTCATTCAAGTTTAATATTTTAATGCACAAATTAAATACCAAAAAAAAATTGTATGAAAAAAAAAATTGTTTTCTGAATTTTAAATTCTCTCAAAAACTAAAATTGCATTTTTTTTTTTAATTTATAAAAGTATTGAATAGTGTATGTCAAATTTCAAGTACCATGTTGTTTTAACATGGAAAAAATAGTTTTAAAAGGAAGGGTTATGTTATTTTGATTTGAGATTCATTCCATTTTAAAGTGAGCATCAACTTTTTTCAACAGGAATTCATGTTATTTCAATATGAGGATCATTTTTATTTAAAAGGAATTGCATATTATTTTAACATGACAATAGATATGATTCTAACATGAAAATAATTTTCGCAAAACACCATCATGGTTCGAAATTATAGCCAAAAAACTGTTGGATTCTGTTTTTTATTTTTCAATTTACATTTAGATGTATTTATATTATAATTTTTATGCAACAAATATTTTTTTTCCCAGTCGAGAAAAATAAGGCTGAACAAAACTCTATTACGCTTGAGTTATAAATTCAATAGGCAAGCGAAAAATAAATTCTAGTCGAACGAAATTCTACAAGCAAATCAATTTAGTTTACCTATATGGCCAAAAATTGGAGAAACATATTCGAATTGACTTTCAAACATTTTAGAGTTTGATATTTCAAATTACGTATTTTTAAATTTATTTTTTGGGCTTTTCGACTCTAAAAATCAAACAAGGTCTTACGCTTCCACAAAAAATCGTTTAGTAGAGTGTCCATATAATAATTTCACTCCACAATACTCTAGAATTAAAAAACCTTATTATCAATTGATAAATATTGAAATATTAATCTTTAAAAAACCCAATTGATAAAAGTTGTGATCATTCAGATTGGTGCAGAACTGAATATAGTAGATCTAAATATATAAATATATATTTTGTTTGTACACACATAACTCGACTGGACATTATCCCATTTACATGGGGATTTAGATTCATATTGAATCATATGTTAAGCACACTACGGAGCCGAAAATTGGAAATTTTAACTGAAAAATTAGTGAAATCGTGAAATACCGAAATTGTAATTTTTCAGTGGTGGGTGATGACAATATCAATATTCCATATTGTATTCCAAGTAATGATATAACACTACGCAACTGATAATCGGCTTCTTTTTTTTCCCTCACGGAAATTGGATCGCCAACAGACGGAGTTAGTTCTCGGACTGCTATATTTGTATATACAAAATATTGAAGCTGTTCAAAAAATTCATTGTAAAGGGATGTTTGAAGCTCTTATAAATTTTATTTTCACTTTTAAAATAGCTTAAATTGATGAAAAGGTTTTATATAAACTGAGTTTTAATGTAGCAAATTTTAATATTTATCAACTATTTTATTGAAAATCGTAAAAAGAGTGATAATGTTTTGTATGTAATAAAATGATGAAACTTAC
The DNA here is from genome assembly GCA_929447395.1 of Epistrophe grossulariae. Classification (NCBI taxonomy): domain Eukaryota; kingdom Metazoa; phylum Arthropoda; class Insecta; order Diptera; family Syrphidae; genus Epistrophe; species Epistrophe grossulariae. The sequence continues at coordinate 117,039,953 of OV839566.1, forward strand.
TAAATATTTAGGACTTATTAAGTTCTTCAAGGCCTTTCTGTTATTTAAATTTGCTTTGTATGCTAACAAGTGGTCATTTTAAAACTTTCATTGTTCATTTAAATTTAAGACCCAGTTGAAGTATCCTTTCCCTAGTGCTTCCCAGGGAAAGGGGCGCAGGATTTTTGTAAGATGCCACATTCTATTGTTTTTTTTTTTTTTTTTTGGATCTACATCTTTTATACATTTTGATAAATTTTATGAGTTCAAAACATGAAAAACTCTGAATTTCGGGAATTGTTCACCCTATAATTTTTTTGACAATAACTAGCAGATGTTTGCCCTATATGATTAAAAAGTTCAGAATTTCGAGCTGAATTGTTATTATTTTATCACGTTTTTACTCTCCAAAAATGGAAGGAAATTCTTTGCGGGAGGAGATACTACAAGAAAGTATATTTATTATACTGTAGACTTTTAGGAACAACAAAATCCTAAATCTATAGTGCTTTTTATCAAAAATATTATTATAATTAAAGAGTTTTAAACAAAACAGGTTCGTTTGAAAATAAATAATATCAGATCATCTAATCTAAATTAATGGTGGATATTTTGTTGATAAAATGCAAAATATCTTCTAATCTCTTTGTGGTGCAATAACGGTAGATATGATCTATATTCAAAATTTTAAAAGTAAACACTTTTTGCATTCAAACTTTTTCTGTCCGATAAATATGAATCGAAATAAATGTTTTTTCTTTCAAAAATAGGAAAACCTTTGATTCTAAATATACATACGTAAGAGTTGGTATTTAAGGTAAGTAAATATTTACATACATATGTTATGTATGTAGGTATTTTGAAATTTTTATGTTTTACATTTACCTAGATTTATGCTATAGGTATAACTGTGTTATAAAAAAATAATCTACAAAAAATAATGTTATTTTAACAACTACCTAATACATATAATAAAATTCAACAACAACAATATATATGTATAATTGTCTAATTTATTTTGGCACTAATATGGCAAAAAAAAAAATAATTTTTAGAACACATATCTTTCTTATTTAAAATTGAAAATGTGTTTCTTCAAATCCCTCTTCCTATAAAATACTTATGCCTCACAATATTTCAAATTGCCTTGCCTTCCTTTCTCATAACCTGTTAATCTACCTCAAGCATTTTTTTTGCTCAATTCAATATTTCTGTGTAGGTATAGATTATATAGATATCTTAATAAATCATTTCATTGACATAATAATATGTATACGCTGCTGCTATAGTATAGAGCTATAAAATAATTCAAATACTTACCTGACTTCCTAGATTTCAATTGAATTGATAGCTTTTTAATGAATATATAAATACCTTCCTATGTCGGAAGGTATACGTAGATAAGTCAACAAAACACCCTCACCATCTCAATCCATATATTGTAGGTACACTTAATTATACAAACGTTACATCAACCTTATAACGAAGGTACCTATATCCTCTAATAAAAAAGCATAAGGCAAAAAAATACCTTCTATAAGAGGAAGCACTCAAGAATATATTGCAACGATTTGTTTATCAATCAGAACAAGCTCCCCATTTGAGGAACCATGCGCAATAATCAACTCACGCTATTGGCGCACTGATTCCAAAAAAAAGGAGGAGCTTTGTAGGGGAGCCAAAACCAATTCAACGCACGAGTCATGATAATGAACCTGTTCGTTCAGTTGTAGGTATCTATACTGTATGCCCGCACGCTTCTTTGCAATGGCACCTCGGGCGTATTGGAATCCTAAGCAAATCGTTTAATTTTTTTTTTTGTAATTTTTTTAACTCAAATCTGAAATCTGCTGTGCGAAGGGAAATCTTTTGCAATTTTCTGGTAGGTAGGGATGTGCATTGGAAGGTTGTGCGTCGTGTGGCTGTGCATTGCATCTTATGGATACATTTCTTCCATGATAATCGGGCGAATACGAATAATACGTTTTGAATATGCTCAGCCTCCATAGCTAAACTATATATATGGAATGGAACGATCGATGGCAGTGACATAATACAAACAACACAGCAAGTTATTTGTTGTTAAAAAGGTGGAGCCAAACTAAATCACAACGGAGATATTTCGTAATCTGTTTATAGGTAGATTCCAGATTGTAGGTAGGTATGTAAGTAGATAAGGTATCAGCCTTTTTGAATAAAATGTTTTCAGCCGCGCGTGTCGTAATATAGGTTTTATGTTTTGGTAATAATTATAACATAGTAGGTATACCTGCCTATACGTAGGTAGATTGAAAATCGGACATAAAATATTAAGATTAGATCAAATGAAACATAAATTCTGGGGCGTGTTCTGATGTAGGTACATAGATAATAAATATTTAAGCATTTTCATAATTACAAAATATTTAACATCTTTGCAGTAACACTTGTAAAAAGCAAAAGATATGAAAGAAACAAGTCGTCTTATTTTAGATGGATTTTTAATTACAGATACCATATTTATGAGGTAAGAGAGAGTATTATAGCAAAGGCGAGTTGGTTGTAACACTATATATCTTCATCAAAAACTGGACATGTTACAATTTGATCATCTTTAAGTTTCTTTGCAATTAAATTCTGAAGTCTGATTGTAACTAAAAAGAGCAAAATGTCAATAGGTCTACCGATCATTTAGATAACTTATCAAAAATAAAAAGAAGGAAATTCAATTTTTCCGATAATCTTTTATTATCAGCCAAACAACCTATTCTTTACATTTATTTCTTTAATATTATGAGGCGTTCACGCATTTCGAATGATATTTTGGCCAATGATGCAAATATTATTGGCTTCCAATTTCATAAATGTGTAACCGTCTTATCCATGTAGACTTTGGACTTTACGAAAAAAGAAAATTTCAATTCACAAAGACCGGGAAATTTTCCGAATTATTCGTGCAATATTACCACAGTTTCAAAGTTTTTGTGACAGATATCCCCTTCTTATTGAAACCAAATTTTGTCGAGATACGAGCTTCAATTTTTGGTAGAAATAAGTCCATTATCAACGCCCAATTACAGACGACATTTAAAGTTACACATTCCTTCCGGTTTCACATTTCAAGAAATATGGACCGATGATTCCACCAGCCAATAAAACCACACCAATGGAAGCTGGTTTGCTCTTTAGCACAAATATCGCAATTTGGCTTATTGATGTAGCCATTTAGTCAGATACCATTTAATTTCATTCTCTTATTCCATCTAAAAAAATAAAAAAAAAACAGAATTGTTTTTCACGAGTTATTGCATCTTGCGAGGAATTGTTAAATCCTCCAAGAGTATCTCGGCAGAAAATTGTAGGACCCCTCCAGTGCTTATTATGAATTAAAAAAAATTATTTCCCAAGCTAGTTGGTGACTTGTGAATTAAAAAATTTAATTCACAAGCTAGTTGATGACTTTTTTGAATTTAAAAAAAATTGATTTCAAGCTAACTTATGAATTGAAAATTTTCTTGCTCACAATTCACCCTTAATCTTATGAACTCAATTTTTTTAATTTACAAGTCATCAACTAGCTTGGGAATTAAATTTTTTTAATTCATATGTCACTAACTAGCTTGGGAGTTAATTTTTTTTATTCATAAGTCACTTAGGAATTAGTTTTTTTTAATTCATAAGTCATCAACAAGGTTATGAATTAATTTTTTTAATTCATGAATCACTAACTAACTTATGAATTAATTTTTTTTAACTTCATAATGCACTCATTAGCTTGTGAAAAAGCCAAGCTTAAGCTAAGCTGACTTAAGCTTTCGCAAGCCTTATACAAACAACATGAAATGAAATTGACAGTACTGTATTATTCAATTTTCTAACCAACTCTGACCTGAATGTTTGAATCTAAAATTATATTCGTTTGTGGAAAGAATGGAATTTATGTGATTTTTTTTTAATATTTAATTTTGTTAATATTATTTTTTTTTTTTTGTTAAAAACTACAGTTTTTGAAAACTTGAGTTTTTTTTCTTTTTTTTCAAATCCAGTCTGCTTCTAAATTTAACTACTGAGGTTTTACCCTAGTTATAAGTCCCTAGGTCCTGGTTCTATACGAGCTGTTGCACCACTCAAATTATTTATTTTTTATCTAGTCAGTCTCATCCCTAGTTATCTAGTTCGCCAAAATTTGAACTTCAGAATGGACTATGCTGGCGCCAGGAAAAATAATCTTTAAAAAAAAAATTTAATGAATATTTGAATTCTAATAAAGATAACCCGATAAAATTTACTTTTTTTATAACATTCTATAAAAATAAATATTTTAAATTAGTTTTTGTAGAAAATGATTTGTAGTTTAGTATAGTCTTGAGCCCATATCAGAATTTTGGGTATAGCTCAGTATATAAATTTTTTTATTCAATAAACTTCAATCCAAATATTCGACCATCAACACCTTGCAGGGTTGCCGCTAGCTTGTATTAAACTTTATAACGTTTTTCTCGAATAACATACGTATTTATGATTTAATTGAAAAAACTCCTTTAACACTTTTAGAGAAGGAGAACGGGATCTACAAAATTCTAAAGGAGGGAATTTCCCATTTATGACCAAGAGTGTACAAAAACAAGTTTGATATCAATGTCCAAAGACCGCATCGTTTTTCAAGAAGTTAAAACTTAATTTCAAAAAACGTTTTTAACATAGAAAAATATTTGTTGACCTCATTTTGTGGTTTTAAGTTGGTAGCGCTGGCATTTGACACCCGTCAAACTCAGCTGTCATTTCAAGTGTCATAATATTAGTTGAATGTTTGTCATGGATGGATGACTTAGCAATGGAACAACGCATTAAAATTATTAAAACTTACTACAGAAGTGGTGATTCAAACGTATAGCCACTCTTCGCGCACTTATGGTCGTCATAATCAATCGACTAAGCAATCGATAAAATTGTGAAGAAATTTGAAAAGAGTGGCAGAGTTTCTGATGTTGTAAGGCATGTGCATCATCGTTATGCACGCTCAGTCGAATATTGCTGCTGCAAGTGTAAGTGTTGCTGATGATCCAAACTTATCGATTTTCCGGCGTTCGCAGAAATTGAAGTTGTCGTACACCTCACGCATTTGGATTTGCATCTCCATCCTTATAAAGTTCAAATTACGCAACAATTGAAGCTTGCTGACCATTCGCCGCAGATACGCTTCTTGGGTGTTGGAACAATAGACAATAAACTACGATTTTTCGACCAACATTTTCTTCAGCGATGAGGCACATTTCTCACTCAGTAGGTATGTAAACAAATAAAATTGCCGCATATGGGGCTCAGAAAACCCACAAGTGATCGAAGGGGTGCTTTTGCATCTAGACAAAGTGACTGTTTGGTGTGATCTATGATCGAAAGTTGTCATTGGTCCGTATTTCTTCGAAAATGCCATTGGGCAGACGGTTACAGTCAATTCGGAGCGATATGGTCGAATGATAACCGATTTTTTTTTGGCGGGCGATTGAAGATCATGACTTTCACGATATGTGGTTCTAACAAGACGAGGCAACAAGCCACACAACATGACTAATTATGGCTTTATTGCGTGAGAAGTTTCCTGGTCGCGTAATTTCACGTTTTTGCGACGTCAATTGGCCACCAAGATCATGCGATTTGACACCGTTACATTTTTTGTATGTGGGGCTACGTAAAAGACCGTGTTTACGCGAATAATTCCCAACTCAAGACGTATTAAAAACCAACATTACTCAAGTTATAACGCCCGAAATGTGCGAAAAAGTAGTTAAAAATTACTCACAAGAATCGCATGCTGCGAATCTTATTGAATGATATTCACACCTAATGGCAAAGTTAAAAAAAAATGTATCGCAATGTGTGTTTTATTTAGCTTTACTTTTGAAACCGAACAATTAATGACCCTTTATTTTAAAAACATCTTTCATACATTCAAAATGCAAATGGGCGAAATGCATTGGACTAAAGGTCATAAAAAAACTTAATTTTGAATTTCAATCAATACAGTCCACAAAAACAAAAACATTTTCTTCTTCTTATTCTACATTCTTTTTATATAAATATCATTTTTCTACGTTCTATGCGCAATTATTTGGGAAAAAACTGAAATATTAATCTAGAAATCGGCAACTTCACGCTACAATATCTCGACTTACACATGAATGATTTTAAAAATATTTTACTTATATAACAAGCTCAACGTTACCTTTGATTTGATATCAAATTTGTTCGTTTACACTCTTGGCTCCATAGTAAAATAGGCATTCCCTTTGCTTATTTAACGTATATGAATCAATTTTAATTAATGTGATTGTACTAAAATAAAAAATAATTTTTAGAAGATAAAATGTCAATGTCAAATGTCAATTTTATTTTTTACGTTTCAAAATATAAAATAATTAGCCAGTTCAGGTTTCTTGAGATCTCAGCAATCTCAGAAATATGACGTAATTCCTCAGTGAGATGACTTTTGCTGCTCAATTATTTTTTGTCGCAGTTGATCAATTTATAAAAACGAGATGGAGAGTGCTTTTGACTTATAAAGAAGAAATTTTGTTCAGGTTTCTCCTTCTCCTCAGTGGAGCTGACAGAAGTTTGCTCAGTGAGATCTCAGAAATGTGAACTGGCTAAATATCATGTTTTCAAAATTTTAAAACTCAATTTCCTTCTCAATCAAAAAATCAAAAGCTTGTTAACTTATTAATTTAAGGTGGATGGCAAACCTAAGGCGCGATTCACACAGAACTGGCTTATGGTGCTGGTATGGTTAAGGTCTGCAACGGGCGTGGAGTGGGTGTGGTGAACTCAATTTACACAGAAGTGACAGTGAATGGACACCAAACAGACATTGTGTCTTATCAAGGTTTTTCATTCATTATCCCATGATGTGTTTTCTTCTTTTAACTAATTGGTATCTCAAACTAAATGCTCAGCGGTTTGTGTTTGGGGGCAGGTTTATAAAGAATTTGAATAAATGAAATTAAAAAAATACCTACCATTTGCATTGAATTTTTGGGCTATTTTCTGCCATGTTTAGTCTTACACGCTTCTATTGCAGTAATCTGTCCTCCTGTAATTATACAAATTTTCTCTCATCGCAGAACTCAATGTTGAAGTCATAGTCATCCCTCATGCTCATTTTCTTTTGGTTTCATTTGGTTTGACATATGAATGAGTTTCATTGTGGCGTGACGTTTACCTAGGCCACTGGAGTTTTCAATATGGCGTGGCAATGACAGGGCACACCATACCCTCGCCTCTTCATATGTGTATGTGTTGTCCCATAAGAGACCATGCAAATTACACAAAGTGACATATATTTGCAACCACGCCAGAACCACACCAAAACCTCAAGCCAGTTCTATGTGAATTGGGCCTAAAAGGGACAAGTTTGATCTGCAGTAATACCTATAAGAATCTAACTAGCTTTATTGGACTTTTAATTTCAATAAGGTTTGTGAAGCTCTAATAGTAAGTATTTATTTATTTATTTATTCATTCTCAACTGCAAACATATGTTTAAGTTGAATACAAAATTATATAATATTAATAATTATATAATATTATAAAGTTAATATTTTAAGATTGTTCTTTGACAAATTAAAATCTACACAATTATAATAATAATTAAAATCAGTGCACATAACATTTAAAGGTTCATTCAAACCATAATTAGATCTTGCAAAAGAAGTATACAAAAATCAGAATTGCGATTTAATCTAGGACGAGAGTTTATATTAAGCACACTGAGAATATATGTAGAACAAAATGATCCAGATAGAAGTTGAAACAGGAAAAGAACATTATTTACTTCCCTCCTTTTCTTCAACGTCGAAAGGCTTAGTAGATTCAATCTATTTTCATAAGACGGCAGACGTTGATTTGGATCCCATGGAAGATGACGAAGGACGAATAACAAAAATTGTTTTTGAACACTTTCAATGTTATTTATTGAAACATCATACTTAGGACACCAAACGCAGCTACAATACTCGAGGATAGGACGGACAAGAGCACAGTAGAGGATTTTTGAGATATATGGATCATTTGATTCCTTAGAAAACCTCTTAATTAATCCAAGGCGGCTTCTTGCCTTACTTATGATGACGTCAATGTGGGAGTTAAATGAGAGTTTGACATCAAATAAGACTCCCAAATCATTAAATGTGTCCACGCGATCAAGTAAGTATTCATCAATAAAATACTAAACAAACAATAGGATTTTTCCTCCTACTATATGACATCACTTTACACTTTTTTATGTTGAGTTCCATACCATTTAAAGAGCACCATTCACAGGCTCTATCAATATCGTCTGCAAAAACAGATACCCACTTGGATTTGAGAAGCTATAGAAAAGCTTAATGTCATCTGCGAAGATAAGGATTTTTGAATAGAGAAGATTTTTACCAATGTCATTAATAAACAGTAAAAATAGTAGTAGTCCAATATGACTGCCTTGAGGAACTCCAGAAAGAACATTAATAATTTTAGAAATACAGTTATTAGAGTTTACATACTGTATACGGTCTACTAAATACGATTTGATCCAATTTATTATCCACTCTGGAAATCAGTAACTCTATAATTTTAGTAAAAGTATAGAGTGACTTTTGTAGACAAAACCCATGTTGTTCAGGAACAATTATTGATTTACAGAAAAATTGAATATGTTTAGAGACTATCAGTCGTATTTATAAAACTTTTGTCTACTTAGACACTGTCTAACTATTTTCAAATTAGTAGAAATATGCTTTATTTAATAAAAATAAATATCATATTATTCACGGTTAGGATGATCTACTCTTGTGTCTTAGTTAGGCAGCTATAAAACAACAATAAACAAGGTTTTTAAACACATTTTCCAAAGTTGGACAGTTGTCCAAAGTTAGACAACTTTTATAAATAGGACCATATATTTTTAAACAACTTTGGTATGCATGAGAGCTTGCCAATACCTCGATAATTTTCACCATTATTTTTATTTCCACTCTTGAAAAGAGGTAAAATGTACGAAGACTTCCACAATTCAGGAAAAACACCAGACGATAGCGAACAGTTAAATATGTAAGTGATTGCAGCACTAATGTAAGACTTACAAGTTTTAACAAAAATAGACGGAATATTATCAGGACCAAACGAATATGTACTTTTTAAGCCTTCAATATATTGCACTACTTCCGCTTCAGTCAGCCTTAAAGAAGGTATATCACAGTTAAATCGATGTTGGATTGAATTATCACAGTATTAAGGATTGCACGAAGTATAAGTTTGTTGGAAAAAATCAGCAAATAAATTACTTATTTCTATATCACAGGAGGAGAACTTATTATTATATTGCACGGATGATGGAAAATTTGAAGTTTTTCTTTTAGAGTTTATAAACTTCCAAAATAATTTTGGATTTCTTGTTATATTGCACTTTATATCACTTAAATAGTTCTTGTAATTTGTCTTTAAGGAACTTTTAAATAATTTTCGATAATAAGAGAACTGATTATAATAGTTAATTACATGTGTTTTTTAAAAGTACAGGAACATATGATGGGCCTTGTGAATAAAAAAAGGTAAAGCTTAAACTTGTACCTTTAAGTAAAAGCTAGATTTGGTGAATAAAAATAAGCTTTAAGCTAGCTAGTAAAAAGGCCTTGTGAATAAAAAAAAAATATGTTTCTATGATAATGTTAAAAACTGCTGGGTGCCAAGTTTATTTAGTAAAAATCGAAATAGTCGTTTTCGAATTATCAAAAATTATTTTTTTAATTTTTGTAAAAATCCAAAAAAAAAGAATTGAAAATGTTGATCAAAGTTGGTTGAACCGTTTTTGAGAAACAAAAAAATGTTTTTATGGAAGGTATCATTTATAATCATTTTTTGGATTTTTTTAGAAAATGGTAGCCTTTCAAAAAAAAAAATTGTGAGCACGTTTTTGAGAAAAACATTTTGTTATTTTTGGTGCGAAAAAAATTAAAAAAACGTGTTTAAAAAATATCGACCCACCTATTTAGGCTACAGCTGAAAGGACAGACGGACAGAATTGCAAGGCCCAATTTTCGACATCGCTATCATCGTAATAAGTAAGTTTGATCAAAAACCCGAGTTGAAATGTAGGTCATTTCATTGCCATTATATAATATATCATATATAATATCGTTCAAATGTCTACATTTCTTTGGGTGAAATGTCTAATTTTCCATGACTGTGGCGCTTAAATCAGGCTGAATTTGACCAATGAACTGAGTTATGTTGGCTTTAACGGCCACTGTTTGTGGCTTAATCGCATTGGCCTGCGTTTTCAGAAAACCACAAGAAAAAGCCTTAAAGGGTCAAATCGCATGATCTATAAGTGGCCAGTTCACATCACCTACACTTGAGATGACCATGCCCTCGAATCGCTCGTCCAAAATTTCCAATGTGGCGTGAGCTGTGTGGCACGTAGCGCCGCGCCGCGCCGCGCCGCCGCCCGTCCTGTTGTAAACTCGTGTTCGGGTTGTTCTGCACACTTTCACGAACAGCGGCAATGTTTTCGGAAGATCTTGCGTTTCTTCGACGTACGGATGTTGGTTGATCGTTTACTGAACCAGTGGACTCAAATTTATCCACCGCACTATGAATAGTCCTTTAACCTTTTGGTAGGGCCATTATGGCGGCCGTAAAATGGGCGAAGCGCTCGGAACGTTTCTAAAATAGAACACTCATTTTGATAAAACAATTCTATCATTTGCACGTATTGTTGTCCATGGTGATTTGGCATTTTTTGGCAAAACAGACTGAATAAATGATAGCCAATTCGACAGATGTAGCTTCAACTATATAGACCCCATCAACTGTCAAAGTTCGGAAGTCCCTAACTCTTTACTACATATCATTTATGTATATCGTTAAAATCGGAAAGGGAAAGTTCATTCATTTTGATTTAATTTGTAATTCATAAATCCAAAAAATATCGTGTTTTAAATGAATTCTAGTTTATCTCCAAAAATCCAACGGATAAATAATCTGACACTATATTATTATTCTTTTATTTTTGTTCAGTAAGACTTTGAAAAAATAATACATTTATTAAGGTTTCTTGTCTTATATTATATAATATGTAAGTATTGCTCGTGAGTTGGTTGACTCCAAGCAACGTGGCTTCCTTGAAATTAAATTTCTCGATACCCCCCCCCCCCCCCTGCAACATAGAGATTCACTTATAATGATTTCTAATTTTTAATTGCAAAAAACATATGTTTGTATACAATGATAAAATGAAATTTGTATTGATTCTTCAAACATCAATAATATAAAAATGCCAAAACAAAATTTTGTAAAAAAAAAACAACAAAATTAGTACCTATGTTATTTAATCGTTTAAAGCATCTTTTTTAAAAACAAAACTCCCGGGTTAACTCAGTGCCACCATACACACAAACACAAAACTTTGATGAAATTCAAACATTTTAAACTCTCAGTTATGTAGTCGGCAATCGCAATGTTATTAACTGCGGTGATCAATTTAAATTAAGAAGATTTTTTAATTAAAAATCTCCCTTCTTTTAATGGCAATTAATTGATCAATGCCATTTGGTTCCATATACTGGATGCGGTGGAGTTGTTCCGATCAACAATGATACTCATCCTTTGAATTAGCAGTGACTCTCTGTAGTGGCGGCCGATATTTTATATACATACACAAATGAAGAGGGCTTCAACAAGTTGGATATAGCACCCAGTCACGCAATATTGCCGGCACTTAAAATGTGAAAAAGAACCCCTCAGATTTCGAAAGTCAGTTGTTTTAATTAAACTAATCAAGACAACATCCCACGCCTGGTCATGGATACACACTACACACACCCGCTATATATATTTTGATATTTCAAATGCCGCAGGTTCTATAAGCGTTGAAGTATAAAAATATTAATACATACTTTTATTGATGCCTTGACAAGCATTGAAAATAAAACCAAATGAATATTATGTATTACAACACGAATAAAAGCCTAAAGGCGTTTGAGAGACAAACACTCAAACAATACAAATTCGCTGACCGCATTTATAAGCCGTGTTAATTTGCTCACAGGTCGGTAATCCATCTTTGCCGTAATTTTATTATGAAATATTTTCCCGCATGGCCCTTCAATTAATGCTGGCAAGTATTTAAAAAAAACACTGAATTTGTACCTATATAAAAAAGAAATCGAGAAGTTAATATTCACACGAAGTAAAATTAAGGACTCCGTTACATGATAATAGAAACTTCAATTTGAACCCGCGGAAGATTTGAAGAAATCTTTTTTTATCAGAAATATTTTGAACATTCATGTATATAAGATTAAGAACGTTCTTTCCGTGAATTCAATAATTATATATTTTTGTGTTATTTCAGCGCAGGAAAAATAGGAATTTGAAACAAAAACTATATGTGGATGTATGTATGTATTGGGAATTTTGTTAGTGTTAGACGTTTTGTAAATTCATCACTGTAAATTTTAGGGATTAATACAAGTTTATCTACACACTTGAAAGTTGAAATGTTCAATTTTTCGCAGTGGAAACATTAATTATAATAAAATGTTAAAACAAAATCCTTACATGCATAGCAGGGACTATTAAGGGGATTGCAGGGAAAAGGAAAAGAAAATGCCGAAGATTATTTCAAATATTTCGTTTTTGTGTAAAATAATTATAGGAACATAATATGATAGATAGATAGATTTGTTTATTTCGTAATAATATTTTCAAAAAAGTCTGTGACTTTTTTAAAATTCAGAGATTTGGTACATTATCTTACTACTGAAACATTTTCTTGAATTAAAATAAAAATTACAATAAATAAATTAAAATAAAAAATCGAAGGAAAATAAAAAAAAGGAAAAAAATTAAATTAAATAGAATTAAATAAGTTATTTAAATAAATAATTAATTAAACTTATCAGTAAACAAGAGATAAAGAAATAAATACATAATGTAAAAAGAGATATGGAAAAATTAATTAATTAATTTGAAAATAAATAGGCAAATAATAAATAAGATTGAATAAATAAATAAGTTAACAATTAAATAAATTAACATATAAACAAATTAACAAATAAATAAATTAACAAATGAATTAACTAACAAATAAATAATTAAAAAATAAATAAAAAATTAACAAATTAACAAATAATTAAATTAACAAGTAAATAAATTAACAAATAAATAAATTAACAAATAAGTAAATAAATTAATTAATAAATTACGAATAAATAATTAACACAGCTGATGTTAAAATTGTTTACAAGTTTACGAATCCTTTCGACAATCAATTCAACGTCCGCTCTTTCTGTGGAGATTTTAGGTTGAATAATGCCAAGTAAGGTTTAGCATCATTTTCAAAACATTGTTTTGTGATACCTGTAACTTCTTTAAATGGCATCTTGCGGCACTACCCCATACTTGACACACATATAACAGTATTGCTTGGAAAATAGCTTTATGGATAATATTCTTATTTTCATTTGTGAGTGAAGATTTACGATTAATAAAAGGGTAAAACATCTTAATAGCAATACACATTTTTTTAAGAGTACTTTGAATATGTTGGTTGATGGTAAGTTTTGTATCAATATAAACTCCGAGATACTTTACGGATTGCTCCCATGCTATTGTGGTACCACTTATTTGAAGCTGACTGCTGGGAAGATAGCAAGCTTTTCTTTTTCATGTAAAAAAGATGGCTTGCGTTTTTCCAACATTAAGCTTAATTTTCCATTTTCTATAATATTTTTATAGTGTCTCGATCGCATGTTTTAGATTTATCTCATGCGACGTAAATACTGCAGTGTCATCAACAAAAATAGCTGCTTCACATCGCCGTAGACTTGGAAAATTTGAAGTGTAAATATTGTACAAGGCTGGACCAAGTGCTGAGCCTTGGGGGACGCCACAATCAAAAGGAACATAATATGTTTTTTCATATAATAAAATAATAAAAATCTAGCTAATTATAAGTAGCCGTATTTTAGGAAGAGTGTTTAGCCGACTCAGCAAAATTTTTAAAACATTAACAGTAACAAAAAACAGTGTTTAGAAATACATAACTTGTTATTGATCGTACACAAAACAAAATATAATTTGTTATTGTTTACACAAATTTTGTTTAGTTCCTATACACTTTCACAAAAACAAATAGCTGGACCTTTTTCACAGAATTAGATCACATAGATACATTGTATGTGATGTATCCACCTTAAAGTAATCGCCATAAATGACGCAAATTTTGAATAAAAAAAAACTAAGTTCGAAAATAATACTAATATGTACTACTATAATTCTACATAGGCATAGAAAAATGATCCTTGAAAAAATAAACCTGAATACCATAGATTTAAAAACACCAACCTACTCAAAAGTTGTTGCGCATCTAGTTAATCGAGTGGATACATTTTTATTCTTTGACCATATACATTATATATAGCATATCCCACGTCGAGAATATTATGTAACGACTTTATTCGCTGAGTCCCTGTAAAACTCGGCACCTGAGAGCTGCAGAGATTACGTTCTCGCACTTATCTTGTTTTGCCTAAAATTCCTGATAAACGGTGCCTTTTTTGATTTTGTGGTGGAAATTTCAAACAAGTCCCAAATTTAACCAATTCCTAATTAAAAAAAAAAAAACAGAAAATGTCTTAATACAAAATTTTTGATTTTCTTGTTTTGTTTCTCCTCCAAAACCGATTCTTTAGTTTTGGTGTTATATTTCTTAATATTTTTTGTAGAATTTTGAATTTTTTTTAGTTTAAGGTTTAAGGAACACAAAAATTAGTTTTTTTATTATTTATTATTAATTATGTTTTTTTGTTAGTATATTATTATGTAGTTGTATTTTACTGATGGTATACTTGCAAATTAAAAAGCCACCTAGCCGTCAAAGTAAAAACAAATTTTTGGAAGAAGATATGGATGCGTTCTCAAAATGGATTTTGGCATACAAATTCAATAGCAAAGTTGGGTTTTGTGTTGTTGTTTTTTTTAAATATACATATTACATTAGACTGATTAAAAAAAAAATTAAAATATCTCCAATAGTAGGTACCCGGGAAAAATTTTAGCCCTTTAGATTAAAATTTAGGGGTCGCTCATCACTACTTTTTTTTGTCCATGCGAATCGTATGGGACTTTTTTTTTGTTTTTTGCTTCTTTATTTTATAACTTTAGAATCGGTTACTGTTAGGTAATGATCGAAACGTATTTTTAAAGGAAATTTTATGTTATCCTTACTTCTTATCTAATTAATGTACTCCTTACAAAGTTATTAAATCTTTCCGCAATATATACATGTATTTCAACATTTAATTATTTTGATTTTTTTTTTAAATATTAACTTCTGTTAAATGTATTTCAATAAATTCATTGTTCGGAAATAAAAAATATTTAACAAAAGAAAAAAACATAAAAATAAAAATTTAAGCAAAATTAAAAATGACACATTCTTATTGTTATTTTCGGTTCATATATTATATCAATCAATTCGATGGAAAAAGTAACTTTTTCATAGAAATTGATTTGACAAGCAGTAAAGTGTCACTGTAAAGTGTTGTCTTGTTATAAATATCTTCAACTCATAACATTGTATATTACAGCTGTTATTTTTAATATGCTTTCCAAAAAACTGTGGAAGTAACCATGTATATTTCTCTTTGACCTATAATGACCTTGGAAGAAGTACATTAATTAAATAAGAAGTAAGGCCTATTTTTAAACAACATAAAATGTATCTTAAAAAAAGGTAATGGCATTGAAAATCGGAGATGTTTTGATTTTTTTAATCAGTCTAAAATACATATATACCTATATATTTTCGTAAGCAAACCCAATCCGGATCAGATCTATGTGAAAATAAAATATTGCTGATTAAATTACAAAGTGCACTTAGAAATCTAATTTTATGTAAAACTAAGATTTAATATAGATTCTAGATAGAGGATGAATTATATTTTGCGTCACCAGGAGAATTTAGTTTTAAAATCACCCATTTATACTAAAATCCTGTTTTTTTCAGTATCTATTAAATAAAATTTATTTTTACAATGACATTCGCAAAAATATTTGAACTTTTGGAATGAAATTTCAACGTGTCATATTTTTAATATACATAGCTTCATGTGATCTTCCTTATTGTGCTTCAGAAAATTAATTTTAGAAATAAGTAAGTACCTACAACAAAATTAAAATGAAAAAAATATCCAGATTTTTTTCAATAAACGATTACAAAAACTACATAGTATGTTTCAAAAAGATAAATTTAATTACTCAACATTCGTGAAGAACCAAGGCCTAATGATTTACAACTGTCAACCACTCCTGAAAATGAAAAACTATGTTAAACAACAATGATTAAAAATATGAAGTTTATACCTACATCAAATAAATTATTTAATATACATACCTACATATGTACATACATTTTATTTTATCTTTTTCTTTTTTCAATTTACATTAAATGTTTTCAAAAATTCAAAAATTTTTTTCGATTTTTTTTGCTTTCATTTGCATAAACTGATACGGGTGTTAACTTTAAGAATACAAAATTATGGCAATAAAGGCCATTTAAAAAATCTTTCCGACCCACACAAAAATAAGTATGAATATTTAAATAAATAAATTAAATTCAAAAAAGTATCTATTTTTTCATAAATTTTTGTTAAAATTTTCAAAAAATAAATCCCAAAACTTTTTTGTTTTAATTTCTCTAATCCTGGATGCACTTTTTCAATGGCTATCTGGGTGATTCTCTGCCAACTGTGATTTTTTAAATAAGAATTTTGCCAAAATTAAAAGTCATTGAAAATTAATTTGTTTTGTTTTATTTGTCTTTAAATAGACATGGTATTAAATCTGTAAGAGCATTTTACTACAACTTTTAAGGAACAAAAAATATGGTAAAAAGTACTAAATCTCGAAGACATGGTGCTGACACAGATTTTTTATTTTTGAATTTTTATACGTTCTAACTCTTTTTGAAAATATTTTTGTTGAGTTTCTAAATTCTCTCTTACGTTTTGACGTTTTCAACTTTAAAAGCCAATGTTTTATTCAAAATCGTATGTTTTTTAATTTTTCAAATCTGTTCTTTGAGGTTGGAGTCTTTATTTGTATGCTAGGTTATAACTCAACATTTATTGCACAAATTTGTTTTATTATTTTTTGTCCGAATAAAAAAATCTTAATAAAAAAATATGTAACAAGATTTTTAGCAAAATTGCTTGAAATCATATTTAATTTAAGTTCATCATAAATAAATATACCACGGTACTGACACCCACGGTACTGACATTTAGGCTTTAATATAACCTCATATCTCAAAGCTTCTGAGAAAAATAAAATCCGTCATAATTTTAACTTATATGACTTAAAAAGAAATACGATATTCTAAAAATCACCCCAACAAATTTCATAACACGCTTGGATAATACACCACGGTACTGACAGTGAATTTTGTGACACACGATTTTAGAATAAAAAGACTTCACTCTTACAGCAAAATTACGTAAGTAAAATAAATTGACTTTTGTTAACAATAAATAAATAGTATGGCTCTTTCAAACTGCACCACACAAATGACATAAAACTAAAAACAAAATGGCGGTTCAGCGGTAAATCTTTTGAATTCAAAAAGAAAATGAAATCCGTGGACAACATTCAATTATTACTATTTAATTAGAGAGCAAATATTTTGACTTGATATTCTCAAAATATAATCAAGCAACTATTGTACTCAAACTTTTCTAAGAACAACATTTTTATTCAATGATGTATTTTAATAGAAAATTGTAGATTTAATTGGAAAAACAAGGATGGGACATGCCACGGTACTGACATTTTGCGTATACTTTTTCAAGTCAAGGGGAAAGGGTGGCAAATTTTTAAACAATCTGTATTGTAAATTGTAGTACCAACTTATTTCCACAATTCAAACCAGAAATTCATAAGAAATTTTTACATTAAGCTACAAATAAAGCCCTGGACACAAAGAATCACAGTTGGCAGAGAATCACCCATCTGTTAACTACAGGCTTTCAGAAGAGATATAAACTCACAGTAGCCGGTTAACTACAGTCTTGGAACAAAAGTAAATAATTTGAATTTGTATTTTTACTTACAGTCAGCAGTCGTTATCAATATTCTGACTTTACAATTTATTAAAACTACCAAGCGACTAGCAGTTATTTGACTGCAGTTATTTTTCACCCCTATTAAAACAAATGCTTAATTATCTTCTTATTTACAAATTATCTTAAACGTTGATCGAAAGTTAATTCATAAAGAACTTATATTATTTAGGGAACCAAATGGTTCCCCCTTTGATGAAAAACCCGCAAATTTAATTTGAAAAAACTCTCTTAATTTTACTTTTTTTTTATTTCTGTGAATGCGCGTGCATTGATACGAAGCAGCAGAAGTAAGAGGAGTTTTGACTGCATTTATTTAAACTATAAAGACCTTTTAAATATTTAACATGCCCTTAATTACGTTTTTTTTTAGTTTAACTAAGCGTTTTTAATTTTTAAATTTAACATCCTGATAAACTTAAAGTTCGTTTTCGTATAATTTTTTAAATTATATTAGATCGAGATTCCACAGCAAATTTCGGGTGTGAATGATAGAGAGATCTTAACTTTTCTTATAAGCAAATATGAAAGTCTTGTATTCCGTGGTTTTGGGCTTTATAAGTTATGGTGCATTTAAAATGCTTATTTTTTAAGCCCATATAAAAAGTATAGCAACCAAATCATTATATTAAATAAAAGATCTGAGCGCCCTAGACATGAAAATGGGGGTCCAAGACGTGTTGGATGGGGTCTTTTGCATCCAAGACGAACCCAAAGATGAGTATGAAACCGGTCTCGAAATAAAATGTGATAGCCTTTAGAAATATGTTCTCACTGGTAAAAGATTGCCCTCTGATAGCATAATATGGTATTCCCAGGATTTTCCATAGGGCCGCTTATCTACAAAATACCCTAAAAAAATTCAGTTTACCGACAAGGCCTAAACCACGCATGCAAGATTTCATAATTGTATAATGTATATGAAAAGTAAAGATCTATTTACAAATACTATAGAGAATTTTTGCTATCACTCACACTCAAAAATAGCTGTGGGCTCTTAGTCTATATATTTTAGCTGAAGTGCTACATTTAATTGATAGTAATTCTGAGAAAATTAGGCGAATACCACGCCACCTGAAAAGAAAACTTCTAATATTTTGTTTTTCTTTTGTATCCACTTCAAACCCTACCGCTCTGATAAAATTAATCATTCTATCAGCAATCGGAAGTGCTCCACATATGTAAATGATACTAATTTTTAGAAAATGGGCGGATACCACGCCTCCTATATGGAAAATTTCAGATATTTTATTTTTTCCTTTTTTGTACTTGAAATCCTACCACTGTGCGAAATGACAAGATTCTGTGGCGTCGGGAAGTGCTCCATTTAATTTTTATGTTTTGTGAGTGAGTGAGCGATTTTTGAAGGCCTATATCTCAGGAACCACTTTTGCTATGGTGATTAAATGTGTGTTTGGTCAGCTTAGCAAATATTAGAAGGGAGTCGAAAATCGCTTGAGTTTGTTCCTGTAAAAAGGGTATAGTGTCAGTGTATTTCTGTGAAGCAGCCTCTTTTCCCTGTTTCCCTCCCATTTAACCTGATATTTTTATAAATAAAGAACAAAATATTATAATAAATAGTTAAATACAACAATCTTAAATAGCAGAAATTATTATTCAAGCCATATTTTATCAATAAAACATAATAAATCAAGTTATAATGTTAGTAGCCAGTAAGTTGCACCCGCGATCCTAATATCGCGATCGAGGGTGCAACCAATTTGAATAAGCGTTTTTGTCCATTCAAATTACAATTTACTCTTAATTACGAATGATTTAACTTTGTTTTTAATTTCTTACCAAAAAAAGTTCAAAATATTGAAATTTAAAAATTGATGTCGAAAATCGTCTATAGCGGAATCGCCCCATAGCTTTAATCATTTTGAGGAAGATATCGAAATATCATATTGGGCGAATTGTTTAATGTTTTATCGTTCATATCTTAAAATTAGTACGGAATCTTGACCTCAATAATCGTAAATTGCGTTAAAAATAATGTGAATTGTAATGTCTACGTCTAGCAAAAAAGTATCATCGTTTCAGTTACAAATTTAAAAAAAGTGCAAAAAACAGTGCTACCTATAATAATAATATGTATTTGATTTTTTTGATAAATATCTGGTTTTAAGTGCATGTGCAGAAATTACTACAGTTTGATGGCAAGTTTTAACAGTCCTAATAGTTTGGTTTTGTCAAACAGGCATCACTTTAGTCAAACCTAGAAATTATTTTGATAACCTAATAATTAATATAAAAACCGAACAATAATGATTTTTTGTTGGAGTTTTAAAGTTTTTAACACAATTTAAACGAAAATGGAAAATGGAAAAAACTAATATCTTTTTACTAGTTGGTTATAATATGGCTGTTAGGTATCATGGACCAAAATAAGAATTAAAAAATAATATCTTTTTTAGGAACTAAAACAAAGGATTTCTTTTTCGAAATTACTTCTCTGTAATTTCTATTTCGAAATCCAATATTGCTTCGACTAATCAAAGTAAATGCATACCTATTTTCAAAATTGAAACAAAATCGGTCGAGCCATGTAAAAAGATACCTACCTTAGTTTAAAATCTAAACTGAAAATCAAATAAAATGATGTCTGCCTCTTAAAGCTCTTTAAGATGTAATACTTTTTTTTATGAAATAGCTTTCATTTCCATCTCTATTTTTATTTCCATGGTGGCCATGTCCCATTTTCATTCCTATTTGGAAATTCAAAATTCTAAATATCCAACAAAACTCATCTGAGTGAAATTGACACTCTAATCGGTTGGCTTTTATCGCCAGCTATTGTGCGGTTTTGGACAGAATGTACCATTTATTAGTTTCCGATTCGAATATGAATACAACCCATCTATATGCAAAGATGTGCTAAAGGCTACAGCGCATACAGAATTGCAAAAGGTATATCTACGAGTAAGTATGGGTTTTTATTGGTTTGCTTATAGGTTTATTTTTACTGCGATGGCGATGGAAATGGCAATGGCAATGGACAGGGAATGGCGCACGAGACAAGCACGTTCCGACTTCCAAATTGTAACGACAAGAAAATAAATTGCTCAAAATATATTTTATAAAATTGAACTGACGTGTCACGCGAATTCATCGCGTCGTTGTCGTCCTCCACTCTACTCCAAGGTAAAAGGGGCCCGGACCAAAAAGTTGTGGTTGTGTGCTAAGCGACTCCACATCAACCCATACCAACCCGTCTTGTACCTGTGTATATAAACAAGGACAAATTTTGTGCTCGGCTTTTATTATACGTTGGAGATACATTATTGGACAGGGGATGTTGGTTGATGAGAACGGTAGAAATATTGAATGAGATGCCGATGGGGAAAATTATATATACAGATAGACACTTGTTGGTCTATAGGGTATTCGGTTGCGACATAATGAATTACCTTTATTGACAACTTAATGTTTATAGGTGTCGTATCCCTATTGCGAAGACCCTTTAGCACTTGTACGTTGTCGATTTGTGTCTTCTGTGAGCTTGTTGTCAGATAAATTGGTTTGGATGGGGATGACAACGAAAAACGGCACACGTTATACCTGGGGGCTGAATGTATATATTTGCACAGTTAATCAATAATGTATTAGCGATATAGCGGTATACTTAGCAATATCGGTTTACCTACTCTCAAGCAATTCAATTAACATTATTATTTTATTATACACATCAAATTGTCTGTCGATTATAGATTATTTCAGCGACTTTCAATAGATAATCTGATAATGGATATAATAAGTTAAGGTTTACAACTTGTTATAGTACATCACATTACTATACAGTATACACATCAGACGAAGCGAATTGTCTTGAGGGAAATAATATTTTCAGAGAGCTGTTAACAAATATATAGCTGTTTGATTTAGAATACATGTATTGTATGTATGAATCTTAAAATTGTGACGAATAAGGATTATAATTAAAAAATATAGGCCGAAACTATAAGGTGTCTTATTTCCCCACGTTTAGGCGGGGGGTCAATTTTCTAAAGAACTGACTTCTATTTTATTTTTAAATCAAGTTGTTTTATAGTGAAAGATTTTTATAAATTAATTTTCAAACTTAAAATTTTGAAAAAAAAATTGGTATGGCTGATTTCTTTCAAAATTTTACGTAATAAAGTTTTTTTTGTTTTCAATATTCAATACCTACTCTTTTCAAGTTGTATAGTAGATAAAGTTTTTTTTTCAATTTTCTCGCAAACTAGAAGACATAATAAGAATTTAGTTATTAGTGTCCAATTTTTTTAAGCAATAAATGAAAATCTAATTACTTTTCTCGCGAAAACGATACGAAACGTAGGACTAACTTTAACTTTCAGTATTTCAAAAATCTATCAAAATGGGCTTTCAGAGAAGGTGATACTAAGTGGCACTATGGAAAAAGCGATTTACATAGTATCGGCCTCTCTATTTCGGTAGTGTCAGAAACACACATCTGTCAGAAAAAATCTATTCAGTTAATCCAAAATTAACTCACAGACAAATTTGACTGAATAACATATTAACTCCGAAACAGATTTCTCTGTCTTGTTAGTTATAGCTATTATTGAAAATTTGAATTGTTAATTTTAAAACGCTTCTAGAAAGCCTTATTAATAATTATTTTCTCTTTTTCTGTACTTGAATTGTTATAGGTACTGGAGAAAAAACAAATAATCAAATTGCAAGCTCATTGCAAGCTATTTGCACATGCCCTATCCTTAAATACGCTTATCAAATAAAAAAAGAACATGGAAATTCCTTCTGTTATTTTTCGGCAAACTCGGCATTATAATAAAAACACATGTTTACTTGACCGCATGTAGACTGCTTAGTGCCTAGTATTTTTATGAACACAAATACTGCTTTTTTAACATTTATGAACGCAATGCTGGGTTGCAGAACTTTTTCAATTACGAACTAATTCCTTGTTTCAGCTTCTAACTGTGTCGAAGAGATTTCGTCATAATCTATTAAATAAAAAAATCTAAAACCTCTTTGATTTTTATGTGATTTCAGACTGTTTGTTCGAAATCTAGATTTTGATACAGTGTAAAAACCATAATAGCTTCTAAAAACCCGCTATACACCTTTTATTGTTAATAAAAACCATTCCAAAGAAGTCAAAACTTGGGTCTCACTAAAAAAATAAAAAATAAAGGTATGTATTTTTAAGTTAACGCGACAGTATAATACTGTGTTAGCGCCATATAATTTTTAAATCATGTATTTCCCTTAACAGTTTTGGGAAAAATTAATTTTTAAAATTAAAAATTTGGAAATAAAATAGTTAAAAACTATTTTATGATTGATAATCTTTTTTGAAATTGTACCTTATTAAGTTCTTATTTAGCAATTCCATATATGATATATGTATTATACTCCAACTTTTAAAATCAGATGCTTCTCTGCCTCGAATAGATTCTTCACCAAGCTTAATCCCTCACATTCTATTTTTTTTTTTTCGTCTTGATCCAACCTAAACAGCTTTGGATGTTTTGATATTTTATTTATTATTACAATCCTTAGAAACATTGGATTCCACCAATCTAAACTTAGTAAAAAATGTTTACTTTGATCGTAAAATAATAAAGTATCTAAAAACTCTTTAATTTTCAATTTCCTGTATATGTACCTATAGGTAATTACTTTTTACTACCGAAATGCTAGAAACTTACATACATTCCCTGTGGCAGAAGATTTAAATTAAAAGATTAAGTGTAATATGAGGTATTTTAAATCACTTTCTTTTGCAATCGCTATAGATTTTCAACATATATATATACTCTATCGGCAACATTATCCTGTAATTACAGACTTGCACACTTGCAGTGTGGTTACTTTTTTCCAAAATATTTTTATTGAAACAGGCTTTGCCTTTTCTTTTTCCTGAACAGAAACTACCCTCATTCGCTACTGATTGAACCCTTTGATTTTGAAAGGATTGTGAATCTTACATTTGAGCAATTTAAGGATTACCATTATTGTGTTTAGTGATTTTCGATTTATTTTTGTGGGTAGTTATTCGTGCAGGATGCCGTTGCCCGTTTAACTGTCGGTTACATACTGTTGTGCTTTCTAATTGCTAGGTACAAAATTGGAAAAACTAAAGCAATGTCGCATTATGTTTCACTTTGATGTGACGGCGCACGGCGGTTTTCCACATGCATTGATTTACGGGTGCAAAGGTGCTTTGTTTTCCGATGTAAGCTTGGTAAGATAGGTAAATGGTATCGCATGGACCACCACGGCCGCTACGTTTCAAATTCTCATACATTTTCAATTCTTAGATAGTAAAAGGCAAGCTCAGAAAAAATTTGATTTCAGAGAGCAAAGAGTACGGTAGTACTTGAGATTTTCCATTCAGAGGCGTGGCATCCACCCACTTTATCTATATATATAAAGTAATCTAAAAGTAGGCTAAACTAAAAGAGAGAAATTTGTTTTTTAATAATTTACTAATTTGAATTTGGTGTCTTAAAAATTGCTGGAAAAAGTTCTTGCAATTGTAAAAAAATTACAAAGAAATCGAATAGAAAACATTTTTGCTTAAAAATAGAATTATTTCCCACATTATATATCTCGATTAACTAAAACAATATCTTCCCAGCGCACCGTCTGACATTTTGTTGCTGCCAAACGGCAATCCATGTAAGGTGTGAAGATATAACTTATGTTTTTATGATGTGTTTTTGTAGGAAGGTATACTATGTACAGTTTTTTTTTATTAATTCCAGGAACACATGCGAATCAATGTACCACAGTCCCAAAGGATATTATTCGCGAAAACCATATGTGCTCGAGCCCACGTTCTATACCTAAATAGATAAAAACAAATTCTGTCGGTATACAAACACAACAACACTCCTTTGCATTCTACGCAAAATTTTAATTTCGCATTCGAGTTGTATTTAAATTATATTGCTCCCTGTAGATTAACATTACCATCTCATATATATAGATAATATATAGACTACATCGAATGTGTACTGTAAAGTGTAAATGTACCCCAAATTTTGTTTGTAAAAGATAAAAATGATTATATTTGCTAGACCAATGATGTCAATTCTATTTTTTGAGGGGTTAGGTAGTTTAATTAAACTTCATTTGATAACTTTCGTATTCAATGTTAATTTTTCTAACACAATTCATCGTTATTATTTTCAATCTAATAAATCTAAAACAATAAATCATAACTTATTGTAAATGATGAAAGTCAAGCGCGCCTGATGTATCGCTTTTCCAATTGGACATAACTCGAGAATAACTTTTGTATCATTTTCTTAAAATTTGGATGAAAAATAGCTGTAAATGTGGTAATAATTAACACATTAAGGGCCTGGGGCAGCTGGTTGTTAGCAAATAAAATATAGGGTGGAACGCGGCAAACGCGTTGAATTAATATAAAAGTGTATGCCTACTATTGAAACATTTGTTTTTATTTTTCGTAATTTTACAACTTTGTGAATTTAACATGGTTTTAAAAAACATGTTGGTTAAATGGCGCCCTACAGAGTATATATACACTGTCGAGTTCTTCTTCTGTATGTTTTTGCATTATGACAGGAATTAGCGAGATTTCTATGCGGATGTTATCTATATTAGGTTTTTCGGAGTCCTGTGATGATCATTAAAAACAATGAATTTCTGGTAACTTCAGAGGAAAAAACTCGCTATGGGTCAAATCATAAGAACTTTCTAGACCATTGGTATCGCCTTTTAGCGACATAAGATGTGGGAGAAATTCTTGTGGCAAAAACTCCCATGCGGAACTCGCTGTGACTACTCTATTATTAAAGGTCGATGTGTCTAATCTTGAAGCTGAACACCATAGTGTCACTTTTGACCGATCTAGAGATCTTTGGTGAAATTCTCTGTGATTAGTTTCACTCTAATAACGCATATTCTGTTTGTTGAAATGAGGTAACATTTAACAATGTGCATCGACAGTGAAATAGATAATACAATTTCGAACAACGCAAACGGCACAAAAAGCCTACTGCAAGAAAATTAAATATTATAAAATAAAGAAATAAAGAAAAAAAAATCTATATATAAATAGCCTTAAATAAATTTTGTGGTACCATTTTCTCAAAAAAATTTTGACCGATTTCGATAAATTTTATATGGTTGGAAAGACACAATTGCGGAGATGTGCAGAATATAATTGAGACACGCATTTACACACTGTGCATCATTTTTGTTTTTGCACTGTCGAGCACTGTGCAGACACAGGGCGATACTAGTTATATGAAATACCTTGTTAGAATTAAAAGTAAAATAAAATGATAAAAGGTATTTAAAAAAGAAGTAAATTTAAACTAAATCTTTTATTTGTGAGATCCTTCAAGCTCAAGTTTTATTGCTTCTTTGGGAAGAATCTTGGACACCGGTGAGTTTACCTCAGCTGTGAAGAAAAAGCATCACAACATATTATATACAATCTGAATATCCTTTTATTTATACCGTTTTTGTAAAATCTCAGCAGAAAGCCTAATGTCATTTTCCATAGATTCACTCAGGGATTTACTCATTCTGAAATCCAATGGAACAAAGTTAGCATTCTTCTACTCAACTTAGAAATTTTGTCATTGTAATGGTGAATTATCGTGAACATTTCATGTATCGAACAGGCATACAATCAAACAGAGTCCGATGTTTACTTTTGACATTTGAGTGAGTTTGTTTTGAAGTTATAGCTTAAATGTATTAGTACTTCTTGGGTGGATTCTGATTTCAAATCGAGAAGCGAAATTTTCTTCTGAGAAGCGTCGGTTGATCGTTTTTTTTGCCAATGGAATTGTTTCAGAAGAGTTCTTTTTGATTCTGGACCCTTCCAAACGTAAAATGGAAAACGACATAAGTATACGCTCAAGCTGTAAACATAATATTTGTCTTTACATTTATGTAAAAACAATAAAAAATAATAATAAACTCGAAAAATGCAACAGAGGGTATAATATTTAATAACAACCAAGCTGAAGATGAAAGGTATCTTGAAAGGAGCATTCATGGAAAATTCCCGAGAGCACTGCGGGAAGAGTACAGCGACAAAACCAGCTGGCTCACTGATGGATATACTTACATATTCCCGGAAACTGAAGGTTTTTTAATAGCAATTCAGGATAAAGTTATTAAGACCAATAACTATGCAAAACATTGTCTAGGAGCAGATGTAATTTACAGATGCAGAAAATGTGGGCAATCAGGTGAAAGCATTGAACATATAATAGCTGGTTGTCCCGTGTTGTCTTACTCTGCTTATTTGGGTCGACACAACCAATAGGCCAAAATCGTCCACCAAGAACTAACCAACAAACACTACTTGATAGAGAACCTGGTACCATTTTAAAAATATCAACCAAGGCAAGTATTAGAGGCAGACGATCATATTCTGTATTGGGACCAGGGATGGAAAATGACAATTTTTGAATGTACTGAAAACTTCTTCAAAATTGTACTGAAATGAAGTCAATTGTATTGAAATTTTTTTTTGTTGAATGAAAAAATATTTTATATGTAACGAAAATATTTTGTTCTTTAAAACATAACAAAAAAAATTCATAAATACATAAATAAACAAAAAACATCAAATATAAAGAAATACATAACTACTTTATAATAAAAAAAGTTGAAAAACGGCAAAATTCAAGCACTTTGACAGAAGTGAAAATTATTTATATAATTATTTTTCAGTCTAAAAGTTCCTCTGTCAAAATGCCTGCATTTTGCACGTTATTTTTCAAAATATTTCCATTAATATCAAAATCATAGCACGATGAATTCTTTAGCAAGTTTTTTGTTGGTATCAAGGCAGAACACGTTTGAACTTGCATTTTGTTTCGACATTTTAACTTTATAATATTCTGATATGAAAAAATTCATTTGACATTTATTTATTTATTTATTTCATTGCATACTTGCATCTTAAGATAATAATAATCTTGTAAATTGATGCAAGTTTCGTATGGTATTACAAAATATTACAATATAAAATACAATACTCAATTAATAATAAGAAATAAATCACAGGCAATAATAAGTTTAGTTTCATTTATTTAACAAATAAGGTAAATAATTCCTTTCTTCAGCGTATTTTTAAGCCGTTCTCGGTGAAGTGAAATTCAAAAATGCAATAAAAAATAGTGGAAATAATTTTCTCGAAATTCAATCAACGTGAGTGATTCTGCTATTCATGGGCAAAGAATATTGTTTTGGAAGAGAACTCCTATTCTTAGGAAGACTCACGTTGCTATATGTAGACAAATAGGCCAACCGATTTTGTAAAAATATTAAAATATTAATACTTCCATTTGTCCTCCACAAAGCTAGGTCTTGCAATTCATCGTCTATTGCGGGAAATTCTCGTCGCAAAATGCCCACCAGTCAAAGCACTCCCTTTGATATTTTGTTGATGGAATTATTAAGTTTGATTTTGTTGCTTTCAGTTATTTTGTTTTATTAAGTTTATTAAGTGATTGGTGAAATTTCAAAACTGATAAGTTGATAAGATTTAGAAAATTTGCAAATTTAAATAAAACAGCTTTCATAAAATTGTACTGAAATAGGGCAAATTGTACTTTTGTACTTGACCAAACTCAATTGTATCGAATTCGATACAATTGTACCGAATTTTCCATCCCTGATTGGGACAGACCTATGTTGACGGATCGAACAGTAGACTATAACCGACCTGATATCGTACTTATCAACAAGAGAACGAAAACATACAGAAAACCGAACCAGAAAAGATAACAAAGTATGAAAACCTGGCGATAGAAATGAAGTCGGTCTGGCAGCTGGAAAAGATTACCATTTACCCAATTGTCATATCTGCAGAAGGACTTATGTGGAAAAACTTTAAAAAGAACCTACATCTTATAGGTGTTGGTGAAAAAATTGTGAAAACCGGGCCAAAAAGCAATAATTTTAAAAATATGTCACATAGTGCGTAAATTTCTAAAAAAAAAAAAATTATTTATAGTGGTAGAGGGTTTGTTGAGATACGAAAAGTCAGCACACATTGACAGAATGCAATGGATTGATATCTCTCAAGACGAAGTGAAAGCAGCCCTCAGTATAACTGGAAACTGGAAAGCCCCAGGAACTGACGGAATCCCAAACTTCTGGATGAAAAAATTAGATGCAATCTATGAACACCTAACAAAAGCATTTAATGACATCATTAATGAAAAGCAGCGTATTTCAGATTGGCTTACAAAAGGAACAACACATCTCATACCCAAAAACAAAACAACCGATCAAGCGAAGAACTACAGGCCAATTACTTGTTTAAACAATATTTATAAAATTCTTACAAAAGTAATTTCAGAAAGACTATACATGCATCTATCCAAAAACAACCTACTTCCACTCGAACAAAAAGGATGCATGAAAAATACATACGGCTGTAAAGATTATCTTATGACAAGTAAAATGATACATAAAGACTGCAAAAATAACAAGAAAAGTGTATCAATAGCTTGGATTGATTATAAAAAAGCTTTCGATAAAATACCGCACAGTTGGCTTATAGAAACTATGAATATCAATCGTGCACCAACCGTATTAATAAAATTCATATCGAGAACTATGACACTTTGGAAGACCGACCTCAATCTAACGTCTGAAAAGTCCACCCTTACAATCAAGGACATCTATATAAAAAACGGCATCTATCAGGGCGACTCCCTCTCCCCTCTTATGTTCTGTATGGCGATGTTTCCTTTGAGTTCCATCCTAAATGCATCTAATACTGGATATACTTGTAAAAACGAAGTTATGAAAATCAACCACCTCATATATGTCGACGACCTTAAGTTGATAGCAAAAAACAACGATGAACTTAAAAATCAGCTAAGGCTAGTCAAAGAGTTTAGCCAAGATATTCGAATGGAATTTGGGTTGGATAAATGTGCGAAAGCAACATTCCAAAAAGGAAAACTGCAAACTAGTATTAACGTTAAACTTGATAACGCGACCGAAAAAAAAGCGTTAGAACAACATGATGTGTACAAGTATTTAGGAATTGATGAGCATGATGGGATTCAACAGAACAAAATAAAAAAAAGCTAAGAAGGCAATATTATAGAAGAGTGCGGTCAGTTTTAAAAACAGAACAAAATGCAAAGAATAAAATAACCGCTATAAACCTCATTAGCAGTTCCGGTAATACAATATAGCTTTGGCATAATCAAATGGACCTTGGCTGAAATCCGAAAAATAGACCGTCAAACTCGAAACTTGCTCACAATGCATGGCGCATTACACCCTAGAGCCGACATAGACCGTCTATATATTCCAAGGAAAGAAGGCGGACGAGGGATGATGAGTATAGAAACATGTCATACGCTCGCCACCTATATCTAGGCATGGTATTTAGACATTTGGAAATCTACGTTGAGACCAATGAGCACGAAGAAATTGCGAATGTCCGCCACAACGAACCTGACACAATCTGAAACTATTCATCACATAGTCGCAGGCTGCTCTACTCTTGCCAAAAAAGCTTACTTGTAACGTCACAACTTTGTAGCGTCTCACCTGTACTGGAACATCTGCATGGAATACAACATCAAAGTGGCTTATAACTGGTATGAACACATTCCTGACTCAGTAATAGACAACCCTAAAGTTACCATCATCTGGGACACCCAGGTCCAAAGTGATAGAGCCATAAAAGCAAATAAACCGGACATAATAATAGAAGACAAAAAAAGAAAACATGTCTCTTGATAGATGTTGCCATACCATCAGATTACAATATAACTTCAAAAGAATCCGAAAAATTTCTCAAATATAAGGACTTACAAATTGAAATACAGAGAATCTGTTGTCTGAAATCATCCCAGTCGTGATCGGAGCAACGGGCTTAATATCAACTAAAACCCAAGACGCCATCAAGCTCATTCCAGGAAGGCACAACCTCCTTGCAATACAAAAGAGTTCTGTTGAGTACTGCTCATATAGTAAGAAAAGTACTATATGAATAAACAACAATCTATTATGAAATACCCAAGGTTCACGGTGTGAACTCGGTGTTTCCTTTTTTAAAATCACCACATTTGTACATAAATGTGTGAATAAAAAATAATAATAATAATAATATACAGTAAATTTAATCGCCTAGCCTTCTTTGCTGCAAGTATATCAATTGCTTTGTCAGTATTTATTTCAATCTGTCGATGAACTGACATTAAGGGCCATTTTCACAGTGCACACTTAACAAAATAAGTGGCACTTTATTTTCCCATTTTGGCACTTAAGCCGCAGTTTTACTACCTGAGTAAGTGGAACTTAAGTGGCCAACATGGGAGACTTAAGTGTCACTTATTCCGATAAGTTTACACTGTGAAATTGGGAATTAGTTTTCCATATTTGGCACTTAAGTAACACTTACTTCACTGTGAAACTGGCCCTAAGGCTAGTCAAGTAAGTTGTTCTTCACCAGTTTATTAAAAAAGTTTTTAATCTTTTTATCGTCGAAAGCGTCCTTTCAGGTAAAATGATACTGGTAAAATTGCCTACATTGCCAAAGTTTATTTATATTGAAACAAATATACTTACTGCAGTCTCCAAGAGCTATTATTGAATTATTTGAAGGCTGGGTTTCTAGTTGTTCATGACATTTTGTCTTCCACAGCAGCAAGTCAGCTTACATTGTCTAGAAGAGGAAGTCAATTCTAGGTTCTAGAAGAGGAATCAACAACTATCCTAAAATATGTAGTTGTTTGTCGGGATTTGAGGTGTTTACATTAGCCATTATGCTTCTGCTTCGATACTTTTTGTGGAATTATTAAGGTTTCAGTTTCATCCACAATAATAAGATGGCCTTTCGCAGTCTCAAAAATATCTTTAAATACAAAAATAACATTTTCTCGAATTTTTCTAAACGTATTTGTCATTAGCTTTACGTGGTCCAGAGCTGACACTAGGTCACAAGAAGGGGATTGAAGCAGAAATTTCATACATACAGTGTTTATAGTGTGTACGAAAACAAATTTCTTAGGCAGCACAAGCTTTTCAAACATTTTTTTTTATTGCAAAGAATTTTATTAGTTAAAATATTTTTTCCGCAGTGTTTTCTACATGAAGATTTTAATTGGCCCCCGCGTTCTCCGAAATTAACAGCTCCCGATTTCTTCCTTTGGGGATATTTTAGGAATAGCATACTTCAATAATCTAGAGACGCTTTTCTTGCACCTTAAAATCAATAATCGAGAAGAAACCTGAGTAAAAGCACCTACATTATACATTAAGTAGAGGTATTTTCAGATTTTCGGTGTGACTGCACTAACATTTAAGTCACAAATTATACTGCATATATCTACTACTACCTTTGATCTATTGAATTTAAATCAATAAAATAAAATAACCTACAAAAAATTGTAGTCTATGCAATCCCCTTCGGTTCTTTTGCGCCACGAATATATAGGAGTGAAAACACACTTATCTAAAATGACCCACCCTTTAGAATTAGTGTACAATAACATAAAATGAACTACTTTCCACATCACTGCGATTCGTAATTATTAATATAAGTACACCTAATATATTTCCAAGAAATAATTTAGGAATCCTTAATTTGATTTACCTATATATACACGTATAAGGGTAGGATATAGGATCTTTTCGATTATTTCATTGTACAAAATACAAAAAAAAAGCTTTAGGCCTATAAAGATTTCAAAAATCAAGAGTACTCCATCAGAAGAATTCTCTAATGCTAGCATCCCAATTTACTTAACTATGCAGACATGAAAATGAAACTTCTTTTGCAACTGTTTTCTTTAAACTTTTCCCAAAGCTAACAAATTATTCCAAGATATTCATTTCCTTTCCCTCCTGCCGTATGCCTTTAATCTTTGCCAAGAAAAAGGAGTGACGGATGAAGTAAAGTTTTGCCTGCGGCAGCGTATTCCATTAACATAGGATTAAAGACAATTCCAAGCATGAATAGCTTCCGTCTCTATTCATTTCCATATCAAAGAAAAGTTGACTAAATACTTTTTTTTGCTTTGCAATAATAATAATATGTTGTCTAAAAAGTAGTTATCTATATTTTTTTTTTGCATATACAATTTAGCATAAAAAAAACTGGAAACTGAATTTTATTAGAATTACTGAATTACTCATATCATAATATATGATTCTTTCAAAGGTCCTTGTGGTACTAAAGAGTTCGGATTGAAAATTTTTGTATTTAGTAAGAA
Organism: Epistrophe grossulariae; assembly: GCA_929447395.1. Classification (NCBI taxonomy): domain Eukaryota; kingdom Metazoa; phylum Arthropoda; class Insecta; order Diptera; family Syrphidae; genus Epistrophe; species Epistrophe grossulariae. The sequence continues at coordinate 117,073,278 of OV839566.1, forward strand.
AATAAATTGGAAATACACAAAAAGATTTAAAGGAAGTTATGTAAATCCAAGCCTAAGGGTAGGATTTGGTTACAGTTAAAGGGGTGCCATTGGTTAAAATGTGGTTATTTCATCGGTGGTATAGAACTATTGTGATATGTTTAAGGGTTAGCCTAGAGGTTGGGTAATCCCAACTTGGGTTGGAGAATATTTTGAATAAAATAACTTCAGAGATAAGCTCTTTGCTGCATTCTCCGGTCTCCCTCGAACCTATCAGTACCTTCATCGTTGAAGTTCATACCTCAGCGCGGTAATGAATGACCCTATGATCGAGGTCTTTTTCAGTCTCCTTATAGGTTCTAGAAATTATATCACGTTAAATAAGGCTACGAATGATTTTGTACGATGACGCACGTGGGGCTGCAGCGGCGCGCTAACCAATCGGAGAGCATTCATTTTCATTTTCTATGCAAATATCCCTTTCTGGACAGATTAAAAGTACAGTCAATTAGGAAAGCATTTTTTGACGAGCTCAACATGATCTTTCCGAGTAGAAGATCAAAGATATGATCCCTTTTCTCATCGCGACTATAAAATGGTTCTTAGAAGAATTGCGGTATAGCTTTTGTACTGTGTCTTTCACCCTGAGGGATCAAATCTTATGCGTCATAGGGGTTTTAGGAAAGATACATCTTGAAGAATATGGCCGTGGATAGCAGAAAAAAAATGCCAACAGGTTCTAAAATAAAGAAATTGGCCCCAATTTTCATACCGCTGGTATTTAAAAAAAATTGTTGTTCTATCGAGTGAATTATAATTTTTAATCCAGACAACTATGCGGCGATCTATGTATTACCACAGATTTTCATTGATTCAGGTTTGAGTATATTGTGTGTGTAAATTGCGTGTATAGAGCAGGACTGACATTGTACAATGTACATTAAACACATCTGCATTCTTTTTGATCCTATGATGATTAATACCGATCACAGCTTGGATACTACCTTGTGATCGATCAAAAGTCACGTTTTTATAAAGCTTGAAAATATTTGTTTGTGATGTATGTAAATATACATAATATGAATGTAGATATGTTTATACCTAAAAGACTGTTTACTTAATTTTAGAACTTTATTATTTCGAATGATAAATAAAAACCAACACTGAAGTTAATGTGAAAAAGTTCGGGTTTCACCCCTTTAAGTATACAGGTATAGCTATAGTTTTTGAACCGTTTTTTTTTTTTAACTTTAGAATATACATTTGTTATAATAACTAAGAAAAAGATATAATCATGACTATTTATTTCAAAGTTGTATTGTTTTAAATTGATCAAACATGCCCCACTCTCGAATTATGCGCCGTAAATAGTTTCATAATAATCACAAACCTACGCAAACTTGACAACAAGTCACATTATAGCTAACACTACAAATGAATTAAATAAATTGTTTTGTTTCCCCAACATGGCATCCTATCACAAGATTTTTCCACTTCGACTAGGCCATGAATTAAACGAATGAAAAACAAACAAAAATAAATAAAAATATTTCACAATTTCTAGCAAAAGCCAGTGTTCGTTTAGTATTATTTCAGAAAAGTATACATACAGAAGTACATTATATCTAATAAAATGTTCAGATGTTATTTTTGTATAAAATATTTTCCAGAACTTATAACCACTTGTTCGACTTGCACTAATTATTAAAAATGCCACACATGCCCATAACAAGTTGAAAATCATGCAAAAGTTCGGGGGAGTCACAGTGGCCTTTACTGGTAGCGTGAGAAAGATTCATAATATGGAGAAATCTGTTGTTCTATCCAGTGCCATTAAGGCGACTGGCTGCCTCCATCCAAGCGTTTTCTCATACGAATTCATATCACTATGTCACCCATCTATTACAACTCATTAAGAGTGTTGTGGGATTAATTGGATTTAATTGATTTGCTAAACCAGACGAAATTGACCAAACAGTCTAGATTCAATGTGACAGCGATACTCTGACTCTGAAAGTCTGAAAGTGTTTCAGATTCGAACATACATACATATATACAGCACAGCACACACTGGCACTTGCCTTTGCCTTGCCAGCTTGACACATCCAATTTCCAGAAGAGAAAAAACGAAATGAATCATTTACAATTCTTAAGCCAAATGACATCATCCATATATCCAACCATGGCATTAAACGCGCAATGTTTCAATTAAAAAAAAGCTATCACTTGCCTTTACCGCGGTACTTAGAAAATTCACAAGACACAACCATGCCGCCCTTTGGTATAAAAATAAATGAATCATAAGAGATCATAAAGAACTATAAGATGACAGCTTGTTGGATTGCTCAAACACAATCATAATATATGACATACTCTTATTATATCTGCCCTGTAAACATAGTTAAAGGGGCTGAAAGCTAAATCAAAGGAAGACTTTTATTTTGATTACGAAATTTTATTTCCACTTTTTGAGTGTGGTGTGAATTTTTCAAATGTCAAAATTTTGTATGCGCAAACTTGCGATGAATTAAGGTAGGTATATAGGACTTTATAGCAAATTTTGTATACAAGTTGAACTTGAAATTTTGAACAAACATGACAAAAGAGAATACTGTCTTTGTTTCCACAATAAGCATATTCAGAGAAGAATTGGGTCTATCTATACGCCTGTTTGGTAACTTTTTTTCAACAAATTTCCCAAAAACAGAGTTTTTTTTCTATGGGTTTTGACAGCAAATTGTGAAATTTTGTGAAAATTTGTGCAAATTCGCAAGAAATTTCACGTCACCAAACAGACCATATATGTATATATGTAAACTCGGAGAAGTTTTTGATTTTTTTTCTTAAACGTAAAATAATGTTACCAAATCATATAAGCGCTTAGGAAAATTATATTTTTCTAAACATTCATTTCTATTTTTTTATGAGGGTATTCTCAGAAAATGTTTATAGCTGAAGGTAATGAACCACCGCAGTGTTGAGTTCCTTCACATCAATTCAGCACTTTTTTTCTGCTCTTTTTAAGTCAAGCGTTGTAGTTATGAGGTCATAGAAGGTTCAACATAATTTTTAATTTTTAACAGAAATAGATTTTTTTTTTGTATATTCTGTCTTGTAGATAGTTTATTGATAAATCTGTGGGTAGGCAACCAAAGGGTTGTACTTGTCGTGCTATATCTCAAAGGCGTAAGCTTCACATAGGAGAATTCTACTACAATGATCCTACAGATCTGCCAAATCATGACATTAGGAGTCTCGCGCGCTTCGTAAGAAGCTTTAAGTGGTTGATTAGGAAAAAAACTTCCTAGATAATTGTGGTATCACAATTTGGGCCAACTCATGGTCTAAATGTGTCAAGAGTCTCTTCTGACAGCCACGTTAACGTAACCTAAAATAACCAATTTACTCCAATTAATTCAGTTTATACTTTATAGTTACTAAACAGAATATTAGCCCGTGGGGTAATAGTTAGTGCGAAGGATTGTTACGTCGCGCCGAATGTCTTGGGTTCGATTCCCAGCCTGTGCCACCTTTAACTAAAACAAAAACAGAAATTTTTCATGGGTTACTGCTTCTTACGAGTAATTAACAAATCCTCCAATAGTATCTCGACATTAAAAAGTGATTCTCAACTAGGCCATTTGGATTCGGCAGAAAATTATAGGTCCTCTCCATTCCTGGAAACAGAAATGGTTGAGAGTTGTAAGTCACTAGGCCCTGGTGGTACATGAGCTAGCACGCTATTCTAAACTTTTATTGCAAGTAACTTGTTTAACGCATATATAAACGTTATATATGTACAAGTAATAAAAGATGGAGAAACACATCTAAAGTTCTTTAGTGCCAACGCCAGCTATTTCTTTGAACCTTTTTATGTTTATCGCGATGTTATAAGTTTTGTTGAGTGCAGCTCACCACACAATCCATACATCCTCAAAGCCTACTCCGTGATTTCTCTCATTTTATACGTATATGTAGGTGAGAACTTTCCTGATTGCAAATTGTCTAAAAACGCAACCGCCCTCCCTCCACATTTCTACAACTTTGCGAGAACTTTATTCATGATTATAAAAGACATAAAAGAGGGAATAGGACACTACTTTACCCCCATTCACGAGCTTGGTCGAATTTATAATTCTGTCCTCCAATTTTTTAAGAAAGAAAAAGGTTAGACTTATGGATCAAATCTCCTTGGCGGAGCCGGATTCTTGTCTTTGCCTACCATCATTCGGGATAAAAGCTACCTTAACAAATCTCCATGACTCACTAATTATATGGTTGACGGAGGTCGGAGAGGCAGCCTTTAAAAAAAATGTATCCAACTAAGGAACTTTTGTATACATATCGTCTAATCTTTGGAGCATAATTGTTTTTCCAACCAAAATGGTGGTAAAAAATATGTTTATTGGGAATTACGGTGGGAAAAAAATCATGGTGGAATTTATGGTGAGAAAATATTCCAAACGCTTTTTTATTGGGGGAAAATAATATTTTTACCATAACTTCCTATACATTCCCAAGTAACATTTTTGGAGCTATTAGAAGCAAAATTGTTTTTCTACAGCTCTTAGGTAGCAAAATTCAAAGCTATAGCTCTGTAAAAGATTATTTCACAGCTCCCTTCATTTTATTTTAAAATTATGTTCTAGATAGATAAATTCTTTATTTTCGATTCGATATTAATACAAAGTTAGACTTAAGAATATACGGACATGGCAATCTGCCGTCTGCCGGATATGACATTTCATGAATGAGTAAATAGAAAAATAGAAAAAAAAAGAATCATGTAATTAACAATAATTTTTAAGTTGATATGAAACAATAACTTTTTAATCAGAAATAGCAAGAATAAATCGAAAGGGGTATTTGTGTAGTTTTATGACCAATTCTTCTTTGGAAATTATCTTCTATAATCGAAGTTTAAGAACACTTTTAGCTCTATTAAATTCATAACGTTTCAACATTTAAAAATGTGCTCCATAACAAATTTCACACGTCTACTATCGAGCAACCGGTAAATATATCAGAAAATGAAGAGACATTGTAGAGCTACTAGCAACACCTGCCCAAAATACTAACGCATTATCTTCTGAAATGTCAAAAATTATTTTTTACAGAGCTGTACAAAAAGCGGCTGTAGAATCGCACAAAAATATTTTGTGAAGTAAAACACTAATACGCATGCGCCTTGCGAAGTGTCAAAAAATAAAGCTATAGCTATAAATAGAGCTTTGCCTAAATAGGTACAATAAAGTGGATAAAGTTTTAAGCGATATAACATTTCGATATCAACAGTAATTAATATTGCAGCTCTATAACAATTAAAAATATATCTCAAAGTGATTTAACAGCTTTATTGAAGAAACCTTTTTCCCTTATGCAAACGTGGCGGCGAGAAAGAAATTAATGCAATATTTTCTTTTATTCATTTAAAAAAAGAAATATCTATCCCCACGCTCTCACTTAAAATCAAACTAAATTGTATCTTTAACCAAAATAAATTTATTTCGGCTTTGAAAATTTTTGTTAGAATTTTTAATTTTGTTAGTTATTATTTATTTTTATTTGACAGCTTAAAATACAGAATTTCGAAGGCGCGTTGTAATTTACCAAAGTACCAGCAATACGTTTGTGAAAAAAATGAATTCGCACTTAAATTAAGCTAACATTACACCGAAAAATATTAAATTCTTTTATTATTTATTTTCGTAGAAAATTATAATTGGCTTGGCATATCTTACAAAATTAAATATTATCCATACTACTAAATGCTTCATTTATTCTATTGTAGTATTAAAGCGTGCCTGCGTTTATATTTGGTATCATATGTAAAACTCAAACCAATACGAACAAACATCTTTCAAAAGATGTTCTTTAAAGGTGCCTTCAGAGTCACTTGGGACTGATAACGAGCTTCTTAAGAGCTAAAAAGTGCTCTCAAACTCAATGAATGAGCAAATGTGCTCCAATTTGCTTTGCATGTACTTCTAGAGGTTAAAACAAAACTAGCACAAAAATGAAAATATTTCTTATTATTAACCATCTTATATTAATAAACAAGTTAAATTTCAGTAAAAAAACGAAAAAAAGAAAAACATAAAAAACACTCCCTAAGTTATGAAATGAATTTAATTCATTTTTTGATATTTTTGGTTTGAAATAGTAGATATCTAATGTAGGTAATAGAATTTGGTGAAAATATTAATTCCATTCTCCTTTTTTAATTCACCATATCTTCAGGGATCACTTACACCGATTTCTTTGTGAAAATTCAACAAAGCTAATCCGTTAAGGCAGTTGTTGTGGCCGTCAGCCTTGTTTTTAACCGTCTCAAAGTGGAAAACGAACGTCCTGGCTCTGCAGACGTCACTGGTAGCACACAAATAACTCAAATTAGGTTACAAATCCGAATTGTAAAACGGAAGTGAAGTTTCTGGTATAGTTATATGTTTCCATATCTAAATTTTAAAATATTGCTATTTCAGTCAGTTTAATTTCATTTTATTTACTAAGCCTAGTACTCAGGTTCGAGTGTAAATGAAATTTTCATACAAAACTGACGATTTCACTAGTATGAAATTCACCCAACAATTTTTTTACGGTAACTTAGGAAAAAATTTAAGTTGTTGTGGAAAATTGATTTGTCAATGAATTTGTTTTGCTCAAAACACAAATTCTAAAATAAGAAACAATTATTTCGGATTAAACGATTGTCTTTTCTAGCGTTTTTATTTAAATAATAATAAAAAAAAAAAAATGAATTATTATTTTTGTTTTTCCTTTTGTATTTTTTTAATTCAAAATGAGTATCTATATGAAATTGAAAACTGAGTATCAAGAATTCATGTGAAACATTAATTATTTATACAAAATGTACTCAAGTGATGTACAAAATGTACACTTAATCCTATATATATTACAACATTGTTTGGAAAAATGTAGGCAAGAAATAGACTTTTAAATGAGCTCGAGCCCCCTTAGCACCCCCGCCCTCCTGCGTACGCCACTGTATATGGTGTGTTTTCCGTCCAGTATTAAAATAGTGGGATTTTTTTCGAATTCGGTGGGATTTTGTACATCGTTTTTGGCATCACTGATTGGCAGTATGGCGTCTTAACATAGAAACTTATATGGAGGGAAGTACCTATACCAATTGCCAGGCAATATTTTCACTTTTCTTACATGTTCTATATATACACGAGCTGACTGCATGTAACGAGTTCAAAGAGGTTCTGGGTTGTTGTGCTTACAGCCACCAAAATGAATCGACTTCAACAACTCCAAGAATTTGAATAGGGAACCGTTAAAAGCTGTATTTGGAATCAATACGTTAGAACTTATTCACAGTGAGATCAGATTAATATAAGTATGAAACTCTTTTTTCTAATTACAACTTCAAATTCTGAAATTATACTTCTATTTTAATGTAAAAAAAACCCAAATTTGGAGGCTTATTGCATTAAGGTCTTCAGAGTGTAATAAAGTCCAGACTACAAAATCGTTTTGGACTATATTGAACTGTTAACATTTTAATAAAGTCCTTAGATTTCTTTTGTTTCAGGTTAAATGAATATCAATTTACATAATACATAAATTGAAATCATTTTCTTATCAAAGCGTTTCTTTGGCCTTCTTTTCCAAGCGAAAAAATCCATTTCCTAGGTATTGAATTATTTTCCACAATATTTTTTTTTTTGTTATTAATACACAAATTAACCCGATTTTAGATAAAAGTACTGTATAGTATATACGCATGATATTTTAAGCAAAAGGTGATAAAACAAATGTTGCCTGCTTTACTATCATTTAACACACACATCACGACAACTCTTTCCTAAAACCACTTACTACCATGACAGCACAATTATGGAATTCAAGATTTGTGAAAATTATAAAAATTATTATAAGCGCTAAAGCAAAACTCTATAATACACTATCTTTCTGATTTTTATTATCATCACTTTCAATCGCTTTTACCATTCAACAACAAAGTGATGATGATGGTCAAAGTTGGAGTGCCTTAAGGAAGAAACAGCAAATACGCTGACGCACCTATCCTACATATACATATGTAGAAGGGGTGACAAACCGCACCTAGGTAAGTTATACCAACCTAAACATGTTCAGACTCTTGGGAATATATGCTACCAGTATAATAAAGTATTCAAAGGATTATCAAATACACAAAAACTTGGTTATCGTACTAATTAATGCAAGCATTTTTGTATAGAACATGGAGAAAAAATCTAAAGGAAGAACTCAGCGCGTTCATCACGCGAAAAGTTAATTAATTGGAAACTCAATAGCTATATAGGTAGGTGAGTGTGTGTGTTTAGATATTTGGAAAATAAAGGATTGCTTTTTGTCAACATTATTATATTATTATGCTGAATTGCAGATGCGCGCATAATTTAATTTAACAGTGTAGGGGTATTAATATAATTTCGTAGTTTCTTCAAAGTTATCTGCTAGCCAAGAAAATGACCTGTATGACCAATCTATGAACAAACAATTAATTAAATATGAAAGGAAAATTACAATAATAATTTTTACTTCGTATAGAACTTTTTTTTTCTTTCCAAGTTGTGTGGATATGATATTAATATATAAATTAATAAAACAAAACAATATGTTTTTATATCCAGTAAAAATAAGCCAACAAAAGTGCAGAAATTTTTTTATGTTTTAGTATTTCCTAAAAAGTACCTTAGTTTGGGTCAGGGTTAAAGTTTCTATAGGGAGTGAAATTCAGTATTTTGTAAATCTCTCTAAAACAATAAATTGTATTGCAAATTCTACACAAATTGCGTATATACATACATTAAATATTGCGATTCCGCAAAAGGAGGTGCAAATTTGTTGAAAGATAACGTGTAATCGATAATTTGAATCTTAAAATATTATTTCTTCATAAATGTATTTAACAAACTCTAATGTAGCTACATTTAAACGAAAAAATTGTCTGAAGTGCAGGGAATCACGGTTAAGATGTGTAAACATTAATTACAATGCAGCGTAAAGTGTGACACGTAATATCACACTTTACGCCCCGCTCCGGCATAGATGTTTACACATCAAAATTGTTTTAAAAAAATCAACAGTTATAATAAAAAACGGTTTTTTTTTTGTTTGATTTGTTTTGTTATAAAAAAGTTTATTTAGAAATATTTAAATTAAATATTGTTTGAATTCAGAAGCATGAGATTCAGAAGATGAGATTGAAATCGGGCAATTTATTAAAAATCTGCAGGTAAATAACTCAAAAATAAAGCAATTTTCTCAAGAAATGTCAAAACCCAATTTCCGTGGTGGGAATTTTTTGACAAGACCTGAAACGCAATTTTCTTACAATCACTATGATCGCAGAGCAGTGCTTCTTTCCTCTTAACCTATTTGTCTTGAAAAGAGAACACTGTATTGAGAATCACTACTGATCCAATATTGCGGATTCCATAATCGACATGATTACATTCACGATGTTATCTAGAATAACAGAAATCTCGAATGGACAAAATATCAAACAAAGAAACAAATTGTCTCGAATGCAAAAATCTAGAATATCAAAAATCCCGAACGAACAAAAATTTCATATTACAAAATCTAGAATTATTAAAATAAAATCTCAAAAAAATCTAGAAAAAAATACAGTCGACTCTCCCTAAGTCAAATTTTTACGGAATAAGCTTTTTTCTAGTTAGAGAGAATTTTGGAAAAATTCGAGTTATAAGCATAGTACGCAGCTGAAGCGAAACGAAAATTTCCATACAAAAATTGAAGCAACGAAATCATGAACGAAAAATTTCGTTTTCATTTTTGTTCTGCAGTACGCTGTTCAACAAGCGAAATTGATAATTGTAGCAGATTATTTGGAGAAGTCTACACACTTTTTAACACTGAATTATTTGCACGAACCATTAATTGTCTGCGGAAAAATGACATTCGAGTTTTAATTTGTATTTTTATTTGTTGTTTATTTGATTACAGCAAAGGCTTCTGTAATTTCATTTATTTTTTTTTTATTTTTCTTACAATTGGTGACATTTATTTTTTCCGTAGTCGTTTCGTTTACGTTTTCGTTATCGAATTGGAGACCAGAGAAAATTTTCGTTTCGCTTCAGATGTGTACTAGGCTATAGAGATATGTATTTTTGTTTTGTTTTTAAAAAAAAGCTTAGTTAAAAAAATAATAATAAAATAGGGACTCATGAATTCATCGAAACAAAACAAATATATAAAATACTAAAACAAGTTTTAAGGGTGATTTTTTAAGAGGTTTAGAACTTTTTTTTAAAAAAAACACAAAAAATTCGAAAAAATGAATGAAATATTTATTTGAATCGATAGTTTGAACCTTGCAATTTAATGTTTAAAGATAATTTCATGCAAATGTTGACCGCGGCTGCGTCTCAGGTAGCCCATCCGCTGAGTCCAATTTTGGCATACTCTTTCACACATATCGGCCGGTATCTCACGAATGAATGCATGGATGTTGGCTTCCAGTGCGTCAATCGAAGCGGGCTTGTCCCTATAGACATTAGCCTTGACATACCCCCACAAAAAATAGTCTAATGGTGTCAAATCGCACGATCTAGGCGGCCAATTGACCGGCCCGAAACGTGAAATTAACTGTTCACCAAACTCGCCTCGCAATTGCGCCATTGTTTCGCGTGCTGTGTGGCATGTGGCACCGTCTTGTTGAAACCACATATCATGCAAGTCAAGAACTTCCATTTCGGGCAAAAAAAAGTTTGTTATCATCGCTCGGTAGCGTTCACCATTGACAGTAACGCTGCGATTCGCATCATCTTTGAAGAAATATGGCCCAATAATGCCGCCGGCCCATAAACCGCACCAAACAGTGGCTTTTTCGGGATGCATTGGTAGCTGTTGCAATGCTTCTGGCTGATCTTCACTCCAAATGCGGCAATTGTGCTTATTTACGTACCCATTCAACCAAAAATGAAGGTCGAGAATGCCGACCATAAAATGGAAGCAGCGTGCGATGAACATTTCGAACCGAGCACGAATTTTGATAATAAAATTCAATAATTTGCAAGCGTTGTTCATTTGTAAGACGATCCATGGTTAAATTGCAAACCAAACTGAAGCTGTTTGACAGTGACACAAGGTACTAAACACACGTCAGCTGTCAAAACCAGTGTTGCCAAAACCAAACCAGCTAAAAAATCACCCGTTATATACAAATTCGTTTTGATATAATGCAACCAACAACACAAAAAAAGGATAACAATGTTTTTTTTGTTTTTGCCCTGCAACTTTTTAAAAACTGTATCTTTTTACGGAGGTACTACCCAGTGGGAAATATCTAAAAACTCAATTAAGGGAGCTGCACCCGCTTCTTTTGTTACAAAATACATTGAGGATTTTAACATGGGCATGTCATTGGCGTGGTGCACATGCCACTATATCGATGAAAATTCCACAACTAGATCACTACTTCCTTGGAAGTTGTTTATTCACCAGTTGGACTGAAGACTCGTATGAAAAATATGATGAATATTCAACGAAAAAATCACTAAACAAAAGTAACTTGCTTATTCAACAGATCATTATTTTTTGATGAAAAATATGATGAAAATTCTTTTATGAAATCGCTAAATAATTTGGACTTGTTTTTTCATTAGCTCAATATTTGTTAATGAAAAATATGATGAATATTCAGGGGTGGACTGGGCCACCGGGCAACCGGGATTTTGCCCGGTGAGCCCCTGGGCGAGTAAAATATGCGCAAAAGCTCCTGCAGCACTTTCTGTAATTTTAAAAGAAATTTTGTTCATAAAATTGGATTTCATAGGGGCCTTACAGTAAATATACAGCTTTTGTGGCCCCAAAGGAACTTCAGGATGCCCACACGACCCTATTAAGGGCCTCCACAATTACTATAAAGCTATTGGTTCCTCACAACTGTATTGATGACCCGTGAAATTAATATTGAGGCCCCACCGTACTCTTAGACATTTCAAACGAAACGTTAGTTAGGGTGGTTGGTACTAAATATTGAGCTATTGTGGCCCTATTTGTAACCTTAGGAGGCCCCCAAATTGCTCTATAAGTTAATTATATTCTATAGGTTTTAGAAATACTTTAAGTTAATTTAAAGGAAATCTTTCTCACAAAATTGAATAAGAGAGCTTCCAAAAGACGAGTAAAGAATAAAAATGAATTGGACGTTGCAGCGAAAAACTACAAATCTTTCGTGGAAATGTTTAATATCAACGAAAGTACAAAAAATCTCAAACGGCAGTTGATGATACATATTTCAGAGCCGCAGAAAAAAAAAATAAAATAGTACAACAACGATATTTCGATTGTTATGAGTATTTTCGAAGTTTTTGTAAAAGAAAGAAACATTAATTATAAAATTTGCATTATTGCAGCAATGTTTTCAAAAATGAAGTTACATTTCTCTTTACTGCATACGATGCTAAACATGACTTTTTTTTATGTTTAAGTCCTTTTTTTCCTAACACAGACACAGAAGTTGACAAAGTTTGTAGCCCAATTCCCAAAATGTAAGCCAAATTTAGAATGATTTTTAGTAGGTTGTAACCCGTGGTGTAATGGTTAGTGCGTATAGGACTGTTACGCCGAAGGTCTTGGGTTCGATTCCTTGCCTATTCCACTTTAAAAAACAATTTTTTGTCACGAGCTACTGCATCTTGCGAAGAATCGACAAATCGTCTATGAAAAAGTGATTTTCCCCTCCATTCCTGCCAATAACATGCACACATGAATGGTTGAGTGTTGTAATGTAAGTCACTAGGCCCTGGTTCTACACGAGCTGTCACCACCCATTTTTAATTTTTTTAAATTTATTATAATAGAGAGAAATAAGAACCGGCCAGAACTGCAGTAGTTCCGATTTTTTACTAAATGGTTTGTGATACTCATCTAAGTTTACAACTTCGAGCACCGAACGCAATATTTTCAAAAGTCGAAAAAACCCACCGATTTTTTGAAATTAATTTTTTTTTTAATTTCAAATATTTATAATTTTATTTAATAGTAAGCCAAAATTCTTATCATTGGATTGCATTTTAGTAATTGTAAGTACATGCTTATATTATTGAATATACTAAACAAAAAAAGTCATTAAACTATTTTTCACATTGTTAGAATAAAGGCGAAAGCAAGGCGAGCACAGGTCTGCTAGTTATACATTGTACATACATACATATATATATTTTCTATGTTATTTCAATAATGTCGTTACCATATTAGGAGTGTACATACACTCAACTCCAATTGATAGTAACGAATTTTGTTGGTTATAATTTATGTTTTGTTTAAAGACTTCCAATTGTTTTTAATAATTAGGTACTTCTACTACTACTTCTGTATGGATACAAAGTTTTTATCGTCGTTTTCGTAGATAATCTTTTTTCATTACTTCTACTCATTTTATTATTTTGTGGCCCTTTTTCTTAAAATCCCGGGAGGCCCTTTGGCTCCCAGTCCGCCCCTGTGAATATTCAACAAAGAAATCACTAAATGAGTGTTACTTATGTCGAATTCCATTCAGCCAAAAAAATCGATCCCTGTGAGAGATTTTGATCCCGGACCAGTTTTGGCATTCCATTCAACCAAAAAAAATCGATCCCTCATGATTTGGGATCAAAATCTTTGATCCCGATTTCAAGAGAGATGATTTACACCTACACAAAACACACACTTGCACACATACCATAGTAAAATGACATTTATCAAACGTCATTGTAAATTGTGATTTATTTTTTTTTCAATTCGCTTGTGGTGTAGTTTTGTCATTTGTGTAAATAAATTTTTAATAAAAATAATTAGAGATATTATGTGTTCTAATAATATAATCGCGGTAATTAGCGAACTTATTATGTCTTCGTCATCTTCTTCCTCGTCATCCAGTGATTGTCTCAGTGATTCGGACGGAGACTTCATTGATTTGGACAGATTTTTTATACAAAAGAGGCATTCCGTACAAAATTTTGTGCAAGATGTAGTTGCAAACTACACAGAAGATGAGGTAGACTGTAATTCTTTTATAAAATAAGTAAATATTAATGTTTTGGTTTTAGTTTCGACGCCACTTTAGAGTGTCCCGGCGAACTGCAGCAATAATTACAAAACAGTTCGGGAGTTCCAGGCACTATAGAAGGAAAACCTACGGTGGAAGAGAGGCTGCAAGCGCCGAGACTCAGTGCCTTTCGTTCTTATGGTAGTTATGTATATAAATAGAATAAAATTCAATGTTGTATTATGTTGTATTCAATGTTATATTAGGTCTGTTTCTTTACTTTTTGGGAAAAGTTTGGGAAAAAGTTCGGGAAAAAGTTTGTGCTCGAGCTTTTGATGTTGTTGTTGTAATTTTTGACCAGAAATGAAAAGTAAGGAAACGCATTTGGGATGTTTCTGATTTGCTTCTGGGTAAACGTCACATTTGAAAACAGAAATTATCAGAAGAAAACAATTTTTTTGAAAATGACCCATTTGGAAGACGTGAAAACGAAAATCAAGGGATTAAAAATAGATAGCAGTGATGACGATAAGTACGAGTACGAGGACTACAATGTTATGAAGCTCTATCAAAAGAACCAGGAGAAATATTTATTGTTATATTTGCTGCCATGCTTCGCATAATTAATTTATTTCTCTTTTAGTTTAGTTTCTTTCTTTAGTTTTTAATTCTTTTAATTTTCAATGACCGTCTTAATGCACACTTATTTGAAAAACTAAAATTGAAATTTTTCGATCAGCTGATTTCTTTTTTGACAAGCAAGAAAAGGCAGTAAGTAAAATGTTCGGGTAGATTCTTGCTGGAGGGGAAATTAAATAAATTAAAAAAAAGTCAAAAGCTCTGGCATTTTCGTGCCAGAAAAAAGTAAAGAAACACATTTTGGGTAGATTTGGGATCCCGTGGGATCCCGCGGGCGAGTAAAGAAACAGACCTATTGTGATGTGAAAAAAAGATAATTCCATTGTGTATTAAATGTTATATTGTGTTGTAAATGTGGTGTTTTTAATATTTGAAAAATAAGGTTTTATGATAAACCTAACAGCAGATCGACGTGGTTTCATTACCAAGTATTTTACTTAAATTTGTTTCTGTTTGGGTTGAGCGATTGTATATTATTAAATTAAAAGTACAAGTGACAACAATGCAATGACAACAAAATTGTTTTTACTTCGCTTATTCCAGCGTATATAATATAAAAATGCAATAAAAAAAATTGTTGCAAATTGTTCATTTGGCATTCCGGAGACTTCTTCCTAATTAGCAAACGAAAAACGCTATACCTAATAAGTTGGTAGTTTAATAAATTCCAGCACCTCAAAACTACAATATAAATTGTTTAAAATGATTGTTAGATTGTTAAAAAAAATTAAACTGATTGAAAAGAGTAAGCTCATAACAGAATGATCTTTTATAAGATAGAAACATACATACCTACATGTTTATGTTTTGTAAAATATTCTTTAAAATTTGATATGATGGATTCAACAAAATTGTTAAGTAAATCCAAAACTAAACGTTTACCTATATACTTTTTACGTTTTGTGTTCTCAGAAAAAAGCGAAATACCGAATTTTCAAAGAATGATTTTGAAATTTGTTTTTTTAAATCAAATTTTTCGATGTTTTTTATTTGGTGAGGATATTTGTGTTTAAGAAAAAGAGAATGAATTGAAGAATTTTTACGCAAGGTATAAAGAAATAGTTCAAGCAATACAAACATTCTCTTTGTAATCTTTAAACTTACCTTTTAAATATTGAGCAGATTCCTTACATTAGGGGTATTCCCGATCCGATGCAAACTGGTCTTGCATCATTAGAAAAGTGCAAAGTTTTTTTTTTACAATGGGGTTAGGGTATAGCAATTTTACACTTTTGCATTTTTGCAATGATACAAGACCAGTTGCATCGGATCGGGAATACCCCTATTAATTATTAATGTGATAAATATTTACATTTGAACTCTGTTTGTTTTTGTACGTTCTTTCGTGGTAAATTTTTTACAATTACTTTTTACTATTTCGCTTTAAACTTAAGGTTTGCTGGCAATAAAAACTCTTATCGAGAGATTTCAAATTTATTTAATTTGTCCACTTCGAGCGTGTACCGGAATCAAACTGCGTTTTTCGAATTTTTGTATGACATTTCAAAAAATCATATAAAAATGCCAAAAACAACAGCCGAAAAAGAGGAAAAAAGTGGAGAGTTTGCTAAAGTAAGATACACAACGCTAAACAATATTTTTAAACTTAAGACATTATATTATGTATGTATAGCTTGCAGGGTTGGAAAATGTGCTGGGCTGCATTGACGGATGTTATGTTTATATCCGTAATCCAGCTCACAAAATTCGGTCAACGTATGTTAACCGCCACGGCTTGCTCTCTATCACCCTGCAAGGTATATGTGATGCCAACAAAAAATTTTTGGATGTTTTCGTCGGACCAACAAGTAAAATCCATGATTCACGAATTTTTAAAATGTCTCATGTTTATCAGGACATTCCAAAAATTTGTGGTAAGAAGTACCACATCCTTGGTGATGCTGCCTATCCACTGAGGGAATATCTATTAACCCCTTATAGAGATTATGGTGACCTTACCATTAAGCAAAAAAAGTATAACAAAAAACACTGCCAGACGAGAGTAAAGATTGAAAATTGTTTCGGTTTGTTAAAGCAAAGATTTAGGCAATTGATACGCCTTGACTTTTATACTGTTTTACGGATGTCGAAGTTCGTAATGGGCTGCTGCGTATTACACAATTTGTGCATTAGTGAGGATGACTTGTGGTTTGGAGAAGAAGAATACGACAACAGTAATCCTGATGAAAGAACAATTTCGACCTCTGAGACTGAAGATGAAAATTTAATGGAAGCAGTTTTGGCTCATAAAGGCCAACTTAAGAGAAAAAAAATTACAGACAATTTATAAATATAAAATAAAAACCTTTAAAAAAACACTCTTATTAAATTAAATTATTATTAAATTCAATTAATTGCCATTAAAAAAAACACCATTATTAAATTTAAAAAAAATCTATAAAAGTATGACCGTGGTTTTTTAAATTCCTAAAACCGTTTCTTAGATATTTTAAAGGTACCAATAAAGTAAGTATAAATCTAAATTTTTGAAAAAAACTATAACTATTGCCGATTATAGAGAATCACCAAGATTTTTAAGTTTTGAAATTCACTTAAAATAGAATACAAATAGTTTAGTAAGAAAATCATTATTGTTTTATTTTAAAGTAAAAGTAAAAGTTTTTATACAGACATTTATAGTTAAAAAATTGAAATTGTTTTTGGAAATCGAACGAAGCAGATCCATTCTTTCAGCATGTCTCTTGCTTCTCTCTGCTGCCTTTTTCTCCTTCCTTTCCTCTTTTTCCTTAAATTTTCTGTCATAATAATCTGCCTTTTGACTTAAATATCTTTCAAACAAAAGAACTTGGGCCGACTTTCTTTCTCTTCGTTTTAATTGCGTATTTTCACCCCCGTTAGAAGCAATAGAAGTTTCCGATACCTCGGATACAATACTATCCGGTGTACTTGAAATTTCCGGCCTTTTGGGAAACAAATCCGTTTTTTGAAAAATTGATGTTGTTGACAACCCAGTATCGGGGCAAACTGAATCATCTAGTTCAGCTATTTCATGGACCTCATCGTCATAGGCGGTTTCTTCACGCACGGCCCCACTAGTATTGTTTATATTAAACTTGTTTTTCGATCTTTTGAAAACACATTTGTAACGCGTTGAAACCTGCGTTCCTGTCACACGAATTTTAAATTTTTTGTTGAGAAGTGTTGCTATATGAGCCCACATAAGTTTTTTAAGCCGGAATTTTTTAAGTGGGCCAACAGAATCTATCAATCTTGTGTAAGTGTGTAACATAAATTTGGTTGAGTGTTCATCCCACTTGAAAGAAGAATTTTCACTTTTATTTTCTTTTCCAGCCTCATCTTCTTGGTCAGGCATTTCTTCTGTTTTGTTTTCGTTATCCTCCGGAAGGCATCGATATAGTTCTTCTGATAGAAACTCTCTAAGCTCGACATCTTGAGTATGGTGCGTATGTTGTAGCAGGTGCGTATTTTCTGACCAGTTTGTATCTTCCTCTTCTCCGTAATCGGGTTCTGGTGTAGAATTCAAGTTCTGCTCGTGAGGACTTTGTGGCAGTTTGAAAGACTGTTCCGCCCCCCGCTGGTCGTGCACCGGCGACAGTGTTTTTTTCTCATCAAGTTTAGTATGGTCTGGCAGGTAAGTATGTTGTTTGTGTGTCATGTAGTTATGATGTGGTTGTGGCAGGTAAGTGTGTTGTGGTTGCGTCAGGTAGGTACGTTGTGGTTGTGCCAGGTAAATATGTTGTGGCACTGATGGAAAAAGCCTTACTATTGTACTGAATTCAGTACAATTTGATTATCTCAGTACGTAAGTACATCTTTGCCATTTTCAGTACAATTTTGAATTGTTTGTACAAAATTGATAATTTTCTCTTATCTTCATTAAAAAAATCTATGTGCGATGCGAACATACTCAAAGCCCAATTACCCAATATCAAAACCATCCCCACTTGGGCTAAAGGCGCTCATTTGCTTTTAAATACTGAACTCAATATGTAAGAGTACATATTTAGCTTCCAATTTTTAAGTTCAAGTGACCTCAACTCCAAAAGTTGCGTTTCGCCCAGGTACGACAGTTGGGCTCCAATCGCTCCACTTAAACAGAAGTAGTTTTCTAATTATATTCATCTACGTTATTATTTTGCTTCCAACAATGAAACAATGAACTCCATCGTTCAATTTGTTTTAAAGTTTTTTCCTAATGAACGCAAAAATATTGAAGCTATAAGCAACGAATATAGAGCTCTAGCTGACTGCGAATATATTAAGAAACTGAGAAATGTATCTGTATCGGAATTTTGGGCAAAAATTTGGTTCTTGAAAAATGAATGCTGATAGAAACCAAAAATCTTTTAAAAAAGGAATGTTGTCACAGTTTTGTAATTAATAAAGATCTTGTGAATAAAAACTTGACAAACAATCATCTTCAAAAAGAAGAACTTTTAGAGTAAAAAAAAATGTTAATTACCTAACTTATGTACTATTATTTTCTTATCTAAGGCACCAGTTATACGTAATAATCATTGAAATTTTATTTTTAATTTTCAGATGTTTAGGAAGCAAAATCAGTGATTATTTTAATGGCAAATAAACCTGACAGTTTAATAATGATTTAGGATTTTAAAAACCTCAAAACTAAAAATTTAAATATTCAATGATGAGATTCAATGAAACCTACAACTGGCTCCTTACTGTGATACGGGATCCGTCCGTTATTTATTTAGTTATAATAATGAAGTTCTCTTACTATGTTACCTTAATATTTATTTATAAAAAATGAATTTTTTCTTTGTTCTTGTTAATAAATCAATTTTATTTTTGAATTTGTGTGTTTGCTAGTTTTTATCCATTTAAAAGAGCCCAGTACTATTTGTTCTTTTTCAGTACTATTTTGTTTCAGCGTTCAGTACAATCGAAAAAAGTCGGTTTCCATCACTGTGTTGTGGTTCTGCTTCTGGCAAGTAATTAAATTGCTGTTGTGGAGGGTAGGTACTTAGTTGCCGCTGGTAAGTTGAGCCAAGTGGTTGTGGCAAGTATTCTTGGTGAACTTGATTTTGTTGTTATAAAACTGTTCTACCTCAATACGGGCGACTCTAACAACCGTTCCATCTGGAATTGAATTTTTAAGCATTGGTTTAAAAATGTCTGTTTCACGAACCTACCTTTCTTATTTTGTAATAAAACATCGTCTTTGTCGATGACAACACCAAATGTATTTTCTACTACCATGTAATCGCTTAATTCGATATCCATTTTAATTTTTTTATTTTTCTGAAATTCCTTTTAAAATTCAAATGTAAATAACTTTAAAATCTAGTATGCAGTGATAGTATATCAACAAAATTAAATTCCTACGAGAGATAAAAAAAATCCTTTTTTTGTAATCCCACTGCTCACTAGGGAACAAACCGGTGGAGATTTTTTGGTGTTTTCTTAATTTTAGTACATACCACTTTATTTAACGATGAATAATTCCCGAATTCTGAACATAAATAAATAAAAGTCAATGCAGTTGGAAAACTCGATAACAATCTGCCGACAGTTCTATCTTTTTTAAGAAAAAAGTGTAAAACCTGTCAAACTTTGAAAGAAGGAGAAAATACTCTCAGAGAGGGAGAATTTATCCAAAAGTTAGCAAATGCACTTAACCGCTTTTTGTATAAAATGTCACTTTTGTGTACAAGACGTCAAACATTGACAAATCATTTTGAACCCTGTAATTTTTAAATTGTAAAATAATTTTTAGACTAAAAAATATCGAACGAAAATGTGATGTAAAATATATTGATGGACTTATCTGAATCTTCATCAAGTGAATGAAGACAATCTGAATCAATATTTTGTAAATTCCTAGCCGATGTCAAGTAACAGACACTGACAGCTGTGTATTTGACAGTTTTTGCACTCCTTGCACATAGAAATTTGTGTAGCAGAAAATTGCAAGTTATCCAATGGAGGGGAAATAATTTGCTCTCTCATTGTGCTCTCTCGTTGCAACTTTTTTGAGTTAACAAAAAGGAATTTGTAACAATTTGTGAAAAATTGTGAAAATTTGTGAAATTTTGCAAGAAATTGTGCACAAATTATCACAGTTTTTCAGAATTTACAGTCAAAACCCATAGTCCCCTTTCACACGTCAAAACTGACAGGCGTATTTATTAGATTTTTTACTAGTTACACTGCAGTGTATAAACAGATCAAAATAGTTCGAAAAAGTCAGAAAATGCTTTATTTGAATAAATAAAATGTTACATTAGCCAAGGTTTAGACAACCGAGTCGTCGTCTAAGTTAGATAGCTCCTAAACATCAAATAAAAATGTTTATCTATGACTTGGACGGCTGTCAAAAGTTAGACAACGTTTATAAATATGACCGTGTGAAAGGAACAAAACTCAGTTCTGGGAAATTTGTGAAAAAAAAATTACAAACTTTTCAGAAATTTTAAACCTAAAGCCTAGTACGCTGCTGATGCGAAAAGAAATGTTTCTATATAATTAATTCAGTGCAAAAAAGGAGCGGAGACTTCTCCAAATAATCTGCTACAGTCATAAATTTCGCTCTTCGAGCAGCGTACTGCTAAACGAAAAGCAGAACGAAATTTTCCGTTTATGATTTCGTTGTGTCATTTTTGTATGGGATTTTTCGTTTCGCATCAGCAGCGTACTAGGATTAAGGCCAGTTGCGCACATGGGCACTATGCGACAAAGTCTTTGTCGCGACATGAAGTTCC
The DNA here is from genome assembly GCA_929447395.1 of Epistrophe grossulariae. Classification (NCBI taxonomy): domain Eukaryota; kingdom Metazoa; phylum Arthropoda; class Insecta; order Diptera; family Syrphidae; genus Epistrophe; species Epistrophe grossulariae. The sequence goes on from OV839566.1 coordinate 117,094,614, forward strand.
GTTCAGTTTCATGCGAAAGTGCATGCGGTGAAGTGCAGTTCCGTTTGGTTTGGGGGAGCCTTTAAATTGTATTTAAAGCTTAAAAGTTGCTCTAAACCAACGTGAAACTGTCCCGGCGACGACGAAAACAAAAAAAACAACACGTGCTTGTCAATAAAAACAACACGTTGTTATTACTGTTTTCGTCGGTGCCACGACAGATTCGCGTTAGTGTGGATCAAAATTTAAACTTTGAATACAATTTAAAGGCTCCCCCAAAACAAACCCGAAATATTTAAAATATATTTTTAAAGCGATAAATGAGAGTACCCACACCAAATAGCGACGACGACGACGCGATTAAACGAATCTCGTGTAAAATACATGTTTCGCGTTGGTTTGGGAGAGCCTTAAAAATTCATGACCAAATCTATACCTAGCTTTAAAAAATAATGTGTTCTACTATTTGTAGGAATTTTTCCCTACCCATACTATCACTGGTATTATCAAGGAAATAATGGAAAATTTGACATGCCACACACACAGTTACAAAAAAAAATCAATCCCATTTTGCTCTCCATTCACCACGAAAAATCCGCAATCCCGGATCAAAATCCCAAATGGCAAATGGAATTCGACATTAGTTATTGATCAGCTTAATATTAATTATTTTGGATGAAAATTATGATGAAAATTTAGTAGTGAAATCATTAGGGAATTGGTGTTGTTTAATCACTTCTTTCATTTATAAATTAGAAAAATACTTCTGCCTAGTTGCAACGATTGAATATAATTCAATTAAAAGTTCAAATGACCTAAACTCCAAAATGCGTCTCTAAGACGCAAATTATGGTCGATGTTTACCGACTCTTATAAAAACCACAGCATGATTATACTGTGAATTTTATTTTTCTAAGGGAATTTTTAACATTAGAAATGTTTAAGCGGAGGCATACCTGCTAACAATGTGAAAAAATCAACAGAATTTCAAAAAAGTGTAACGCCGAGTAGAGAAAGAGGGCGAAACGTCAGGGGAATAGACAAAATTATTGCGTTCATGCTATGTTCTTACTGGTCTGAGGAAACAGAATACGAAGAAGATGATAAAACGGACACCAAAAAAATTTCTCTAAATTTACTTTGTATGTATATGAAAATGTAACAATTTGTAGAAAATAAGACGTGTAGTTTATTAAATTAACTACGCGTAGTTAATGATGTAGAAAATGTAGTGTAGTTAATTCGGCCAACCCTGTTCGCAGGATTTCCAGATTTGTATGTGAAGAAGAGCAAATTTAAAAAAGAATTTATTCAAAGTTTTAAATTACATAAATGCTTTTTTCATTTCTAATGTACCTCAACTATGCTGGAATGGCAAATCGGGTAAATTTTTTAATTCAGACACTTTTAATTCTCAGCTGAATGTATGACAAAAGTCGTTAACCGATGAAAGGATACATTACTTTTCTTCACAGAAATCCTCATATTTATCGTGTCAGATGAATGAAAGGGCAGTTTTTATCTCTGCTTTTGCTCAGGAAGACGTAGATATAACACGAATTGATTACTTCTCATTAAAGAAATCATAACATTTTGTAACCTTTGAAAACGTCAATTGTAATTCAGCACCTATTTCAATAACATTTTGTTAGACAAAGCAAGAGAGAGCGTCGTGAGAGAATTATTTTTTCTTCTTTCTCAAAGTAAACTTTATAAAAGGCGTCCAAGCGTGGCACTGATCTATCAAAAAGAAAACTATGTTACTTTTTAACTCGGAGCGCTCCGAGCTCTCAACTTGCATTTCTTTTTTAGCTCAGAGCTCGACCGGGGCTCGCTCAATGAGCTCGGAAAAAAATGACCGAGCACATCGAGCACAAAGCTGAGCGCGGCTAACTTCATACAAAGTTTGTTCGTGTACTTCTCTGACTAAATCTGGCAAACTGTCAAATTTGGAGGAGTGGGGGTGAAATTCTCTCAAAGAGAAGCGAAACTGTCCGAGAATACACGAACGCCTTAAACCAAAATATTTGCCAGTTTTTAAACGTCAACAAAAAGTAAACAAAAGCAAAAAAGTAAACAAAGCAACAAAATTGAAATTTTCATGATAATTCATATTCTTTATTAAATTTGATGATGAACAAATTAAAATTAACGTTGTAAGTATTTACAAATGGAAAAACAACACTAAACAGAAACATCACGTAATTTTTTTCTATTAATCCCGAGTTCTATTAAGAAATCAGAACTACATAAGAAAGAATAAAAAAAAACACACAACAATTAAAGTAGGTACACTTCACAAACAAAGTTTCTTAGATAATTTATTAATTTTTTTATCAAAAAAGTCACTTCTTTTATTAAAATATTTCATTTTTGTAAATGAACAAATTAAAAACTACACTTTTACTAAAATAAAACAAAAAGTAAACAACAGCCATTTTGTAATTTTTGTGTTGTTCTTTGTCTTTCAAACTGGCTTCTGACACAACACAGCACTTACCAGTTTTTGCCCGAAGAAATTTCTCGGGTAAAAACTGGCAAGAAGGGGAAATTGTTTTCTCTCTCATGAGCGCTCTCTCCTGCCAGAAACTACCCAAAATTTGCGTACGCGAACGCCTTCGGACTAAATCTGGTAAAAAATGGTAGTTTTGGGTAGTTTCTGGCGCGTAAGCGAACGGACCTACAATTTTCATGTAATTTGACAGATATGAGAGTTCAGTGCTCAATTGAGTTTCTTAAATAGATCGGTGCGCTCAGGTCACGCTCTGTTCGGAATGAGCTCTATTCGCTCAGAGCCCGCTCTGTGCCCCGCTCGGGGCTAAAAAAGAAAAACGCCTAAAGTAGACGAGTGGATCTAGACAACGAACTGCTGAACTTATGCATTACTTTTCAACGATTGAATCATCGCATAATTTAACCTACTAAAATAGAATCTTTTAATTCCGCATTGAAATGAATTTTGAATTTTTTTACCAGGTAAAAGAAGCGAGTGTTTCGACATTTTTCCCATGTGCAAAGCAGACAATAGGTCTTTTTTTGCAATCCCCGTGGCAATTGGTTTGAAAAAAACGACAACGGGGACGCCATCACAGAAAAAAACATGGAGTTTTCATACAAACTATCGATAACATGTATGTAATTCATGCCGGTAACACAATTTTTTTGTGCGCTTAAGTTAAGCCCCGAGAATTCTCTGAGATTAGCTAAGCCCGCAGGGGATTAGTTGTTGTTGCATTTTACATGTAAAATGTTTAGCACCGACGTCGTTTTTTTCATCCAATTCCCCCCGGGCTTGCAAAAAAACAAGACTAATGTGCTTAAAACCATGAACTGGTGAAAATGTGCATTACTTTACAGTATCTAAATCAGTTCTTGCTGTTTCTTCGAAGAAGTGGCCTTTGAATTCAATGTTGACAGGATGAAATTTCCTACTGGGTATATACTCAAATACGAATTCCGAAATTCGACTTAAGGGGTGGAAAAAGATGCCATGCCAATAATCGAGACAATGTGTTCCAGTTAGAGAGAGTTCAACTTATAGAGGGAGTTCGACTTAGAGAATGGTTTTTATATGGAAAATTGAAGGGAATGATAAAATATGGCGACAAAATTCGAGTTAAAGAGAAATTAGACTTAGAGAGAGTACGACTTAGGGAGAATCGACTGTATTTACAAAAATTAAAGATACAGGGTGTCCCATAATCAATGGTCTAATCTGAAACTTTAATTTAGTAACTTGTCCATATCGAATTATAACGGTTTTCGATTAAAGGCCTTTTTTTAAATTTCCAAAAACCCATACTTTGAACTAGGTTTTTGTTCACCCTGTTGATTTTTGATTTTTTTTAATGAATAATGAATAAAAGTAAGACTTAGTTTTTGTATTAAAATATTTTTGATTTCCCGCATTTTGCTCAAAATAAATAATACGACATAATGATCAAATCTATTTTTTTACTTCAATCTTTTTTGTTTGTTATTTTAGGTTTCTTAAAAGTTAGTTGAAAGTTTTAACAATTTGAACTCAATCAGAAAATAGGGTTCTAAAACAAATAAAAATAAAATTGAATTAAATTAAATTTGTTTTTAAATAATAGCTGTTTTAGACATGGCCCCGGGCAAAAAACAAAAACTTCCAATTTAATGATTAGGAATTCTAGTCTTGTTGGATATAGTTCACACTAGATATTCGTCACGAAATCTGTGTAAGATGAACTGAACTTAGCAAAAATTGCGTATTGACAAAGGCCCTTACTAATTACTATAGTCAACTGATGAGTCCAAGTGAGATCGCCAGGACGAAACGCCAATTTTTGTAGGATTAAAGGCCGTTAAAATCTATTTTGAATCAATAATTCAACAAGTCCTAATAAAATAGTGCTAAGTCTTCTACTTGGCTGATGTATTTCAGTAGATAGTATATAAAATTTGTATTATTTAAAAAAAAACCTTCTTAATAGCTGTTTAATTTTTTATTTTTATTGTTGGAGCAAATTGATTTTTCTTTAATTTACAAAAATTACTCAAAACAGCCTCCCCTCTCAAGCCCATCAACGTCTTAAAATTACTGTCATTTCAAGTGATTTGTGCTTCCCGAATATGGTATATATCTTGAGCACCAGTTTCTATATCCGTTGATAGAGTTCACTAATGCTACTGATTTCTTTGAGGCAGCCCCATTAAAAAAAGAAGGATTTAAGTGCAGTGACCAAGATGACCACAAAATCAGTCCACCACACCCATCGTTCAGGGAAAACATTGTTTAAGAATAAGACGCTTCACTGAACCAAAAAAGTACATGATTTTCATGAAAAATTTCCTACTTTTAATGCACACAAACTTTAAAATTGAGCCAAGCATCGCCGTCATACGATTTAGGTATAGTTGTATGAATTGATTCATACGAGCATGAACGAGTCATGCGGCTCATGATTCATTCATAAAATTTATGTATCTGATATTCTTAATCCAATGTTTGTATACTTAAGTTATATGAATGAATTTCATTTAAAGTGAATTTTCTGTAAATACTATACATACAAATTATGAATATGTCCATGTATGCTATGAAAATTTTACCTAAAGCATATGATCTGAGTCATTTATTTTATGTAAGCATTTCATAAGAAATATGAATCGTTCGTCATTTATATGAATACCTATTCATAAAACGCATGAATTTTTCATAAAATTTATGAAATTAGTTCATAAAACCTTTAATTATTTCTTAAGATTATATGAATGTGGTCATTAAATTTATGTACATCTTTCATGAAGAATATGAATCGTTCATTATTTTTATGAATACCTTGTCATACAACGCATGCATTTTTCATAAAATTTATGAAACCAATACATAAAACATAAAGTTTTGCTGCAAATGAAAAACTGCAAATTAAATGAAAATAATTTCCGACTTACCTACAAAGTCTGATGAGCTAGTGAAATTGCAAAATACATACCTCAATTTATATTTTCGAGTGATCACTGATCTCCGCTCCAAAGATTATGTTTCGCCCAGGTACGACAGTTGGACTAATCAGTCAGATGCTGTCGTACCCTACTAAGACGCTAATTATGGACTATTACTATAACGATTCTTATAAACTCAGCAAGAATACACTGTGAATTCTTTATATCTAAAAGAATGATTTTTACATAAAATAAATGAAAAAACAGTCATACATTTCATGATCGGGTGATATTTTATATGAATCTCGATTCATGAAAAAATTTTTTCGAAGAACTTTCTCTGATCACTGACCACTGATCATAATTTTCATGAACAGTTCATGCTCTTGCCGATTTCATTTATTTTAAATTCATAGAACCTAGGAATAAATGCATTAAATTTATGAAATTGATACATGAAGAATTTAAAAATCCAGGTTCATGATTCATAAATTATAGGAATAGACATTAAACTCATGAATTGATACATGCAACCTAAAAATCCAGGTTTATAAGAACCATACATAAAACTAAGGACTGTATTCCTAATTTGTATATATTTTCTTAAAAAAGTGCAAATTTTAGAGCATGAACCGTTCATGCTCGTATGAATAAAATCATTAAAACTATGATCAGTGATTTTAAATGAAATTCTTCCATACATTATTTTTTAGGAATGGAGATTCATAAAAACAACACCCGTTCATGAAATTTATGACCGTTTTTTCATGAATTTTCGGAGAAAATCTGCTATTTTAGCTCTATGATCGCCAAGCCGTTCATAGATTTTATGTTCAAATTTATTTTCAGTGCTTATTAATATTAACATAATGATCTGGACACACATCGTGATGAAGCCACATTGAGTAGACTAAGGGGCAGGGGCAAGAGAAAGGCAGACTATCTTCCAGAAAATCTAAATACATAAGTTGTACTGTTTTCTGGCAGTTCATAGATTCCTATAATTTGCAGGTCATTCAGAATCCCAGTCCATAAATTAATTTTGAATTGGTGTTGCCTTCATGTATTAAATGTGGGTTTTACAATTGCCAATGATTGATGAACACTGACGTATCCAATATCCATCGTTTTCCACGAAAACTCATCGCTCCATGAATTATTTTCAAAAAGCCTGGATATTTTTTATTTGTATCAAGCATAATTCCGCAGAATTCAATAATACGGACGCACTACAAATTAAATGATGCAAGTAGTTCCACTTTAAGTATCCTCTGAATATATACAAAATTAGGGAAGTACAAAACACTTGGGACGACAAATTTTAAGATTTTCTCGGACTTGTAAAAGTGCAGGAGGGAGTCGTTTTGAACAATTTTTGAAAATTAAGAAAAAATAAAACAGCTATTAATTTTAAAGGTTTGAATGAAACAGCACTTGTTTGAGCTACCACCAACTTTTTTACTGGCTGGGAGTTATAGCTATTTCATGACTGCCACGCTGCTCTTAACAATAATTTTAGTGGCGCTTGGTCTTATTTTTTTTAATTTTATTTGAAAAACTTTGTTATATATTATTAACTGTTTATTGTAGTACTTTTTGCTATCGAGTTATTATCACTAAATTTTAGAAAGCTGGTATTAGTTCTAAATTGCCGGCTTTGTGCTCAAATTGAAGAAAATGTGGTTATCTTAAAATCGTAGAACGAAGTTATGATCGAAAACTAGTTCCTTAGAGTTTATTAAATCGTCAATAACTGAAAAAAGTGCGAAAATTTCGTTTGTTTTTGGATTGTTACCAATGTTGTGCTCGTCGCTCGAGGTCGAAAACTTGACTTATTCACCTCGCCAGTATCATTAACAACTCAGCCCAAAATCAGAATTAACGTATCTGACGCAAGGGTTCATCCTGTGAGACGACAATGTTACTGGACTATAAAAGGTCACGGTTGTTTTTAAATAATTTGTTTTCCATTTTAAGTGACTTTTTTACAGAATATTGTACCTTTTCCACTAAACGAAGAAAAAGATAACATTATATACGAGTTTTTTTTTGACCCAAACACGTTTTAGTTTTTTGTCGAATCAGATGAAACTTTCGGATTAAAAATATCAACTCTTTATCTATCTATACGCTTGCTGAGTAAATACATTTCAAAATTATGTGTACTCGCCTTTACGTTTTTATATTTTAAGCGCAAGAAAACAATAAACAACTACTTATTGAAAGCATTACAAGGTCATTACATGAAACTCTCTTATAACATCTTTAAAAAAATTTCAATTAAATTATTGGATAAACTTAAAAAATAACCTACTTATACACTTGTACAACCAATATTTCTTATAACAAATATCTTCTATAATTGCTATATGTTAACAGCTTCATTCCTTAACACACCTTCATTTCTTTTTAAACCATATAAAAAATAGCTAGTGTTGTCTACTTAGTTGATTTCTTCAGGGAATCACATGACAATGTGTTAATTTGAGAACAAAAAATGACTATCCCTTAATAGATGTCATCAACTTATTTTTGATGCAACAATATTAATGTTTAGTAATATGTAATTATAATATGGAAAGCTACATAAAAACTTTTTGGTACATTATATTCTTAATTGTTTTTTAAAGTGTTCAAAACAATCACATTTTCAGCAAAAATTAGCAAAGTCAAAAAGTCAATAAAATATTATTTGTCAAGATGTGCACAAAATTTTACACTCGGAGAAAGGTATGTGAATTTTCAAAACAGAAAACTGAAAACTGCAACTATTTACGGGTCCTATTACAGGAATTTATTTGAATTGGACAGAAAGAAGGTAATATCACTTTGGATGAAATTAAAAAAAATGATCTTCAAAACTAAAAACAATTATGAAACTCGCAACAACTTACGAGTACCGAGTACCTCTTTGTTTTTAGATTAGCATATCTCACCTACAAATAGTAATATTTTTTCAGGGGTACTGCATACTGACTTTTGCGAGGAAGTAACAAGTAAAAAAAAAAAATTCTTTTTTCATGAAAAAGTACTTCTCAACTTAGCAATTCGGTTTGCATTAGGCAGACAAGACGTTTAAGTTTCCTTCCTTCACGTTGGCTTACAACATGCAGAGGAATATAATTGAGAATATATAAACCACTATAGATCCTGGTTCTCCACGAGCGAACTGTCGATCCACTGATTTATTTATTTATTTATATTTTCCCAGAAACCTCTGTAAATAGTTAATGAATAATGATTACATAATTTTGAATTTGTCATTTATGTTTAAGAATATATGTAACTACTTAATCGATTACATTCAAGGGCCCTGCGCTATACTCAATTTTCTCTTATTTCTTATACAATAAATGTAAAAATAATCAAAAGCAAAAAGTAAACCAAATGATTGTTTACCTTAAACAATGAGGTTTAAGGGGTGGCATGGCAGTAGTTGAGTGGCACTGATGATAGTTCCGCTATGGCTATCCATAACTCAAGGACTAAAGTTGATGCTATCTGCAATTATAAACATTTTCACCTTCCATATTCCATATATATACCTAATATACTTGCCTTTGGCTAGCAAATTTTCCTGCAACTTGTGGACAATGTCGTCGTGGTCATCGTCGTGGGACTTACTAGCCATTACTTAATTATGTTTCTTTATCAAATAGAAGGGTTACAGAGGTGGAATAGTTGTTTTATTAATGCAGGACGTTGCCACACCTTTTTAACATGATATGACGTCGGCGTCGGCTTACGTTCATTTAAGTTTTGCTTAATATACAAAATACACATACATTGGGATCGGGGCAAATACTAATTTAATTACTGGTTTGTTAAAAGAAGGTAAACTTTAATAATTATATTGTTCTATCATATAATTTATGGAAATGTACTGTAAGTACCTACATACATTTCCTTAAAAATAAATGAAGTACAAATGCACAATAATGAGAAGAAAAAACTCGGGCGTTATGTAATGGTATATGTACGTATGTATAATCATATATTTTGTATTTTTTGTCACCCTTAGATCAATAATACTATACAAACAAATGAAAATTATCCAGCCTTAAGTGTTCAATAAATCGTATGGTTATGGACACTATCTTAAAACTATTAAAGTTCTAAGAGCAATCCTTCCTTAATCTTAAGTTCATTAAATAGGTATATCCCTATATGTAAACTAACTTCGAGTTTACGTTTCAGGAACAAAACAATAACATCAGAACGATGGAATAACATCATTACATTTAATTTGTATGATAACTCGGGCATTTAAGGTCTCTAGCAAGCAAGTTCGTAGGCATTAAACACTTATTTTGTCAAAAACTCAAACGGACTGTCCCAAATCACAGTGATAAATTCTCTTTTTATATGCCCAAATGAAAACGCGTATATCAAATATTAAAATTATATTAGACATTTCACTTGCACTTGCTACAGTGCAGCATTTTTATGTGATTCTCTAAACAGGAAATTCGAATTCTTGTTTAAGCTCATCTAAAACGGGTAGCTCCCTCCCATACAAAAATCAACAGTTTTTTTAATGAATGGTTGAGATTGGTATAAATAAACAAAATATAGAAATTGTACGAAAAAAACACAACTTTGAAAGCTAACCTTCAAAATCATACTAATAAAGCTGGGAGAGTTAACTAATGAAACGTCTAAGTTACAAGCTCAACAAAGTCAATCTATAGAAATCTACAAATTTCTTCATTATGTCCTGAAAAAAAAAAAACTATTTTTACGACCGATATAAATTGTATATCATATCAACACTTTTAAAGGTCATTATAAAGCTATGTAACAGCTCTATTGGAGAGAAACTTTTCCTCTTATGACAATATTATGGGAGCAAAAAACAAAAAAAAATTATGCAATATATTTGTTATTTATTTAAAAAAAGAAATATCTATCCCCACGCTCTCACTTAAAATCAAACTAAATTTTATTTTTAACAAAAATAAACTTATTTCGGCTTTGAAAAATATATTTTTTAGAATTTTAAATTTAGTTACATAGTTATTATTTTTCTTTATTTGACAGCTTAAAATACAGAATTTTGAAGTCGCGTTGTATGTACCACCAAAACGACGTGTTTTTGGCGAAGTACCACAGATATATGTATTTAATTTTTATGTAAAATTGGACAGCATTTTTCCTTAGTTTAAATGTTAGATGTATTAATACCAATATAACAAAAATCGGTTTTTCCAATCTACCACGCAAAACCTGAATCTACCACTATTTTTTACCTCAACGGTTTTAAATTTAAAAGTTTTCACTATTATAACTCAATGATATTATGGGTATTGGCTACTGTCCTGTAATACCAGTACCTACCTATCTCTTTCCATGACAAGTTGCCTCTCATCTTAACCGTGAAGTAGGCTTCACTGCTTATGCGAAATAAAAATTTTCTGTTATATCCAAAATATCAGCGAAATGCTTACAGGAACCACAGTGAAAAAATACCCATTGAAAGACTTACCAAAAAATCAAAGTAAGTCCTGCAAAAAAAGAAACAACAAAAACAAAAACAAAAACGAACAAAACTCAAATTTGACTTTTCCGGGCAATTATGTTTACTTCTGTGTGAAAACAAGTGAAGGCTTATCCAAATGATCGGCTACAATTGTGAATTTCGCTCGAACTGCAAAACGAAAAGCAGGCACAAATTTTCGGTTTATGATTTTGGTGTGTCGTTTTTGTATAGGGTATGAAAAGGAAACCTTTGGACAATTTTAAAATTAAATTTGGCGTTATTTGGCTTTAAAAATTGAAATAAAGCCAATTTTGCATTATTTTCCATTTCCAAAACGAAATAAGGCCAAATTTAAGATTTGTTCTTATTTCTTTGGCTTTTATTTCACGTCATTGACTTTAGCATGTAATGAGAAAATCGAAAAAACGATTATATATAAAAGGTAATTTTATAATCAGGTCAATGTAAATTTGTTTCCTACTTAATGGTACCGTTTAACAAAGTAGCTGGAACAGTTTTTAAATAAGATTTTCCTAAACGGTATTTTAAAAGTTGTACCGTTATTTTTGGTGACAAATTTCAGAACAATCGAACTGGTTTTCGAAATATGTTGACATAAGCCGTGTTTTTTTGCAAGCCCGGGGGGAATTGGATGAAAAAAACGACGTCGGTGCTAAACAATTAACATGTTAAATGCAACAACAACTAATCCCGGAGAATTCTCGAGGCTTAACTTAAGCGCACCGAAAAACTGTGTTACCTGCATGAATTGCATACATATGTTATCGATAGTTTGTATGAAAACTCCATGTTTTTTAATGTCATGGCGTCGCTAATCCCCGCTGTCGTTTTTTTCAACCAATTCCCCCCGGGCTTCCAAAAAAACACGCCTATAGTATAATTATAAAAAAGAAAACAATTAGCAAATTGAATTGCAATACCTAAAAACTTTTTTTCGTGTTCCCATTTCAATATTATTCATTATTTTTCGATGATTCGCATCAAAATGCATAATATTTTTAATATCAATTCAAAAACTATTATTTTCATGTTATCTTATTCCCAAAAAGTAAACAGTTATAAAAGACTGAAATTTGCAAAAGCTTTAAAACCTGAACGAAGTCATCATAAGATGCGCTGCTTTAAATGCATTACTATAGGTATATCATTGAAAGAATAAAAAAAGAAACTAGATTTAAAAGTGTTGCCTTTACATATTTTATTTTAATTGCGAATAAACATAAATAAATGTTCTTTTTTTTTTTGGATTGAAAACTCTAATTTAACTTTTGGTATAATCATAATCACATTATATAATGTATAGGTACATACATATTTACAAAGAGTTAGTAGGTAATCCCTTCAATTAGATTTTGGGAACAATTTCTAAAATGGAAAATTACAGGCTAATTAAACAAAATTTAAAATTGTCGAAAGTTAATTAATGTCTGATGGTTGTTCCAAAACTGCGAGAAAATTTGCATTTTTCGTTCATCCTTAAAAAGTTTTTCAAAGTTGTTACAAGTATAAAATTGTGAGGACTTCAAATAAACGATGCGGAATATAAGTTTTCTAATTTGCTGCTATATCCACGGTTTCAAAACTCCTCTCTTAAAATAATACTTGTATTTTATATGTATGTATAGATAGGTATGTTGTCTTGTCTTACTGGTTGGTATAACTTGTTCAAAATGTTTCGCCACGAAACATGCGGCTTTTTGTGTGTAGGGGTTGCGTTTGGCTGTTATAAATATCTACACAAATATATACAGATATTCCCAAGGATATTCTCTAAAGTCTCCATTATTATTGCAATAAAACGAAACGATTGTGTTTTCATAAAGTTTTAATAGACTTGTACTTGCTCCCTATTTCTTCGGTTTCAATTGGTGCCAATTATCTTCTTTATCCTTATGTAAGTGAAATAAAATAAGTGTTTTGGGATTAAGGCCTTTTTGCGTTTTGACGTTGCTGCTGGCATGGAAAACATAAATTGAAGGGTTTAAAAGATTGTGTGATGTTTTTTAAATTGCGCATACAAATTATGTTTATTTGGATAAAGTTTTTATTTAAGCGATGATGTTTTCATTGTTATTATTTTAGTTTAGCTAAACTACGTTCTTATTTAATCAATAAGCAAATGACTGTATATTCTAGTTTGTAAAAACAAAATATCTACATGACAAACTAAAAATGTCAAGGTACTATATGGTACATCATAAATACTACAGGATATACCTAGAAAGTACATACTACATACATACTTTCCTTCATTTTGTAACAAGGATAATCTATAAAATAACCACATAAATGTATCTACTTATGTAGATAGGTAGGTACAACCAATTTTCGCAAATCATCCCCATAAGCTCACTATTTATCAAACACACGAAAATATCCGCAGGAAAGCAACCCTCAAAAATAGGAATTGAAATGTTTTCACAAGTCCCGCAGATAATCCGGTGTTTATTATCACAAAGGATTTTTGTAGCAAAAAAAAAATAATAAAACCATGAAGGCCTTTGCTTTAATTATAATCCACATTTCGAAATGCTTGAATATTTTAGAAAGTTATAGAATATACGACAAATCTTTTGAGGTGAATAAGGAGTTAAATTGTATATTATATCAATGTAACCCTTAAGCAAAGAAAACAAACAGATGTGAATTTCATGCATCGCTTGAAGTAAGGAATACAAACAAGGTTTTACTTAAAATACTTCTGTTAGGCCTTTTTTTTATTAAAGCTAAATGTTGTAACAAAAGTGTAGAGAAAAGCATAAGTTTCGGTGAATAATAACGCCCTAATAGGAAGGTGTATACCTAGTTGTCACCTGTTAAAGTTCATCAAGGAACTATGGGCAACTTTGTATGGAGTTTGGCCCACTTTCAATATTGCTCAACAGTAATGAAACTTATTTCATATGAAAGCGTATGGAGAGCACTTTATTTCATTATACGGCAGCTAAATTGAAATCGAGCGCAAAAGTTGTATTTTGGCACATTTAACAAAAAAAAGTATTTAAAGTGCAAAAAAAATATTTAAAACAAATCGCAACACTTACTAAAAAGTGTTTCACCTTTTCTTAAAGCCTGAAGTCTGTTCTTTCATTTTATTTTTAAATGAACTTATTTGTTTAAATAATTTTCGAAAAAATTATTTTCAAACTCAAAAAAAGATTTATTTTTATTTATTTAACAAGCCTGTTTGTTTGAGTTAAAATTCTTTTAACTTATAATATAAGACTGTCATTGGTGAGTTTTATACCTTTTAAGAAACTTGAATGTCATGGGCAATTTTTAAATCTAAAACCCAGTTTTGAGTCATATGATTTTTTTTCGGGATGCTCTTTTAAAAATTGAAGTAAAAAAAGGTTTGATCAAAATGTCTTATTATCAATTAATTTTGAGCAAAATGGTGCAGGATATCAAAAATATTTTAATGTAAAAAATTAATCTTACTATCATACAATATTTAAGTGAAACAAATTAAGAAAAACAAAAATCAATAATGGACAGGTTGACCTAATACCTGGTTTTTCAAAATTTCCAAAAAACTGCCGTTACTCGAAAACCGTTATGATGGGGCACGGACAAGTTACTAAATTCTGAGTTGTCATGACCTGCCCTATCACCAGTTTCAGTTTGGACCATTGTTTATGGGACACCCTATATACAGAAAAATAGTAACTTTCTTTTTCAGCTTTTTGAGTTTGAAAGAAAATTTTTCGAAAACTGTTTAAACAAATAAGTTGATTTAAAAACAGACTTCAGGCTTTAAGAAAAGGTGAAACACTTTTTAGTAAGTGTTGCCATTTTTTTAAATATTTTTTTTTTGCACTTTAAATACTTTTTTTATTAAATGTGCCAAAACACAACTTTTGCGCTCGATTTCAATTTAGGTAATGAAATAAAGTGCTCTCCATACGCTTTCATATGACATAAATTTCATCACTGTTGAGCAATGTTGGATAGTGGGCCCAAAATGCCCATGGTCCTTTATATTATTTTACAATCTTTTAGGATTTACATTAGAAATTTCGAACGATATGCACTGAGATGCCAGCTATAGCTTTCATTGAAAACAATCATTGAACATTTTCATTGTTAATTTTGAGTGGTTTAGAAAGCAAAATGAGTGAATATTTTGAGAATACAAAGCTGTTAAGCTCCAGTTCATATTTCTAGCCAACAATTACTATATCATTTTGGCCCAACCTAATTGATCCATAAAATTACTTTTAAGATTTCAATGATCAATGGTAATGTTCTTCAATCATTGAAATAATAGCTGCATTTTATTATCCACATGATTTGATCAGGATCAATTTTTATACACAATATGATCTGATCTGGATCAGATCCCCATAATTTATTTCTTTGCACTACAGTTTAAACTACCTTGCCATAATAGATAATAATAAAAAAATTCTAGATTTTGGATCATGACATAGATCTAGAAAAAAAGCAGGATTACATGTTGTTTTGTATTTACGTGCAGCTATAGTTAAAAATGTAATTGAAACTCTGTAATTTGGAATTACTAAATTTTATAACTTTATACATTGCGTATTGACAAAGGCCCTCACTATAGTCAACTGATGAGTCCAAGTGAGATCGGCGGGACGAAACGCCAATTTTTGTAGGACTTAAAGGCCTTTAAAAGCTATTTTGAAACAATTTACACATTATTATTATTAAAAATAAGAGAAAAGCAATCTTCTGCAGAAAAGCCTAGGCTTCGCAGGAATATATGAAATTGTAAATATATTTTTGAAAAAACTACATACATACTACGCACCATCCATTACGTACGCGGCAGTCGGCACTACGCACCATCCACTGCAGTTGATGTTTACGAGTTATTTAACTTACACAACAGACTCGGGTGTCTAAACTGTTAATGTAACATTTTATTAAATCTAAAATAAATTTTATTAAAGTTTTAGCAGTTTTTTTGAGGAATGTGTTTTGAGATTTTAAATCGTCAAAATAGTAAAAAAAAAGATTAGTAAATTAAATAAGCAAGTGAAATAAAAATAAATATATATACTTCATTGAAAAAAAAATTATAAAACTACATGCGGTGCTTCGTTAATTGGGAGTAATTGGTCCAAATTAGATCTGTTAACAACAGATTTTAAAACTTTTTTAGAAACAAGGAAAAGCTTTGTTTTAAACATAATAAAGTATACATAACTAACGTTTCAATTAAAAGAAGTCCAAAATATATTCTCAAACAATTTGCAAAAAAAAAAACGTTTTCCAAGAATAACACTGGTTTTCCCCGAATAAAAAAGGTTTTTCCCCAAATAAACCATTTTGAATGTCAGCCGAATGTTAAAATTTATTGCTTAACACGTAGGCTGTGAAATAAAAATCACCACCCACACTTAGAACCAAAATAAAAGCTCAAAAGAATACTGAAACATGAAAATTGATACAAATTTACAGTGTCGCTATTAATTTGGCAACCCACTGTAAGTAAAATTACTCTGCACTACGGGCGCTCATTCCATTTGAGCACCTTGCATTCATCAACAAAAAATAATTCGACCCTGGACGAGAATTTCAATTTTGACAGATAGGCACCTTACATATCTCGTTTCAAAGTATATTTGTATTTTCAACAAATTTCCCTTTTTTATATTATATACTATGAAATATCAATTATTTTAAAGTATATTCTACGATAATGTCTTTATACATAAAAAAACATCATTTCTCATTAATTTATGTATGTAGGTACCTATGTATGTAGAATTTGAGACACAATCAGCCCGTGAAATGAAAAAAAATGTTAACTTCATATTATATGTACAGTGACTGCCATTAATATTCGGTTTTCTGTTGAAAAGTGTACTGAACATTTTTGTAAGCTTAAAAGGTAATATACTTACCACCATTTAAGTAATTTTTATTTCGCAGATTTTATTACCATTCGATTCTTCATTGTATTCCAAAGAAATAATTAAACAAAGAAAACTATAACACAAGAAAAGTTAAGAAACAAGCGATTAAGATCGCCTAAACTTAGAAATAAACACTCATCACAAGTACATGTGTAAGTAGTTAGTTAATTAATAAAAATAATGCAAAAAATAATTTAATATATTACCACATGTTTTATATTTTTTTTAATAAAGCATTGCAATTTTTATATTTAGTTTAATTATCTTTTTTTCACTATTTTAACGTTTGAAAATCTCGAAAAACTTTCCTTTAGATCGGCAAAATGACAGATAAGCAAATCATTTTTTTTTTATTTGTTGCTTCACTCACATACACTCAACACTGCAGTATTAGTGATATACACCTCTTCCTTACGTTCTTATTCTAAGGTTATAGCTCCTTAGCCATAAAATGTGATATCACTCGTTTGAATTCGTTGATTGTGACCCTCACTTTGCATGCACAAATATCCTTAGCTGATGCTACCCTTAATTTATAAAATGGTTAAAATTTCAACTTTTATGTACGTAGGTACTAATTATATCTTACGGAAGCTTCTCATAAAGGTTGAAGAATCCACAAGTGGCACTGTAAACTTTACCTTCCACTACTCTACCATTATAGCGATAAATATTTCATTGTGCTGCAGCCAGTAATCCTATTTATAGTTTTTTTTTAACTTTTGAGCTCAAAGACCTACAAAATATGTAACGCTCCTACAAGTTCAGGACCTAATTATGTATAGATTAAAACATCAGTCAAACACTTCTTCAAACTTAAGGCTTACTTAACAAAATATTTTATAGATATCTTAAAGGAACAGCACGTTCAGTAAATCTATTTTCAACCAATAATTTAAATAGAAGTTCACCATATTATAAATGGAATTCCATAAGGACAGCAACATACACCTAATAGGTATATTATATGGCAATACAAGAAGATCAAATTACTCTTGCAATATTGAGTTTATCAAGACAACCCGAACGTGTTTGGAATACTCTCATAATCATGACATTTGAAAAAAGTATTTAAATGACAATGTCCTCGGGGTGGCACGGTGAGTTCTTTGAATTTTAAACACTTAATATTGACGTTATTGGAATTTAAATTCTTGAACGTTTCACTAGAATGGTTCCGATATACTGGTGGTGGATATTATGTTTTTCCTTATTGGAGTGTCTTACTTTACGTGTGACAAATAGTACTGTTAATAGCTTTTTTTTTGTGTTATAGGTGTAAGTTTTGAAAAAAAAAAAAAAAAACAGGATCTAAAGTTTTTCCGACATAAAATGAATATACCTACGATGTAACAATCAATTAAATCAATCAAACCCAAGTTTAAGTTTAAGTAAAAATTTAGAGATAATAAATAAAAATTCTTATACAAAATGAAATTAAGACACTTTTTGTCGTATGACCGATAATTTAGAAAATATAGCTGCTTAAAAAAGAAAAAGATGTTTTTTTTTTTAATTAAACCGAAGATTTCTTTAAACAAGCTATGAATTAGAGGTTTTCAACGACTACGTATATTTTTAAACTCGCCCTGCCACTGCTCTCCGTTTCATGTCAGAAGGAAGTTCCCAAGAGTGTAATGGTATAATGACTTCAGTTTTTGGCTTGCTCAACAAATTCTTTAATAAAGGAAGTGATAGGTTTGCGGGAGGAATATATTTACCAAAAATTGATTCAAACCAATGAAACTGTAAGTAGGTACTTCGTTAAAAAAAACAGGATTTCGAGAAGTGATATTATATGACACTTAAATCCGAATTACAACGCCAAAAAAATATCTTCACAATTTAAATTTGAATTGAAAAAATAATATAGCCCAAATGTTATGACTATAACGGCCATGTATTCTCTCGTTTCTTCTAGATTAATACTTCAATCCGGCTGTAATTTAGTGAATAATATGGAGGTAAGTATATTTTCGTAGATCTATTTATCAAATTTTAACTTTATTGACACGGCAATATTTTTGAAAGTTTTGTCTTATAAAGTAATAAAGAGTTTGTATTCTCGATGCAAAATATCCCGATGCATATCACTATTCCTTTGAAATCAAAGCAATTATGAGCTTATGCTGAATGCATTATGCACTTTTCATTTGAGTAGCTTTTATAATCTGTCCTGCAAAAAAAAATCTCACTGAGAGCTCAATTCGTCATAAGAAGACCTGTTGTGTTCCGCGCATTTCGGTATATTAAACACATTCATACGTTTCAGAATTTTATTAATGCAATCATCATGTCGAAAGTCAGTATTCTACGGAATAAGATTTTTAGTGCTGTTCAGGACAAGTAGTCTAAATCCATATAGAAGTAGATGATCTATGTATGTCCAAATTATGGAGATAAGATTGTTCTACACTCTATATCTATATCTATATGCTCAATGATCCTATGATCTTTTGGGACAGTGCGCAATGTGCATATGCTCGCAAATGATTTCCGGACTATATGCGACACCCAGGTCGCATATAAGTTTGCAACTTTCTTGCATACCGTGTGAAAACCTATGCATATAATTTGTGACAGTTTGCGAGCATTCAGCATAATATGCGACCGTATGAACGTTTGCGATGGAACGAAAACAGAACATTGTATATCGCTCACATTTGCGAGCATATCTATCTGTTGTTGCAATTCTTTATTTTACTAGTAGAACAGTCCGTTAAAACAAAATAAGGATTCTTAAGTTCGACGGAACACAACAAAAATATAATTGAAATTATTTATCTTTGTGGGTGTCCGTGATTTCCACTCATTTTTTATCCACCATAAGTTTCGTTCGTTGAACTTTACTCAGTGTATGAAAACGAATGAAAATTGATTAAGTCGAATCTGTAGAGCAGCAAGAAAAAAATCGAATTGTACCACGTTATAACTTAATGTTTATTAATTTAGATGTTACCCCTGTGACTGTCTCGATCCAAGTGGACGAGATGAAAATTAATTTACATGATTAGCTTAGCTTTAAGAAAAAACAGTACAGTATAACACTTAAAGAAAATTTAAGAGCATTTAAACAGCTGATCATAGAAATACAATTGAATTTAAATAACAGCTATGACAAGAGAAAGTAAATCAGTGCCTACGTTCTGTAACTCTCGCATCGACAAAATCAGTCGAGAAACGATCAAAATTGAAACAAATCGTATTAGTTTTGTTCCATTTTTCAACGTTTCTCGACCAATTTTAACGATGCGAGAGTTACAGAACGTATGCACAGAATAGACAATAGAGTAGGAAATTTTAACTGTTCACATTTTAACTGAGTGAGAGAAATTCATAGGGTAAAGAATGCAAAGTTTTTCACAAGAAGAAATGAAATTTACGATATTAGAATTACGTAATATTTAACGATATAAGAAATAAGTATTAAACAAAAATAAATAGAGTAGAATATAATAATATCAAAAAACAAATATAATAATTAATAAACAAATATAATACATATGTAAATAATAGAATAAGATGTTGATTTTCAAACACCCAGGGTTGATCCAGTTTTTCTTGACAACCCCAAGAATTGTCAAAATAACCTGGGTTTTTCGTTTTTCAAAAAACACCATAGGGCTTTAAATTGTGTTGTTGAAATTCAACGCAGACAACAAGAAGTTCTGTACTCAATACTTAAAACGATAAATTTGTTTTAAATTAGTTTTAAGTTTCCTTTTTCTATTTCTATTTATTATTATTCAATTTATATTTTTATTTCTATTTCAAAAGTAATCAATTACCTGCAGCAATTGAATCCATAACAAAATAATTTCCTCATAGCTCATGTCACTCTGGCAGATTATTCGTTACCTCAACTCGCCATAGCAAAAAACCTAGGCCTACTTCAGGGCAACCCTAGGTCTCAAAAAACACATAATTTGACTGTCATGGGGAGTTCAGGTTTTTCAAAAAACGCTTTAGGGCGAACCCAGGGCGACTTCAGGCCTCAACGAACAAACTTGTCTGAGGTCACTAACCAGAAAGCCTTTCCGCGGATTCAACGCACATCTGAAAATTCCATGCGCGTAGTTAAGGGTGGGCAAAGGTGGGCGGCGCCCACCCTAGAAATAGTATTGCCCACCCTAGAAAATCGACAGTACTAACTTGTCATTCATTATAAAGACAACAAAATTTATATTTTTCCTACATTAAGGTTTTTTACCAGCTGGTCATCGTATTTTCCTCAAGGTATGTGTAAAAAAACGCAGACATAATAACAACGTATCACTATGTTCATACGTATGTGCAATACGTGAAAACTAATTGCAAACACAATACCTACAAACAAACGGGTAATTCGTTTATATGCAGGATCGAAAATCCGACCCTAATCCAACTCGATTTTTCGTTCTTGCATATAAACCAGATATTATAAGTTATAGATAGGAAATATGTGGTGTCATTTAGGTTTTGCAGGACTATGCGTTAATTGGCATTAATATTGCAAGATGAATTTGAGGAAGTATATAATAAAGAAGAATATAAAATTCATGTTTGCATTTTTTGATGTTAAAAGATGATCGAACTCGATTCTGATTTTTACAAGCCTCAACTTTCCTCCTTCCGACCCTTTAGAAACAATAATACAATAATTGTTTTTATTGAATTTGTTCAAACTTACATTTAGAGTATGGTTTTCCAGAAGCTATTGGTTTCCTTGTTTGCCGGTCCATTGTTGCACTTTTAAAGATAATTTCACATTCAATTTTCTCTCTTTCTTGAGAAACGTCAAAATTTAACCACTATAGTGTCAAATTTTAACCTGCTCTGGAGCTGGGTAATTTTTAACCCATTTTATTCACCACGCTAGTGTCAAAATTTAACCTAACGTCAAGTTTTAACCAACATTTTAACGCAATTCGGACACGGCCTTACTGCAGCATACTACTGCAAAAATTTAGTATTCACCACGCTCAACTTTGCTTTTCAGCTCTAAGCCAAACAAGAATGACAGCTGACAGCCTATCTTTATATGTATTAATAGACTCTGCTCAAAACTCTGAAATCTGTTGTCTCCTATGGTTTTTTTTTCTGTATTCAATCGATTTGTATGCGCATTTTTTAAATCCGATTATCTATGCGCGGCACACGCAGAATGCAGAGGGGCTTCGGATGTAAATGGTTAATTTAATAACTTGATTTTAGTTTGTAAAAGCTTAAAAAATTGAAGAAAATTAATGAAAAAGTATTTTGATTTTCTCTACTGTATTATTAAATCAACATTATGTATTTTGCATGTTTACTTAGTGAGTTTCAGATTTGTATGGATTAGTTTATGATTCATTTTTTTGCTTAGGTAAAAATAAAGAAACATAGAGACGATCATTTTTTAGAAAACCCGCACTGTCAAATACACCCACAATCAAAAACTAATAAGCAAAAGTAAAATTTGGTTATTTTGTAAATCTTAATTTAGTGAATGCAATAAATTTTGATAAAATATACCAATTCTTTTTTTAAATATCAACTTTTTTAGAAAACAACATTTTTGATTTAGCAGAGTATAGTAAGGTGTCACTTCGTATGAGAGTGAACTTACTCATTTTTTACAATACTTATGGTTTTGACAAAAGCTCTATCCAAAAAACCTAATGATTTTCTATTTAAAGTAAATGTTTTTGAAAGTATTTTTATAAATATTATTAAAAATTAAATTTAAAACTTGCGGTGGTATATCAACTGGCTGGCTGCCCCTCCTAGACAAAATTCCTAACTACGCCAATGGAAAATTTCTGAATTTTTCAAGCTTCTGCATTGGTCAGATGACCAATCAGAAACCAGAAATATTCAGAAATCTGATTTTTCAGATGTGCGTTGAACCCACGTATTCTTATCACATATACCTAAATCAAATAACATATTTATATAGATTTTTGTTGTTGCATTTTTGAACGAGATCTTTTAAACGGCTGATTGCACAATTAAAATGAAGACAAAATTAGAATAATGGAATTTCATAAAAAAAACCATAAAATGTTAACACATCTCTTACAAATTTGTTTGGGGAAAAATATGGTATGGTCCTCTCCTCTTCTTTGGCTTTTAGTCATTAATAAAATTCTTGTTGAGTTGGATAGAAGTGGCGTGAAGGCAGTTGCGTATGTAGATGATTTGGTAACATTGGTGTCAGGAAAGTTTCCATCAGTGATCAGAGATATCACTGAGGTAGCTTTGATGAAGGTTAGAATCTGGGCCACGAGTTGTGGACTAGGCGTTAACCAAAGTAAAACTGAACAGATGCTTTTCACTACGAAAACTAAAATATCTCCCTTCACTCTACCCTGACTCAACGGCCAAACTCTTTCTGTCTTTCAGTGCGATGTATCTGGTCGTAGTTCTCTACCCTAAACTAAAAACTGAATATTGAAGAACGGGTTAGGTAGGAAAGCCTGCATAGCCTTCTATGCAGGGTTACCAACAGGGGTATTTTCGCCCGGAGACTCCGGGAATTCGATCTAATCTCCGGGCTCCGGGCTTAGCCGAAATTTCTCTGGGCCTAATGTTTCGATTATGTTATTTCATTCTTGAACGCATTCCTTAACACAAACAGAAATTACAATTTTACATTCCTCACCTTCATAGATTAGCATCCTTTGGCTAGAAAGTTTTAAAAAAATGTTAAAGATGACATAAGTTGTTTTTGCGTCAGTGATATCAACTGTTTTTACACAGGGGTTTACATTTACAAAAACACAAAAGTTGTTCACATAGCTTTGGGTGGGAATGAAACGAGTTGTGACAGTTTATTTCGCTGTCCTTGTGGTGTTGTTTAACAAGGTGTTGATCTGTTTTGTAACGTGAAATTTCTTGCGAATTTGTATAAAATTTCACAAATTTTGACAATTGGTTGTCAAAAACAATAGGAAAAAAACTATGTTTGGGAAGTTTGTACAAAAAAGTTAGAGGCATGTTGTTTGCGTCAAATGCTTCAAAGCGAAAAGGCAGAAAAACAGCAATGCTTGAAAGCATCAAAGTGCAGACCAACAAAACGTAAAAGCGATAAAGTGTCAAATTGATACAGCGACAAGGCATCAAAGCGATGAAAATGCGGCTAGTCGGGGTAGAGAAGAAGGACATCAATGGTTTTGGAAAAAATCTCCGGTTCTTGGTTTTTCAGAAGTTGGTAACCCTGCTTCTATGCCTGTAGTAAAACATTCGGTAAAAAGTGGGGACTCCAATCGAAAATGATACTGTGGACGTACACACTACACAGCCGTGGTCCGGCCGATCCTTACGTTTGGCTCGATTTTCTGGTGGCTAGCACTTAAAGCCCTTCCACACTATACCACTGAGTATTAACACATGTCAAAAAAGTGTGAAACAAATCATGTATTAAAAGCCCTTCCATACTATCCCACTGAGTATTAATACAAAGTGGAAAAGAATTCCATGCTACTGCCAAATTTGTGGGAGAGAAATTTCTTTTCATTTTTTGACCACACACAACAGTTTAATTTAACCTCAATAAAAATGTGATGAAATGTGTGACAGAATTAGAACCATTTCTAAAAATTCTCATGTATTAACACATGTCAAATCGTGTAGGCTGGGAATATCATATTTTGTTTCCACACTATTATACATGATTTGTTTCACACTTTTTTGACATGTATTAATACTCAGTGGGATAGCGTGGAAGGGCTTTAATAGTGTGGAAACAAAAGGTCTGTTTCTTTACTTTTTGGGAAAAGTTTGGGAAAAAGTTCGGGAAAAAGTTTGTGCTCGAGCTTTTGATGTTGTTGTTGTAATTTTTGACCAGAAATGAAAAGTAAGGAAACGCATTTGGGATGTTTCTGATTTGCTTCTGGGTAAACGTCACATTTGAAAACAGAAATTATCAAAAGAAAACAATTTTTTTGAAAATGACCCATTTGGAAGACGTGAAAACGAAAATCAAGGGATTAATAATAGATAGCAGTGATGACGATAAGTACGAGTACGAGGACTACAATGTTATGAAGCTCTATCAAAAGAACCAGGAGAAATATTTATTGTTATATTTGCTGCCATGCTTCGTATAATTAATTTATTTCTCTTTTAGTTTAGTTTTTTTCTTTAGTTTTTAATTCTTTTAATTTTCAATGACCGTCTTAATGCACACTTATTTAACTGAAATTGAAATTTTTCGATCAGCTGATTTCTTTTTTGACAAGCAAGAAAAGGCAGTAAGTAAAATGTTCGGGTAGATTCTTGCTGGAGGGGAAATTAAATAAATTAAAAAAAAGTCAAAAGCTCTGGCATTTTCGTGCCAGAAAAAAGTAAAGAAACACATTTTGGGTAGATTTGGGATCCCGTGGGATCCCGCGGGCGAGTAAAGAAACAGACCTAAAATATGATAATCTCAGCCTACACGATTTGACATGTGTTAATACATGAGAATTTTTAGAAATTGTTCTAATTCTGTCACACATTTCATCACATTGGGTGCGTTCAATCGATTACGTTTTACATCTGAATTTTCAGATTTCTGAATTTTTGGAGTTTCTGATTGGCCAGCTGCCATAAAAAGTTAGATGACTTTTAGTGACTTTTAGTTACGTTTCATCTGAATTTTCAGACAAGAAATTCTCATCTGAAAATTCAGATGAAAGTTGTTTGTGGTGGGGGAAGTGCCAAAAGCACACATAAAAGCTGAACTTTATAATTTTCGTCTTGTTGGTGGTTGATTTTTTTAGTTTTTGTCATGAAAATTTAATACTTATTTAAATGAACGAACTTTTTGTTTATTGTTTAGTGAATTTTTAAATCGACAATTTTTTTAATTGATGTTTGAAAAGTTTTTCTATGTTTTTGTAAGTCATACATATCAATAAAAGGACTTTTAATGAAGGTAATGAAACCTGTTGCTGATTTAGTTACATATATTTTCATCCTCACAACTACTCACTCTCAATGTTTAATTTACAAATGTAATTAAAGTTCTATTTTATTTCGCTTCAATGTAAATCCTTTAGGTAAATGCAGGAATTTGACACAATGACTTTCGACTGAAATTTCAGATTTTTTTTGCGTTCAACGACATAAATTCAGAAATCTGAAAATTCAGATGTTAAGCTATTTTTATTGAACCCGCGCATTGGCCGCGTTCATGTTTGTATCCAAAGCGATCTGGATAGCTTTGTGTTGTTGTAATCCCTTGTAAAATCACAGCTGATGACAAAGCAGCTGTTGGCGAAAAAAAATCTCAAGCTATCCTAAAAATTCTGGGATACTCTTCTATCCTATGGGAAATGCCAACAACAGCTGATTTGCGTTCAGAAACATACTGTTGTGTGTGGTCAAAAAATGAAAAATGTATTAATACTCAGTGGGATAGTGTGGAAGGCTTTTAACAAAGCGTATAACATTAAAAAAAAACTCAGGAAGTACCAAAGAACAGCTAGCGTTGGCACTACGATGCTGCCCGACGGATGCCTCAAGCGTGTTTCAGCACCTTTTATCACTTGATCTACATATTAAATATCTAGTATCTTGCAGCGCGATTATACTGAAAGAATCGAATCTCTGGTTTGTCAAATCATACGGATATGGTAATATAAAACCTGATTCCCACTGAGATGTTTTCAATAACAACAGACTATTGCACTCCTGATTTGGGCCTCAGTAGGGATTTTAAGGTTATTTTTCCATCAAGAAATTACTGAAAAGACGACATCGTGACGAGAGACTTCGACAAAACTATTTTTACTGACAGTTCAAAGATGGAGTGTGGTGTTGGCTCAGGAATCGTTTCTGAATATTAAAATATCTCAAAATCCTTTCGGCTATCCAACTTTGCATTGTTTTTCAAGCTGAATTACTAGCAATAAAGGAAGCATTTAAGTTATTCAAAGAAGACCCTAACCAAAACCGTAATACCGCTATCCTGACAGACAGTCAGGCAGCTGTTAAAGCAATTAATTCGGCTACAGCATCATCTAAACTGGTTCAGCAACGTCGGGTTGAGCACTGAGCAAATCTGAATGAGAATCTTAAAGAATAAAGTCACTCTTATCTGGGTTCCAGGTCGGCTTTGAGGGAAACGAGAGGGCTGACGAACTGGGCAGGCAGTCTCAGCCCCCCATAGACACTTTCGGAAAGAGTTAACATTCTCCTTGGAGTTATAAAGGGAAATATATTCTCAATTTTTCTAAATGAATACAATCGCAGGTGGGGCAGTTTAGCAAACTGACACAGACAAGACAGTGGCGGTCTATTCTGGTCACTGGCCAATTGGAGACCATGCCGCAAAGCTAGGTATTCCCCACTATCGTAGCCGTGGGGACCAGCAGGAAAGGGAAACAGTCGTTCATTTCCTCTGTAAATGCCCCGATTTGGCCAGAATAAGAGCGCAATCATTCGGTATGGCTTTTTTCAACGACCTCGATGAACTTTCTGGGGTAAAGATCAAAAATTTATTCTCTTTCCTCAACGCGACAAGGTGGCTCTGAGACGATTACCTGTAGCTAAATACCGCGACCGTAACTCAATCAATTAATTTCTCACCCATAGATCAAGCGAGTTATGGTACCAAAATTGCGTAATCTAGCGCTACTTGGGTCACTGAGCTAGGTTGCTCCAGTGGCCGCCATTTCTACCTAACTGCCTACCACTGTTCAAATATTTTTTTTAAGGCATAAGATAAACAAAACTCCTACTCTTTATATTATTTCTTGTTTGTTGTTCCTTTTACGAACAAGTACAACCACCCCAAATTCCTGTCCACATTTTGAATTTATTTCAGGATTTTAATAATTTAAATATTCGAAACGAGCAAGCCAATTTTCACAAACACATACTTTAACCACCAAATTTAAAAAAAAATTATGTAATTTCCGCAAACCTGCATATGATCTCAAATGGATGATATGCGGATTTTTTTGCATATCGTCTGAACACCTCGCATGTAGACCAATTTGCGATCATATTTGCGGACTTTTGCGTGACGTCAGAGTCGCAAACGTATGCGACTTTTTATATGCCTTCTGCTCATAGCTTTATACTAGTTCTGCATTGTAGCGAGGAATTTCAGTTTGATGGAGGCGGAATCATTTCATGAGACAATATTCTCCGCTCAATTGTATAAAACACATGTGTTATAATTCTCGTACTGATTTTCTAGAATCAAAATTTCAACTTTCCTTAAAATATCTAATTGTTTAACCACAAAATCTTTTGGAATAAATGCTTTATTGCGCCTAGTGCAGGAAGGAAGAGCCGATTTTATGCTTTTTAATTATATAAATACATAGTTAAAATGTTCATTAAATTGATCCATGCATTAATGCATTAAAAACTTTCCTTTTTTCCTTAATCAATTATTGGATAAATTAATTGGTTTGACATCTAGTTTCAGTGTTCTGTGCTATTAATTCAAAGATGTTAACTTGCTTTCAAAAATCTTAATTTCAAATCAATATTACAATGATGCTGCATTATTAAAACAAAACAATGCCGGTAATTCCTGATGATCAAATTTAAAGAAAACTACATATATTCAGATTTGCATAGAAAATTTCCATTCATTTATTAATTATCTTTAGATTAGAAATTCGAATCCAATATTTGAGGACCACGAATGTAGTTTACCTATTGATAGGTTTTAGCTAGTTATCACATTATTTACATTTTAGTCTTAAAAAATAACACACACTAGTAACTGTTTCAAAAGAGAGCAAACACCTTTTCCCCCATAAATTTAAACAACCAATCCATCTTAGTCTAAATATGGAAGAATCACTTCACGAATTACTCTAGGCGATATATGCCAAAGTAAATGATGCACATGGGGTCGTGTAACTATAATCAGTTTATTTTTTTCTTTAAGCGTCTTGAGGCCGATTTCATCATTTAAGTAAATCTCCCGTTGATCATACGGAATAACATCCAGACTTTTGTTGAAGTATCCAAAGTGACTGTAAGATAATTATTTTTAATTCTCTTTATTATTATTTTGTAGAAAATTTCTTTGGAAAATGTTAAAAAAAAACAGAAAAAGATACTTAATTTAAGTTACGGTTGTAGGTATTTTGGGAACCAGACTTTTCAAAAGGTTGTGATTCTCAGTTTAAGAAAGATCTAGATTAGATAATTAGATAAAGCCGCAACCACTTACAAATTTCGATTGCGGAAATATGGCTATCCAAAAACTATTTTAGGGTTCGCTCTTCAGTTAAATTCAGTCTTATCACTCTGGATAGAAATAATTAGAAAACCAGACCATGTACAATAATTTGGTTAACTTGTGCGGATAGAGTTTGAAAAGGCATTTATTTTGATGTATATCTCGATGGGTTTTAGAAACATTATTGAAAAAATCATTAGTATCACTTTGGATGGGAATATTTGTAGAACCAGATCTCGCAGGAGCTGTTGGGTGGCAGTTTTAGAATGATCTTGGATAGATAATATTCAACTCTTACAACCGCAACCACTAACGAGGTTCAATTTTCGAAAATCGCTATCGAAGAGCTATTATAGGGTTCGATTTAAACCAAAATGTATATATTATTATGATTTGACAACAGCGACGATATCTCGACACGTTTTCATCTCATCATTAACCCATGCGACTCAAAGGTTTCGTGACGTTTCTTGTAACAAACAAAAATTAAGGGTCTATAGTAAATAGGCGGCAGCGATATATGGCATGTTTTTGTTAATAAGAAGTTTAATCACGGATAGTTTTGTTATCCGAAATGTAGGAACAACACATTAAATTAATGCCGCAAATGTTTTATCGTATTGCTGTTGCAGAAAAGTACATAAATCAGTGAGACAATTGTGTGTATCGCATTTCAAAGGAAAATCAAACGATTTCAATTATTTAAAATAATAAATGTAACTTTATAAGAAAGTTGCAAGACAAATAAAATAATTTTTGTTTTCTTAACGGTATAAATTTACCTTGACTGCCATGGAGTTATGACACCATCATTTGGACCACCAACCAATATCATTCTTTTTAACTTTGTGAGAGAACTTTTGAATTGCGTAGTATTCGTACTTTTTATTTCATTGTTTACGAAAGGTAGAAAATTACTGTACTTTAAGTACAGTTCCAATTTATTTGGATCATTCCAATAATTTCCAACTGATGTATGTTGTCCAATTCTTGAATAAAATAATTCAAAAGCATTCCTTTCAGTTAAATTGGGAAAAATCAAGTGAAGAAATTTTGCTGCAATAAAAAAAAGGATACAAAGGATTTGTGATTTTTATCACTAAAATCTAATAGCTTTTAAAATAAAAAATATTTACCACCATATTGGCCAGCCTGTGGCGAAGACAATGATATGAAATTGTTGATGTTGTGTTCTGGGTAAGATTGAATGACAGCTCTTGCTATAAGTCCACCTTGGGAATAACCTGAAATATATAAGTAATTAGAGATTAGTTTTTACTCTCGAGATCAGATCACATAGATACAAAAAATGGAGCTGAGGGTAGAATAACTTAATTTGGAATTTATTATTTATAAAGTTTCAAATTTAAAGGTGTTTTAAGATGTTATCAAGAGTAGAATGAATTTTCTTATACTTTCAGAGAAATATGAATCATATAAATCAACTTCCTTTGATTTGGAAGATTAGTATGTATATCACAATAAACGGATGCAAGAAACTCAAAGCGTTGGTTTGATATCAGATATCTGGAACCAAGTAACTACCTAAATCTCATGCTTTCTATTGCACTCCTCACATTTTTTGGCATAATTTCAAAAAATTGTTGAGTAATATTTCACCACTGTTTCTCACCCAGTTCCTTAAGTTTTTAAATTCTTTGGATTGTAGGGATGCAAGCTGCACATACATTTTCAATTGGTTTTAAATCATGCCTTTGTGCTCGTCACTACTTCATAGTCATAACTGAACGTCAACCGCAAGCCAGTTTCAGAATAATTTTTGAGGTTTTATAGTGATTACCATGTTGTTAATCAGTTCATCCATTTGGTTCATATTGAAGTTTGTTGTCTTGTGTCGCTCAATGTCTGAGATAAACCTTTATTTTGAATTTTTTTTTTGTATGATTCGGTCAACCAATGAGATTTATCACAGAGAAAAAAATAAATCACATCTGCCAATTTATCAGTTAGAATATTCGTTAGTTTGACCTTTAATATTTTTTAAGCACTCCATGCGGGAATGCAGTTATTGGACTTTTTAGTTATCAGTGAACACTTGTGGTTAAAGTTTGAGTGATTTCGTGCGACAAAGTGAAAACAGTTTAAGTATACGTAAACATAAATATAAAATAATATATACAAATTGCATATTCATTTTAAAAAAATAAAGGAATTGTCGACATTTTCCTTTCCATTAGGCATTAACCATTTTTGAATTATTTTCAGCGAAAATGGTGAAAGGTTGACCTATTCTATTTATTTTTTCGTAAAAAACTCAAGTATTGAGAAATTTATAAAAATAGATAGAAAATCTCAATACTGTTTAAACAAATCTCAAATCGAAACTGAAATAT
Source organism: Epistrophe grossulariae (assembly GCA_929447395.1). NCBI lineage: Eukaryota > Metazoa > Arthropoda > Insecta > Diptera > Syrphidae > Epistrophe > Epistrophe grossulariae. The sequence continues at coordinate 117,125,901 of OV839566.1, forward strand.
TTTTAAAGGAATGTAGGTAGTAACCTTCAGAGAGAAACCAATCGAAAATAAAGGTTAACTATTATTTCGCATTTCTGTATAGTTAACCTAGATTTTTATATTTTTAAACAAATCTCAAATCTAAAGGGAAATCTTTGTAAAGGAATGTAGCCTGTAGGTAGTAAGTATCCTTCAGAGAGAAACCAATCGAAAACAAAGGTTAACAGTTATTTCTGGTCTATGGATCTAGGTCTTACAGGCTTAAGGTTCTAGAAACTCTGTTATTATTTCTAAAATAAAACAGTAATTTGTATTAATTAATATTTTAAGGTTTAAAATCAGCTGCTTGTATTTTTACTCATCATTTTTAACCCCAAGCAATAATCTTCCATTTTGGACTAAAACAACCAAAGTACTTACAAAACTATTAGTTATTTCACATTTAAGAAATTTGATATAAAATATTATTACCTAGAAAATGAACTCCTTCCGGGTGCAAGTCATTGATTTCCTTTACATAGTCTCGAATTTGCTCTACTTGTTTCCATGCAGCTTCTAAACTTGACCATCCACTAAATTTATCACAATTGTAGACCTTTGTACCGGGATGATTCTAGCATTTGATTTCATATAAATAAAAAACAAACTATTACATACAAATTGACTCAGTTAAAAATAGAAAACAAAAATATTACAAATTGAATTTCCTTTTCAAGAATCATCATACTATCGGAGCCAGACATTATGCCATGCAGAAGGACTACAGGTTTGTAGGCTTTGGCAATTTCGATAGATAAAAAACACATAAGCAATGTGCGAATTTTGTCATGGAGCCACATTTTATTAATATTAATATTTTAATTAATAAAAATTCAAATAACTTGATCCCTGCTTTGAAGATTTCTTTGTTTTCTTTCAGACTTCAGTGGTTTTTTTTATGAAACGCAAAAAAATCACGTTAAGCAAATGTCAGTTACGTAGCATGACGTTACGGGAAAGTTAGAGATGAGCATTTCAACAAATGATGTACGTTCAAAGAAACTTTCGATGGTGTGTGTTCAATGTTTACATGGAACTACATTAGTCGTGTTTTTTTCCGAGCCCGAAGGAAATTGGATGAACAAAACGATTCGGGGCTAAATAATTTACATGTTAAAAGCAGCAATAACTAACCCCCCATGGGTTTAGCTAAACCCAGATAATTTACGGGGCTTAACTTAAGCACGGAGCAAAACTGTGTTACCGGCGGGAATTACATACTTGTTATCGATAGTTTGTATGGAAACTTCATTTTTTTTTTGTAATGGCGTCGCTAATCCTCGAAATCATTTTTTCAACCACTTACCTCCACTCACCTATTAGGCGTGTTTTTTTGCAAGCCCGGGGGGAATTGGTAGAAAAAAACGACAGCGGGGATTAGCGACGCCATGACAGTAAAAAACATGGAGTTTTCATACAAACTATCGATAACTTGTATGCAATTCATGCCGGTAACACAGTTTTTCGGTGCGCTTAAGTTAAACCCCGAGAATTCTTCGGGATTAGTTGTTGTTGCATTTAATAAGTTTATTGTTTAGCACCGACGTCGTTTTTTTCATCCAATTTCCCCGGGGCTTGCAAAAAAACACGGCTATTAGGTGTGTTTTTTTTCCAATCCCGGAGGTAGTGGTTGAAAAAAACGATATCGGGGATTAGCGACACCATTACAGAAAAAAATGGAGTTTCCATACAAACTATCGATAACAAGTGTGTAATTCCCGCCGGTAATACAAGGCGTGTTTTTTTGTAAGCCCGGGGGGAATTGGTTGAAAAAAACGACAGCGGGGATTAGCGACGCCATGACAGTAAAAACATGGAGTTTTCATACAAACTATCGATAACATGTATGTAATTCATGCCGGTAACACAGTTTTTCTGTACGCTTAAGTTAAACCCAGAGAATTCTCTGGGATTAGTTGTTGTTGCATTTAACATGTTAATTGTTAGCACCGACGTCGTTTTTTTCATCCAATTCCCCCCGGGCTTGCAAAAAAACACGGCTACAGTTTTTCTCCGTGCTAAAGTTAAGCAATCTCAACGATAACTTTAATTTTTTTTCTACCCGAATTTTCGGTGTCGAAAACGAAAACAACAATTGGTCAGTTTATATTTCAGAGTCCTCACTAATTTTCCTCCATCAAAAATTGAGCAGACGAATACAAAATTTTTTTTTCTCGGTAGCCTAGTACGCTGCTGATGCGAAAAGAAATTTTTCTGTGATCTCCAAACAGAAGCCTAGTACGCTGCTGATGCGAAACGAAATTTTTCTGTGATCTCCAAACAGACAACGAAACGCTTGCGAAAACACAACGGAAAATATCCTTGGAGAGTTTCACTAATTCCAAAAACAAAATCAAACATAGATGCAAAAAATCAGAGAAACCCATGATGCAATAAAATGATAAACAAAAAAAAAACACAAATAAACCCGAATGTCATTTTTCCGCACACAATAAATAGTCTGTATAATTAATTCAGTGCGAAAAAGGAGCGGAGACTTCTCCAAATAATCTACTACAATTATAAATTTCGCTCTTCAAACAGCGTACTGCAAAACGAAAAGCAAAACGAAATTTTCCGTTTCTGATTTCGTTGTGTCATTTTTGTATGGGATTTTTGATGAATTTAATCTGCAAAGTTAAAGTTTATTCGGAGACAATTAAAAACGCAACCAACTCGGTGAAAGAACAAATGAAAAAAGCGTTTATTTGAATAATGTAACGATCGTTCTGATCAGAGATGTCAGAGTATATAAAAACAAACAAACAATAGCAAGTACTGCCAAGTTAAAACTTTATGTTAATAGATTGGTTCTCATGAAACTAAATGGCATTTTCAATACCCTCACTAGAACCATAATATTCGCAAATTTTAATTAATTAACTTACTTTAAATTAAGACCAAACAAAAAAAAAAAAATTAAAAATTAATTCAAAATAATTCAAAATACAAGACCCATTTGAATTGAGCAATGAATGTGCTTTTTTGCATCTAGTCCCTTAGTTAGAACATCAGCCGTCATCTCAGTTGTTCGCACATACTGTAGTTGGATTGTGCCCTCTAATAACTTTTCTCTAACAAAGTGGTGTCGAACGTCTATATGCTTTGTTCGTTGATGATAAACATTGTTCGATGCCAGTTGAATTGCACTTTTGTTATCGGAGAATATTTTGATGGCGACTCCAGTCTTATTACCCTTAGGCCTGTATTCACCGAGCGCTCATATGAGCCTCATAAGTTTATGAGGCTCATAACATTGGGGTATTCACCAACCACTCATAAATATGTTTCGAATTTCGAAAAAGAGAGCCACTCTCTGTCAACCAGGCACTCCCAAACTTTAAAATCAAACTTTTTTAGGTAGATGGAGTGGTAGCGATGGAGATGTTTGTGTTTGTGGGGGTGGTGGTTGTGGAAGTAGTTTCGAAAATGTCGGACTATTTTTCGAAGAGAGCGCTCATAAGTTATGAGTGGTCGGGACCACTCATAACTTTTATGAGCGCTCATAAATATCCACTTATTATTGCTTGGTGAATAGGTTTATGAGGCTCATAAGTTATGAGTGCTCGGTGAATACCGGCCTTAATTTCCTCTTGAAGTCGCTTGAGCCAAAGAGTTTCCTGAGTAATTGCAGCCAAAGACATGTATTCTGCTTCAGTTGTTGATAAGGCGACCGTTGGTTGCTTCTTAGAACTCCATGTCACTGCTGCGCCTTGAATTAAAAAAACGTATCCAGTTATGGATCGCCTTTCGTTGACATCACTTGCCCAGTCGGCATCACAGAAGCCAACTAAATCAGAACTGCTACTCCTTTTGTATGTAAGTTTAGCATTTATAGTACCCTTCATGTACCTAAGAATACGTTTCACAGCCAGCCAATGCGCCTTTCCTGGATTTGAAATATATCTGCTGACTTCACTAACTGCAAAACACAAATCCGGGCGAGATACTTGAGACGCGAACAAAATGCTGCCAACAGCCTTTTGGTAAGGTACGCAACGCATTTCATCATTTTCCATCTGCGTCTGTGGTGACATGTCCTTGGTCAATTTCTGGTGCATGTCCATCGGCGTGGAAACGGAATTACAGTCCAACATCCCAAAACGAGTCAAGACCTCTCGAATATACTTTGCTTGATTAATCGAAATAATACCTTTATCACGATCTCGTTCGATACTCATTCCCAAAACATAGTTTGCCTCGCCAAAGTCTGTCATTTTGAAAATATTTAATAATTTTATTTTAATTTCGTTTTTCAAATCGGTATCATTTGAGAAAAATAATAAGTCGTCAACATAGACCGCTATTATAAGCAGTTTTGCACCATGTGACCTCATATATACGCATGGATCTGCACTCAATGGACTCAAACCGAAGGACTGAAGAACATTATTCAGCTTCTGATTCCAGATTCTGCTGCTTTGTTTGAGGCCATACAAGGACTTTTTTAGGCGACATACCCTAGCAGTGTTGTCCGAAAAACATTGCGGTTGCAACATGTATATCTCTTGGTCCAACTCTCCTTGCAAAAATGCAGTCACAGCATCCATTTGTGAAATTTCCAAATTCTTCTCAGAAGCCAAAGCTATAAGGAAACGGATTGAAGAATAACGAACCACAGGTGAGTAAGTTTCCTGGTAATCAATGCCTTTTCGCTGTGCACAACCTTTTATTACCAGTCTAGCTTTGTAGCGATTAATTTTTCCAGAGGCATCGCGCTTCATCTTAAAAACCCACTTTGTGTCTATAGGCTTCCGTTGTGGTGGCAGATCTGTTAAAGACCACGTTTCATTTTGCATCAGAGAATCGTACTCACTATGCATGGCCTCCTTCCAACATTGAGCATCAGATCTGGACATCGCTTCGTCCACTGTTACTGGATCTGATAACTCACCTGATGTTGCGATATACGTGATGAAATCGGGAAAAGCTTTCCTTTTCGGCACTCTATCTGAAGTTCTTCTCATCTCAGATGCTTGTCCTTGATGACTTGGTGATGGATAATCATCGGAGCTTTCATCAACTATTGTTCCATTGGCGCTGTTGAAGGAGTCATTAGTCGTTGATGAACTATTGATGTCATCCAGGTTGGAAACGGACGTAGAAGACTGATTGATTTCTAGTGGGTCTGATCCCAAAGGAACAGAATCGTTTTCATCCAACATTATTTCGGAGCTTTCAACGTTTTCTAAATTCTGTGGTGACTCATTATTGACTGCTTCAGGCATCAACTCTATCGGTTCCCTCACTGGACTTTTATACCCTGGATAGAAATAATACTTATTCGGGTCATTACTTTTTAAATTTACCTCGTTCATTCGATGATCATGATCGGTTTCGTTCTCAAGAAAAACAACGTCTCTGCTAACGACAATCTTCTTTGTTGAAGGATCATAGAGTCGGTACGCCTTTGAGTTGTCACAGTATCCCATCATAATGCATCTCACGGACTTCGGCTCGAGCTTGGTTCTTTTCACTTTTGGCACGTGAACCATAACTGTGCATCCAAATACCCTAAAGTATCCCAGATTTGGTTTTTTGTCGGACCAAATTTCTTGAGGCGTCTTGTTCATTGTAAGACTTCGGCAAGGCGAATTGTTGATAATATGGACTGCGGTTGAAACAGCTTCACCCCAAAACTTCACTCCTAGATTTGCGTCAAACAACATGCATCTGGCTTTTTCAACAATAGTCCGATTCATCCTTTCGGATAAACCATTCTGTTGAGGACTATACGGAGCGGTAGTCTGATGAATGATGCCATTGTTCATTAGCAATCGTTGAAATTCAGCATTGCAGTATTCAGTACCATTGTCTGACCTCAAAATTTTAATTTTTCTTCCAGTCTGGTTTTCAGCGATGCACTTGAACTCCAGGAACTTTTGTCTGACTTCTGTTTTTGCACTAATTAAGAAGATAAAAGTCTTTCTACTGGAGTCATCGATAAATGTCAAGAAGTAGTTTGCTCCGCCCATCGATTTCACAGACATCGGACCACATAGATCAGTGTGCACAACATCCAGTAGTCCTGTTGCACGCGTCCCATTTGTATTAAAGGGCAAACGCGCTTGCTTACCTTTTAAGCAAATGATGCAGGGTTTTATATTCGTGACTGGGAAGTTAAGTCCATCGATGCCAATCTCTTGCAGCTTCTTCAAACTATCAAAGTTTAGGTGACCAAAACGACGATGCCACAAAAACTGCTTATTTTCACTTGAAGCAGAAACCATACAAATTTTTTGCTTTTGATCCAGCTTGTAGAGACTTCCTTCGAGAGTTGCTGTAGCCACTAACCTACCATTCATATTTCGAATTTTGCAACCCACTGCGTCAAACTCTACAGAGTTCCCGTTCTTCATCATTTCGCTCACGGACAATAAATTTGTACAAAGGCCTGGAACATACATAACGTTCTTTATAACAGCTTCACCACAACTTAGCTGCATCTCGACGTCGCCAACACATTCTACAGAGAGCCGAGAGTTGTTCGCAATCACTATCTCACCGTCTTTATAATCTCGATGGTTTATCAAGCATTCGCTCCTCATCGTCATATGGCCAGATGCCCCAGAGTCAATGTACCAACTTTCAGAATCAGTCCTGTTCACTAACAGTGAAGATATCAATACTGATTTTTTATTGACTTGCTTCTTTTTATTCGTGCAGTTGCGGGCTATGTGGCCATAATTATTGCATTCGTAACACCGAATCTTCTTGGGACCTCTTTTGAATGCATTATTTGGTCTAGTCGCTGCGAGAACTGCTGACGAAGTTTGGGGTTGCACAGAGTTGACATCCTGCAGTAGCTTAGTTTTGATTGCATCGGAACTAATAGCTATCCCCGAACTTTCTATCCCCATGATCATGGGCTTGTATGCATCTGGCAAGCCAGCCAGCAGCAGCGTGCCTATCCATTCATCAGATACGTTCATACCGACTCCCCGCAACTTATGAGCCGTGGATATAATTTTGTTAACGTATTCATCCACTGTATTGCAATCATCTAATCGTGTCATAATTAAATTTCGCAAAAGACTCACCTTCCTAGTCAGCCCAGAATCTTGAAACGCATTTTCCAGATTTTCCCAAACTGCTTTTGCTGAAGTGGCTGACTGGATGTGGATGTAGTTGACTGGATCCACAAGAAGGATAATCTTTGTCCTTGCTTTCGTATCTGCATCCAATTTCGTTTCATCAAAAGCGACCACACACTGCCACAATCCTTCGTGCTCCAAATACGTCTTCACTGCAAACTTCCATGTATCGTAATTTTCTCTTCCAAGCAATCTTTCAATGGCCGGTAAATTCGCCATCTTGTGGTTAAAATAATTCACGGAGTAATTTTCCAAGATCTAAACAATTCCGAGACTTTCTTCGGAAATTACTTTACTTTTTGTCTTTAAACTTTAATCTTTTAATTAAGGCAAATCTGGGCCCATAACCTGATGAATTTAATCTGCAAAGTTAAAGTTTATTCGGAGACAATTAAAAACGCAACCAACTCGGTGAAAGAACAAATGAAAAAAGCGTTTATTTGAATAATGTAACGATCGTTCTGATCAGAGATGTCAGAGTATATAAAAACAAACAAACAATAGCAAGTACTGCCAAGTTAAAACTTTATGTTAATAGATTGGTTCTCATGAAACTAAATGGCATTTTCAATAATTTTTCGTTTCGCATCAGCAGCGTACTAGGCTAGACAACGAAACGCATGCGAAAACACAACGGAAAATATCCTTGGAGAGTTTCAATAATTCCAAAAACAAAAACAAACAGTAACGCAAAAAATCAGAGAAACCCATGATGTCAGAAAATGATAAAAAAAAAAAAACACAAATAAAGCCTAGTACGCTGCTGATGCGAAACGAAAAATCCCATACAAAAATGACACAACGAAATCATAAACGGAAAATTTCGTTCTGCTTTTCGTTTTGCAGTACGCTGTTCGAAGAGCGAAATTCATAATTGTAGCAGATTATTTGGAGAAGTCTCCGCTCCTTTTTCGCACTGAATTAATTATACAAACTATTTATTGTGTGCGGAAAAATGACATTTGGTTTTTTTTTTTGTTTATCATTTTTTTACATCATGGGTTTCTCTGATTTTTTGCGTTTATGTTTGATTTTGTTTTTGGAATTAGTGAAACTCTCCAAGAATATTTTCCGTTGTGTTTTCGCAAGCGTTTCGTTGTCTGTTTGGAGATCACAGGAAATTTTCGTTTCGCATCAGCAGCGTACTAGGCTTAAAACGCAAATGTCATTTTTCCGCACGCAATAAATAGTCTGTACAATTAATTCAATGCGAAAAAGGAGCGGAGACTTGTCCAAATAATCTGCTACAATTATAAATTTCGCTCTTCGAACAGCGTACTGCAAAACGAAAAGCAGAACGAAATTTTCCGTTTATGATTTCGTTGTGTCATTTTTGTATGGGATTTTTCGTTTCGCATCAGCAGCGTACTAGGCTTTTTATCCTAATCCAGATCATGTGGATAATAAAATGCAGCTATTAGCCGTGTTCCTTTGGGGGGCTGCAGCATCTACTGCCAAGCACTTCTGGCTGCTTTCAACTACTTCTACTCTATGGTCAAACTCTGGTTCTATGAAAAAGTGAATCGAATAAATTGTTTTCATATTCGCTCTTACGCTTTCACTTTTTCGATTCACTTTGCGCAAATAAGCGATTCTGGTTCAGTGAATAAAATTCTCCGACGAACTATAGTACCGATCCCGAACCTCCTTATCATTTCCCCTGAATTGCAAACGCAAAAAGCGCAATTCTCTCAATTTTTGAAGAGAAACCAGAAACGCATGAGATAGAAATATTTTTTTCTTTATGAATAGATAGGAGCTTTTTGAGTATTGTTTATTCGTATTCACCTTTTCTTTTCACAGATTCACTTCCAAATATCGACGTGAAAGCAAATTATTCATATGAATATGTATGTGATGTATGTTCCGTGAAATAGGCCCCTGATCTGTGAAAAACTGAATCGAAAAAATGTTCATCCTTTCAGCCGAAAGGTATGCAGCTCCAGCTAAAAATTCAAATGTTTGTTTCTTACTGTACATCACATATCTGTCAAAATTTAGCGCACGAAATAATTGTTCGGCACATTAATTCTCAAGGCTTAACTACATAAGCCAAAAAGTACTGAAGTACAAAAGCAAAAATATTTTTTTTACCGCTAGCGCCGTTGTTTTGTGAAAAAGAATACACAAATTTGTTTTTAAACCAAAATATAAGCTTTCTGCATCATTTTTATAAGTTTTCCAGTCAGAAACACTATCCTAAAATGAGTTTGAAAATTTTCACTTTTGCACTTTTTCACTTTTTTGGCTTATGTAGTTAAGCCTTCAAGCTAAATTTTAACAGATTCTGTAAATCTTGAATTTTGTATGAATTGTGTTTTGTGAAAATAAAAATTGAAATGGAGGAATATTTCGGAATAAACGATTTGTCTCAGCCAAAGAAAAGAATCCATTTTATTTGATAAAATTTAGTTGGTTTAGTCATCTAGGAGAACAGCTGGTTTCTTTTACATGTTCTCCACAACAAAATGTCAAAATTTAACAAGGGTTTTTTGCTGATATTTGGAAAGAAAAGTGGGAGCTAAATTTTAGCGCGATCTGCGTACTAGGCTTAACTGATTCTCGTTCTGTGAAACCAAACGTAAAAAATTACGTTTGGTTTCACAGAACGAGAATCGGATTTAGTGTGAAAGGGTGAAAATTTTTTCCATTCACTTTTCCACAGATCAGGGGCCTATTTCACGGAACATACATCACATACATTGTATGAATGTATGTATGTACCTTGAAGTAGTCGCCAAATTTACGCTGCTGATGCGAAACGAAATTTTTCTGTGATCTCCAAACAGACAACGAAACGCTTGGGAAAACACAACGGAAAATATCCTTGGAGAGTTTCACTAATTCCAAAAACAAAATAAAACATAAACGCTAAAACTCAGAGAAACCAATGATGTAAGAAAATGATAAACAAAAAAAAAACACTAATAAAACTCTAATGTCATTTTTCCGCACACAATAAATAATCTGTATAATTAATCAGTGCTACAATTATAAATTTCGCTCTTCGAACAGCGTACTGCAAAACGAAAAGCAGAACGAAATTTTCCGTTTATGATTTTGTTGTGTCATTTTTGTATGCGATTTTTCGTTTCGTATCAGCAGCGTACTAGGCTTAAATTTTTAATTTTTAGAAAAACTATGCGTCAACTGAGAAAACGCATAATTTAAAAACGCGCTTAATAATGTCAATGAATGGACAAAAACATGGCGAATACTGCTCAACGAATTTAAATCAGTACACGTGGACTTTACGTACAAGATAATCGACAGATTACCTGTATTTGTAAATACAACTCGGGTTCCATTCGCAAATGAAGCTAAATATATCGGTATGACTTTAGACGCGAAAATAAAATGGAAGCCGCATGTAAAAAAGAAATGCGAAGAATTAAACATTAAATTCAGAGAAATGTTCGTTACTCGGGAAACACTCTAAGCTTAATATAGAAAACAAGCTGATTTTATACAGGCAGGTACTTAAGCCCGTCTGGACTTATGGTATACAGCTCTGGGGTTGTACTCGCGATTCTAATTTAAATATTTTACAATCTTTTGAAAATAAATTGCTAAGATCATTTGTAAATGCGCCGTGGTATATTAGAAACGACGACCTACACAGGGATCTTGGGATCCCCACGGTAAGAAATGAAGTAAAAAATTTTGCGCGAAAGCATATAAAACGACTTTTAGAACATAACAAATAGAACTATTATAGAAATTCTTTACGAGACAAATTTAGTACGCCGCTTGCGAAGGACTAAACCTTCTGACTTGGTGCGGTAAACGGAAAACCGCTTTTAAAATCTCGGAATACGCAGGAGCTATTGCCGGATAGTTACCTGCAACACGTTGTATAACTTCGTTAAAAATAAATTGCTAGATAAGTTTCAACTTAGTTGCAATCGGGAGGTGGAGGTGATTTTAGTGAAGTAAGAATCTCACACTCCTATGAAGTATGAGCACGCGTTTTTTAGCATAATTTAAAAAAAAAATAAAATTTACTCATATGTGGCCTATTTTACGTAACATACATTTCTGTAATGTATGTGATGTATGTTCTGTGATAAAAAAATGCAACTAATAAAAGCCCTTCCACACTATCCCACTGAGTATTAATACATGTCAAAAAAGTGTTAAACAAATCATGTATAATAGTGTGGAAACAAAATATGATATTCCCAGCCTACACGCTTTGACATGTGTTAATACATGAGAATTTTTAGAAATGGTTCTAATTCTGTCAAACATTTCATCACATTTTTATTGAGGTTAAATTAAACTGTTGTGTGCGGTCAAAAAATGAAAAGAAATCGTCGCCCGAGAATTGTTTTGTCGTAAACGCCAAAATGCACTTTTTTAAAGTGGGTATGCAGTTCTATGTTTTCAAAGGTTCTCTTTCCACTTCTGAAATCAGATTTGACCTATTATTTACCGTTACTGAGAAAATCAGTATGCATTTGTCGTATATCCGCACAAAATAACTCATTTAGCCGGAACCACATCTATCTCGTGTGGTGTGTTGTGGAGTGGTGTGTCGCTATCGCTCCAATATGTTTCATATGCTTAGAACCACATTTGTGAACCGTGTTGTGTTGTGGAGTTGTGTGTTGTGGAGGAATCGCTTCTGTTTCGATTGCGCCATACCACGATGTGGAGTTTACTATTTATAAGAAAGAGAACACATTATATTAAAAACAAAAATCAAAACAACAGTCATGTCATGACATACATATCTGTACTTTTCTTTTTCAACATCACTACACACAAGTGTGCTCATTCAACGACACACCGCTCCACACTACAACGCACCACACGAGATAGGTGTGGTTCCGGCTTAAGTTTTGTTTTGTCGTAAACGCCAAATTTTGGCAAAATCGGAAATCTCGCTCGGTTCGATATTGCATTCAACTAAAGCATTTGTGTTCACTTTGTCGTATGTGTATGGGGATCGAACAAAGTAGGTACTGATTTTCGTGGCGTATATGACAAAATAATCTTGGAGATAATCCTCTATAGATTAAAAACTAAAACCGACTCAACAATCTGGAATACCTTAATCAAAAGAAGATTTTCCACACAAAATTTTATTACAATTGTAGAAAATTTCATCGGTCAGTTTCTTTTTTCTTTAAACGCGAAACTTAAAATGCGATTTCCCAAAATTGCTCAAATGGTTTATACGACAAAACAATTCTCGGGGACGAAATTCTTTTCCACTTTGTATTAATACTCAGTGGGATAGTGTGGAAGGGCTTTAAAAGTGAACCTTTGATCAATACAAACTTGAAAATTTATTGTAGACTGTGTTTTTTTGCAAGCCCAATGATGAGTTTCAATGAAAGCTATAACTGGCCCCTTAGTAGTTGTTGCATTTAACATGTAAATTGTTTAGCACCGACTTCGTTTTTTTCATCCAATTCCCCCGGGCTTGCAAAAAACACGCCTAAAGCCCAAATAAAATAGTGCTAACTGCTAAGTCTTCTACTTGGCTGATGTATTTCAGTAGTATATAGAATTTGTATTATTAAAAAAACCTTTTTATAAAAACAATGTTTTGTGTCATCTTCTCCTTTGCATTGTTAAATTTGTAATATTTATTATTGTAGCTGCGAATTAAATTATAAATATTTTGTTTGTGTTATATTTGTTGTCTTAAGTAGTATAAAGACTTTTTATATATTTCACTAACAACTTACACCACGCTAAATGATGACCGTGACAAGTTGATATTTCCTAGTATCTGAAGGTATAAAAACTCGAAAATAAAAGAAATGTAATGTTACAAATGCTTGCAGTAAGCAGTACTGATAGCGTTTATGTTATGCAGATTAAGGCAAACTATTTTAACATCATATATTTTTCACGACCATAATACCTACCAATTTTTTGTAATTCATTAATTATTTCACGAGCGAGTACATACATATGTTCTACTGTCAGCTTATCCAAAAAAAAAATTATTCAAGAAAATAATAAATTTTTTTTTTCAAATACTAAGAAAATGCTTTTATTGTATGCAGCATGTATTGTTTTGTATCATGATTTGATTTGGTTTATTTAACAAATTCAATAAATAAGTCATTCAATAACAGTTCCGAAAGGCACACAAAATAATTCTACACTTTTAATTTTTATTGCTCTTTGTTTCTTAATCAAACGAAAATTAACAACAAATATTTTCTATGCAATGTTTTATAACTTAAAAAAAAAAATATGTAAAACAAAATTAATGTAACAAGAAATTTTATATTAAATAACAATAATATCAATTAATCTTTTCATCAAATGAAGTTAAGAAAACAAAATTAATATATTTTCTATGTGGAACTAATATTTCAAATATTTTAATTGGTTCGGTGGTTTATATGGGTAAGGTGCAAAACATAAACGACAAGGAGCTATAATTTTGTTTTCTTGTTTTTTAAATAAGTCATTATATATACATAATTTCTTTATTTCTTTTGCAAGCAAAAAAAAAAACATAACTAAATCCTTTTTTCTGATATGCATTTACATATTTGTTTTTTATTTTACATTTTAAAACTCTAAATTACTTTTGTATAAAAAAAAAAAATATATTTGATTTGCATGTGTGCATACTTTTTTTTATCGAAAATTATATAGAAAGAACAAAAATGTGTGGTAATAATATTTTAAGAATTGATATACATTGTATAAAAAATCCAGCCGTCTTGTGCGAGTAAACTTTTTCTTTAAATACTAAAATGCACATGTTTTTAGAATTTACATCTGATTTTATGTTTGTTTTTAATCGGATGTTGTCTCTTCCCAGTTGAGTCCCGCCCATTCGGGTAATTCAGTTTCATACTCCCAACCAGGACCCTGAAAATTAAGAAAAAATATTAATAAATTTTGTACATGTAGATATTTAAAATTTTGAAAGAAGACGAATTTGCCTTATAACTTGGAACGTATGAAAAAGGTAAAAAAAGCAAATATTGATTAATTATTATTAATTGTAATTCGATAAAAGCCCGTATGACACTAAATTTTTTTCTTCATTTTTAGCTCATTAAATCATATTAAAGTATCAGCCAAGAGAAAAAGGGAAAGATGTTGTTTTTAGAAAGGAAAAGCACTTATAGGCAAAAAAAATAATTCGAGTTGTCAACATTATTTAAAAATCATTTTGTTGTTTTCTCTCCTTATCCCGGAATATTTGATTAATTTATATTTACGGCAACACAAAATTATATCCGATTTAATTTTGTCCGAAATGTTTATTAATAATTAGTTTTATAATGTTTTTTTAAAATATGTTTTAATTTTCAATTATGAACTGTCAAAAAAAAGCTGCTAGAAGCTTAAAAATGTAATCCAAATCACATTTTTAATGACATTTTCTTATTTTTTCTGATATTTTCACATTTTTTTGTGACATTTTCACATTTTTAGGGTTAAAGCCCGTATGATACTACGTTTTTTTTTCTCATTTTTAATTTATTGAAATTTGAAAATAAAACACATCAAACCCTAAAAATGTGAAAATGTAACAAAAAACTGTGAGAATTTTTTTTTAGAAAAAATGTGAAAATGTCTGAAAAAATCTATTAAAAATGTGATTCGATTTACATTTTTCAGCTTCCAACAGTTTTTTTTTTTAACAGTCCAAAATTGAAAATTAAAACATATTTCAAAAAACATTATAAAACTAATAGTCCAGTCAATGAAGCCATAAAAACAGCGAAATTCGGAAAAAATCGCCGCAAAGCTGGATTTTGGTATAAGCTTCCTCAAGGTGTTCTTAAGAAACTGTCAAAAGTCCCCATCGATATGAGCGCCGCTAACAATTTTACGGGGGTTGAAGCCCCCCCAAAATGGTTTTTCAGGAATAACTCCCAAATGGTAAGTTGCCATAAGAAAAGTCAAAGACTAATTTGTAGCTTGAAATATTTCCTACAAAAAAGTTTAACATACTTTTTTTCATACAAATAACGGTTTTTGATATAAACCAATCAGAAGATGTAAGGGTTTTACTTTTCTATAGTAAGTTGGGTGACTTAATTCCAAAATTGTGCATTTTGTGATAAAAGCATCAATTTTGTATTTATTATTGGTACATTATATGGACAATATTTTAAGATATCGGTCCACTCTATTTGTCCACCCCTTTAGGTGGGAGGGGCAAATAAAAAAAAAATTTAATAGAAAATTAATATAAAAACACAACGGCAACACTTACAATATTATGTTATAGCTTATCTTAAAGCCAGATATTCGTTCTTTATGTATGTTTTAAATTAAGTTATTTTAGTGCTTAGTTTTTGAATAAATCATTTTTAAACTCAAAATTTTAAAAATAAAATTTGAAAAAAAAAAATAATAATAATTTTGGTAATTTTCAATTTTCTCAAAAACTAAAAGACTTACAGCCATTTGGTTTTTAGCGTTCGACTGAAAAATAATAAGAGTATCGAAAATTATAACCCAAATCAGTACTTAATAACGAAAAATTTTGAAAAAAAAATTATTATTATTTTATAATTTGATTTTTAAAATTTTTAGTTTAAAAATCATTTAATCAAAAACTACGCATTAAAATAACTTAATTTAAAAACATACATAAAGAGTAAATTTCTGGCTTAAGTTTTAATATAATATTGGAAGTGTTGCCGTGGTGTTTTATTCATTTTCTCTTTTAAATTTTTTTTTTATTTGCCCCTCCCACCTAAAGGGGTGGACAAATAGAGTGAACCGATATCTTAAAATCATTTCCATATAATGTACCAATAAAAAATAAAAAATTGATGCTTTTATCAAAAAATTCACAATTTTGGAATTTAGAAAAGTAAAACCCTTAACTCTTCTCATTGGTTTATATCAAAAACCGTTATTTGTATGAAAAAAAGTATGTTAATCTTTTTTGTAGGAAATATTTCAAGCTACAAATAAGTCTTTGATACTTTTTTTGTACAACTTACCATTTGAGAGTTATTTCTGAAAAACCATTTTGGGGGGCCTTCAACGCCCCGTAAAATTGTTAGCGGCGCTCATATCGATGGGGACTTTTGACAGTTTCTTAAGCACACCATGAGGAAGCTGTATACCAAAATCCAGCTTTTAGGCGATTTTTTCCGAGTGAAATGCTTTATTAACTGGGCTATAATTATAAATAAACATTTCGGACAAAATTCAATCGGAAATAATTTTGTGTTTCCGTTTATATAAATTAATCAAATATTGTATCATTAGAAGAGAAAACAACAAAAGGATTTTTAAATAATGTTTACAATTCAAATTATTTTTTTTCAAGATAAGTGCTTTTCCTTTCCTAAAAACAACATCTTTCCCTTTTTCTCTTGGTTGACACTTTAGTATGATTTAATGAGCTAAAAATGAAGAAAAAATGTAGTGTCATACGGGCTTTACGTTTATTTTATCGTGTATACACAATCACTATTATTCATCTTCATCTTTGTACATATCGACGGTTAAAGTGCAGAACCTTGTAAGTCGTCTTTGGATGTTTTTTTTTTAGAAATCAACAAAAACTTGCCAAATTTTGTATGGCGATCTATGGTAAGAGGTTTTTCTTTTTCTGTAAAATGTTCAGATCAACATTGTTGCGATGAAATCTGTTGTGGCTGTGGCTCTGATTCTGTTGATTTTTTAGCATTAATAAAATTTTTTTTTTGAATTTTTCGACTTATTAGGTCCTACACTTTAACCGTCGATATGTGTTTGTCTGTTATGCAGCCTAAGCCGATTAATTTCTTGAATTTTATAACTTAAGGATTTTTAGGTCATTCCCCAGAGGAGAAATCCAAAAATAAAGGTATCTAGTGCAATAAAATCCCGGCGCAGTGGAAGTAGTGCTTGACTGTTAACCTGGATGTGTGGGTTCGATCCCCAGTCTAGGCAGCATTCTTTTCTATATTCCCTCAACTGAACGGCACCCCTGGGATTTAATGAGATAATCAAAACCTAATTTCTCAATCCACTGTGCCAACAAAAATCTATCCTATCCTTCTATTCCTTCTAACATTTGCCTTATTTATAAGACCCTAGGTCTTACTGGCAAATATATGTTTGTTGTTTTTTTTACCATAAAATAAAGTTAGTGTCGTTTTCTTTAGAGAATAGATTCGATCTTTTGACGAAAAGATTTTTTGATTATTTTCCTGTCTTTTCGTCAAAAACCATAACGCCATTTGTATATGTTTTTCATATCTATTTTATTTCCCGAGAAAACAAAAAGTATTATTATCGGTATTATAAGAGCAAGTATATGCGACGCAGTGTGTTTCATATTTTACACGACTGACAAGATGGAATTATTTATCCCATATACATTTTAATATTTACTGCTACAATCGTGTTTTATGATACACCAGAATGGCAGCAAAGTTTTCAATAAATCAGTCGTATAAATCCAACATTAAATAAGGTATACATTTATCAGATAAAAAGTATAATGCATTATTATTCTCTCCCAAATATTTAAATTAGTTGCTAAAGTTTTCACCTTTAAGAAAAAACAAAAAACTAATAAAATTTTTATATTTTTCTTACTTTGTATTTCCAAGCATGCAGATACATCACCAAATCCTTCGGTTTGGGGTCTCTATAGCGTACTT
Organism: Epistrophe grossulariae; assembly: GCA_929447395.1. Classification (NCBI taxonomy): domain Eukaryota; kingdom Metazoa; phylum Arthropoda; class Insecta; order Diptera; family Syrphidae; genus Epistrophe; species Epistrophe grossulariae. The sequence continues at coordinate 117,143,614 of OV839566.1, forward strand.
TACATTCATAACAATGTTTGTCTGTAGTCATTTTTTCAGCATTGAATGCCATATCTGGACATTCATGTCCTGTTTGAGTTGCAACTGTCACCTAGAAACGAAAAAAGAAAACCCTTGGATTTAGTGCAATGGACAAAAAAAAAACAAAATTAATTGTGATCAAAACCTTTTCTTGTGATTGTAAATCGACTCCTATGTCATCATTGGATGTTGTAACATGTATGTTACTGGAAATATTTATTGTTGTATTGTCATTAATGCTTTCAACTTCAGTTACAACTGGTCGTGGACTTTCAGAACAGGGCGATGTTTCTCGAGATACGATTTCTGAATCATCATCACTCATCAAAATACCTTAAATATGAAAACAAATAATGAAATCATGAGTTTTATTTATTTTATCAATTAGTACTTTTCGATCCACCAGTTAATATATCTACATCTCCATCTGTTTTGATTGATTTAAATAATGATAGTTCTGAATCACCATCAATACCTAACCAGTTCTCTGCGTTATGGATATTAATTAGGTCTCGAACCAACTGCTCATCGGTTTTTCCTCCAATGTCACCACCACGACCCTTTAAAGGTCCAAACACTTCATGGTTATATAGTGGGTCGTTAACTACGGGATATCCTGTGGTAAAAAAAATGCAAACTAAGTGAATTCTTGTTGACTTTCATACATGTAATTTTAAATACTGTACGCATGTTTCATTAGAATCTTTTATAACGATATACGCTTTAAAGAAATCTAGCTCTAAAATGACAAATATGGCAAAAGCAGATCAAATTTCCATATTATAATATATCGGTACATCGGTTTGTGTTTCTACGAAACGAAATCTTAAATTTGGTGGTTTGAGCACCAATTTGAAGTCTTGAAAGTTTCTAGCTGAAATCTTAGATTTCGCTTTGGTGGGAACATAGCATAACCCTACGAAGAAAAGAAATTGTCCTCTGTTTGCAATAATGACTTTATTTTTAGTACAAGCGGTAAATAATACCTAAAACCCATTGATAAAACTTGTGTGCAATGTCAAATTTGTATGAAAATCATAAGATTCCATAAAAATAACTGCGATGAAAGAGTGTTTTTATAAACAGAAGGGAAGAGTCAGGGATTATGCTTAAAACAAAATAAAAAAAATATTATGTTGAGGGAATTTGTCAAAAATGTTTCGTTTAAATTTATTTTGATACAAAAACCAAAATAGTTAAGGTCCTTTTTAAATGAAGATACATTTTTTCGCAGTATAGGTTAAATATTTCCCCTTTCTTCCTCAAATTAATAAATCCTTTCAGCCTTTCAATTTTAACAGATTCTTTGGGTCTCCAGAAAGAATGTGAATGAAATGTTTTTGACAATTTTCATGAGGGTAAGAATTTTATTTTTTTAAAGTTCCTTTTTTGATTGTAATACTTATTTATAAATATACGTATCTTATCTATGTAAATGAAAAAAGAATATAATTCACAAACTAAAAAAAAAACAGATAATAGTTCCTATCCTAATAAACCCTTTTTACTCACCCAGATATTGCAGATGTACTCGGATCTGGTGCATTCTCCCGGTTAAAGGTTTGCAAAGAACCACACTTGTTTTCCCATTATGTGCAATCTTCTGAAAAGTCGTAGTACAATCTTTACCCTTTGGCGATACTTTGCATACTCCAATTTTATAGCTAACAACTTCAATTGGTTCTTTGCATTCAATTATACCTCTGAAAAAAAATGTAAATATTAATTTAAAAAAACCGAACTGAAATTGATTATAACAAAAAAAAAACTCACTCAGGAAATTCCCCTTCAACACGACAGATGTATTCTTTTTGTACTTGTCGGTTACGAATTTGATGTTCCATTTGCCTGGCTTTCTTTGGACTTCTTCCGAATAATAAAAGCCCAGATGTAAGCCGATCTAATCTATGAATTGTCCTTAGATTCTTTAAATTATATTCTTTTGCTAGTATGAAAACAACGGTGTTATGCCTGTATCTTCCACATGGATGAACCTTAAGTAAATAAATAAAATATATTTAAATTATGAGTTAAAAATTGTATGTAAGATTTTGTGTTTTGAATTATTTCTTCTAGCATTTTGTACCTTAAAATATATTAATTAAGATTAACTACGTAACCGATACTTACGAGTGTAAAAACCTAATTTGAATGCTTGTAAAAAGTTTTTGGAACTTAGTGACCTTTGGAGTGTCAAAATACTTATGAAAAGATCAAACTATTATCTAGTACTAGCATATATACTCTTTTGTGAAAGTAGATAATAAAAGATAGCGGAGGACTTTAGTGCATTCTATAAAGAGATGGGTAGTAAAATCCGTGTTCCTTTGAAGGTGGCAAAGTACTAGACAGTGGAGCGAAGTGACTTCGCTTGTAAAACTAATTTACACGTAGTGAGAGCTTATCTACATAGATGGTTTTACTAGATTATGGTTTTCATCCACTCATAAGTAATTCGCCACCTCCAAATGCTATATTGTTTACAAAAATTCGTATGTGTTTTAACATTTTTGTATGGTCATTGGACAGTTACCAAAATTGCAGGATCATAAGACATACAACATTGTTTTGATCGAGATAGGAACAAAATTGTAATCAGGTAGTGAAATTTATCCCTGGGTAGAGAAGTAAGGCGCAATTTATGTTAATGACTAAAATTTATAGGCCCAAAAAATCAAAATTGATTTTTTCATTGATTGTTGCTTTTTTTTTTTTTAATATTTCTTCATTTTGTAAATGCAATATTGCTTGAACTATTGAAAAGGAAGGACAAAATCGTCTAGCCCTTAAAAGAATCTGCGTCCAATTTTAGGAGGGCAGTGTTTCAAAATTGGACGTCCAGAATATGCTTATGCAGAAACACTACTAAAAGATGTTTTGTATTCACATAAAATGAGTGAGTGTCAGGAAAATAGGGAAAATTTAAAAGAAATACCATAGTATGGAATGCACGTTAGTTTTGATGTCTTTTTTAGACATAGCCGTATTTATTAGATTTCCTTAAAATTTCTCTTAGAGATTAGTTATTAAAATTTGGATAAATAATTAATTTGTCTTTAAATGACTTTATTTAAATCCATATCAATAAATGACGTTTACTTAACTAAACGATTGTTATCTATGTAACTTAACGGATAAAATTTTACAAATCTACTACAAAGTATCCGAATTTGTAGTACATTTTAAACCTCTAAGCTTTTTTCGACAGATAAGCAAATGAAAATACACTAAACTAAAATATAAACAAGTTTTCCGTTGGATTTAGGCTCTTTCAAAGCGAAAAGTCGTAATTTAAATGCAAAACCTAATAAATAAAACAAAATTTCTTCTTATTAAGGTTTATTAAATGCGTGTAAGCTAACTCAGCTAAGAAGGTGGTTTAGTGAAGAAATAAGCAACAGATATATTTGTCTTTTTTTTCAAATTTCTTAAAAAATTGGCTGAACATTGCATTTTTGTTAGGACAAGATTATTTTTTTTATGTGTAACGCGATCTGTGAAAGCCTTTCCTTTTTGGTCAATATTTTGGAAAAGAGGGTGTAAAAAGTATTTTACTATACAAATCAATTTTTTTGTATAAAATAGTTACTTTTTACCGAAAAATTGAACACAAAATTATAATTAAAAATAGATCATAAAAACTTTTGAATATTATTTGCCTTGAAGTTCGTCTATTTTTAATTATAACTTTTGTATTTATCGGTGGTAAAAAGACTCTTAAAAGGCTAAAACTTTGTTTGTCAGACGTATGCTTCTCAAGATTTCACAAAAACAAACTCTTTTAGGCCTCATTTTTCTAAGATCTGCCATCTATATATAACATATAACATATTATTATAATTTTATTTTTAAGGAAATCCTGCTTAAACGGAGGAAGAAATTTCCCATCGGCAATCAGCCAAAGAATTTTGTTCTCTTGCCGTGACCTTCACGCTTTAGCTATTTGTCGAGTTGTTGCTAATTTTTGTTTCACCGAGGAATGTGTCAGACTAATAAAAAAAACATCTCATAAAACATCACATAAATCATTATGGACTTTTAAAAATTTATTCCTCATTTAAATCCCATGAGAATGATATATAAATCCATTTTAAAAGAGCATATAATTGAAATTTGGGTCTTTGATTTCCCTAGAATTAACTTCATTGCCCTGCCACGAAAGGTTGCCTTTTAATTTAAAACTATTCGTCCTGTACAAAAACAAAATAAAAGCGACGATGCGATGCATTGAAATGCGTCCTTTCATTGACTATTTAATTATTTATTAATCGAAAAGTTAAAGAATTGGGTAATGAGTTTTCGTATATAGCTATTTGTGATTTCAACGGAATTAAGTGCATTGGCCTTTCTGCATGAGTTAATATAGACGACAAGAATCAAGAAGAGTTTTATTCTTTATACGCCAAGATGTCTGTGAATTTCTACTGCATTTAATTATTTATTTATGTTATTTCTTTAGTTCCAATTTTAGTCAAAAGAAATGGAAGCACAATCAGAGAATTTTAGAAATTTTTGTGTGTGATGCTAATGCTAATACATTTAACTTTTTTTGAATCAAGTGAATTTACTTAAAGTTATAACAAATATGTAACCGGATATTTTAACTTATTTGTGATATCTTTGTTTTAAATATTTAACACATATTTCCATAATTGGAGTAAAATTTAAAATCTTTTTATACTGCACTAAACAAAATTAAAGCAAGAATCTCCCAGTAATTGTATTCTTCATCATAAAGATTGATTAAAAAAAAACATAATTAACCCTTCGACAAAAATTAATATTATAATGATAAGTTTTGTTAGTTTTTTTTAACAAACAAACAAGAATAAATAAATATGTAAATAGAAAATACAAATAAAATAATGATTACATGTACGAGATTTCGAATACTATGTATGTTATAAGTTACGAGGCATACTTATGGCAGTCTTTTAAGCCACTTACAGGTATTGATGCCGGCTTATTCACAACCACAATATCTTCGTCCATGTGTACTATTGTGATTGGTTGACTAGTGACGGGAACTTCATGTCTGTAAAATACATTTATAATTTAATAATACAATCAAATTCATGACAGTAAAAAAGATTGATTAATTAGTTAAAAATTAATTTAATATCTTAAAAGTCTAATTTTCGAGGTTCTTATAATTAGAAAAAAATAATAAATATTAGTTGTAGAATAAATGAATAATAAAGAGGTTTTTACTATATATACATGTGTATGTACAGTCCGTAAAATTTGGAGAGCCTCAGACATAGTTTGTTTTACAATTAACTTTTTTTGATTCTTCTTTAGGTCTAATTAGAAAATTTGTATTGAGTAGCAAGTACTTCCAACAAATACGATTACTAGTTTTAAGAGAGGTTTTGAAGAAATTCTAAAAGCTAAAGGAATTTTCTGAACTAATTTTGTTTGCAGACACGAAAATGCGTATTATTTTATGTAACATAAGAATAGCCTCACAGTATATGGTAGAAATAAAAAACAATTGATTATTTTTTTTAAAGAAAATGATTTGTATTTATTTTCTGTAGTAACGTCAAATATGCGATCGTTAAGGAATCATACAAAATCATTGTTCTATTCCGTAAGGAATCGGAAAGGATTCCATAAAAATCTAACGAAATATTAGCCCTGGTCACTTTGATAGCTACGATGAACTTTACTTTTCTTAAGTATATCCTCCTAACTCCATAAACCTTGCGTGTTTGACAACCCCACACATTTTTAATGAGAATAGGGTGGTCAGGATAATTGCTGTTTATTTTAGGTTTATACAACGTTTTAATACAATCTGTGTAAATCCGTGCATTGTCTAAAACTGAGGCAAGACTGTTTCGAATAAGGTATTGTATTATTTCGCTGTCATTTCACAGTCAACAAAAAACTAAATAAACAGTGCCATAAAATGATACTGTATTCGAATACCATAACGACTATGATAGCGATCAAAACACATTTTTTTTTTAATCATGTAAGTAGTAGTAATGTCCATTCGGTGCGTTTAAGTAAAACTTTGTTCAGTTAAAAAGATCAATTTTTTTCAATCGTTTGAATACCTTCAGCATTCTATGGCATTCGGAATCTTGCTAAATTAAGCTTTAAGTGATTTAGGTGTCAGGCACTTCTGATAACCCGACATAAAGTCATTCGACTAACTTCTAACCCAGCTCCGTGTCTTGATTTCTTCAGAGAGTGGTTGTTATTGGAAGCTTATCATATTATTTTCATCATTGATAGATAAGAAAGAATTTAAAGAGTACGTCCTGTGAAGTTTTTTGCCTACTTTAACAGATTTTTAAAAAATTACATATAAATTTGAGACTTCGATCAATTTGCTGATCAATAAAACGTTTGGAAAACATTTCCTTCCGATAGCCCTCTGGTTCGGCAATTTCTGTACCCGTTAATGAATTTTGTCTTTTAAATTGAAAAAAATCACAAAACATAACTGTTTTATCACTTCATGATAATTTTTCGAGACCTATGTGGACAAATTATAGCTTAAAATGTGTAACAAAATCAATTGAGGCTATTCAAATGTTACAAAAAAAAGATCGTTTTAGTAGTGACAAGTTCAGAAAAATAAGTTAACTTTAACAAATTTGTTAAAATTTTTTCTCATCTCATAGAGCGTTCTCTTACCTTGTCTTTAAAATATATATCTTTATGTACCAATTAAAGAAGTATCAAAAAAAGTTAGCTGAACGAAATTCAAAGTGTGAGGCTATTCAGATGTTACGGACTGTACGTACACTTAAAATTATTAAGGAAACTAAGGATGCAAAAGAATAAACATTGTTAAATTAGTTTAGCTTTTAAAGAAAATGGCCGTTATGACACATCATAATATAATATAGAGTAAAAATAACATGTTTCGTCATACTGTATAGCTTTGAAGTTGTTGTTCCCGTAATTTTGTAAACGAAATGCAATGCAAACCTACATTTCATTTATTTTTGTAATCGTATAAATGGTATAAATGTACTGCACACATAGAAGTTAAAATTCAAGGTGCCAATGCCTTCGAAAGCAATATTAACCAAGTACCTAATATTTTAAAACGTTCAGAAAAATTGGAGTTATGTAGGGAAGATCATTTCAAAAATACGTTTTGCGTAATATTTAAAACTAGTGACAGATACACATACACAGTCACTCTCATATGACAACATTCATTGCATGGTATTTAAAACTGAAAGTCTATCGGAAATTGAAATACTAACTGACAACTAATTATTGAAACATTGGCACTTAAGCATTTAAAATTAAAGTGTGATTTTTATAGTTCAATTGTTCGGTTCGCGCGACGCATCGCGCGTTGCGTCCAATATTCGGTCGACATATAATCGCCCAGCAGAGTAATTCGAGCAACCATGGATCGGTTTCGCACCACGTTTATTCTAGATGGATAATACGCATCCTCAGAGACGCCGTACAGTGCTGTGGAGCACATTATCGAAGAAGACCGGAATGAATCCATCCGCCATCGCGCGCAACAATTGAAGCTGGGGACTCTTGGGCCCAAAATCATTTTTGAACGTTTTATTTCTTCTTGAAAATCACACGTCTAAAAAAAACACCCTTTATAAGAAAAATAATATAAAATTTTTATTTTAAGCTTCTTTACACATACAGTGAAATCTCTTATTACGGCCAGCTATAGCAATTAGGAAAAAGAAACAGGAAGAAAAAACAAATAGGATTATTTACTAAGTTTAAATTCGATTTGAAATGCATATGATGCACTAATCGATGACAAATAAAATTCAGTTTTCAATTCAACAATTATTTTTTGTTAAAAATGCATTTATTTATTTTTCTGATGTAAATTCATTTTTCGTGCCAGCTCACACGAAATGTAACAAATCGTTCCAATGATTTCAATTTCTACTGATTCCATTGACAGAATTGTGGATTTTGAGTGTGGGCTTCTCAACGCAGATATCTTATCCTGTTCGCTATAAACGACCATCAGAAAAAAATAAAAACTTTTACTGGTGCATTTTCCTGATCGCAATAACTTATCCCTTAGACAGAAAATTTTTGCTAACCAAACTTCTATGACACAGATTACATACAATCCACGCTCGGGTTAATTGTTAAAAATGTTTCATTTCAATTTACATAACATCTTCCGTTGCTTAAATTATTATTATTTAGTTCTGTATTCATTACTTTCAAATTCGAATAATTGTGGCAATGGTTGTGTATTAGTTCAGAACTCGCAAATAATAATTAAGTAGTTAAAACACTTTCCTTTTTCGAGTAAAGGGCTTTGAAACAATTTAGTTTTATTTTCAATAAAATCGGTAGGTAATATTTATTGAAAGTGATTTTATGAAATTCCTCAAACATAGATTCACATTTGCCAGATACAAATAAATACATAAGAGCTCATATAGGTATTTCATCATATATACTGAACCTTAAGCTTATACTATTCACAGCACTCAAAACATTCAAAACTTCAAGAGGAACAATACGTAGTATTATGTTGCATTTGCCAGGAAACAGTGTATATATTACATTTACTCTCATCAGTATACAACAAAACATTAACGGATAAAAACGAATATGTGATGTACTTTTAATTAAAGCAATTTCTGTTTTTTTATTTTTATTATTTTAGTTCCGCATATATGAAAACGTAGATGTATATTCACTGAATTTTATATTTATGTTTTCATGGAGTTCATTTCAAGTGTATTGTTATATTTTTGTCATTTTTGTGGCCTATGAATTTTTAACTTAATTATGAAAAAGAAAATGTCTTAGGTTAAGTGTGTGGTATGAGTTTATGTGAGATATGAGCACTGCAGCATTGCGACTCAAAAAATTCATCAGATTTGAGTTTTTCTGCATTAAAAATTCAGATTTTTTTTTTTATTTTGTACGTTAAGAAAACAATTAGTAGTAAATTAATTACATTTCTTTGTTTTAATTTTTATGTACAGTATATACATATATAATATGTCAAATTAATATTTTTTTAAAATAGTTATTAAAATAAAATGCACAACTGAATCGCACGAACTTGCTTTAATGGTTCAAAGTTTAACGTGGCTAAGCATTGAAAAAGTGTTATAATGGTTAACAGTCTGTATTATGAAAGAGAAAAAAGTCAAAAATACTAATTTAACTAATAAAATGTTAAAAATATAGAATCAACATTCGTTTAAAAATTGGAAAATCTTGTTTTTAACTCAGCACTATAAAGGGTGTTTTTTTTAGACGTGTGGCTTTCAATCTGGGAGTTGGACTTTTTGACAGCTGTCACTTGATTTATGCTCAGTTTGGTTTTCCATTTCATAATGAATAGACTTACTCCTGAACAACCTTTGCAAATCGTGCAAATTTATTACCAAAATAATGGTTCGGTTTTTTGCGTCCAATATTCGGTCGACATAATCGCCCAGAAGAGTAATTCGAGCAGTCATGGATCGGTTTCGTACCACGTTAACTCTAGTGGATAATGCGCATCCTCAGAGACGCCGTACAGTGCGCACCGAAGACGCTATTGCTGCTGTGGAGCAGAGTACCGAAGAAGACCCGAATGAGTCTATCCGCAATAATTGGAGCTGGCGCCTCTTGGGCCTCTCGGCTGGAATTTATTCGCGCCAGCTGCGGCGGCCACTTGCCCGAAATCATTTTTAAATTATAATGCAAACCCTTATCTTTATAATAAAGCTAAATTCTTGGCCATAACAATAACATTAAATTATATGCGTTTTATTTCTTCTTGAAAACCACACGTCTAAAAAAACACCCTTTATTAAAAGTACTTTAACGCTGTCTAAAATTTTGCGCCAATATGTATTATATATATGACTTTGAAGTACACATCTGTTTGCAAAATTAAAACAAACTAAATTCTGCATTAATGAGATATGAAGGAATTTTCTAAAAGAACTTAAAAACACTATTAACAAGTGGGTAAGTGCACTGCCCTAAATAAATAGTAATTTATTAAGTTAATTTTAACTCATAATTTTTTTGTTTTATTTTCTTCAAATCATGTTTAATAAAAATGTTAAATACACTTATTTTTACGCTATTTATTAAAAAAAAAACTGGCACTGGACTAAGAATGTTGAGTTTCCATTAATCGTGTGTCAAATTAAAACTGAATAGAGGTGATAACTCACGAGCGGATGCATCTTAGAAGTGGTCATTTGGTAACCCACACTCACGTCTCACGAGCATAGCTCCTGAAAATTTATTTTCTTTTTCTTCTTTTAAATACCACTTTCAAATTAAGTTCTTGAATCTTTTTTAAATCTTTTAAATGAGTTTGTTTTCTTAGGCCCCGATTTCCAGTCCCGGTTTTGGAGTTAAGCCCGAGTTAACTCCTGAGACATGTTTTTTTTTTTTAGTTAATTTGGATTCCAAATTAATTCAACGAATTTTGTTACTGAACTCTGTATGAAGTAAATAGATATTTCTGACAGATGCGTGCCAAAACACAATCGAAATAGAAAGGGCGACATTATTTGAAATAGTTCTTTTCTAAGTGAGATACAAATTTAGGGAATGGTTAGGTTAGGTCAATACAAGAAAAAATAGAATGCGAGGAGATCACTTCGTTTAAGCAAGAGGGGGAATTTGTAAAAAAAAAATTCATTAAAATAAAGCAAAGTGTTCAAAAACATTAGCTTTTGCCTTCTCAAAGTCAAAATTTCATTCCCAATTGTTTTTTTGTTGATTTTTCATATTTTTCCATTTATTCAATTGAAAATGTCTCCCCCGTCTCTAGATTCCCGATGGTTTTTTTTCCTGACTTACTCTACGCGCCCTTGGTTTTTGTCGCAACTTAGCAAATAATTCTGTATACTGTAAGGGCCAGTTTCACAGTGCACACTTAATAAAATAAGTGGCACTTAATTTCCCCATTTTGGCACTTTAGCCGCAGTTTTACTGCCTGAGTAAGTGGAACTTTAGTTGCCAACATGGGAGACTTAAGTGTCACTTATTCCGATAAGTTTACACTGCGAAATTGTGCATTAGTTTTCTTTATTTGGTACTTAAGTGACACTTAAACGAGTGTGAAACTGGGCCTAAATGTATAGTTTTTTTTATAAATGTGTTATTAAACAATACCCATCAATAACTACAGGAATACATGCAGTTTTCTTTATATTGGTATACTTCTTTATTAAAACAAAAATCTTTTTAAAAGAAACATCTCTTTAAAAGTAAACAAAATAAAACAAAACTTACCTATGAACAATATTTGCCAGTAAGTCATTATGTTTTAATCTATAATCAATTGGCACTTTATCATAGTTGACTGTCAAGGTACCAGCATTGATACAACGTTCATATTCTTCGGCGGGATGAGCTCTAAATTCTCTAGCAAATACATCAAGTATTTTTTCGCCAACCCATCTGCCTTTGGTGAATGTGGTAAAAGTAAAATAATACGGATACACCTTTCGAAGACCTGTAAAAGAATTATAAAACAAAAATATGCAAAACAACAAGAAGAACAAACGTCGTCATTGTCGTTGTCATCGTGTTGCAGAAAGAAAATTAGATGTAAATTATACATTTGAGTTAAATTAATTTCAATTACCATTTTCAATAAAATATGACGTCTCGTGGTAGCGTTCGTCCGTGAATCCTGGTCTTTTAGCCTTTAGTGCTTTTGTTTCAAGTTTTGCCTGAAAATAAACGATTTAAATTTTTGACTGTATTTTATAAATTTGTTGGAAGTTCTTTTTTTTAATTAAGCAGGAGAAATTAAGAAAGGAAAATCATAAACTCTAAATAACGAGCTATAATAACTTTTGTTTTTTGTTTTATATTAAATTGAAATATGTACATTGTATGTAATATTATATGATATACTGTTTGCACCGTGTTATTGAACCACAAATTATTTCTGCTCCCTGAATTTTAGCAGGTGTATAATCTGTACGATATTTGCTGCTTTACTGGGAGGATACTGATACCTCATTTCATATCTTACTATCTCATTCCTCGGGATATGGTCCTTTTTTGCACCGATCGCGATGGACGCATTGAAAAACATGCCTTGTGTTCTAGCGTCTTAAATCTCAAGAGCGTTTTGCCCGATCTTAAAATTAAGAAACTAAGATTTGTCTACCCCTGACATCGTTGAAAATCGGGTCCTAGTGAATTACAATTTGCAAACATTTATGCGTGCACGTTGTTAGTTTGCAAAAATGCAGGAAATCTACAATTTTCTGCCAAATACTCTTAGAGAATTGTCATTGCCCCAAAAAAAATTTAATCATCTTAGGTGGCATATGCTGGATTCGAGTAAATCGAAAACTTGTAGAGTAGATTTGAAAACCGAAAGAAAAACTCGAGTTTTCAAAAACTGTATTTTTAACAAAAAAAAAATATTTTGGCAAAAATTAATATTTTTCAACAAAATTACATAAATTCCAGATTAGAAAAGAATTTTAGATTCAGACATTCAGAGTCAGAATTGTTTGGAAAATTAAATAACACTGTGATGTTTTTTGTTTTACTTTTATGTGGTTTTGCTAAAGAATTTTTGAATTTCTCCGTGTGGAAGCAAAAACAGAGTGGGGGAATAGATTTATTTTCTTTTTTAAAACTGGATTAAATTTATTTCCAGGGCACACAAAAAATAATAATAAGGCTTAAAAAATGTGCAAAAGATGAACTTTTGTGTGGGCGTGTCAGGAGGCGCAAAATTTTTGTTATATTTTTCTTAATGATGTCTGAAAATGTTATTAAATTTAGTTCAGTGATCGACAAACAAACTTTAAAATAAGATTTAGAAAATCTTAAAATATCAAATCTCGAGTTGCAAATTGTGTTTTAAATTCATTTACAAAAACAGTCATCAAAAAGAAGCGCTTGAATTATTAAAGATTAAAAATGTGTGTAATATATATGAAATTTCAAATTTTAATTTTTGCGCTATTTTCACTTCATTGGATCATAATTTCATTATGAAAAATTACCCAAATTTCGGGACCTTATTTGATTTTACTTTTAGAGTCTTATTTATTGGGTCCTTATTTCGCGGAACCAGTGAATTTCTCGTCTACACAGCACATTAACTGTTCATTTTGCTTATAGGAATAATTATTTTTCACAAAACATTGAAAAAATTAGAAATTCAGTACAAAAAAAGTAAGCATACGCCCGAGTGAGTGTACAATTTGTTTCACCATCCTTTTTCACTAGTCTTGCCAAAACTTTATTTATTGTAATTGAGACTCACGGGCATAATGCAATATTACGTGAATTTGTGAATAATTGTGTTTAGTGGTAAAAAATCCACTTTTGCGGAATTGATCACAAGTAAACTAAATACTTTTCGAAAATAAGCAAAACAAAACTCATGTACTATAAAAGTTAGGTACCTTTTTCAAGTCTTTAACTTGGTCATTTTCATCCGCTTTTCTCTTTTCTGGATTTGGTAATCTTAGTTTCTCCTTGTCACATTGAGTTATAATCTGAAATTAAAAAGAAACAAGGTCCACTTTAATTGAAATTTCACTTCAAATTTTAATTTGCATACAAATATCATTTCGTAAGCACTAAAATAATGTAAACACATCATATCTACATTTTAAAAGTTCAATATTTATTTATTTATTTTAGCTGATACGTTATTTTCTTGAAATTTTTTGATTCAACGTCAGCATTGTAATGTTATTTATTGGTATGTATAATGTATATACACATGTATGTAGATAGATAGAATTCCCCAAAGCCAACATCACATTTTTAAAATCACCCCGTCATAAGGACATTTTTTAGTGGCATCATTTTCTATGACATGTTATCTTTTGTGTACAATTGCTGACATCAAATTATGCAAACATTGCTTACCAGTCTCTAAGGACAACCAATTCAATCACAACAAATACAAAAAAAAACAAGAAACACCGAACGTAAGCATATGCATATTGGCCTAGTAAAAAAAAGCATACCTACCTGTTTTTATTTTTTGGCAATGTTTCAATATTCTTAAGGATTGCTTTTTCTGGTCATAATAATATCAAGGAGATTTGGGTTTTGGGTGCTGCCGAATAACCTAACCAAAGCACAACTACTTGATATGTTTTCCTGCATTTTAAGCTGACATTAAATTCAAATTAATGCAACGAAAACCTGGCTTTCAATTTAGAATGCATAAATAACCTAAACAGCTTTATCCTTAAAAAAAAATAACACAAAACTAAAGTACCTACGTACTATGTATAGGTAAAATAAAAGAAATACTGCTTTGATGTTGTTTGTACAATATGAACTCAGTATGTACTCCAAAGATGCAGTAACAGTATGGTTTGTGCATGGAGAACTGTGCTATGCTGTTGTAAAATGTCACTACACTTCAAGGTAGAATTTTATTTTAAAACTATTTACGATTGCTGAATTTACTTTAAAGGAATTGCTGTCATTCATAAAAAAAGGAAAACAGCAAAAGCCTCCTACATTTTTCAGTTTTTTTCTTTCTATACAAAGATATTATTTTTCATATAATTCTCTTTTTTCAATTAGTTTGTAAAGAAACTTTTTAGGTTGGTTGCTTTTTGTTTTTTTAATTATAAATAGTTTCCATTGCAACTTTAACTTTTTAAACAGTGATTTTTTTTATACTTAAAGGCATTTAGCTTCTGTATATAAAGGGTCTGTTTATTTAAAGACCGAAACAACTTTTGACAGAAAATTATTATTATTTGATATTTTGAAGGTAAAGTTATAGGCATGTTATCATGCCCGGTCATGAGCCAAGCAATACTCGTATAAGAGTCTTTTTTTTTAATTTGAATCCTGGGTACATTTCGTTTTTGGGCAAAACAAAATTAGATGTTTGTTCCTTAGACGTGGCCATATAGGAACTATTTTAAACATGACCGTGTTGCTTAGGAAGGTACCATTACCGCCTCGATATTCAACTGTTTTTGCATCGTATAAGGACGCTCGCAGGGCCAAGGTTTAATTTTTTTTTTTTTAATGTGGATGCACTGAAGGTATTATAACTATAGTGTAAAATGTTTCAATTTTACACAAAGGGATGAAAAGGAGGAGAAAAATAGAGTTAGACATAAGCAAATAGTCTCTGTTTTTAAACATTTCATCTTTGTAAAACGTTTATAGTCAGAGAGCTAGCAACCGATAAACTTATGTATACAAGTTTCGAATTTTAGTCACAGAAAGCTATCAAATACAAAAACAACAACAGCCTGCCCTTCTGGTTTATCGATTATTTTATGACCTTATGTTTATTTGTTTTTTTAAGTGCTAGATTGTGGTTTTTGTGTTAAATGGCTATAAATCTTATAAAATCTAAATAAACTACTAATCATGGCGTCATGAAAACTTTAACTTTAAAATTTTAATAACTTGCTCAAAATTTAATTATTTATAAGGTAAAATTAGAAAAAAAAACAAAAAAATGCATCTAATTTAACAAATTATTTTTGAAAGGATTTTACTTTAAAAAATATCTTAATCTTTTTCAAAATTTCTTCATTTGTAGGGTGAAATGGGTCAAATCAAACAAATATTATCCGATTTTAAAATGTCTTCCTCAGCAATATGAATACAGGATTCTTTAGCAAAATTTCTCAGTTTTACTGTCAAAATAACTGGATTTAAATTTTGCTATTTATGGGGTGAAATGGGGTTAAAATGTTATCCAAATTTAAAAACCCATTTATGTTTTAAAGGTTTGTTATTTATTTTTTACTTTAGCGCTAGATATTTTTAAAACTAAGCGACACACATAATATATGTGTGTATATATATGTGTGTATGTAAGGGTGAATTGGAGTAAAATTAGCAAAAAATTTATAAATGTTGATATGCAACATTATTTAAACCTGAAAAATTTTCAGTGAAATTGGCAAGTCGTTAAAGAAAAGAGCGAGTTTCTGGTATAAATTGTATTACCAAAATGTAGAAGTCAGAATCCACAGAATACAATTTTTTATGAATCGAAAACTTGCTCTATATCTAAGGTAGATATACCGCAAATGAAAAAAATTTTGATGTGACATTCACAATCGATTAGTTTTAACTTGTCATGAATAAAGAAATGGGAATTAAAGTAATGTTTGGAAAAAAGTAACGAATTTGAAAAAAATTGAAGGTGCTCTAGGGTCGAGGGAAAAAAATATTTCCTTGGAGTTGGGGTAAATTCCTTAGCTTCTAGAGCTGTAGCAAATGGTTTGTATACGTAACTTAGTAAAAGTATTGAATTCATGACCGATACAATCTCAGTACAGTCAAATCAGAAAATAAAATCACATTTTGTTTCGGTGGACAAAATTGTTTGCTATGGTATGTACAATGTACAGATGTATAAAATCAAAATGTTAGAACAATAGAAGCCGGGGACAATTTGCTATCTTGTAAAAAGCATTGATTTTGTTTATATAATAACTTGTCTGTAATTTCACTTTGACACAATATGAGCAAGGCAAAAACCGAATTAAATTATCTACAAAATGAAATATTTGCCAAGTATAACTTGATTCGTCATAAAGTTATTACCTTGCAAAGTTCGTATATAATATGCCTGTTGTTGGATAGTTAAACTACGTTTGATATTTTTCGCTTTTTATTGAATAGTTCTTAACAAAACTATTTGTACAGTTGTAGAAAAATATCGGGTTAACATTTTACAAGTGACTTGTTAAATTTACAAGGTGTACTAATATAAAGTTGCAGAAAATTCAGAAACTTACACGATTTCAATAACATTACATTCGTGATTAGATTAATAAATTGCTAATTTGATAAAATTAATTTATTTAAGAAGATGCCATATTGTTTTAAAATTAAATTCTTTTAACTGAAAAACTTTTTCAAAATTTTGACATAAATGCAGTGTAAATTTTAACCAAGTTCGTGTTATTTGTAACCGTGCATCTTGTAAATTTTAATTTTTACTATATGACCTGTTGATTTAACGTTTCTTTGAATTGTTTTTATATATTTTTTTTTTCTGATAAACTTAACGTGGTCTTGAGGTAACTAAGCTCTGTGCATGTTCATTTAAACTTAACATTTTGTTTATTGTTCTATGTTACTAAGGTCTCTTTGCTGAAACGAAACTTAAATACATATTTATGTTCAACTTAAACGATTATGTTCTACTTTTTTTGAGCACAAACTGTCCACGGTTAAAGTGCAAAACCTCATAAGCCGTTTCTGCATGCTTTTTAGAAATCAAAAAAATAGCTACGAAATTTTGTATAGCGATCTATAGTAACAGGTTTTCAAATCTGTCTTTTTCTGTAAAATGTTTAGCACAACATTGTTACGCTGAAATTGCCAAAAAGTGGCTCTGATTCTGATGATTTTGTTGCATTAATAATAATTATTTTGGAATTTTTCGACTTACGAGGTCCTAACCGTTAACCGTTAAATATTTAAGACACTGGGTTAGGCCCAGTGTCTGAAAAAGTGAATGTGTGAAATGAAACTTCATATAACCTAAAAGCAGTATTGATGTAACAGTATGTCTTTTCATTACCCTGTTAAATTAAACAATTAACTATTGTTTGAATTTTGATTTTTCTAGGCACAGTGTTGGTTTCCCGTGAAAGTCTGCACGTCGATATTTAAGCCAATGATTAAATAAAAATATAAAATAATTTTTTGTATATGTATGTACAGTGCTGCCAAAAACATTCCGGATTTTTTCCCATAGTAATGATTTTCTTAATACCAAGTAGAAAACTAACAACTTTCCATAAGTTTTTTAACAATTTGTAAAGAGTGTGAGACAAGTTAATAATAACCTTAAAAATTTAATGCTACGATGACAAGAACAATAAGAAAAAATTATTTTATAAAGTTACTCAGTAACATGCCTGTGCAAAACTAACCGGATTTCAAGAAAATTGCGAGTCTCGATGTTAAAGTAACGGTTTTTTCGAGTCTTTTGACTCAAGCCATAGATTAAAACGTTTTTACAAGTTGAGAGCTGTGTAAGTAGAAATTATATAGTGCATAAAATGGCTAAAACACGTTATAGCAACGCCATTCGATACGAAATAGTAGAAAAGTTCCAAGCCGGTATACAACAAAAAGTAATCGCTGAAATCTTAAAAATTCCAACGTCAACGGTTTGCGACATCATTAAAAAATTTAAAAGTGGAAAATCAGTAGAAACAGACCATTTTGGTGGACGCCCTCGCAGAACAACAATTAAAACTGATAGGCGCATAAAGAATTTCGTGCTTGAAGACCCTTTTGCGACTTCAAATACAATTTGTGATGAACTTAGTCTACCCATAGGGCCAAGTACGGTCAGGAAGCTCTTAAAAGATTTCGGTCTTTTTGCATTTCGACCAGCTAAAAAACCTCTTCTTACTGCTAAACATCGTAAAAAGGTAATCCGTAAAAGGTATTTGGCAAAAACTTAAAATTCCTAATCAAAACATTTAACCCAGGGTTGAATTTGCAAAAGATCATCTTAACCGGTCTTTAAGCAAATGGAGGAGTGTGCTTTTCAGTGATGAAAGCAAATTCAACTTATTTTACTCCGATGGTGCAATGACAGTGAGGTGCTCAAAAGGTACGCGATTAAAGCCTGCAAATGTACTGCCTACATTTAAGCACGGTGTAGCTTCGGTGATGGTTTGGGGCTGTTTTTCAGGAGCAGGTTGCGGTCCTATACACCAAATGACAGGAATTATGGACTGTTTCCAATATATGGACATTTTGGAGTCAGTAATGCTTCCATACGCAGAGGAAGAAATGCCTCTGCGTTGGGTTTTTCAGAAGGATAATGACTCCAAACATTCTTCAAAGCTGCTAAAAGTGTGGTTTGCAACTAAAAATATTCGTGTCTTAGAATGGCAATCTCAATCACCCGATTTAAACCCAATAGAAAACTTGTGGGCCATTTTAACAAGGCGGGTTGGGAAAAAAGCACACGTCAACAACTTTTCCTTTTGCAGCTTTGAAAAATGAATGGGAGAATATTCCTGCTTCTGTTTTCGAGAATTTAATTCAGTCAATGCCTAGTCGATGCCGAGCTGTGATAAAAAACAGGGGTTACTGCACAAAATATTAAATAAATAATAAAAGTTAATTGCAAAAAAATAAAATCCGGTTAGTTTGTCACGTTAAAATTTTGAATTAACTTTAATTTTTTGAATTTTTTTAATTTTTTTTGTTTTGATGGATAAAGTTCCATGGTTTTTGTTTCAAATAATAAAATTGTTCAATAAAAATGGGAAAAAATTGCAAACATTTGATTTTTTCATTTTTATATCACAAACCAACAATCAATGCAGTTTACCAAAAAAATCCGGAATGTTTTTCACACCACTGTATGTATAAGCCAAAGATGATTTTAGCGCAGCAAATGTGGGTATCGGAAAATAGAATGGATACGAAAAATAAGATAATTCCGTCAACTAGACACATTGAAAAATACAGAAAGATAATCTTTGGTAATTTATATTTGTATATTTTTTAAATTAATTTAGATAAATAAAATGTAAATATTTAATTTCACTTTAATCGATCTATCATTTTACCAACTCGACTTCAAACATATAAACATGTTACTCAGGAAAGTTGAATTATGTAACAGTGTGCCATGTTGATTTATCCTGATTCTTATGCATCCATAACTGGGCCACTGTTATTTTTGGCAATGGATCAGCTAAACTCAACAAGTGAGCATTGCTAAATTATACTTTGCTATGTTAATTCATCGCGGATGCTGGATTTATCAAATTCTGAGTCCTGTAAATTATACTGTGAAAAACTGTCAAATTATAATAGAACTACATATGTCAAGCTAAATTATATACAGATTTAAGTTTTGATTCAGCAGGATTTTTTTTTCAATTAGATAGTGTTAAGCTAACGAGGTGTCATTTACAAATAATTAGTGTTGATTCAACATGACGTTAAAATCTGGTATCCTGTTAAATATTTAACATGATAAACATGTTGACAAAAAAAAAAAAATTAGTTAATTTCTGATTTATTTTACCTGATATTTTCTCTGAGTGTACTGCTCTTAATTACATTAACCATGATACCTAGATCGTCATTATCGTACATATACTCTATGATCAGCCAAATTCACATTGCTTGATTCAGAATTTAAAAACAAAGCCTTTTTTTCAGTTTCTCGTATAAAAAATAGTTAACTACAATGTCTAAGGCACATTAAAAATGCCTGTTCAAAAACATACAGTTCATTAAGTTACATATGCGACACAGAAGGTTATAGGCAGGTAGGTATAGGCACCGTTTTTTAAAACCTACAAACAAAAATTTCTCCTACACAACTTATTTGTTTATCTAATTTCAACAACGCCAACTAGATTAGACGGTAAAATATTACCTTCTGGCATCCCCGGTATCGGTACTACGACTAGGTAACAAGCAATCAAATTTATTCTTTTTTTTTCAATTTTCCTTATTTTTTAAGCTATAGTCTTGACTTGAGGGCGAGTATATTTAAACATAACACAACTGTGGCATAGTTAATTATTTCAAAATAAAAAAAAAATAAATAAGCACAGACATATACTAATTATTGCATATGTTGCAAAGAGCAAAAATAACAAATACATAGATTGAGAGTTTCCCAGCTTCAGGAAAATACCCAAGTGCTCCTCTCTTAGTATATGAATGAACAAGAGTAGGTACATAGTTAAATGTCAATAGAGTGCGGATTCTTGAGAAATAAGAATGCACTTGGGTGTTTTTCTCTACCAATAAAACCTCATTAATACACCAACCATATAGAGTTAGGTATATTCCATAATTTTTTTTTTTCAATTACTTATTTTAATTATAATGAAACTCATTGCTCTGTGCAATATGTCAAGCTACATATATACAAACTATAACTTAATATTAGATTTTTACCCCCGAACAAACGGTTTATTTCTTTTTCAAGTCTTAATGATATGCCAGGAAATCAAAATCAGGTCAGTCCGTCAGCCAGGCAGGCAAGCAGGAAGGCAAGAAATAAATATCCACCTATATTGGTCATTTGACTCCCGCACCCAGTAACTGCCATTAACTTAAAAGCCTGGAATTTATACATATACATATACATACAAGAATATATTTCTACATCACGAAATTTAGCATATTTGGAAACTTGGACGTTTACGCCCTCACACATTTCGATAAGTAAACTAACACGCAATCTATTTCACCCCAAGGATAAAGCATAAAATATAGGGCAATGCAGGAAAAAATAAAAATGAAAAAAAAAAGAAATTGAAAGAATTCTTTTCGCCTTTCATCACCATGGCAGTATAGGTACAAGTAGGTACTACATATAGCGAATGTCAAATATATAGTTCCATTTCCATCAAGAAATAGAACGTGTGCATTTGTCAGTCTCACGAGATATATTTTTGTATTTATGAAACGTATGGTTTTTTTTTTTTTTTTTGTTATGGGTATACGTACATGGAAGTAAATATTGGATTCATATTTACCATTTTATACACTTAAATAAAAAATGAACCGTCCAATAATAAGCTTTTAAATTGAAAATATGAATGTACTTTTAGGCAGAAAGGTTGAATTAAATATACAGAATACGCAAAATACGAAGTTCACAAACACTTGATAAATTGGTTAACTTAAAAAAAATATTCAAAAAATAAAGGTGCAATTTTGTATTTTTCCCGAAAACAGCTCTTATAGTTTTGATTCAATTATACTGCTGTTCCTAAATACTTTCGAATTTAAATTAAATGTTAAAAAAGTCAAAAGTCCTTAAAAATGTCTATATTTTCAAAATAATTAAGTGCAATATTGTTTCAACTATTTATAAACAAATTGCAAAATAGTAGTATAAAATGTGCCAATTCATTGAAAAGTTATCCGTGAATAACTCAAAATTAAGTAAATTTTCTCAAAACACGTCAACACTCTATTTAATCTTATACACCCTTATACTATAAAAGGTTTAACACTAACGGATGAAGCAAAATATTTGGGTCTTATTTTAGGTAAGAAATTAAACTAAAAATCTAATATAAATGAAAGAGTTCAAAAAAAGCCACTTTGGCACTTTTCTCGTGTAAAAAAACCATTGGCAAAAAATGGGGTCTCCAACCCCGCATTACTCATTGGCTATACACATTGACAGTTACACCGATTCTCCCATACGGTGTGTCAGTATGGTGGACCGCCTTAGATAAAACAGCAAATTGTGGAAAATTTAGCAAGGTCCAATACTCAGTTTGCTGAATCACGGGCGGAGTACTTCGTTTGATTCCCGCCGATGCATTGGACATTCTCTGACACCCCTCGACATATGTTATACACAAACAGCTGCAAGCACAGCAATCCGTTTTAAAGGTTCTTCACAATGGATCAACAAGGGATTTGGCCACTCTATCATTCTAAAATAATTCGACCGCTTTCAAATATTACAGACTAAACCACCCAACAGCTGCAATTTTATAAAAACTTTCAAGTTACCATCCCTTCCAGATTTCTCTGGAAAGACTTGGCTTCCCTGGAAGATGAATCGATTCACTTTTACACTGACAGATCAAAAACTGATGATGGGGCTGGGGGAGGTGAGTACTCTGACATATTGAAATTAAGTCTTTCCTTTCGTTTTCCCAATCACTGCAGCGTGGCAGAACTTTTGGATATCCGCATCTTTTCAGATAGACAAGCCGCCATCAAATCTCTTGACTCTGTTTTTACAAATTCAAAAAAGAGCCCTTAACTGTTGATCATCTCTCATGGAGATATCACACTCACAGCAGTTCAACATCCACGTTTGCTGGGTGCCGGGTCAAAGAGACATTTCGAGTAACTGTAAAGCAGACGAACTTGCCAAAAGTGGAACAATACTACCTGTATCGTCAAATCAGACAAATATTGGTGTACCCACCGCTTCATGTAAAAGAGAAAACAAACCTTATATGGAACAACATCACCACATCTCAGACCACAAAACAGATCTTGCCTATGCTGGATCTCAATCGCTCTAAGAGTTTGATATCTCTAAGCGAGCATCACATTAGCTCTGGGGGGCACTGTCTAATAGGTAAGCACGCAACGAGGTTTGGAGTATTTTCTAACGATTTCTGCAGAAGTTGTATGAACGAAGAAGTTGAAGAATCGATTCCTTACCTTCTCTGTACATGTCCTTCTTTATCTCAAAGTCGTAGGCTGCAACTGGAAGAATTCTACTACAATGATCTGGCAAATCATGGCATTAGTAGTCTCGCACGCTCTATAGTGTTTCAACGAATAGGAAGAAAGTTTCCCAGATTCTTGTGGGTCAATGGGTCAATCTATGGTCTAAGTATAAGGCAAGCGTCTCTAAACGTAAACCTAACCAAAACTATTTCTGTAATGCGAATTTTAAGTTACAAACCTGAAATGTAGTTTTCTTACAATCGCTTTGGTCATTGCAGGCAGGAAGCTTAATCAAAATCGTTAAAGTTGTTTTCGAGAAAATTTTAATAAACCGGAATCGTTATATGGCAACTACCAAATTTAGATGAGCTTAAACAAAAAAAATACAACTTTCCCTTAAGGAAATCACATATATGTAAATGCTGTGTTAAATTGATTTGATATTGGAGATTTTCAACGTGTTTTTTCATGAAATAAATAAAAGATATTATTTATTTTTTTATTTTTTTAATTATTTATTTTTTTTATTATTTATTTTTTTTATTATTTATTTTTTTTTTATTATTTTAATAAATAAGTGTTTTTAAGTTATTTAAAATAATAGGCTGTGGGTTAAATTTCAGAAGGACTAGAAATGGAAATTTAGTTTTTGCATGCAAAAAACATTTTTGTACTCACAAAATAATTTTTTTCGCATGGAATTACCAGCTAATTGTTTTGGGTGCAAATCAAATAATTTAGACAAATATTATTAAATATTGGTGCCTTGTACATTGTACATGCAGATCAAATTTCGGTGAAATTTCGATTAATTATGTAATGAATTTTTGCATAGCATTTTATTTTTCGAATGAGAACTGTAAACTAGACTCAAACAACGAAAAACCTTATTTTTTTTAAACATATCCACTAATTCCTATTTTTTTAATTACAAATCATTAAAGAAGGTTAAGCACGGATAATATACAAAATTTATTAATAAATTAAGACAAGTGAAAGACATATTCTATACCTATTTTTAAATTCCAATATTCAAAAACGGTCTCATTATCATTTATTTTCGTGTTTTAAATGAGAGCCCTTAGGTCGGTGCATGGCCATAGACAATCAGTGCGAGAAGCGATGTCTTTGATTTATTTTTTTATATTTTATATTTTAATAAACATATATACAAGGAGGAGCACTGCGTCAGACGTACTATTTCCATTCATTCTGAAACCGGCGCAGGCAGGGACAAAAAATTACAAAAAAAAAAAAGATACAGGCAGGCTAATGTGGCAGCCAGTCGATATGGCAATCTGCCAAATTACTGTTTTGCGTTCGACTTCATTTGTTCGGTAAATTGCAAACGTCAGCAAACAATATATTAGCATTCATTCGAGTTTTTTTTTTCTTCGAGATATGAAAAAGACAACCATTTGATTAAAAGATCTTTTTCTTTTTATAATTACATATATATGTATATGTGGTTGTACTGATGTGTATAGAGATAACGCTAAACGCAGGCAAATTAAATTTTTGACACTTTCATACAAGAAATGAAAATCAATAAATTTTAATTTTAATTGATGAATTTTATGGATCATTATTTGATCGTTAGTTTGTGTCTAGTCTTTAGAGATGATTTCGTTTCTTGTTTTTTTCTTACATTTATGCTAATCTGTCATCGTAGATCTTTAATTAAATTAATTTAAATGTCAATACAATTGTCATTTGTCAAAAAAAAATCAAAGTAATGGCAATGAAAATAATATCTTGACACGATCAACTCGCTCAGGTTTTTTCTTTTTTTAATTTGTTTTAATAAAAGAGATATGTTATAATTTAGTTATAAATAAGTTTTGAATTATTAGATAAGAAGAATCAGACAAAATAAAAATTATGAATGGTCAACACAATATTTTGCCAGAAATCATCAAAGTTTTTTTTCTTACTAGGAAATATTCAAAATTAATTATCAGATGCTGTAAAAGGGTTTTTTTTTTAATTTAAATTTAAATTTAGGTTTTTGAAAGAAAGAATTACAAAATTCAAAAATAATTTTTTTAATTTTATTTTTTTTTAATTCAAAAAGAATTGAATAATAAAGAAATTTCAGTCCCAATAAAACAGTTCCGGGAAATTAGGACGGATTTTTTTTTCAGAAAAACATGTTTTAATTTAAAATTTTGACCAAATTTCCTAAGAAAAAAGACCACATTTTTTTCTCACAATCTTTCTAAGATTTATGGTATTTTTTTATTTTTTCAGAAATAGAAATTGAGCCTGATATTTTTTTTCAATCAGTTAACTCTATGTATGGTACCCGCGAAGTGATGCTCTGAAACGATTCGAGTACGTCAAAAAAGAGGGGTTGTTTGAGCTTTAAGCTTAAAATTATTCCCTTAACGCTTCACTGCGACAAGAATTTTTAAAACTGGGTCAGAAAATATTCTGACGCGTGATTTCCATTTCGCTTTTTGGCTTTTTTCCATGTCTGTCTGATACACTTTCCAAACATTTCTGTCTTATTTTCCAAAAGCTGTTTATTAATTTTGAGCAAACAAACAATTCTTACGTTTTTTCTTTAAACTCCGCAGCTGATTTTTAAAAATCAAAACCTATCATCTAAAAATATAAAAATATCAAAAAATTATAACTCATGTTTCTTGAACCATGTTTTATTCCCCGCAATTATTCCTTTGCCGGCTCCTTGAAATTAAAATTGCATACTGAAAAAGTCTTTTTTATTTTGTATAACGATTGTATTAAAAAAAAAAAAAATATTACTTAATCGATCCAACCACTTTGTATACTTTTAGTCTACACTTAGCTTGCCACCAACTTCAAAGAAGAAAAAAATTTGCGTAACTATAACAAATCGGAATAATAGGCATCAAACATTTTTAATTTGCAATACGTAACTCGTCATTCATTCTTCATATAGCACCATATAGCCATTAATTAATAATTTTATTTAGTGTTCAGTTTTCATTGAGGTCGTTTTTCAAACATATTCTTTTTTTTTTTTTTTTTTTGAGGACAATCCTCATGTGTTGATCAATTCGCTGTTGTATATAATATACATTCATTGTAATTTAAACCACCTACGCAAGAACGCCATAAGTTAACGTATAATTGCCTGCCTCAAATTAAAATAACATTTTACACAAATAAACTAGATCAGCACGTGATGATGAGAAAAATCCTCTTTGGATTTTCCTAATTTTTTTTTGTTTCTTAATCTACAAAAAGTAAAAATTGACTTTGTGATGCATTCACAAGGGATTTTAAAACAATTTCTTTGCTCATTGTCTGGAATTTAGTATTCGAACGTCAGTAGTATCGCACACACGACTATCGTCGTCGTGTGAATTAATCATTATAAAAGAACCTCACAGTATTATTTCACTAATAATATCATTCGCATAACATCTCCCTTGACAAGATGAATGATGAATAAAGCACGAGTTCCAAAAAAGCACAGAAACGAAGGGTCGTCGTCGTCGTCGTATACTTACGTACGTATTTGCCGGATTCATATGGTAGGTATTCATAAAACATAAACAGTCAACACAGAAATCTGCGGAATAAAAAGATAGTGCGGTCGGTTTTCGGTGTTCTGCGGTAAGTAGCCATAGCCATAATACACAATCGAGTCGTTTTCCCGACTCGTTTACATAAAGTACCCACCACATAGGAATATTTGAATTAAAAAGTCGACATAAAGTCAATTTCCACAAACACGAAAAAGTATAATAATGTAATAATGTTATACTTAATGTGATGGTTTTATGGGTGAAATCTTATGATTGTTGAACAGCTTTTAACGTTCATAATATTATTAAATATCCTTTAGTTTAATAAGACAAGAGAAGATAAAAGTGTTTCTTTCTATACTTTTACGTGTTGACTTCGAATCCGTCATCCATTTATAGCCATCACTTTTTTGGGCTTTTTGAGATGTGACAAAAAATAGTTTTTCGCTTTTATTGAGGTCGTGTTACAAAGATAAATATTTGTTCATCAATTTTTAAACTACGTTTAAATGGTCAGTATAAATGGTCAATGCTTTGACTCCTTGTCGTCACACGAGTTTTCGCAAAATGCGTTGACGTGTTATTTGTCTGAACGCGTTGATAGGATGACCATCACATAACTTGACTACATCCAATAAAGTTGAGGAATTCTACAAGAGCAAAAAAAAATATATTTTTCACATTGATGATCACATTAAAATGTTAAATCAATGTTAATTTTGTGAAGCTATAAAGTATAAACTGTCAAATTCTTTGGAAGGATTTTTAAACGATGTTGATAAATTAAAAATTCTTTAAAAAAATTAATGAGATTTTATTTTTTGCTTCTGAAAAATGCGATGGGGGGATTCGGGTGCCATTTTGAACGAAATATTCTGTATACAACAAAATATAGCTTTTTACCTATGTATCTATAAAGTCCAATTCATATTAAGATTTCTAAAGATTTTTTTAAATTAGATGAAATAGACTACGCGAGTTGACCCGGTATTAAATCCATCTGTACCAAATTTAAGATACATTCAACGCCTTGATAAACAGTCCTCCAAAGCAAATATTATTACAATCTTGTTAATGTCAAATGAATGATTATTTCACAATTTGAAGTCGAAGTCTTTTTCGCAAGAGGCAGTAGTCGTACAAAAAACGACTCTGCGATTTTATCTCCGAACCACGAAATTGCATTAGATAATAATAACCACCATATTCTCGATCCACTGTGCCAGCAAAAAATTCATTTCTATCCTTCTACCTCTTCGAACATTTACCGAGCGATAATCCAGGTTGTATACTAAGAAGATATAATGTCATACAAACATATACAACATATGTATGTACAAACAATTATTATTAAAAAAAAAACAATACTTTGGCCTAGTTTTCAATGTAAACACTCCACTATTTTGAGTTCTGCGTCGATATTTCTTGTGATTTTCACATTTTGCTGCAAAAGTCGTAGACAAAAAAAAGAAGAAAATTGGGAAAGCTGCGTAAGCGTAAGCATATATGTATGTAAGTGTTTCCTTTTCTTTTTTTTTGATTATCACGTGAACCGAAAACAGCAGCTCGCTCTTCGATTTTTATGTTTGCTCTTCGAAAAGAAAAATATTCGGGTGGGTGGACAAGAGATTAATATTTGTTTGTCAGCAGTAAATATAATTTTCTCATTGTTAAGTGTTAGATAACCGCATTAAATTATATTCTTCAACTGCTTATGATTTATTTATGAGATTTTCTTTAATGTGTAAATTGTCTCAGCAGAATTAACACAAAAGAGTTGTACGATCAATTTTTTTTAAACGACTGATGTCGTCTGTTGGTAAGTTGTTGGATTTACATCAGCTGTTAACGATGTTTTATTGGTTAAGTTGTAGACTAATTTATAAGTTAAGAAACCGTTTGTTTTTTAAGTATGTGTATAATAGGGTGGTCTTTTTTTTGTATTCCAAATAAATTGTTTTAATCAAAACCTTCAATCAAAAGGCAATCAAAGGGTTATGACCTTAAAAATTTATTGACTAGCAAAAATGTTTTCCGGGGTCATTAGCCCGTGCCTGCTTCTATGAGGTCATACTTTAACCTTAAAAATTCTATATTGATATTGCCAAATTTTACGTTTTATTTTGTTTGATTTTGAAATTTATAAATTTAATTTAACTCTTAATTTTAAATTACAGTTTAGTTTTATTAATATCTTTTATTACTATCAAGGTACGGTGATCAACGCTCACGTATACCCCCTTTTAACAGCTTTCAGCTCATATATTTTCATCAGTGTGAGAGTGAGCTAACGTAAAACAATGAATAGCTCACTTAATGTGCAAATTTATAAAATTATATAGTTGGTTTAATTTTTTTACATAAATATGTAATACATTAATACAAAAATAAAAATATTTTAAGAAAATCTTTCAACGTAAAATGTTAATTAATATCCACTCTCGTCCACGCTCATGAGACGAGCAGTTTTGCTATCGAGCATTATGAGATTGGTCATGGTGTAAGCTTTTATAAATCGAGCACTCGTGAGCAAAAATAAAAATGTTCACAGCTAATAACTCACGACCAAGCTTCTTGTAAGTGATCGTTCGGTATATTGTACACTCAGGAGCAGCTCACGAGTGAACATTTCCGTTATTATTATTATTTATTATAATTATTGTTGTGGTTGAATATAAAATATGTATTGTTTTCCTCAGTCTATTGACTAACTCTTTTTTCGTAATCGTATTACTTTTGAATTGCAATATTATATAGGAAAAAATTTAAAATAAATAACTAAGCTTACAAGGTTTAAATAATTAAAATTATTAATTCACGACTTTTGTGGCATCAAAACTTTCAAATTCCCCCCAAAATCCCAATATGATTTTTTTTTAATCTGAAAAGAAACTCCCCTTCAACGTGTGCCGTAAATAAATATGGTTTCGATTTCAAATACCTAAGAACAATCCGGTAAAGTTGTCAATTGTTGATAAAGTTTTGAAAAGAAAAATAAATAAAATGCATCACTGGATTTATCTCTTGTGGTTTAAGGCTATAAAATTGCGAAAAATCAAAAATATTCATGAGATATTTATTGACACTTGCGATTTTTTGTCGTTGCGATCAAAAAATCACGATAACAAGTTTTGTGTCGCGCGATTATTTAATCGCAAACAACATACTCGTAAATCTTTTAATGTACATGATCGATCACTTATGCTAGAGATAAATAGCAATGTTTAATTGCATTTTCTGTCGAATAATACAGCAGAACGCATTTGCAATTTCAAAAGCCCGACTTTTCAGTCCCAAAAAAATAAACGAAAATATGAAGACTTATTAAATTCGCAATTGCGTGCAGTCTCATTTGACTCCATTTGATTTACATAATTTGCTGCGATTTTTCAGTCCCATATTATGTGTGAATTTTGATTTTTTTGTCCGAATATCAGCTAAATCCCTCACTAAATTTTGACATAAGAGCGCTGTGGAGAATATGCCACACAACAGTTGTTTTTTGAAAACAAGTTCAACTATTCAAAGAATTTTGTTGATATGAATCCTTTGTTCCCAAATGTTCCTTTATTTCGATTTTTATTTTCACAAAGCAAAATTCTCATACAATTCAAGAATTACAGAATCTGTTAAAATGTAGCTAGTAAAATAATGTGCGCTAAATTTTGACAGATAAGTGAATTACAGTAAAAAAACGAAAATTTGATTTTTTATCTATATAGAGCTGCGTACCACTCGGCTAAAATGCTTGGCTAAAATTTGATGAGAATTTTGTATGAAGGCTAAAATTTTTCACAATTTGTGATTAGGCTTAAAAAAAATGTGCCAATTTTCTATATTTTCGTTATGTGTTATAAAACTACTGAAATTACAAGTTTTATTGAAATTGTAAAAATTGTTTCCGAGAATATATAAAAAAAATAAAAAAAAAAATTAAATTAAAAAACAAGGGGAAAAAGGGTACTAAAAAATGGAAGATGAATTTTTAATTTTTGTTTTGTTAATAAATTTAACGAAAAAAACAAAATGTTCCGAAATTTGATACATCCCAAAATCTGGACGTGTCAAAAAACATTTTACTGACGAGAAAAAATTGTATATAAATTTGACATTTGAAACATGAGAATTTATCATGGCTGAAAGTTGCATTGAGTGGTTCAATTCCTATCGATTTATGAGCGACTGCTGATCTGTAAACAAAGTGAACAACTTTTTTTTCTTCTCTATCATCATAATGTTAATTTTTATACCTCGATTTTTTGTAAACACGAAATCAATAAAAACTTATTAGATTATATAGTCTATAGAGTAAGTCAAAAGAAGACAAAATTACTGTGACGTTATCACACTTTTATATAAATATGTACTTAATTTAGTCTCATGATATGAGTCTCCTGTGGACATACCTCACTCCCGAAACGTCAATTTTCCTAGTTACAAAACATGAGTCAAAAGCCAGTTTTCTAATTTAAACACGATATTTCAATTAAAATAAATGCACTCTCTAATCCCAGTTTCTACTTTCTGATTTTAGTCTATGCATGATTGTTTAAAAAAAAAATAAAAATACTGAATATAAAAGTCATTTTAATGTTGTTAAAAAATAATGGTATATGATTTAAAAAAAAAAACACCCCAACAAATTCATAGTACGTGAACTGAAGATCACTATACAAAGAAAAGAAATGTTTACTGTGTAATTTGGAAAAAAAAATCTAGCGGCGGCATTCAATTGGTTATAGCATTTGAAACAAGAACTTAACAAAATATTTCTATCAAGTCAAGGAGGGGTGAGGTCAGTTATTTTTAGCACTACCTACTCTATAATCATGAAAATGACCGAAAACAATATTATTGTATTGGAAAATAATATTCAAATAATATGATAGGTGCAGCTGAAATGCTGAATCACTCATTGAAATGCAGTGAGTACACTTTTGAGTTTTTTTTTTTTTTAAGCAGGACAGAAGTTGAATAATATCGAACAATGGGTATAATTTACTAAATGTTTTACATAAAAACAAAAAATGCTAAGCAAATTCAAATTCTTCTTCTTATCATAATTTTTTGCATTAAAACCTACTCCATAAAAAATCACCTCTAGGTCGTGCGAAGAGAATAATATAGCATTTTGATTTCCGATGAAAAAAAATAAGCGGCAGGTAAACAAAACGCAAAATGTTTACAACATTATAATCGAACAAATATTCATGGTGAGTGAGAAAATTCAAAGGAAAAAAAGGAAACATTTAATCAATTAAATAAATAACCTCCTACACATCAGATAAAGTTGAGCACACACATATAAAGTTTATAATACCCCCCCACGATGATGTGCAAAAAAAAATGTTCTGGCGGGATTAATAGCAACAGAAAAAAAGTATAATTGTATTATAGAGAGTGCTTTCGCATAATCCTATAACAATCATTCAATCAAACCTTGATGCTAAACATTTAATGTTGGCGCCCAGCCTAACCAGCACGTCGAAAAAGCACTTATTTTCGAAAATCTCATACCTGATGTAAGTATTTTTTTTTTGCATATTATTGTTGCTGCATGACTGGCGGAAAAAATTGTTAGAAATAAACCAATTCATCACTTGATTTGTTGCATACAATACAGTGAGTTTCTATTCGTTTGTTGCTTTTGATGTTAAATTATGTACACATGTATGTATATTTCTAAAAATCGAAAACTCCTCGCCAAAGGTAATTTCTTTAGAAAAATAAGTAAGAGGAAGTATTAGCCTTTTCAATCATTTGCGGGTTAAAATTGTTTTTTTTTTGTCTAACCTTAAATTGAAACCAGAATAAGAGCAAAAAAAGGAAGATTGATAATGAAAATCGTGTATCTGAGGACAGAATATACATACCACATATTAAGGGTAAAAAAGTTACTTAGCTCCAATTTATTCAATCCCCATTCATTTTAATGTTACGATTAAAAATGGGACATTTTCTATGGTATTTTTTTATAAATTTCTAATTTTTAGTGGCGACTTTAAATTTAATAGGTATAATGGGGCTTTTAGACCTCTCTTAAAAAAGATCAGTTATAACGAGCTTAAAAAAAACTAGAGGTTTTGTTCGTTATATCCAGTGTTACGTTTTAAACAATTTTTGATTTTTTCGTTTTTAAATGAAAAAGCAGACAGATTAAATTGTTTTATTGAAATTTTTAATTTTGTATAATTAATTATAAAGTAATTTGTAACTGAAGCTGTTTTTTTAACCTATTTAAAAAGTCTTCGGATTATTCTGCTTAATGGAAGATTTAATATCCTTGAACAGTTGAACAGAGCAGCTTCTGTGTAGTGATGTTGACTACACCGAAATTTTTGGTTTGGTTTCGTGTGAAAAAAAATCGTTGTAATCAGAATCAAGGGCAAGGTTGTGCCCAGTTCTGGGACTACACCCTTTTTACCCCTCCCAACAAAAGCAGAAATTCTGAATATTTGCTAAGCTGACCAAGAACAGGCGCCTCACTAAATTTGAACCCCTTAACATAAGTGGTTCTTGAGATATAAAACTTCTTCTATATAAAAACCTGCAGTATGTACCAACTCAGCCGTGAAAAGTACTGAGATCTTAAAGTACGCCAAGTTCTAACTTGGTGAAGGTTTAATATCAGAAATTTAAAGTAGAGTAATATTGAAACAACTCCAAATTATGAGAGAAATGTATTATTTAATGATTATACTAACTTAAATTTGGTGGGTTTACTTGCCAAGTTTTCTTTTTATTATACTTACAATTGTATTATGTAATCATTAATAAATAATAAATTTCTCAAAATTCGTAAGACAACTGTGATTTAGGTTTATACTAAAAAATTCGTAGTATACGGAAATGGGGTTTTGACCTTCTTTTTTTTAGAAAATTTCAATTTTTGAGTTATTAAATGGTTTATCCCAATTTGTTCTAATTTTTAAAAATTTTGAAAAATATTTTTTTAAACAAAATCAAACGAAAAATTCAATTTTTTAGTACTTTTGATTTAAATTTTTTTTTTTTTTAACCACAATCACCAATGTTAATCACCACTCAAGTTATATTTGTTTTATGTATTATTTGATTTTCACTCAAATATCAAACCAAGATTATTCATCACATACCTTACCACAAAGAATAAAAATAATAACTGATATTTATTTTGATTTCCAAAAAAGAAGGTGGGTCATCATTATTTTGATATGGTTTCTTATTATTATGGTTGGCCATATTTTGTTAATTCACCATTTATCATAATTTTCAATAAATTAGTATTTAGTCTATTTTGTTTTTAAGTGATAAGCATATTATAATAGAAGGTGGCGAAAGAGTTGTCACCGGTTGAAAATGGCGGCAAATGTCAATTCTTCTACGACATTTGTGAGGTAAACAGATACAAAAACACGTCAACAAGATCTGAATCACTATACTCCTAAACAACGCAGAATGTCAAAGTAGAATTGACATTTGCTCCCATTTGCAACCGGCGCGCGGAGGTATTTTTGCGCCACCAATAATTATTAAATAATTAAATATTATTATGGTATGCAAATCCAACATTCGCTCAAAAACATCTCTAGAGAGAAACTTTTATTATATTTCAACACCTCACGAATGCCGCTTTAATCTTTAATATCGTACGATCTACGACAATGCGGATCTCAAACTCAAATCTCAAAGTAGTCCATAGACACACACACACATACACACAGGTTAGCGTGGTGGAAACGTGTGTTTGTGGTGCAAAACGTGCTTTCTCTATACATAGTACACACCTCTCAAACAATATGAGCAAACATTCTTGTTTGATCATTTGTAAAAAAATTTTTACGGGACTAAGTTTAAAAAAAAGGAACCCTAATTAGTAATTACGATCAAAGTGTAAAATACAGAGTATTCATTAAAATGCGTTTACATTTCACGTTAACCGTTTTGTGAAGGATAAACTGTGTTTATTTTCTACGAATGACATAAGTTGTCTCTCGTATAGTATAATACTACAATATTTTTTATGTTTCTGTTCTATAAATCCTCATATAACCGTGCTATGTCACGTTTTCTTAAGTATGTATCTATTTTTTTTATTTTTTTAGCAGTTCAGTTCGAAACAGCTATCTATAATACCGGGTCCAAAGTCCTAAGAGAGCGATCTTGAATTATCTGTGCTATTTTAGAAACAATAATGTCCACAGAGACTTTCGTATAAGAAAATATTTTTTAAATAAATATTGGTATACAATATTACTGACCTACATAATATGTAAATTTAAAAGCTTTTTTATATAGGAACATCTTTGGAGTAGAATAATAAGCCTGTTTTGTAACTTAAAATTTCGAAAAGCTCGGTTTTTATCAAATTTATTTTTGAAAATAAATTGTGAAAACATATTGGGAAGACATAGTTACAGTTATGAATTTGAACAGCTCAAATAAAGGTAAAATTATTAAGGGTGCTTTTTTTAGAACCGGAGAACTTAAAATCGACGTATAAATATACAGAAAAAATGTTTTTAATATCCATGAAATTGGATATAACAAATTTAATCAAAGCTAAAACTTGGATTTTTAAGTAAAAGCTATATTTTAGCTGAATAAAAATAAGATTAATCTAGCTAGTTAAAGATGTTTTCTAGTCATAGCTATTTTTAAATAGCCAACGCTAAATTCTTTTAGTTTTTGTGTGAATAAAAATAGCTTAAACTAGAATATTAAAGTTAAAGCTACAAAAATTTCAAGATTTTTTCCCCCTGTCTAGAAAGCTATGACTAGGTCTTATTTTCAGTATTCTCTTTTGTTATAGTGCGATTAGGGGCGAGTAAGAAAAATAAAATTTTATAAGAAACGGTTGGAAGGTAGTGATGAGGATTTTCATAGTTTATTTTGATTTTCAAAAGAAAATGTACAGTGGCTTTCTTACTTTTTTGAAGACTCAACGGAGCGTAGAGGAGGAGTCTGAGCAGAGAATGCAGATATTTTAGAGATATCTAAGTGAACCTGGATTTCAGTATGGTGTAGGACAAGATCTTGGAGTTGAACGCTCTTCTTTATGTATAAGACTTTTAAGCACGTAGTTGTCGTTGACAGGTTGTAGCATGAGCTTAATGTACGATTCAATGCCACGAACTTGCTTGCGAACTTGCGAAGGCATTAAAAGGTACAATTACAAAATTAATGAAAAATTATGAAGCAGGTACACAAAAATTGTGCGAGCTGTTAATTAAATATTAGAGAATAACTCAAAAATAAAAAAATTATCTTTAAACATACTTTGTAAAATATCAAAACTGTTTTATTGTAGCAATGTACAAATTTGAAACAAATAGGTCTAAAGTGAACGTTTAGACGCATAGACTGACGGAGGATGTGATAAAAAAATTAATACCCGAGACCAATTCTAAAGATAGTGACAAAACAAAAATACTCCGGTTATAACAAGTCTGCACTGTTCCAATAACTAATTAAGCCAAAAAACGAAACTAAACTTTAAAATTTTTAATTATTATTCTATATCTAATCTATTTAATTATCTTTATTTATTAAACAAAGAGTTTAAATCAATTAATTTTTTTTGACTACATTATCTATTAGTTCCAAAGGAAGAGATCTGTTATGGTAAAATTCAGTCTGATTAAATTTCTAAGATTTATGATCCGTCAAAATTGAGCAAGCTTATTTAAATTACTTTTCAAAGTATTGGAAATTCTTAGGAACCCTGTTCATATTTCTAAAATTACGGAGATCTGACATTCCTGCCTAAATATGGTTTCTTCGTCCACCTTACTAATTTACTTAGTAAATGCAACTGACCCAACTGAGTCTTAAGCCAAAATTCCAATTAATTAAACCGGACTTTAAATGACCTGAATTAATTTCTTTAGATAACCTTAGAAGTATCTCTTTCTTAAATAAAAATCCAAAAAACGACCTAAGTTAGAAAAGCTGACTTGGATTATTTCTGAACTTGGTTAAAATTAACAGAGAAGTATAATCTATTTGACATTTAAACCATTCAGATCACGTCTGTTCTAATAATAATTAATTTATATTTTTAACACAATACAGAAATGACAATAAAATAGAACTTTTGTTAGAAGAAATGTTAAAACTTGGATTACATTAGCACTAACTGATATGATGACATAGAAGTCCAAAAAGTGATAAGTATAGCTCTGGTGTTTTTTTTTTAGATATTACGTGCCATATTTAAGAAACAAAATTACAAAAAGTAGAAATTCATTAAAAAAAAACATGTCAACAACATCTCTTAGTCAACTTTTAAATAAACGTAAATCTCTTTTTAATTTCGCAATAAAATAAAAATAAAAAAAAACCCATTGTCATGCAATTAGTTGTGGATAACTTGAATTCCCCCCACTGTGATGCCAACTTCGGGAACAACAACTGCTTAGTTTTATTCATTGTTTAGCCTTCTAACAAGTTATCTATCAATTGATTTTTTTTTCAGTACGACAATGTACAAATACACAACATTAATTGCTAACTAAAGATAGCTATACTACCTCTGTCAGTAATCATTTGTATTATACGATTACATTATTTCTCTGAGCTCTAAAGTAATAACAAAGGAACTATAATTAACAATTTTTCAGATATTTAAATTTAAATAAGTTTAAAAATAAAAAAACAGATGCGTAAATTTACTTATGTAAATACATTTTGACTTGATAATGATGTGAACCGAACACAACAACTATAACTTCTCAATGAAAAATCAAAGAATTTTTAATTCATTTACATATCTACGTAATGATTTTTCATTTAAATGAATGATTAAAAAATAAAAACATTAGAAGAACGCTGCGAAGTAAGATTTAAAAACAATTAAATATTTTTTTGTTGATGCACCTGTTAGATTCCATCATTAATCAATTTTTTTTCTAATAATATTGAACGTGTGAAGGTCGTGTTGAAAAGTCTCTCTCTCTCTTAAATAGTATAATTGATACTGGTTTCCATTATTTATAACGAGAAGTTCAGAATGA
Source organism: Epistrophe grossulariae (assembly GCA_929447395.1). NCBI lineage: Eukaryota > Metazoa > Arthropoda > Insecta > Diptera > Syrphidae > Epistrophe > Epistrophe grossulariae. Next base: position 117,181,268 of record OV839566.1, read on the forward strand.
CGACGGTCAGTAATGATATCAAATATTAAAATAACAAAATTAGTAAGGTGAAGGTTTAAACGAACATTTTAAACAAGCAGGTGTGTTTTTTTTTTTTAATCCCTTGAACATTCTGTGCAATGTTGAGTGTACAAATTATATAATTAGAATATCTCTTTATTTATAATTTTTGTAGTTTTAACATCTTTTACTAAAATTTAGAGACTGCCAGGTTTTGTAGCGAGAGAGCATGCGATGTATAACTTAACGTGTTGCCCTTAGGTCTATACTCATGTCTGTTGAGTCACATCTTAGATTGACGAGATTAAAATATGAATATTGTTTAGAAAAATGACTTAGACATGATAGACTACACGAAGGTTGCTTTTAAGTTTGTTTTTAATGACTTATTACTATTTAATTGAACTTGTTGAATTATTATTGATTCAAAAGCTATTTTTAGGTTATATCACGTTACAGGAAAGCAATTCATTACAAATTCATAGAAAAGTATGAAGCTGGTAAAAAATAAAATTTAATCGCTGAAATGGTGCAAGTTCCAATATCAACGGTCTGTGACATTAGTTAAGTAAGGTTTAGAAGTGGAAAAGCAGTGAAAGCATTTCACGCCCTGCCTAAACAACAGTTAAAACTAGTAGGCACATCAAATAATTTGTTCTCAAAGATACCTTTGATATATTTCGAAGACAATTTTCGATGAACAAAATCTGCCTATCGTATTGCAAAACATCGTAGAAAATGGGTGATGAAAGGTGTCTCACTCTAAATAAGAATATTTAAGCATTGGCATGTTCTGAAACTATCGCATCGATAAAACTCATCGAAAAACGGTGATAAACGGTTTAGGGAAAGAACGCACACTTCTACAAGTTTGCCATTTGCAGTTTGCATTCTAGTACGCTGCTGATGCGAACATCCCAAAGAAAAATGAAACAGAGGAATTATAACAAAAATTTTAGTTCTCAGAGTAGAGCTCTGAACTGAGTCTGAACACTCCGAACATACTCTGAACGATCTCTATTCTCTGAACTGAGCGTGTTCTGCTCTGAGAGTTCAGATTTATTTAAAGAAACGCTGTCACTTTTTTATTTGTTCACAGTTGTCATTTTCTTTGTGTTCAGCTATTCAACTCCGTCTGCTCTATCAATTTATTCTGAGCTCAGAGCGAAAAAAGAAACACAAAATTGGAGCTCTGAATACTCTGAGCTAAAAAAGAAACACGATTTTTTTTGTTGACAGTACAGGCTCTGCTCTGATCTAAAAAAGAAAAACGCCCAATGAAACTGAAAATTGTAGCAGATTGTTTGGAGAAATCACAGTTCACTTTTCGCACAGAATTAACTGTGTGCCGAAAAGTGATATTTGAGTTTTATTCGTGTTTATATTTTTTTTTTATTTTTCCATTGCAAAATGGCTTTCTGTGATTTTTTTGAGTTTTGTTTTTGAAATCGTTCATACTTTGAATAGGTATGTAATTTTTCGCTGTGGCTTGCGTATAAAGCAAAATACGAAGGTGAAACGAAAAGAAAATTTTCATACAAAAATGTAACAACGAAATCATAAACGAAAAAATTAGTTCTGTTTTTCGTTTTGCAATTCGCGGCTCAACGAGCGAAATTGATTATTGTAGCAGATTATTTGGAGAAGTCTCCTACTCCTTTCTCGTACTGAATTATTTGCACGAACCATTTTATATTTATTTATATTTGTTGTTTCTTTCATTACAATTTACAGTACAGCATATAGATTTGTGATTTTTGTCCTTTTTTTAAACATTAGAAATGTTCAAGCGGAGGCATACCTATGCTAACAATGTGAAAAAATCAACAGAATTTCAAAAAAGTGTAACGCCGAGTAGAGAAAGAGGGCGAAACTTCAGGGGAATAGAAAAAATTATTGCCTTCATGCTATGTTCTTACTGATGTGAGGAAACAGAATACGAAGAAGATGATAAAACCAAAAAAAGTGTGAGTGCCGGGACTCACGGTTAAGATGTGTAAACATACGTAACGTAACGTGAATCACAATCACGATGGCAAGATACTTTACGTTTTTTTTCACACTACCGCCAGTATAGATGTTTACACATCAAAAAGGAGAAGTGTTCGTAGGAAGGGATGGCCACTACATTTTTCACATTTGCTACGTAAATTATGTAGTTAAACGTAGTTAAATGTAGTTAATGAAACAAATTGTAGCAAACTTAGTTTGAATATCAAATGAAAAAAAATCACGGTGGGATTTATGGTAGCAAATTATTCCAAACGCTCTTTTATGGGGGGGAGGATAATATTTTTACCATAACTTACTATACTTCCTATCCTACCTACCTATTTTCCTTCAATTTTATTTTCTTACCTTACATTTATAACTCAAAAATAAAATATTTAGAAAAACACAAAAATTCCCACATTTTCTAAAAAACCGTGCTATATATGAAAAAAAAAACTGAAATTCTTATATAAAAAAATATATGTACCTATCTAATTGAATTGTGGGGTGATATATGTACATAGATCAAAAATTAGAAGAAATAATTTCCTCTATTCGTATCGTGAAAAAGAATTTCAGTTTTTACTCCATATTTGGAGCAATTTTCTTACTAACTTTTAAAAATCTGCTATATTTGAAGTAAAAATGGAAATATGAAAAACGTGCTATATCGAATTTTTTCGTGCCACGATGAAACCACGATGACTTTTCGTTTCAAAAAAGCACCATCGTGCAACTTCCTTCTTGGCTTGGCGGAACTGCAATTCATCGACATCGCGCGCACTTTCGCACGAAAGTGAACAAAACTTTATTTCGCGACAAAGTTGGTCAGATTAGCAACTTTGTCGCATAGTGCCGCGCCGTGAAGTGCAGTTGTCGCTTAGTGCGATATAGCTCATACAATGTCCTACAAATAAGTCGTGAAGTTCAGTACCGCTTATGTGCAGTTCCACCTAATGCGGTCTTACCTTTATTCCGTATGTAGAACTACGTCATTTTTAAACCCTGAAACCGGATGGAATCAACTCAAATCGTTGTATTCATCGAAATTGGTTAGCTTTTATAATTTACCGCATGTCGGAATTTGTTCGTTTTAATTCTAAAAAAGGTCTAAAATTGGGCGAAATCTTATTTTAAACAAGTCATTGCAATGAGCCAAGTAAAAGTACTTTTAATTGTTAGTAAAGAGTTCCAACAGTTTTCGAATTTAACACACTAAGGTTAGTACCTTCGAATTACGGAAATAGTATTTTGACAGTTATTGAGAAAACTATCTTACTTTTTAAAAATGCATGTATAACACTGACTGATTTTCTTTTAATTTTGTAATCGGGTGCTTCTGAATAGTTTAACTTTTTTATGAGTACTTTTTTTTATTAAAAGGGAGCTATGTACATTACAGTTGTTAACCACAAGTACAAATTTAACACCAACAGAAGAAGAAGAAGACAATCGATGCAACGACAGGACGTTGAAAAGGTTCCGAGATTAAACAAAATGTTTCAAGTTTGCACACAAAGCTTCTAATCATAAAATGTAATGTATGAATGTGTATAGTTAGCACTTTTTTAAGTCCATCTTATCATTGTGTTAATTTTATATCATAAAAAGTATATTTGTTGACACAGAATTCAAAGTAATTACTGCACTTTTAGCTTCATGATAATAATAAAATTTAGATCTTCGTGGCAGATCTCTCATTTGGTATAGAGCTTTGCGCTGATAGAAATTTAACTCAAATAACTTCCTTGACATAAAGCTTTGTGCTCAAATTATATATGTACTTACTAAATATGACTTTTGCAACAACATTATATTTCATTTCTGTTGGTTTGCTATAAACCAAGATTAAGGGTGAACTTGCTAAATGCAATAAACACTGTCACGAATCTTCCGTGGAACAGAACTACAAATCCATAACCTACCTACCTACTCAAGGTCTTTACGAGGCCCGAATTAATTATGTTATATTTTCTGTGGATGGTGTGTGGCATCAACTTGATAATCAGTTTACATTATAAATAAATTAATCATGTGTTCAAGTTACTTCAGTGTCTGAAGAAAGAGAACTGAGAAACCTTGAATATAAGTCTTTTAAAAAAATTTAAAAACTTTGAATTGATATAAGCTTTGACAAAAACACGATAGATAATATTTTATTAGAAGTCACCAAAAATTATAATAATATATTACTTTTTATATACTGCAGGAGAACTTTCTTCAGCAATATCTCCTTCCGCATTTATTACGCCCCCACGTCTCTCTATATACTAGCTCTTTGAAATATTTGTACTTAACTGAAGATTCTTTCATCGAAAAATTTCAGTTAAAAATAATAAATCTTATAGCATGTCAAAAATAATTATTTCAACAATTAATTTATTTAAAAAATTTATTTATGAATCCTATATTTATGAATTTCATGTATGATTACAATAGTCATTATTTGTTGAGTTTGAAAATAAAAAAAAAAAACAAAAATTATTTTAAAACTCACCTTTTTCATTGCTACTGGCAATACTGCAGCAGTTGGAGTGTTAGATTGCCGCATTGTTATCACGCCAACATTCAAATTCATTGCCGCCGCTAATTGCGATTGATTTTGATTTGATGGATTGGCTTTGAGTAGATGATTTGGCTGATGGACAGTTCCGCAAGGTGTAAGTGTTTGCTGTGCTGCCGCTAACCCGGCTAGGTGTGGCGATGATGACGCAAGAAATGTTCCTAGCGACATCGGTGTGAAGAGAGCAGCAGCTGCTGCTGGGTGCATATTTTGTGGATGATGTGAATGTGGATGTTGATGACGAGCGACAGCAGCAGCCGCTGCTGCCGAAGTGTGTAAGGCTGCATTTGAGTTGCGATGTAGAGCAACTGCTGCGTGGATTTGATGAGGCGGGTAATTTTGGTTTGGGGCTTGTGGAGAATTCGGGCAGTGCTGGCTTTGTGCCACAGGACATGGGACTGCTGGTCCTGTGGGGGATTGTGGGGAAGCGTAGGCAACAGCAGCTGGATGTTGAAATGGTACTGCAAGCATTTTTTGTAAAGGAACGCCCCACGGAAGATACCATGATCCTGGATGATGTTGCATTATATTTGCAACAAAATTAAACACAGTTCTGCTTATATTATGTATCGATTGTTTTGTTGTCTTGTTTTAAAATGATATTTCAGAAGTAAAAAAGAATTTTTGGCCGTAATATCACCAAAAATAAGTTGATATTTCTGCACACAGGTACGATTTCTATATTTGATAATTGGTTGTTTTTTTTATGTATATGTATAATTTAATATGTATTTATTTATGGTTTGATTTTTATTGGTCAGCAATCAGCATACAAAAATATAAAATTGTCACTTTTGATTAATTTTTTTCGATTCCCTTCATTACACTGTGAATTTAAACAATATTAAGTAAAAAATTTTTAACAGAAGAAAATGAACGGTGGTTTTCGAAAAACTTCATGTTAATATTCATATTGGGGTGTACGCGATTGAAAGAACAACAAAAAGCATTATAAAAAAAGTTGCAAAAAAAGTTGCAGGAAAAGAAAAAAATCCGTAAATTGGAACATTTATATATTTTTCGCTCTGGAAATAAGCGAATATATGAATTTGGTAGACCCGAAGAATTTTGTGAGTTTACAAAGTGTCCAATTCTACGAAAGGGTAAATGGTTACGATATCAATGGGTTTAAAAATATCTAAAAACAAAAAAGATTTCAGACGGAATTCTGAACTAAATATTCATCAGTCAAAATATAGTATTTCCTCTATCTGTTAAGTCATAGGGTCTTGCGAATAAAAACAAAGTTAAAGCTTTTTTGGAGGAAGCTAAAGCCAACTAGTCAAAGCATTTACTAGCACCTAAAGCTAGAGAGTTCTAGCTTAAGCTTTGTTTTATGTGAATACAAAAATGATAACGCTAAATAGTTTGTGCTAGAAAATTTTAGTTTAGGCTTCGTAATTTAAGCTGTTCATTTTTAATTCAAATGTTTCGACTAGATAGCTTTAGCTAGAACTGTTCATAATATGTAGACCGAAAGGAGGGTTTGTTTGGATTTTGTTTTCCCCACTATCTTTAGTATTGATTTCGGGTACATACATATAAATGTTTTTATTATATCGTCCGTCAGTCTCTGCGTCTATATAAGTTCACTGTAGACCAATTGGTTTCAAATTTGTACTTGGGTCTGGTAGCTCCAATAACACAGTTATGGTATTTTACAAAGTATAAATAAAATTGTTTTATTCTCTAATATTTAATTACACATCGCACAGTTTTTTAGTACCTGCTTCATAACTTTCTATTAACTTTGTAATTGTACCTTTTAATGTCTTAAAAGCCTCCAACCATCTTATACAACAAGAGCAAATTCGTGCGATTGAATCGTACATTTAATTCGTGCTCCAACTGTCAACGAAAACTACGTGGTTAACAGTCTTACATACAAAAGAGCGTTCATCTCCAAGATCTTGTCCTACACCATACTGAAATCCAGGTTCACTAAGATATCTCAAAAATATCTCCATTCTCTGCTCCCTATGCTCCTTTGAGTCTTCTAAAAAGTAATCAGAAATCCACTGCACATTATCTTTTGAAAATCTAAATAAACTATGAAAATCCTTATCACTAACTTCCAACCGTATAAACTCGCCCATATTCGCACTATAACTAAAGAGAATACTGAAAATAAGACCTAGTCAAAGCTTCTAGGCTGCACGGTGAAAAAATTTCGAAATTTTTGTAGCTTTAACTATAATATTCTAGTTTAAGCTATTTTTATTCACACAAATTGAAGCTCAGGCTGGGAAAACAAGCCAAAACTAAATGAATTTTTAAATAGATATACTAGAAAACATCTTTAACTATAAATTAATGACAACAATAGAAACATTGTTTTTATTCTATACATAAACACTCTTACTTAGTCCACAAGAGAAAAAACAAAAACAATGTTTCTATTGTTGTCATTAATTTGTCTTCTTCTTGTTTACCCATATTGGGTTTTTTTCTAGTTAAACGAGTCTAATAAACTCACTAGAAAAATATAATTTGCAGTGTGTTAATGCTGCAAATTGTATTAGTGTCGATAGCATCGACTAAAATATTGCGTCTTAGAAGGGTCGACAGCATCTAACTGATGAGCCTAACCTTGGACTAAATGAAAAAATAATACTTTCAATTGAATTCATTCAATACATAAACATCTTTAACTATAGCTAGCTTAAGCTTATTTTTATTTACCAAAAATCTATCAAAAATCCGAATTTTATATTTAACTTTTTTTTTATTCACAAGGCCCATAGACTGTCAAATTCCATTATAAGATGGCTACGATATTAATGGATTAAAAAAAAAACTCCGAAAAATCCGAACATTTTGAAATTTCATTGCTCCGGTAAAAAATGATTTTAGGATTTTTGGGTGACATTTTGAACAAAATACTCAATGCAGCTCCAAATATAGTTCGCACCAATTTGTCAAACGACAAACTGTCAAATTCCATCCATCGAAGGATGAACCAACCAACAAAAATGCAATCTGTCAAATTTTTTACGATTGCATTCATTGAGAGTCACTTTGAGAACAAAATAAAAAGAACGCAATCATTTGAATCACTTCATTGGAATCAATAAATAAATTTAGTCATTAACTCATTTGTGCATGCATTCTTTGCATTAATTGCAATCTTTTACATTTTTTGACGACTTTTTTCATTTTTGGTATCAATGAATGCAAAGAATGCACAAATGACTCAATTCAATTAACAGCAACGAATTGGATGGACAGACATTTTAATTTTAACTTTAAATTCATTGAATTCTTTTCAAAAGATTCCATTCACAATTTAACACAGATTAAAAATCCTCTCAAATAAGAGTATATTTTATTTTTCACTCCACAAAAGTGAAATTTTTGTACTTTCTGTCGGACATTCGATCTACTGGCGTTTTTGATTCTAAAATCGAATCTATAGAGACAGTGCCTCATTCTTTTAGAAGAAAAATTGGAATTATGTCGGGTTCAGAAAAAACATCTGATAACCAATCCAAAACACCATAAATATACCCCACACATATTTACTTTAAGCGATATTTTATTGTGAATACGCTTTTAATAATGTGTAAAAAAGCAGAAAATAAGACAGAACAATAAATTTTACATTTCGTCGATTTTAGAAAAATCCAATGTGAAGATTGTAAAATACTCTACCCAACATTTAACAATATGTCAATTCTGTCAACAAACAAGACGGTCAACGACAGCTGTGTCAATATTAAAAAACAGTCAACGCGCTGAAAATAAATTTTTCAACTGTCCTAACTGTATTGACAGTGGTTGATGATCATGTCAACGAAAATAATAATCAAATGTGTGTTGACCCTAAAATTCGGGTCAATGGAACCGTCAACGCGTTGACGATCACCCAACTTCACAGTTTTGAGACAGAATTAGGCGTCATTTTGACATTTGAGAGATCCAACATATTGAACATTTGCGTTGACCGTAGCTTTATGATTGACCGCAAACCGAAATCTTACCTTTTTTTTTAAATTAATCCCAAAATATAACTGACTTTGTTATAGAATCCTATACACGCTTAGACCTTCATATCTCTTTTGACAATAAACTAAAAATTAAAATAAATTGAATAAAATGCACTGTGCTAAGAAATTAAAATAAACAAACAAAAAACTATTAGAACCAATTTTTTAACGCACAATTTACAATAAAATCTTCTTCTCTGCTGTAAACAACAGATACATCATAATGTATCAAGAGAATAAAATAAATTAACAGATAGTATTTTACCGGGGATTTTCTATTTTTATTGACTGTACACAGGAGGTACATAATACACATCCATTTTTCGAGAAGACAAAAAAAAAAAGAGGGAAGAATTTATAAGAACAAATATTTTCACTAAAAACAAAACGCCGTCGCTGCCACCACCATCGCGCTGCTGGGCGAAATAAAAACAGAACAAGAAGAACTCCTCTATACTATAATCTTGCCCAAGCATTTCTTAAATAGTTGGCAAGTGTCAAATTTAATTTTCGTCTTCTTATGTCTTGTCTGCGCGCATTTTGAGGACAACAAACGCTTGAAACGAGACCAAAACGAGTAACTTGTAATTTATAATAAAATCTTTTATGTCGACTTATTTTAAAATGGGCGCCTTAAAAAATAATTCTTCAAAAAAGACAAATGAAGAAATAAAAAAAAAAAATAGATGGAATTCTATTTTCAAGAGAAAGAAATAAGAATGAACACGCTTTACTATTCGTATGTTTGTTCTCTTTAATATATTATTGACCAGGGTGGAAGAAATATCTAATTTTAATACATCCCTGCAGCGCGCAGCGTTTCAAGTATTATGCTCGTATATCGTATATAGCTTTGAAATGGATTAACTAAAGAAAAACACATGTTTTTACAACGGGGTTGCCATGGCGATTAAGACTAGTGATTGCTATTTGATTGATCGAAATGAACGTTAATCCAGGTAGGTATATACAACGCATAGATGATTTTATGTACATACATACATAAACAACCTAATTTATCGGTTTGAAATTTCAAGAATTTTCACATTAGCATATGTATATTTGTATTGTTACGAAAGAAATAAAATTAATAAATAGATAACATCTATCAATGGCATCAGAAGAGAAAATGTAATATTTCAAGAATACATCACAATAGAGAACTCTAAGTGCGGTTGGAAAAGTCTTTTGTCACATTTTTGGATGAACATTGAACATATTGACCCTTTTTTTCTTTTTTTTTTCTGTTGTACAGGAACAAGAGAACCACATGATCTTCAAACCCTTTTGGAAGAATTATTGTTTTTGTTTTCGATTCGAATTCATAAAATGTTGGCTGCAACAACATGTTTCATAAAAAAAAAATAAATATAGTTGATTTTTTAATTAGAATACAATTAAGCAATTTTTATAAATAGGAGTGAAACTCTTTCAGAAATTTTTTAGTATAGGTAAAGGGTTTTGCAATAGAGACGGGTAGATTTTGACAGTTCATGGCCGCCATTTTGTTTTATCTGTTGTGTAATTTTGGCGTTTTGTTTTTTATTTTTTAGGCACTCGATTGTTGTAATTTGCCATCAAAATTGCAAATTACAACAAATATTTACAGGATGGATTCATGGAGCAGTTGGAAGCCGACCCCAATTTCAGAAAAACAAAAAAAAATCATCTTCAGAGACGAGGCCCATTTTTGGATGAACGGTTACCTACGTCAACAAACAAAATTGCTGGATTTGGGATGATGTCGCACCAAGTGGTAATATAATCGCAGAAAGTCAAACTGAGTTCCAAAACGTCAAACAAAACGTGTTGATGCGCGGTAGCATTTCACTATTCATGCACCAACCTGAAATTGGAGCCAATTCTTTGGAACGGTTAAAAAAATGTAAGATATACGACAAAAGTCGCCACAAGGGTATAAGGTGAGAGGAGGATTTCGTGGCTAATATGGTGGATATTTTCTTTTCCTTCAGTTTAGCTTACTTCCGCTTTCAGTAGTAAAAGTGGTCACGAGATCAACGCAACTGAAATTTGTTAAAAGAAGAATAAAAAAACAGAAATATTTCCTTTCACTTCGATGACAGTTCGGAAAGCCTAACAAATGTAAGTAGAAGCATTTACTTTTATTTATCCATATAGCCCATCATGTGGAGTTCTGTAAACTAACAATGCTGATCAACAATTAGTTAGAGAATGTAGACATTCAAAATATTTTTTTTGTATAAACTATACGTTTTAATTCACAACTTTTATGCCAACTAATCTCAATGCGATAGTTACAGAACATGGGCAGATTTTTTTTTTAGTTCTCTGAAATATCTAATATACATATTATATTTCTGAACACGTTTAGTTCTAAAAGTCTATCACAAAAATTTGGTTAATTTGGTTAACCTTGGGGAATTTTAAACAAATTGTGTAAATTATTTCTCATCAAAAATTTGACAGTTCATTAACCAAATCGTAAACTTTACCAAATTTTAAACTTATATATATATGCAGCCGAATTTATAAACGCATTATAGCGAGTGCATAAAGTTATAACTTCTTATAATGCCTCTAAACAAGAAAAACGTATTTATAAAACTTTGCAACGTTGAGGGTTGAATAGTGCTTGTATTATTAGGATATTTTAGTATCGAAATGTCACTTTGACTCAGACACAACAACATAATACATATGTAGATATTAGGGTAGCGCTTATTTTGGCAATGTTTAGATTTCTTTTTTGTCCCCTCCTAAAAATGATTATTATGTACCTGTGCAATGTACATACAAACACGTTGTACACAATTTTTAAAAGCGGCTACCGTAGTAACGCCAAAGGGTAATTAAAGGGATTGAATCCCAGCCTCTTTGCGCCTTAAAATTAAAAATATAAATTTTTTTTTATTAGATTACTACCTCTTCCGAGGAATTATTTTTTTGCACTCTTAATAGAACTTCAAATGAGTTCCAAATTTGGAGATTTTTGGACACTTTCAGGAGAGGACTAAGAATATTTTTAGACATTGCGAACAAAAGAGCCACCCTAATAGATATATTTTCTTTTCAATACTAACACCACCGTGTAGAGTGAATGAAATACACAATTCTTTTAATGAATCAATAAACATGAAGTTTTTGTTCCAAAATATTTTACTTCATTAACAAACAACACAAAAACCACACAAATAACAATAATCTGAATAATATTAGGAGAAAATAAAAAGATTCCAATCGGCCGCACAACAGAATTGTTTTTTTTTTTATGAACAGCTGAGATTGGTTTGTCAGTTTTGGAAGTAAAACGTAATAGATTTCCTCTTTTTGGTACTTTATTTGACACAAGCCCTATATAACTATACACTGCTGGGAAATGTTTTATAAATGGGAATTTTTGCACCGTTACATAGTGACTACATAAAACCTTATGCAGCGAATAATTATTCATCTGTTTAGCGAAATCTAATAAATGAGACTGATAGAGTTTTACAACATTGCATGAATACCCTTAAGACCAATGTAAAAATAAACTAAATTTGCTCGAGATTCCATATTTTTATTTCATTTTTAATTCAAACGTCTTATTCTCAAATGAAATCATGCAAGCAAAATTGGATGCGTTTGTTGATCGCAGTTAATACGCATTGCTGACGTTTGTGATGCGTTTAGAAATTCATTACTTTGTCACCATTTCCTTTTCTTACTTTCGAAACTCTTGACATCTTATGCGTTTTGAAATTCAGCCTAGGACCGTACTTCTTAAAAAAAGACGGTGGCATTACCATCACCATCAAGAGACAGCGCTATACTATCGATGATAATTGATAACCAATGTTTTTTTGCCCAAATTGGATTATCCGGGTTCACATCAGGACGACGCTATGTGCTACGCTTAGCTGATGCCACAGTGGACATTCCGGCAGATCGTTTTGAAAGCACGGTTATCTGAACGCATATAGGCGACCGAGATCGTGAGATTTGAGATTTTTTCTTGTGAGGTTTTCTCAAGTCTATCTACACCTATATTTAATACGAAAATGAGCGGTGCCCTCAAAGTTAACATAACTCGTTCCATCGAAATCTATGCGCCAGTGATTGAAAATTGGACCCTAGGTCCACGATGAACGCAGAACGATGTCATATTTCATGTATTACGTCATTCAAATAAAAAATATATAGGACACAACTTGTTTTAGTCAATTTTAACACGAGCAAAGTATTGCTTTTTTTGTACTTAATCTTCAACTCGTTAATTATTACTGAGGCACTGATTTCTATAAAACGCACCCAGACCAATTTCTCTATTGGGCTTTTCCAAAAACTATGTTTTCCTTTTTTTTTCTTTTCTCTTTCAATTTGGCAGTTCTAATTGTTTGTTTCACACTCACGTAAGGTGGATAAAGGAAGATTGGTACTTTCTGATGCAGATGCAAGTTTAGTTGAAAAAAAGCAATATTATATACTACCATTTATAGGAAGAAATCGAGTTAAAAATGGTAATCATTTCTAAAACTAAAAACTCAAAAAGTTCTGAACGGACTGGCGCTTAAATTTTCAGAGTTTATTTCTATTAGAGGCGGGAAGGTTAAGAAAGTTGTTTCAGTAAACGGATCATTGTCACTTCCACATTTCTTGTAGATATAATTTTATCCGTATTCAATGTCCTTACAGCAAAAATTTTGTAATTTTGCTCTTTCTTAAAACTAAGACATGAAATGTTAATTTATTTAGCCCACTGTCACACGAACTTTTCTTGTATTTTAGTTCTCTAATTATTTAACTTCACTAGAATGTTTAATTTTTATATAATATTCACTCGATTGATTGACTCTCCAAAATTCACTGCCACATCTTGTATTTTAATTACAATTTTATTTGCAGTGATAGTTGCAGTTGGAACTATGCAAATGTATATAGTATGCCGATACAATCACTTGACGTGATAAAATTTTTTAGTACATACAAGATTTAAGTGGCTCTTAAACTTTCAATTTTTTAAAACTACATATTTGCATATAGTTCCTGAACATTATTAAACTCTACTTAAGCTTGTTTTACAGAAATCATTAAAAAAAAGCATTGAAAGGTCTGAAATTAAATAAACTTAAAAAAATACATAAATTAATTTTGTTACTATATAAGTAAGTGAGCGATACAGAGGTTGAGCTGCGTTCAATCCTCATAGTATACAAATAAGACAAACCCCCATAATATACAAATAAGACAAAAAAAAAAACTACCTTATTTTCTTGAACTTATTGCAAGTTGAATACTTACCGAAAATAAATCCTTTTCATCGGAATTTATTTTGGGTTGAAATTATTTTAATTCCTATGCATGTATTTTTCTTAATTAAATACAGCTTTTTGTCATAAAGATAATTTCATTTTGAATGAAACTACAAAAAAAGAATTTCATAAATAACGTCAAATTTAACAGGACAATATTCGTTTTTTTTATTATTCTCTTGAGTTAATCTACAAGAGCAAAAGTTGTATATTAAAATATACAAAATTAACCAACTTCATTTCTTTCATACAACAAACATCACTTCTTTTAAATTTAAACTCAATAAAAACCGGACGTGCACAAGATATAAACTTACCTACTTTAATGGCTTATCACATTATTAAGATAGGATTTTATTTTTCAGTTTCTTTTAACGATGAATCATTTCCTGGGAGATGGAAAGATTTCAAACAAGCATAACTACATTCACTTGCCTCAAGGTAATTCAGCACAAAAAAAAAAAAAAAAAAAAAAAAAAGAAATAAAATATCATTTTTTGATATATTCGGGTCTTCAATTAATGACTTTTGCTTCTTTCGAATTAGAGTTATTATAGAAGCAACATCTTTAAGTTTAAGTTAACACAACAAGCTTAACTTGAGCCGTCTATGCGTATTGATTTCTTTGCAATTGTATTGTATATGAAGCCATTGTTTTGAAATATTAGACAAACATAATTATCTTAAGGCTGTTACGCCCACTTAATTTCAAACTATTATTAGATTACTGTGGCAATGACATTGACATACTTTTAACAACGCAAACGCAAATGCAAACGCAAAAAACGCAAGTTCTATAATATATCTTTCATGGACCAGTGGCCTACTAAAGCTTTTTGTATTATTACTTCTTCGTTTAGTGTTTTTTTTATTTACTTTTTCTTTTGATCGAGTCTATGATGTATATAATACCTGCTCCTAAGCTACCTGTTTGATCAGAAATTATTTATTACCAGAGATTTTAAGCGTAAGATGATGAAGCGGTGTTACATTTACGTATAAAGATTAGCCAAGCACAGTTTAAGGCATCAAACCATAAAGGGCGACTAATAAATTAAAAATTTGATTTTATTTCCGTTACAAAAGATTGCATTATATATGTATTTCAAAATATGGCATAATTTCATTTAAATGTAGACGTAATCGCGCATGTTTGTTTCGCAGCTAACAATAAACGAGAAAATCTTCTTAATGCCCCTCTTAATTACATACATATATGTATGTAAATGCTTTTAGCACAAACCGACTCGAATCCCTTTCTGCGGAGATGGAAGTAGTTAATGCGTAAACATGACTACGTTGATAATTATTGTGATCGTCGCTAATAAATCAAAGTCGAATATCATTTGTTGTTTAATGATGATTTCTGCTTGCGATTTAGCATGAACTGATTTCTTGATACAAAATAAATAAATAAATAGCGAGTTTTCTTTTAAAAACTCAATGTTATTAATTTGTTCAAACATTTTGGAACAGACACAAAGGATGCCAATTTTAAGCGTTTAAAAAGCCTATGGGTTGCAAAAGAATGCAATCTTTAATTACTTTAATTAAAAGATTGCATTCTTTTGCACAGTTTTGAAACTATTGACGGAGGATGAAGAAAATAATTAAATTATTCAATAATCAATGTTATCACTTTTTGTTACCAATTGAATTTAAATAAGCGTAACAAAAATAAACGCTAATTAATTGAAATAATGCAAGGAATGCTTAATTTCCCAAAAGATTGCATTCAATCTATTAGTGTAACTAAATGGGAAAAAAATGATCTTTTTGAAGTAAAATAATTTATAATTTAAAGTCGAAGTCTTAAAATGAAGTCAATGAATGCGATCATTTAATTGAATTAAATGAATTATTTTAAAAGACTTAATTCGCAAAAGATTAAATTTTTTACAACCCTGGCCTATGCTTGCAACAAGAATCGTTTATCCGTTTAAAAATGGTTAAATTAAAAACAAAAAAAAAACAATAGGAAAAAATGTATAAACAGACTAATGTTAAGCATAATACCACTTAATAATTTTCTAACTTGCCAGTTGTCCAGATAGCCAATATCTAAATAGTTTTACATCTCCTTATTTATAAATGCATTCCAACAGCTATCAAAAATATGTTCTCATACACTTACTGACATCCCTGTATAATCTGTCAATTTCGTGAACAATTAGATACGCACAATTGAACGTTGAAAGTACCGTTAGTGAAGCTTCTTCTAAAATTAATTACTCCAGGTTTACTAGCGAGTACTCGCTCGTGTGGCCTCAAGGCTAAGAAGTGTCCTCAATTTAGGCTGTAGGACAAGGTAAAGGAAGAGATCTACTTTTTTTTACAAATGCAACAAGAAGTAGGGAAATTTATATTCAGTGTGTAAAGTAAGTCAACTTGCTTTGTTTAAAATTTGTTTTAGTTTTACAAAGGTTTCCACTATTGTTAGCACTAATATTTTAACAAATACAAACAAAATTTCGTTTCCCAGAATGAGAATTCGCGCGAAATTTTAATTTTCAATTTTAAATTTCAAAACCTTGCGCAAATTTTACAAACATTTTTTTTTTTGAAATTTATTTCTTCAAATTTTCAATTTCGGAGTTTTCTTAAGGAAATTACCAAAATTAATAATCTGTATTCGACAGCACTGGTGCAATTGTATTGTCTGTTGTGTGGGTTCAGTTCATCATACTCTCTTCGGCTGTTCTGTTCGATTGCGAACAGACAGCCAATGTAAAGCATTTACCAATGTATTCATCGTAAAAGTCCAAAATGAAATTATACAATAAAATGAATTTTTTAACTTTTGCCAAGTGTTTAAACGAACAATCCTAGAATTTGTTCACTCTTGAATATGAGAAAAATTCCTTAAATATAGGATTTTTTCAATTTTTAGCTAGTGTTGAATTCAGTGAAAAATACATTTTTTTGTATTTAAGGACTTTTAAAAAGGGGGAACAAAGCTTGTAAAACCATTTTTTTAAATTTTTGTTTTAAACGAATAAACTACATTTTTTGGCAATGTTTCTAACTTGAAACTGGAGAAAAATAATTATTGTTTTCTTTTCTTTAATTCAGTTTAGAATTGCATTTAAAAAAAACACATAGATTGAAATTCCCAAAAAGGACATTATCTAGACATTGAACACAGTTTTTTGTTTATGTCTTTTGAATAAAAACAATATAAATTTGTAATACATGACACTTAATATATCGAAAACATTTTCCTATTCAATCGTATTTTATGGCAGCAAAATAAAATATATATACGATTATTGTAGCCCATCAAATGAACCAAACAGTCATGCATTAAATTTGACAGACATGCCATCAGCCCTTTTAAATGAAAAAAAAAAGAATCTGCATTTTCGTTTTACCCTAAGATTTTATTTATGACACAGTTATGTATTATTTTGCTGCATGACTCGTCTGTCGTTTTGAATGAAGTTAAACCTTATAATAGCCCAGGAGACAACGTTATATTGCATATTATATTTCGTTTTAACAGTTTTGACAAATTGTTTTTTTTTTTCAGGTCTAAACAGCTTGTTCTAACACATCAAATATAATTCTGATTGAAAATTTTATTAGGTAAACCTATTTAAACAAAATTGCGCAAAATTAAAGTCGATCTAGTACGCTGTTAAAAAAGTTTTGTTTGCTACTACATAAAAATTAATATTTCGCTTATTTTAATCGATTTTAACATCGTACTATATTTTTGACATTTTATTAAAATTTAAATCACCAAATGACTATTTTATCTTTTAAGTGTATTTGAAGGTGCAGTGCAATCAGCCCATCGAAAATAAAGCCCGTTGGTCTTATTTTCTAAAATAAAAAAGAGTGTGCGTACTTATGTACACACGCTAGAAGTAAAACTTCTTTCACGACAACAGGGCAAGTATTTTTCAAGTCCTACCACTCAGAGCACCCGATTTGAAACTCAGAACCGTTGCAAAATCGTGACGCTGAATTTTGTAATTCGTGACGGGAATTTGTATGTCGGTTTGACATGTCACTGACAGCTCCATAGAAAAATTTGTTACCCCCATGCCGCAAAAGAAGTTTTACTTCAAAAAGAAATAAGACCTGCGGAATTTTGTTCCTTTTTGAAATTGAATCAAAAGTTTGTTGCTCTGCACCGTATTTGACATTTACAAATGTCAAAAGGGGTATGTGTGTTTAGTATTTCAACGAACTGTCACTGTTTTAGGCATGTTCAACTTTTGGTTATGCTTATTATGATTTTAGTTAACAAATGGTTAAAATTCTTGTTCTTTAAAATTAGCAAAGAGATCTAAATTAAGAAAATTGTTAATTAGTATCATGTTACATTAAAATCAAACTATTTAAAATTTTGAAACAATATTATTAAAAAATTTAAATACCATTAAAGAATGCTTGAAAATTTTAATTTTAATTTTAAATTTTAATATTAAATTTTAAATTTTAAATTTTAATTTTTAATTTATATATTCATATATGTATTTATTTGTATATTTATTGCATATTTACTGTTTTATATATGCAAATGCAACAGTAAATTTTCTGCAGCTCTAATATTTTAATCTGCACTTCTTAAATAAGAGCTCTGCAATTGTAATTTTCAGTCAGTCAGTTTACTGTCAATTCACTCAATTTACTGTCTCATGAAATACATTAAGTATATTAAAACAAAAAAAAAAACTCAATTTTAATAATAATATCCCAGTGCTATTTAAATGGGGAGCGAGAGATAGTGAAAAATAAAATGAAATAAACACTATTAATTTTTAAAAGCAACATGCTTAGAACAACATGTTTAACAGCAACAAAATTTGTTTGATGATATATTAAATAATTATAAAATTTTAACATAGATCATTTAGTCATTTGATAATTATTTTTTTTTACTTGAAAGGAAAAACTAAAGAAATTAATTATAAAATTTAAATTTTATTAGAAAAACAACAGTTTTTTTATTGCTTAGTAATAGTTTTATTTGATTTGTATATTTATTTAAAGTTCTTCAAAGTTACCTACCTACACAAATCTAAAAAAAAATCTTCATAATTTGCAACGCAACAACCCACACTATAAGGGCACTATTAAATCTACGGTTTGAAAATATATTCTAAAATAATGAATGAGTACACATATACCTATATACACTACACATTCACTGTCATTTCAGCAGGTCTATTTTTTTTATATCCTTGCATGCAACTTCGAGAGGAAATAAACCAACATACATTTTTACATGTACAAAAGGTAGATATATATAAATATAAATATATTTACAATTCCACCTTCTTTAAAGCCCAAACAAGTCAACAATGACCCATAAAAGGAAAACTATACAATTCCTTAATCTTGCAACCGATCGCAATATTTTTATTTAGTATTCTAAGAAAAATGTAAGTCCACCATGTTGATGTAAAGGGTGTTTTGTTTTTTTGTCTATATTAAAGAATTTTAAATCTAGAGATAGTGCTCTGGTATAAAATGATTGTTCACATTTCAAAGTGGCAGAGATGTAAAAACTGCAGTTGGCTCAATGCAATCAGTTGACTAAAAAACACATAACTTTTTTAAATTACTAAATGGGTTAAACTTTAAAATAACAGTCAACAGTTATTTGAAATATTTTGAATGCAGTCAATTGAATATTGTATTTTTTTTACTGTTTCCAATTTTGAGTTAAGCTTTGAGTTATTTGCAATATTCTGAATGCAGTCAATTGACCAGCAGTTAATTGACTGCAGTACTTTTTGACTGTTTCCAGATTTATTTGATTTGTTTGTTTCACTAAACAATCGTTAATAAATTCTTGTCATTTTTAGTAGACAGTAAATCTCATATACTGAAAACTAATTTTTACTTCCTGAAGTACGTTTATAGAGGGTAACAAGCCACAATCCCTAAATAAAAAATTATATAAAAACTGGTAACCGATGGCAGTTACAGTACATAATATAAAACTCGCGTTAAATAGGTACCTACATAGCTAATAACTTAAAATTTAATTTAATTTATTTGATTAAAAAAACTAAAAGCAGTCAATCAAATTACAGTTAAAATACTGAAGTTAAACGATTTACTTACACCCAAAGAACTTAGATTTTTAAACTACTTTTAAGTTAAAAAGTGGACTCAAAAACTACTGCTTCTGACTACTTTAATTAATTGTCAAATATTAAAAACTACTATTGACTGCAGTTTTTAAGTTTAAGTACACGTCAAAAAAGTTAGTTTTACCAGAAATTTTCAAACATTAAAATTATAGCCATGGATTCATAACTGCTAACCGTGTTTTCACATGATATGCGTGAGGGAAATTACATCCCAAATTCTTCTACTGACATTTCTGCAATATAAATGTCCGAGTTCTAAATTCAATAAAGTTTACAAAAAAAAAACACCCACTAACCAATCTAGTACAATAGTCGATACTATCTTATTCCAATGCAGGTGAGATGTATAGTGCAAGACGCTGCTGTGACATATTTACTTCATGAGCATAGTCGCTTCTGGTTTTTGTGCTTTTCAAGCATGTAATATCATCGGAAAAGGAAAAAAAAAACATCAGTGAAAGTAGTACATCGGGGCATGCTGCCTATACCATGTCAGTCGAGAGGAAACTTACTTCAACAAATTGTCTGAGAACCAACCTGGTATTCATTATTTATAATTGCACTTAACATATTTCTCAAACAAAACAAAAAAAATCAGTTTTAATTATAAATTTGGTTAAAACCACCTTGTTAAGAGTTGATTCTATTTTTAAAAATGTTTACAAAAGTAGGCAAAGACAGAGGGTTTCTCTTAATTAAAATTAAGGTTATATTCTGCGTTTTTAGCAGAAAAACGATAGGAAAGAGGAGTGTATAGTTATCGTCAAAAATTGCTTGTATGAATAATATGAATAAACATAATATTGATAAAGTCTCCAAAGTGAAGATCCAATTATTATTTTTTTACAGATACTCTTATTTTTGGTTTTGACATAAAATCTATCTGGTGAATATTTAATTAACACCAGATGCCAAGTTTAAAATAAATTCATTGACGCTGTAGCTGCTTTTAAATTTAGACAGACATAATATCGAGATCAACATTGTTCGTCCACTCTGTCATTGTAATATATGTATGTATGATTTGATTAATGTCTCGATTCGATTTTCTTTAAAATTCATACCCGCGTATGAATAAAAATACAAGTAAAAATTCTTTAAAGTCATAAATTGCAAAATATTAAATATCTTTATAATACGCGAGCTGGAAAAAAGCTTTACATCGGCAAATGAGTTTTTAACTATGCTCGACTATAGCTGGTACAAGTTTAACAATCATTTAGAAGATGATAAAATATCTACAACACTATATAATATTATTAGCATACAAAAAGCGATTGGATTCGACAATGTTATTCAATCACAGAATAAATACGAAATTAAAAAAAAAAAAAATGACCATGATTTATTATTCGCCATTAGTGTTAACTGATAGTTTAAATAAAATATGACAATAACACAAAATAAAACTTTACAAAAATAGAAATACATTAACATAAGAGTACATAGACAACAAAATTTGAATATCTTCATGTCTAAAAATTGTGTAGTTATGATTTGTACATTATTTTTTTTTTATTTTGTTTACAAATCGTGTAAATAAATACAAATTCTTATCAAGGCATTTGTTCAGGAGATCTTGGATTTGTAGATTAGGTATCAACTTACAATCAAATCATTTATTTTGTAATGCAGTATTTTAGAGAGGAAAATATTTTCTCAAATAAAGTGGAAATCTTCAAAATCAAAACTAAATAATTTGTGATTGCTGGTTTTGAAAGAAAATTTGTTTTAAGTTAAGAATTCTTTCACAACGGTAATTATTTTTCTTAATTTAAAGAACTAAACAACGAAAACTTTGTTTTTGTCTTTAAATTCATTGGAAGATATAATATTTTTATAACTTTCATATTTTGTAAAAAAAAAAAAAAAACAAATTCTTAGGGGCAAAAATTTAAACCGTGTTTCAGCAATTTTAGCCCACCAATTCGGATTAACTGATATCAACCGTGATTCAGGATTCAGGTATTTTATAACAGTCAATATGCCTGAACCAGCGTTACACCTTATTTAATCCGCCGAAATGGGGGGCTTAAAATTTCGAACCAAAGTAGAATCACGTGTACACACGTCACTGGTCCCGCATTTTTTTGATGACAGTTATTTTTGCGTCAAAACTTTTTCGTGGATTTTGCTCGATGACAAATTAACACCAATTGGGAGAAAATCATTTGTTTATCATGTAAATTTCAACACTAAACATGAATCTAATACAATTGCTAAAATTCGAGATTCGATTATCAAAACACCTTCTAAATTCAAACTCATGTGGACACCTGGTCATGTTGATATTCAAGGAAACGAACTGATCAATCTGCGAATTAAGCCCACAACTCGCCAACATTTGAATCTTTCACAAGAAAAGATTTTTATGGATTAATTACTAATTAGTAATAAAATCAGAAATTCTCGACAACAAGAGTGGTCTCATTATGCACACCATTAAAAAGCAATTAACCCCAACAGAATAAATCCAGTTTTTCCTCACAATATGTCAAAGCTTAAAATAACCAATATTATACGACTGCGCATTGGACACACCCATATAACTCACCAACACCTTTTAAAAAAGGATATGGCGGGAATGCAACAACACTTTCTTTCTTTCTGAAGATCCACAAGACACCAACTAAAACCAACATAGCACCCTGGAACTTCTTCAAGATTCAAATAAAAAAAAGTATTGAATTAATAGATAAATTCCTTCACAAGCACAAAATAAAAATCTAATCAGATACAACCATAAATACAACTAACATACACTCTTACTATTATTCCTGTTATATTAAGCATATTACTAAACATTAGTTCGGTTTTTACCCTTTTATATTAGAGCTGAAAGTAATATGATGCCAGTGCTCTTAATAATAGATTTTAATCTATTTTTAATATTTATAAATAAATAATCATGTAAATATCGGATGTTATTGTTATGTTTAAAGATTTTACCGAACCCGAGACGGTACTTACAAAAGTCTCGTCAGGTATTTTTCTCGTGGGGAGCTCTCGGTTGCCCGAGATGAGACCGAGACTTTTTTCATCTCGTGGCCAGCCCTAACAAAACGTTAGAAAATATTGCAAAGTTTCTTCCAAAGTGAATACTGTGCGTGAATTTTAAATAGAATAGAAATTTCGGTGGAAATAATGTAGCTGCTTTACACAACTTTATGAAGAAAGTTCGTGAGATTGACTTGTTAATTGATAACCGAACATTTTTCTGTGTTCGTCCTGTACCTATGATCTGCGAAGAATATTGCAGCTGTTGCCGAAAGTGTGTATCGTAAGTGAGTGGCTGCATTATTGTCCTATTTGTCTTCTAATAAGACGATGGAAGAAATGTTACAGGCAATGAAGAGCGCTACCCAGACATTATTACCGATTTATTTTTTTTGGCTAAAATTTGACGTTTTGCATTTTGGTGAGCTATGTTCCACTAAAAAGGTGTCAACCAATCGATTTATTACACATTTAGTTCAATAATCTTGTAATCAGTCGCTTTTGGTAGTGTTGCTTGGTCGCCATGGAATTTGACGGCGCGCCGACCATTCGACTTTTCTTTTTTTTTTGTGAAGGTGTCATTGAAGATCAATGTTATGTGAATATGCACTCCATATACGATTCAGGCATTTAATAGCAATATTTGTAAATCTATTCGTGAAATAGGTGCCAAAATCAACCAAAATACATTGAAAATTTGGGCTGGAAGGATGACCTACTGCCAAGCCAGCATAGGCAGTCTTTTGAATGAAATAATATTCCAAAATTTATAGGAATGTTTACTCTTTTCAAAAAAGCAAACAAATATATGAAAAATATTCAAAAAAGAATCTAGCAATGTACCAACACGAAGAACAAATTTTTTTGTTGAAAATTTGGGGACAATTTTTGAACTCAAACTGCAATTTTTGTAAATTGTTCTTTATGAATAATTCAGTTTTTTTTTGTATATTCTAAAAATCAAATTCTTTTGAATTAGTTAGTACATTTAAGTTTGTAACATGCCATCACGGTATTGACATTAGGAGTACATAATGAAATTTTGAATTGTTTGCAAAATGTATTTATTGTTGAATTGATTTTGCCTTATTATACAAAGACTTACATAATATGTATTTCACAACTAATACAATGGTTATATTATTATGGGAAGAAAAAAACTTACAAAATATCCGAAATCACAAAGTGACTTAAAAAGTAGCAGTTTACTGAGAATTACTCATATTTTATAATACGAACAAAACTTTTCTAAGACGTAATAAATAAATGAGATTTTATATGCTGAAACTAAAATGTTGGGTAAAAACGTCTATTAAATATATACACATAAGTATAGATATTTACGAACAATAGCTATGAACTATAAAAAGATCAGCTTTTAACGTGTTTTAACAATTCTGAAACTGCTGGTATCTGCAAGTTTTATATAGATTTTTAGCTAATGTACTAATTTTATTAGCACTCATTAAGTCAGTAGGTATAACGTGTGACAAAGTTTATGCAATGTCTGAATAACACAGCAAATTGAATAAATTAACAATGATTAATATATTGTGATAAGTGATAATAATAATTTTAATAAAATATGACAGTAAAAAATATACTTTCATATAAATACCAGCAAACGACATGACGTACAGTGGGACCAGACCTGCGGTTTTAAAAAAAAATAATGTATAATGTACCAGAAGTAGGTACCTACTATAGAATATTAAATTAATAGACTCATTTTTATTTACACAGAGGGGCCTAAAAGATGAAGTGGTTTGAATAGTGTATAACTTCTTTTAATAAATTTGTTTTTGATTCTCTAACTTTTCTTTCAATCTGAGAACTTGCGGGGTGTCGGAATCAAGGATAAATCGTCTTATTGCTCGTTTTCGGCAACAAGGCGGTGTCTCTGACCTTTTGCAAACTATACAACCACAACTGCTCGCACTCCTAATAAAGAAAATATTCGGAGAGTGCAGGAGTGTGTGCTCGGAAATGAAGTCAGTGCCTACTGCCAGCAATCACCTCATCAATGCTGCTCAATACTGTACAATGTTGGCCGTAAGTATTAATAATTTTCCGCGTTAACATCTGTGAAAACAACCTTAGTAAACAAGAATATAGAAATGGTTTGGATAACTTATTCAGATAAAAAAAATGCATACCTACATATATAAGTTGAGATAAAGTTATGAAATGACTGGAATAGTTTGACACTCAATTCGAAAGTTTCACCATACGTCATTTAGTCTGAATTGTGAAAAAAAGTAACGAAAAAAATAGTACTTTGACAGCTCTTTTTGGAGAGAAAATAAACACTTTTTCAAACGAGCGATAACATTGTGATATGTCATTGTGTATTTAATCAAATTTGTTTGTATTGCGTTGTTTTCTCTCCTTGTAGAACGGTCAAATTAGTAAAAGAAAAGACAAAGATGGTTTCTGGAAAAGCCCAATCGGGGTAGAAGAAAAATATTTGTTATTTGTTAGGTTGGGTGCCGTGAAATAAGGTAGATGGAAATAACGCCGAATCGACTTTGTTTCCATATAAAAATGGTAATAATGTCGAAGTTCCTAAATTTCTATGTTCGGCTTTATTTCCAATTGTAGTTGTATGTAAGAGTAATGATGTCAATCGGTTGAATTTATCATTTTGGTAATCGACTTTATTTCCCAACTCAAAAATGAATGTTCGACGTTATTTCTAGCAATATTCGATTTTATTTCCATATACAGAAATGGTTTTTACATAATATGTACTTAAAAATACATACTTAATTATATATCTTGAAATACAAAATGAAAAAATAAATGCTCATAAACAAATTATGATGAATACCTCTAAAGAGCTGGTAGTACTTTTCAGAACCTTGTAGATCTATATTTGTTCTGCTCTTTTCTTTTTTGGATAGAGGTGGTTAGTAAAATTTAATAGTTTATATAAATATATGCACATTGATTTTTTTTTTTATTTTTTATTATTTTAATTAAATTTCGAATTTATTTTCTAAATTGTTTCTGCTTTGTTACCAAACAAATTCGCTTTTATTTCCAAATTGCATTTCATTATTGCCACTTCATATTTTTCTACATTATTGCCAGATATTTTCGACATAGTTACTCTTTCGTTATGGAAATAAAGTCGAGTATAGAAAAAAGCGGATTTCGACCAATTTTATATGGAAATAAAGTCGATTCAGCATTTTTTCCATCTACCTTATTTCACCTTATTTCTTGAACAAAAATGTGTGTTTGGAAAATTAAGCTTCGGTTAGACAATCAACTAAAATAATAAATTCGTTGACTCCATGACTCATCAAGACAAACGTTGACATGTAGTCTTCTTCAACTTGTGAACGCTTCTGCATTCGATTATAACATCAAATCAGCGTATTAACCTTAGTCCAATCGAAGTAAATTTACTCTAATTTTAAGAATGAAAATAAATCTACTCCGCCACTCCACTTTATGTACACTGAAGAATTCAAATTGTTTTTAGCCAAACCAGATGAATGGAAATGCTACTACTGTGTTATTAAATTTTGTAACCAACTCATTATCTCAATGTTTGAATTTCTGTTATTCTGTTCCGAAAAACGGTTTTTTTTTTTTGTTGAAAAATATTTATTTTTGTTGAAAACGTATTTCTTGAAAACTTTAGTTTTTCTTTCGTTTTCAAATCTATAAACTCCTGAAATTTCTGATTTACTAAAAAAATTTAAAAATCTGCTCCGAAATTTTACTACTGAAGTTTTAACGCTGCATCAAATCCAGATGCATTTTCTATTCTTTTCAGAAGATCTGTCAATTGTTAACCAATCAAAAATGCCGTTAATTCTGGTGTCAGGCCATTTTCGAAAACGACATAATATCAACGTTAATTTGTCGTCAAATCGTCATTTTTGGATCCTAATACAAATTCTCAAAAATTATGGCTGAAACTTGTTGTCGGAATTCAAATAACAATTATTATATAGTATACAAAGAATGCAATTTTTTTCAGAAGTCCTAGCCGTAAGATTCCAAATATGCGTACAATTACCTCAAAACAATCCAACATTTTTCGAACGAGGAATTCTTTGCACACTTTTCAGAATGTCTAAAAAAAAACTATTTGATGGAATTTCAGACAAATTTGCTTATTTTGCATTCATTTGCTTTTATAGAGGGAAATGGCAATGCAAAGAATGCAAAAGAATGTAAAAGAATGGAAAGAATGCATGTATTCCCAAAAGTTTGCATTCAATTGATTGTTGTTAAATGAATGGGAACAAAATGATTGAAATCTTTTAGATGCAAGTGAGTGGTGATTGTCTGAGGTCGCAAATTGAAATCATTAAATGCAATCTTTTAATTGAATTCAATAAATGATTTTTAAAGACTGCATTCACATAAGACTACATTCTTTATCAAGCCTGATGTGTAGTATATGAAACGAACACACTGTATTAGTTTTCAATTTGTAAATTTTTGGAATACATAAAGTTAACAAAGACAGCAGATTGCATTCTGATACCGAAATACATTTTAATTGAACAGGTGATAAGAAAGAATATAAAGTTGTTATGGTTTTGTATCAAAATGTGGACTATGGAGCTCAAGAAAAGAATTTGAATATAACGCGAAAATCAAATTAAAGGTGTTTCTGACAACTGAGATTTTTATTGATTTTTTTTTTGTCAACTTGGGAAAAACAATGCAACAATTTCCGCAACTCATAAACATAAATTTATTTTCCCAGGATACTGACACATTATTTCTAAGCTAAAAGAAAACAAAACAAAACAAAATCGCAATCGATCGTCCTCAATTTTCCCTTGTGAAGGTGATGCAACGGAAAGTGTGTAACACAGAGATCCATAATGAAACGAAAATGTCGGATGTAATGAGCTGTAAGTCCCATGATACCTCCAACATCAATGATGGTCTCTTTTTCTTTGTATATTGTGTGTTGGCCAACCGCAATGTATATAAACGGCAAGAAAAGAAGCAATTTAAAAAGTAAA
Organism: Epistrophe grossulariae; assembly: GCA_929447395.1. NCBI lineage: Eukaryota > Metazoa > Arthropoda > Insecta > Diptera > Syrphidae > Epistrophe > Epistrophe grossulariae. The sequence goes on from OV839566.1 coordinate 117,209,186, forward strand.
CGCTGGCATATAGTTTAGGCAAAATAAAAAAAAATATATATTAAAATACACAGATACAAAATATGTAGGTTTTCGCAACAAACATAACAGAGAGTGGAGCAAGTGCAGAGTTTGGTTAGAGAATAGGACAAACGCACTTATGTACATTGTACATTGTACAATCCAGTACAGCATCAGAAGCGTCCTACTCTCGCCACTGCTGTAAGAACATTTTGCGATGAATACAAAATTCTTGCAATATGCGCAAACTTTCCGTTTAGAAAGGCGATAAAAAAAGGACATTGTGCTATTTCAAAGTATGGTATTGTTTATGAGAATTTAACTATAAGTATAGGGCTAAAGGTAGGTATACCTACAATAGATAAATATCGAAAGATATCCTACTACGGATGTTACGGACATCGATGTTTCGGAACGATACAATTTATGTAATTCAAATATTTTTTTTTCTCCTCACATCGGATTGACGTGAATATAAATTATCTAAAAGTTCAAAAGTTTATAAAGGTACGTAACCTCTATGTTATGATGTTGTTGCTGGGGAATGTTTATATTTTAAAGAAGGTTTGGAATTTGGGTTTGTCTATACAATAAGGACACATTGGGTTGTGTCACGGAATTTACTTTCATTTTTTTTATAGGACTATAATGACCTTTTATATATATACAAAGTTTATGAACAATTCTATGGTTTCAATTTATGAGGTTTTTTTTAGGCATTTTACTTTTATCCTTTTAAAATGAAAGGGGACACAAATTTTGCCACCACCGAAGGATGACAAAAGGGATAATATGAACGATTTTCTAAAAAGATAATTCTGTCTTGGTTCATTTAACCACATGGCTTCTAAAAAATATCATTTTCTTAATAACTTTTTGTAGGTATAGGTTTTTATACAAATGATAAATACAACACCATCACCAATAGCTTTAAATTATTATTACAAAATGAGTTTTTTTTTTTTTTTTTTTAAGCCGTAACTACGATTATTATCTCGTTTGTTGGACTGTGGAATGGCGTGTCGGTCGTGTCGTCGATTGTGTACACTAATTAAGCGTGCTGTGTTGCAAAATGTCATTATTTGCTTTCGTTGTTTAAGCCAAAACAAAAATTTTCACCTGTTCTATACATTACATTACATCCCATGAAACCTGTATAGAAGGCCAAAAATGTTTGCCTTGGCATAAGCAACCCTTAGGTATATTCTGAATTTACCGTGATCAAACAAAACTGAAGGACTAGTAATGCACATTCATGTTTTTTTTTTTTTTTTTTTGCATTTTAAAATTTTTGTATTTTCTCTTTCAAAATTTGATATTTAAACGATGAACTTTCAGTGCAATAAAGGCATTTTTTTTTCTTACCACCTTTGTGGAATCAAATAGTATGACATCTACTTCATTTGGACTGAAATTATGTGCTCAGTTGAAATTCCAGTTCGTGTATTTTGTTTGTCTCTATATTCAATTATCAATATTGTAGCGATAACGTCAAAACTATTTTTTGACGGTATTATTAATTTTAAATAAGATTTCATAAAATAATTTGTCCATCGAAAGCAGAACTACATGTTTCTGAAATCAGGTAAGAATTAAAAATAGAACAGTTAGGAAAATATATATATAATATATAGTTTAGTTTAATTTCTGGACATTTCTAGGAGCTTGACTATGACCCTGTAAATTGTGTCTTTTCACTACGCCATGACGATGAGTTTTTGTTCCCTTCGCCGATCTTATCCACAAAACCATCGTCATGGGGTAGTGAAAAGTCACAATCAAAACAGGGTCTATATTACTGTTGAATTGTTAAATTTAGGGGAGGAATGCAACTGGCTATTTCAATGGAGCATTGTTTATAAAAGTAGCTACACAAAAAATGGAAAACTTAGAATGTACAGTGGACCGCCTGTTGAATTTACCCGACACAAATCATTTCCTACGCCAAAATTAATTGAATTTGATACTCTTAGCCAGTAGCTCATGTTTCTACTTTTTCAGCGTGAATTGTCGTAGTCTCTTATGTTTAACTTAAATAATTAAATTTCCTTTCAGCAAATGGGCCTTGATTATTTGGGGTCTCTGTTTTCAGTGGTATTTGCTATAACTATTGTTTTTTGTATTCGAAATATAGTGCCTTCTCAGTTCAGCTCAAAATGTGGTGAAAATAAAAGGAAAATGTAAAAGTCAGTTATACATATATATATTCAAATTTATGTGTGAAAAATGTATATGTACCAAATTTATTAAAGTAAGTTCAAAACGTTGTTCAATGTTTCCAAAAGATTAAAATTAAAATGCTTTTGATATTGTCTTGATATTTGTATTTTTATATTACAAATGATTTTTTATAATATTACAAATAATTTTTGCACCAAATATCATACAAATTTAGCTAAAAGATTATTATAATTGGTAAATAAATAACGCTAATTTATCAGTTGTTGTTTTATAATATTCACACACATAACCAGACAAGTACTACTCATGAACAGGGGATTAAAGGGATTGATTACGCTTTAGCGATAATAAACAGCATTAAATTTTTTAAGATTTAAATTCTACACGAATAAGTACTAAGAGTATCTAATATTTAGGTGATTATCTAGAAATTGGAATTTAATGCAGATTCAGGCAGGAGATCGACGAAGAAAAGAGCCGGATACATAACGGAACCCTGGGGCATACCAGCATTTATTTTTGAAATTTCAGAAATTGTTTTATTTGTATGTAGCCGTCTGAAAGATATTCTAAAATCCACCGAAGAATAGATTTATCAATATCAAATGCATGCTCTTTCGGAAGAGAGCTTGATACTAAACTCTTTCAAGCAATTATCTTATTGTCTCCAAAACTTTAAGTCTTCTACTTGGCTGATGTATTTCAGAAGTATATAGAATTTGTATTATTAAAAAAAAAAAATCGTATATAAACAATGTAAGGCCACGAGCAGAAACCAAAACAAAAAAAACTTGCAGCTTTAATGATTAGGAATTCTTGGATATAGCTCACACAAGATATTCGTCATGAAATCTATGTAAGATGAATTTCGAACCGCCAATTTTTGTGAATTAAAGACCGTTAAAAACTATTTCGAATCGTAATAGTAAAATAGTGAGCTGACACCAAGTTTGCGTTGGAAGAAGAAGTGATCAAACGGGTTTCTAGAATTTTCGTTTGATTTTTCTTAAAAAACATAAAGGAATTCTAAACATCCAGTAACATGCTGATAAAGTGTTTCTTGTTTTTAATTAATTATTAAAATCTATTTAAAATATGATACTTACTATTTTTACTTAAATCTGGTTTGTAAACTCAAAAGGAAAATTTCCCTTTCTAAGATTCCCTTTATGGCAAAATCTCTATAAGAGATTACAAAAATTAGATGAAGACGTGCACGAATGCAGAATAACGTAAGTGATTTGATTGCTTAATTCAATTGTTCTTTTGGCACTTTTTGGTAAGTTAAAAAAAAAAGGTTGTTCATATTTGTAATCATTTTTGATAATGGATTTTATGTGGGATTTGAAGAAAAGCTTGAATTGTATATACTGTCACCAAAATTTTTTTACTTGGGATCTTAGGGATCTTTCCTCATGGGAATAATGTCCTGATGGATTACATTTTGTCGTGGATATTACCCAATGTGTGGTCTATTTGTGAAGCTAAATGAAAATGGCGGAGGGACGAATCCTTGTGTTCCAGCTTCAATTAAGCCAATGTAATGTATATGTAGTGTGAATCATTTAAAGGGTAACAAAGACCTTTTACCGTAAAGAGCCGACTTACTGGGTATAGGGAGCTTAATACCGACATAATTAGCTAAACAAAGAGTTTTAGGTGATTACGCATTAATCGTTTAAACTAAGAGCTTTCAATAAATGGATACTATACGGGAGAAGGGGTGTCCATGAACTGGTTTGATTTTTTGTCTATGTGGATAGATAAGGATGAGTACGTAATTTTGTTTCAGAAGTCTATTAGCGGAACTCACTTGTAGAGCCGATAAAATAATTACTAACTAGTTATTAATGATTTTAAATTTAATAAAAGAATTCAAATATAAATTGGATTTTTAAAATCGATGATTGAAGAAGAAGATGTATCCAAGCAATACCAAATCAATATACGTGACCTAGGAAATACCAATATTCATTAATCTAAATTTAAGACTATGGAATCTGGATGTATAAGTCCTTAGATTGTGCATAATGTAGAGTGCTATTTATAAACCTTTTGGAGTACTATCTCAAGTGTGGAATAAAAATACTTAAGAGCTACAAACGGAAGTCATAATAAATATGTACATATATATGAAAATCAAATTTCAACAAAATACTTGGTAGATCAATTTTCGTAGAATAAATTCATATTGAAAAAATATGATGAAGTGATGCTAAGATATGCGAACTTTTCAATTAATGTGTACTGAATTATTCGTATCTTTTTATATTTAGATTGTTTAAATTAATTTTAATAAATTGTATGAAGCAATTTAAACAAAAACAAATTTTTAAACTCAAGGGGGTTAGGTGTTTTTTGGAAAACTTAAATCGTTTAAGAATCTCGAATGCTGCCACTTGTTTCGATAAAATTAAAAAAAATAAAAAGTATATGTTTTGTTAAAAAAAAACACCACATTTGCGCTCACATTTTCAGTTAAAAGATCTGATTACTATTGTTTTTATTTATTTATCTTACATTAATGTAAAGAACAATATCCTAAAAACTACATCACTACTGTAAAGGGCTTTTTGATAAAAAAAAATAAGTTAATCTAATTACATATATTATAATAATATATTAATTATAAGTATGAAAAATGAGTAAAATAATACAGCGATAGAAACAAAAAACTATTTTTTTTAATTGCAACCACATATTTTCTAGAAAATTTTTCTCTATACATGAAAGTGATTTTAACTCGTTTTCGAAAAAAAAAAAAAAAAAATTGAAAGAGGGGATGGCCTATTCAGTTTGAAATTTAAGAATACAAGGCGTGTCTTCTAATTTTTCTTTGTTTTAAGAAGAAGTTTTTGTTTGTAATTTAGAATGGCAAATAGCCAGCATTAATATATACGAATACCAAATATATGCTTGACAGTTTGGCATTGAAGATATTTTGAAATGTAGGCGTACATATAATTAACAAAAAAAACAATTCCCAAAAACAATAAAACTAAAACGATTGATAACGCATGATTTTTTTTTTAATTTAGTTTTTTTTTTTTTTTGTGGCACTATTCCAACGAAATTTCTCACAAAACTAGAACAAAAGAATTTTCCAAAAAATATTGGTCAACGTACAACTAAGGTGTCATATTTTTTGACATTTCATTTAAAACAAATTGTGTATTTCTGTCTTCGATTTGTTTCCTTTTCATAAAACTTCCTCTTTACTCACAAGGGTTTGCAGACCTTTCTTCGCTGGTTAAATGAAGGCAATACATGTCTATAAGTTCAATATCATCTCACGTATCAATTGTTTGCTGGATTATACTGCAGCCCTGGAGCGAAATGTTTATTATAGTAGATCAAACTATGGCCCTCTTTGCGAAATTTGTTTATCAATAAACACTGAACTAACGAGCTGTGTGATATTTATTATACGACAGTATAAAATTAATTAGATACCTTTGTATACAAATTTTAACGCGCCGAACTTTTTGATGCAATCGATTCTTATCGCACAGAGCGATGCTAAAGCGCAAATAGCCAATTATAACTATTGCAAAAAATCAATTGTTTGTTATCTTTACTAAATTTTATTCTCTTATCTCATCATTAATGCATTTAATTCAAAGCGATCTTGTTTAATACATTTAAAGGCGTTTTGTATTGATAACCTTCAGCTATAGCATAAAGCATTGCAAGTCAGAATTTCATCAAAGCATTAAAGTCCAAAACGAAAATGCAATAAATTTCAAAGTAGAAAAAAAATATAAAGAAACAAAGGGATTTTGGGGCACAAGTACGATAACTCTGGTCCCTCAAAATAATTCTTTGGTGCATTGGGACAAAGAACCCAAACTTGGTTTTGGACTTTATTTCATGGCACCGTCAAATCAGCTGCCACCGAAAAGAATATTTATTTTGAAACAAAATAGAAATTAAAAATGGTTTTTTTTTCGATTTTTTAGCCATTTTCCACTATTTTGGACTCTCCCTTATTGATCTTTTTCAAAAAAAAAAAACATGAAATTCTTTCTAAGAAAATAAAAATATTGTGTTGGAAAAAATTTTTTTTTTGTATTTTGTCAATTGAATTAAAGTTATAATGAATGGTTATATTATGCAGGTCAAGTTGGTTTAACGTTGACTACCTTTTGAAAGATTGAAATGACAAAAAACAAAGCGTTTTGATATTTTTCTAACTTTTTATTTTCACTTAATAAGACTTTTGCTCCGAATAATAAAAATAATATTTTTTTTTTTAATTTCACTTTGCTTGATTGAAGACAACTAAAAATTATTTTAAGATCAATTGTATTGGAAAAGAATAAAATTCTCACCCAAAACGTAAACAGATTATTTTTCATTCTTTTGTTTTACACGGTTGTTCAAACTTATTTCACAAAACTTCCAACAAAGCGAACAAAATCATTTCTTAATGAAATTTATTCAAGTGATGTGAAAAAAGAATGAAGAAATGTTTTCTTTTCTCATAACTTGCAAAATAGTGCAATCATTATTTTTAAACGATGATGCACGCGACGCCAATGTTATGTCCAGATTAAACCCCAGTTGCACTTGTCACATTTTACGACGAACAAATTGACAGATCTAAGACAATTTCTACGATGAATCTTATGAAATGAAAGAAATTATGAAAACTTATCAGTCGTCGAAATCTGCTTTAGTGCTTTCGTTAGGAATAAGAATTCACATATCACTGTCGTTTTACTTTTTTATTTCGACAGTTAATAGTTCGAGGGAATTTGACACTTTTACTTGACTGATATAGGGGACGTATTATTTATACCGTTACTATATTTTAACTTGTATAGAGTATTTTGTTCCAAATGCCACCGCAAGGCATACTCAATTGCTTTTTTGCGAAGCGAAAAATAAAAAAGTAGAATAAACATTTTAGCCATCCTGTGATTGAATTTCAAACTTTTACTTCACAGAAAGGAATAGAACTGGATAATTGGCATACTTATTTTAAGTATTATTTAGTGTGAACTGCCAGTAGAAAGTACTAATGGAAGTTTTGATTGGTTATAAAATGACAGCCCTTCCTCTGAAAAACTAAGAAAATTCATCTGGATTTCAAAATCGAAGCCAAAAGCGTTCACCTGTTGACAAAGATTATACATGTCACAACACATATCTTAGGACAACATTGTGTACACTAATGGATTTTGTGTGACCTCAAGAACGCATTGAATAACTGTTTTTTTTTTTTTCAAAATCACAAGATTTTGGTTCTAGCGAAAACAAATCATGAAATCAAAAAAATATTAATGAACACACCCTTGAATATTTTAGACCTACCAATAACAATCACGTCTTCAAAATATTCTACCCTCTAAAGGAAACTATGCAATGCGGTATTACAGAATTCAATGAAAAATACTTGGTTGACAACCTCGCATAAAGAGAGCATTTAATTTCGAAGGTATTCAATAAAGTAAAAGAAAAAACAGGAGTTGATACAATAACTTTGTATACTACAAAGTCTTCCTCGAGTAACCAATATTTATAAATCCATTCCAAAATTCAAAGTGGGTGCGTCTATTTTCTCCAAAACCTTATTTATAAACATGTTTCATCGATTGTCTAACTTAGAAACAATTGGCTATCCAAACCTATTCTTAGGGCCAGTGTGTTCACAATGGGTTAAATATTGCATAAATTATTAGATCTTTTTCCTCCGTTTTCATTTTCCATCATTTTGAAAAACCTTAAATCTTTGTAGTTATGTTAATAATTGCCAGAGATAAATAAACAATAGATACATCATTTTTATTGTTAAAATATTATCTTATTAAAATATTAAACATTTTTTTTTTTTGAGGAAATGGACCAGTTCGCGCAAGCAGTTTGAAAAAAAAATTGTACTCGTTTTTCGTGTCTAACTTTTAAGTTATCTATTATACTCTATAAATAAATGTTGCTTACAGTTTTGTATATAATAAAAATTGCACCAAAAAATTATTAAATATTTTTTTTTATAAAAAAGAGCAGAAATGGAGAAAAAGGGTTTATTTTCAAGCTTGAATTTTCCGGAAACAACCCTAATAAGATACTGCATTCAAACTTGGACCACTTGCAAACAAAATGTTAAAATAACTCGAAGTTTAAAAAATATTATCGAAGATATAAACTTTAGGAATGATTTTAAGTTTCTGAAGTTGACTATTAGGGATTTTTTTTTTTAATTCTGCAGTTGTGTACTTTTCTCAGTTAGATATGCAGAGACTCACTGTGAGCACAAAGAACAGGGCCGCTTTGAGCTGTAACAAAAACTAAATCTGACTGCATTTAGAAATTCTATCAGATTTTGAAAATACAGGCGTTGTAAAGAGAACAAGAAAACTAGTGCTTGAAAATCAAGAAAATTACTTAAGTTCATATATTGAAAATATTGTTGCATCCAAAACCGATTTAATTTATTATAACAAAATGAGCAACATTGTTGAAGGTCACTTTTTTCGTTTACTTCTACTATTTAAACAATAAAAGAGTAGTTATATGTCATTAATTTAACAACTTACGCCGAATAGATAACTATATTTATAAATCTGATTCGAAATTAGGTAGGAACATATATTAATAAAGCGATGTCCTTGGTTTTTGTACCTTTTGGTTGTATATAGTTCCTGATGCATTCTTCTATTTAGATAGTCAGTGCCACGATACAAAAAAAAATAAGCAGTATCTTATCAAACACAATCTAATCCATAAAATATGCTTATTTCAGATTTGATGGAAAAAGACAAACAAAACAAAAACATGTTCCTGATTATTTTTTTAGTAATAAAACTCAGTGCATAAATTAAACAATAAATAAATTAAATTCCGTTCAAAAGCATTTTTTTTTTTTTTGAAACTTAAAAATACGGAAGCGCATGTTTTTAATGGTTTAAATGATGAAAAGTTTCACTAAAAATTATATTTTGTCACTTTGTTCTAAATGTTCTAAAGTAGGTGTCTCGGCAACAAAAATAAACTAAGCATAAGTTTTTTTTTATCAATTTTTTTTTAGATTTTATCTCATTTTAAGTGAATTTATGATACAACCTATTAATGTCTTATATACCATGTGACAACCGTCATGAGCTACAAATTATCCAACCAAATTCCACAAATTACAAATAAACATGTCACTGAATATCAAGATCATAACAAAAAAAGATTTGTTTTTAAATAAACCGGTAAATTTAGTTAAGGATTTATTTATTATAAGAAATGAAGTGCCTAATGACAATGATTTTTCAAATTATAAAATGGATCTGGTTTTTCTTTAAATTACATAAAATTATAAATAACAGACTTTTTAATTATCAAAACTTATAGGTAACTCATTGCACCATTGCATATATAAGTAACAAAGGCCAAATTCTAACTTGCTAAGTAAGTTTCCTCCCACCAACAAAAAAAAACACAAAAAACTAAAATTCCTTTCAATTATAACGCAAACATAATTTCAAACACATCGTAGTCATTGGTCTTAATATGATGGAATATCATATAGAAGAACTGAAGCCTTTATAGTTTTTTTTTTTATTATTCAAAGATCTTCAAGAGAGAATACCACAGCTTTCTAAGTGTTTTTTTTTTGTGTTCTTCTTTTTTCTTTTTTTTTAAATAACTTCACTTAAACGGACCACCATCGCAACATCTAGTTTTTTTTTTAACTAGCATTTTTCTACTCTACAACATAAAAAGTGTCCTTGTGAGTGATGACAAGCGACAACAACGTCGTCGTCAACATGCAGGCAGTTTGTGTCATTATAGAATGTTATATGCACATGAAAGACCTACAAAAATCCTTGAACAAAAAAAAAAATGAATCACTCCTAAATGAAAAGCTAAAAACCTCATTTTTACTTGTTTTCTCCTTGTGTCGTCCTATACAACACATGACTTACACTCGGTATACCTATACCGAAATGAATATGTTGTGTGACTTTTAATGAGAAATTGACAAGAAATCTCAACAACAGCAACAACAAAAACAACAACTACTACAACATACAAGAAAAAAAAACAACAAGAATACATACCACCAATAATAATATATAAAACAAAAAACACCTAGGCAACAATAAAGCAGCAAAAAATACAAAACAAAAGCCTCCTGCCACCGTGTGTAGCCGCTACTCCCGCATCATATTCATCATCATAATATGACTATAAACATATCCTGGTTTTAATTGCGGAAGCTGTGTGACACAATAAGTTTAAGTGAAGGCGGACTAGCTTAAATTAAAGCTTCGTAATCAGAAGACATAATATATATATATATATGTATATAATATTTTTGCATGTGGTTCCACACATTGCCAAAGGCATTTTACCACACAACCACCGCCACAGGCTGGGAGCGAAAATAATACGACAATGGGTGTAAGAAATAAAAAAAAAATCGGGGTAACTAAGAGGAGATGCAAAGGACTCAACCATGGACCCTCTGTTTGGGCTGCACCCCTCTAACCGTCCATTTGCGCGCTTCTTGCGTAGGTAGGTAAATTGATAGGTATACGATCCTTACAACAAGGTTGCCACTTAAAACAAAACTTTAATGTAAAAGTTCCCAACAAAAAATATTATTGTCCTGAAGTGTCAAAAATAATGGGTTATGATATGTATGAATAAAACGGAACACATGCAACTCTACTTTTCGGAGTAGAATATTCATTTGGTATGAATAAAATTTCTTCAAAAATATCCCTTTCATAGCACTCAACGCAAGTGCACATGCTTTACTCCGTTCTTTATTCAAATCACCCAATGAGCTAAATTTATATAAAAAAAAAACTAATAAATAATTTATGAACACGAAATCAAAACAACAAAACGTGAAACACGATTAACAGCTTAACTTTTCAATCATTTCAGCACTAAGTTTCATAAAAATCGATAACAGGTCAAAATAAAAATGGAAAAAAAACTTTTTATTTTGTTTTAACTTTTGGTGAAGTTTTTTTTAATGAACTTTTGTTTGTTATTTTTAGTTATTTTTCAACGACTAAATTTTTTGGACAGATATTCATGTCGATTATGGAATACGCAATACTGGATCCGCAGTGATTTTTAGAACAGTGTTCTCTTTTCTTTTCATGAGAAATGGGTGAAGAGAGCACTGCAATGCGAATCACTGCGGATTCCATAATCGACATGGTTATGAATTGCATGAATTAAAAGAAAAATGGAATTTTTTTAAAACGTCTAAAAGAAGGTACACACTTTTTAAAAAATGTCCCCTTTTCAAAGTTTTTTCAAAAAAATTATAATATAAAAAAATAACTTTAGAAAATTGAAGAAAGTAAATTTAAAGTTTTTATGAACTAAAAACTAAAAATTTGTCAAATTCTTGACTTATTCTATAATATGTAAAAAAAAAATTGATAATTCTTTATTCAAAAGGTAAAGTGGCTAAAGTCGACTTAAGCCAAACGCGTTTTTTAATATTTAAAATAAACGACAAATTAGCTACATTTCTGTTTAATCGACTTGTGATTAATAATTGACATTTGGTTAAAAATTTAGCCTATTCAAAATAGTCTTCTCCGAATAATGTTTTGAAGATTTAAATTATTTTCTCAAAAATGCTTCAAATTGATTTAAACGACTTTTCGATTAAAGAATTGTAGATTCAATTTTTAAAATGTTTTATGGCCTTTTCTAATTCGGAAAAACAATTTGATACGTGTGAACACTTCTGGAACGATACTGAAAACAATGCAGAAGCAATTTCTCTTCGTTTCAGAAGAAGAACTGTCATTTCGAAAGCAAACAAAAAGTCCATTACTTTTAACTTTAACTATTAAACCAATTAAAAAATTTCATTTCATTTATATCAACAAAATTGTTACAGAGAACACTATAAAAAGAAGTATTTTTCTAGACAGATATTCATGTCGATTATGGAATACGCAATACTGGATCCGCAGTGATTCTTAGAACAGTGTTCTCTTTTCTTTTCATGAGAAATGGGTGAAGAGAGCACTGCAATGCGAATCACTGCGGATTCCATAATCGACATGGTTATGAATTGCATGAATTAAAAGAAAAATGGGATTTTTTCAAAACGTCTAAAAGAAGGTACACTGCACTTTTTAAAAAATGTCCCCTTTTCAAAGTTTTTTCAAAAAAATTATAATATAAAAAAATAACTTTAGAAAATTGAAGAAAGTAAATTTTAAGTTTTTATGAACTAAAAATTTGTCAAATTCTTGACTTATTCTATAATATGTAAAAAAAAAAAATTGATAATTCTTTATTCAAAAGGTAAAGTGGCTAAAGTCGACTTAAGCCAAAAGCGTTTTTTAATATTTAAAATAAACGACAAATTAGCTACATTTCTGTTTAATCGACTTGTGATTAATAATTGACATTTGGTTAAAAATTTAGCCTATTCAAAATAGTCTTCTCCGAATAATGTTTTGAAGATTTAAATTATTTTCTCAAAAATGCTTCAAATTGATTTAAACGACTTTACCTTTCGATTAAAGAATTGTAGATTCAATTTTTAAAATGTTTTATGGCCTTTTCTACTTCGGAAGAACAATCTGATACGTGTGAACACTTCTGGAACGATACTGAAAACAATGCAGAAGCAATTTCTCTTCGTTTCAGAAGAAGAACTGTCATTTCGAAAGCAAACAAAAAGGCCATTACTTTTAACTTTAACTATTAAACCAATGAAAATTTAAAATTAACATTCTAAAATTAACCAATTTAACCAATTAAAAAATTTCATTTCATTTATATCAACAAAGTTGTTACAGAGAACACTATAAAAAGAATTATTTTTCTAGAAATCTTTCAACAAATAAACAAAAAAAAACTTTTTAAATAAAATATCTAATACCTCATCAGAACTACAAATCAATTGACCTAAGCACTCACTGAATATAAATTTAATTATGAACTTCAAGGTGTTTAAAAATCAATAAACAACACTTTCCTGACATTTAAATAATTTAAGTAATTCGAAATTTAATTTGAAATTTAATATCAATTTGATTGTGGTTTTACGGAAAATAAGTATTGCTTTGTCTACTATTTCCAAAAATACAACAAAAAAATTCAATCAAGTTTGATAGAAAACCAAAAACCAAAAAAAATATTGGTAACCATGCCTTGCCTAGTCCTAGTTTTCACACACATCTACGAGTATAAGTTTTTTGTAGTAAATTGTTAAGGGTTAAAAATACCAAGAAGAACTCTTGTGGTGAAGTAAAACCAAAACTAAAAGAGCCAAAGAACCCACACCACAATTTTTCTCATCATCCTTTTCATGAATTTGTTTTCTACTTGTTTTTTTTTCTACCTACATATCTTTAAATGTACGTGCTCGAAGGACGTGTACCAACCTATTAGATAAATAGAAAGGAAAGGGATCCCTTAAAAAGAAAGAAAATAAAAAAAAGCATCCTCGTCGTTTTGAAGCAACAACTTCTTAAGCAACATGTCGATAATAAAAAAAAAATCTTTTTTCGTTTACCTTCCCCCAATATAAATATTACCACCATTCATTAGTTTCTGTTATCGCAGGATTTTTTTTTAATGTTTTTTTTTTAACAATAATTTTCATTTGTAATTTAGATCTATTTACATTTAAACTTTATTATGAGCACTTCTTTTTTTCGCAAGCATTAAAAGGCCTTCACTTTAAACAATATACAAAATTTACTGGGATATGTGTAAGTTTAGCAAAACACCAAAAGAATTTAACGTCAAACGCGAAATTAATAAAAAAAAACACAAATTTTTTTCTTCTTTCTTTTAAAATCTGTCAAACTTATCAATCAATGGTAAACAAAACAATCAAACTGGTGCTGCGGCATGACAGTTTGGTTTGGTTGACTTTGATAAACGAAACAAAACTGAAAGAATATCCTTGATATCCTTGTTGTTGTATTGGTACATAGGTACTTTCACTTGTTATATATTACATTAAACACCGTCACTGTTAAAAGGGCAGTCAGTTTTTATTATTGTAGTATGAAACAAGAACCGTGATGAAAAAGAAAAAAATAAACCATATCTTAAATTACAAATCTTATAAGAACAATTTTATGGCGAATTGTATAATAAAAAAGTTCTTTTTATTCAAAAAGGACTTTCATTGTAAGGAAACAACAACAACACAAAAAAAACTGTCAAGTCTTGGAAGTTGTTTTTTTTTATTTTTTTTTTTTAATATCTGAAAACACAAACAAACAATAAATAATATACCGCTAGTTCGGATTATTATCTTAACCAGAAACACGCTCTGGGCGGTAGACCACGATGAACTAAAGTTTTGTACCATGAAACAAACTCAAAGAGGCGCACACAACGTGTGTTTAATTCAAACTACTATATAAACAGCTTTGGTGGTACCGAAAAGAAAAAGCTTTTTTTTTGCTATGCCTCAATATGCTGAAGCATGGGGTTGCCGTTGTGCGATTTCAGTTGAATTTGACCCTTTTGAGAATGAACTATTTGACCTTTTTTTCAAATTTGCACTTATTATCTGAAAAAACACAAACTAATATAAAACTATTTTGTATTTATGATAATCAAGAGTCAGATTTTACAGTTATGTACTTGAAATTGAACCGGTAGGATTAACTTTGTGAAAAAAAACTTTCATCGGCGGAAATAGCTGACAATAATAGCCAGTTCACGTTTCTGAGATCCCAATGAGCAAACTTCTGTCAGTTTCACTGAGTAGAAGGAGAAACCTGAACAAGATTTCTCCTTAAAAGTCAAAAGCACTCCCATTTCTTTTTTATAAAATGATCAATTGTGACAAAAAATAGTAGGGCAAGCGAATCCAAAAAGTATCAGTCTCAGCTTTTTGACAGCAAAAGTGAAGAATCTCACTGAGGAATTACGTTCAGATTTCTGAGATCTCAGAGATCTTAAGAAACCTGAACTGTTTAAATTATTGCGGAGCTACGATTAGACGGTCAAGAGGGTTGTTAGGTTTGAAAAAGCGGAATCGCCAAACGTAAAATTTAAATCGCCACATTTCAAAATTTTCCACCCAATTAGGGTTACCAGCTCTAAAATCAGCAAAGCCTGACATTAAAGAAAGAAAAGCCTGATTTAAGAGAAAAAAGCCTGACAAAAAAAATTTTTCCTTTTGAAACTTCATTTTTATAAAAAACATAAATTAAAAAAAAACATTCATAGATAACTTTCCTCGATTTAGATGCACGAAGACGACGAGATGATAAATAGATTGCAACTGCAATCGACAGCAGACACAACTAAAGCACACAAAAAAAATACGTCATAAAATGGAAGTGTCATATCTTGCACAATACGGTGATTCAAAATAACACCTTTCTCGAATTTCAAAATTATGAAATAAGAACAACCCCTGAAAATTTCATGCTTTTAGCACCAAAACCCAAAAAGTTTTGCAGCTTTTAACATTTGAGAAAAATTCCGATTTTCAAAGACTTTCAAGCAAAATTATCGAAAAAGCGCTAGTATAGGAAGCTCGATTTTGATTTTTTTTTGTTGTCAATTTTTTGGTTTCAATCTGAGCTTCATAATTTCGACCGGTCCCAGTTAAATTTCAAAAAAGGTGTTTTTATTAATCACCCTATTGCACTCTTTATGTCTTTCTAAAAAGTGACAACTAAATGAAAAATTTAAGTAAACGTTTTTCTTCTAACGATTGTAATTTTTGCGATAATTATAAAAAAGCCTGATAAAGGACGAAACCTGGCCAAAGCCTGATTGGACATAAAAAGCCTGACGCGTCAGGCGAAATCCTGACGGATGGTAAGCCTACACCCAATACATCATCAAATTAAAAAATTAACTGAAAGTTCGCAACTTCAAGTTTTTACATCAAAAAACCTTTCATTAAAAAAAAACCAAAACATAACAATTCAAAAACGTAAAAATTAAAGAAAAAAAATAAATGCCTTTTTTTACCTAGTCTTCTTCAATAAATTCAATGTATATGTGTCAATTGTCGTCAATTAGGTCTTTTTCATATCAAAATTTAAATCGCCAAAACTAAAAATATCGCCTTTTTGGTGGTACATCGCCAAACCGATTTTTGTGTCGCTAAATGAAATTTAAAATCACCTGTTTGGCGATAAATCGCATAATCTGACAATTATTTTATCCTAAAGTTGTGAAGGCATTTTATGTGTCAACACAGATTACTGTCAGTGCGTTGACACTTACGCTGACATTTTTGATGTCACAAATTTTAGAATCAACGCTGAAGTCAAATTTTATCCCAAAGTTGTCAAGAAGTTTGATGTGTCAACGAAGATTACTATCAGTGCTGACACTATTGCTGACACAAATTTTAGAGTCAGTGCATTTATTATTTTCTGTTTCAATCATTCTGCAGTCAATGTAGTAAGGGCACATCGATAGATGCTCGTTAGCGCGTTGACCGTTTATCAACGTTGACACATGAGAATTTTCTACGACCTCGCCGCCTCAATTTAGCCTTCGTTGATCTTGAAATGAGTTAGTTTATAGCTTGACAGATTAAAGATAACAAGCTATATTTTTGTTTTGTATTTTAAACAAATTTTCCTTTTATAATATAATTATAAATATTTATTATAGAATTTATATATAATTTATTATATACCTATTATATTATAGGTGTATATGGGGAGTCAGTCATCCGTTGACTGAACAGTCTAAATTGACATAATATTGTTAGTATTTAAAATGGCGGCTTAATGACACCTGGTTATTTGACGTTTGATTAACCACTGAATATTTCAAAAGGTTTGTTTGTTTAATTCATCTCGGAATTGAGTTCCTGGATTCAGGGTGAAGATGTGTATACATTTGTTTTGACAAACGGCTTCATTCATGGTAAACCGCGTAAGTTGGTTCCGTTACCCTTATTATCAATTTTAATATACCGAGAACTAGGACGTTGACACATTTCATGAGTGTTTAGTATTTTCACGAAAACCGCGTTTATGATTTAGTTAAAAAAATCCCT
This sequence comes from Epistrophe grossulariae, assembly GCA_929447395.1. NCBI lineage: Eukaryota > Metazoa > Arthropoda > Insecta > Diptera > Syrphidae > Epistrophe > Epistrophe grossulariae. The sequence continues at coordinate 117,226,344 of OV839566.1, forward strand.
CAACAAAAATTCAAGTTATTCCATAATTTTATTGTAGAAAACAATTTAAATTTTTGCAGACTTATATGCCAAATATCATTAGAATCTGTCAGCCGTTCGAAGCATGATTTAAGGCTAAGCATCCAAAAAAACGTAATTTCACATTTATAATATTTTTAAAATTAACATTTCTTGTTAATTATAGTGGAATAGAAATAATTCTTTGTTTTTTTTATTCTTTAGTGCAAATTGAAGTACTGTAAACTTTTTCAAAGTTTACAGTGGCCACTCTGCTATACATACCAAGTCTAAACTATACCGGCGGCGGTGTCGCGGCGAGTATAGGAGCAAAGCTTTAGCTTCATTCACACATGAAATGATATTAAAGATTATACTTTTTTACTTTTTTATTCATTTTCCATTTTCAACCCCAAAAGGAAAACAACACAAAACAAACATATACAAAAATGTAAATGTAAAAATTATTTTATGAAAACGTGAGCTCTTGGTAAAGTTTTGTGTTGTAGTGATAAACTTCCACTCAGCTCAATGGGCAAATATGTTGTGTTGGATTGTGTTGTGGTGGGCGGCTGCTACTCTTGCACTCGTTATGTGTTACCTATTCATAGTGGGTGGCTATATAGTACCCACTCATATATATCTAGTATAGGCTCTTTTGTTTGAGCTCTTGGAAAAACACTCAACATCAATGGATGTGGTAACAGCTCATTTCCTCTTTGGTCCTCGAAAAAAAATGTTCGTTTTCTGCTGTTGCACAGTTTGTGTACCACTTGCCGAAGAAAATGCATTCGTATTCATCATAATGTAAGTTTTTTTTTTTAAGAATTAAAAAGAAGAAAAAAAATGTAAACTCAAAGTAAGAGTGGTAGAAGATATAAGAGGTGAAAAAACACAAGAAGTAGGTATCCTCAAAGTGTAAGATTGTAAGCGCGGCGGAATTAAAGTGTTACTCAGGCACTGAATTGCACTTCCCTAAAGTTTTCCTTCTTTTATATAGTGCAATAGGTTCGTTTTTGTACTTCTTTTGAAGTTAAATAGTACAGTTCATCAGAATTATGAGTATGCTGTACAAAGATTGGATGTTGGAGAAATTCTGGACAAAAAGAAAAATTATTTTGGGAATTAGAACTTAGAAGCAAAACGTGTTGCCACAGTGTGTCCACTGTCCAGTGTTTGAAGTGCTTAAGCAGCACTCTAAAGACTGACGGTACCTAATGAAAATTAACCAATATACATACATCTAGTTGGTATATAGATACAAATAATAGATGCGATCCGAATAAAGTTTTCAACATTATTGATTTTAGCGAGAACTTAGAATGATATCGCTCATTATAATTTTCGAAGGACTTTATTTACAAATAAGGTGAATTACGAACATTTCATTAAACAAAATTAAGCTTGCCCTAAATTGTGATCACCCTTTTCTCTATTTCAGCTGTTTAAGCTTGCGGAAGTTTAACAACTATCATAAGTAATTACTTTGGATTTTGTTTCGAATATCTTCGACTTTTTGTCAAACCAATTGTAATTACAAAAATGACATTTAAATCAGAGCTCTAGATTTTAAGCGTGCATCTAATAACACGCATATTTGTGCAACGTGTACACGTGTAGTAAAAAACGTTCAACCACTTGTACACGTGTAGGTTCTAAATACACGTGTAATTATAAAAGTGTCACTTTTATTGTAACTGACCGAAGTGGTGATTTTAGCATATTTTGACAGTGTAAAAAAACGGTTTTTAGATTCTCCCTGATTTTATGTTACACCAACAATAAAATATTTTCAAAACAACTAGTTACGGCATTGTATCTATGTTTCAACGTCTTTTGAACCAAAAACATGATAGGTACGATTTAAAAGTAATTACACGTGTATTGCCTAAATACGCACGTAACAAAAAATACACGTGTAACTAATACACGTGTTCATACACGAATAATTTAATTAGAAGTGTAACCATTGTATATAAAATCTATAGCAATATCATGAAGAGGAGTGACGGTAGCGACATCTTAAGGACATATGTTCGACTTCTTCGTGGAGTGTTGGTTAAAATCCCGAATATTCACAAAACGAGAAACGTAATCATAAAATAAGAACGGGAACGCTGTATACTAAATTTATGAGAGTGCGAGGAAGTGAAAAAAACCCAATAAAAAACCATAACCTTGACAAATTGGCTTCGCATCGGAAAAAAATTTGCTATATGTAGGTATGCACGTTTGTAGTAGGTATTTTTATTCATAATAATTGTAAAAGTCCCCTCGTATGTAGTTGGTTTGGTGGGCTAATAAATTTTGTTCTAATAATCGGATCGTTATTATTATTAATTTAAAATTTAATTGAAACACAAATTTAATTGAAACACAAATTTAATTAAACAGAATATTTTCATGTACGTGTACTTGACCCTTTTAAGGAATCTTATTATGTTTGCAGAATTTAAATAATAGATTCATCTCGCTCTTACTACTTATTCCCTACACTTATAGCTAAGTCTCAATAGTCTAATTTGTGGCGATCTCAGCGACGCGTACAGGACATATGTTCGACTAAAAAATATGTGTTCATGATAGTACTATCGATTTTATACACAATGGTGTAACATGGGTATACTTGTACAGTGTACACGTGCAATAGAGGGCTCTAATTTAAATTTAGGTACGAAAAATCAGTTATCTTATTTAAAGGCATGTTCAAACAAATTATTTATTAATATTTAATTGTTTAATTATAAAATTTCAGTTAAAAAATTTAAAAGTTTTGTAATAAAAATATATGTATATACATACATACATAATAACATAATTATTCATATTTAATAAAACTATCCCTGAAGAATTCAGGAAATTCCGACGAAACGTAAGGAAAAGTATGAAATTACGTCTAAAATGTTGCGCCCTTATGTTTTAAGATTATAGGAAAAAAAAATTTGCTCAAACAAAAATAAAACAGTGGTTTTTCAAATCGAAAATTCGGGAGAATTTTTAATTTTCGCTTCGAAGAAAAAATTTTGTATGGAAGCTTAAATTTAGCGTAATCTGCGTACTAAGGCTTGAGCATTAAAACGAATCCAGACTTACGTTGATATTAATTTGAAATGCCAACGACAGGCCGAAAAAAACACTCAAACAAAATATTCTTACAACAAAAAAGCTCGAGTCAAATGTACGCAAAGCTAAATGCTCTCAACGTTACATGCACATAATACAAAAATAATCGTTTGTTGAATCGGTTTTAGGTCAAATGAACAAGTTGTTGATGTGTAAACATCTATGTCGGCGGTAAGGTAAAACCGTGAGCCTTACGTGTAATTTGTTCCGTTTCACACATTACGTGTCACACTTTACGTTGTTATAAATATTTACACATCTTAACCGTGAGTCCTGGCAGTCAGATAATTTTTTTTTATGTTACGATGTTTCGTCCATGAACTATAAATTTCTGTATATATGCATTGATAAATATAAATTACAAGATAATACAAGTAATACAAAAGTACTTAACGAATGGTGTACTCAAGAACACGAAACATGTACAAAAAGGGTAGACGCTTTGAATTTGGCGCAGGGTCAAAAGCCCACAGACAAAAAATCAAGAGCTCACCCCTACACTAAAAACAGATAAAAATATATTTTAAGAAGATACATTTTTAACATTATTTCATTACCATGACAATATCTATGCGATTACTTCGAACTCTTGGCTTTTGAATCTTAATTCAAGGCACCAAATAAATCCTGAAAACTTACAAATGACTGTATTTAGATAATTCTAAACTTTAGGCTTTTTATAGGTAAAACTTCATTTCTACATAAAAATGCTGTAAACAAAATTGTAAACTATTCACTACTTTATACAAACACCATATTTCATGCCAAATAAAGACTAAGATCTATAATCAAAGAGTCATTACTGTATAAAATATAAGTAATCACTGCACCTGTTTACAATAATTGAAGCTTTTAATCCAACAAAATATTAACACACGCCAACTCTAAATCCAAAAAGCTCATTCTGATGTTGACACTTAATAAATCACATTACAATCAGATTGAGTGGAACTTATGTACATACTCCTACTCGTATTTTCACTCTGAGTGACAATAACAAAGATTTAGAGCGAAAGTAAATGTTGGGATTCTCTCTCTTGAGGTTATCAAATAAAACGGATTGGTCCTCGATTATAGAAAAGCCTTAATAAAAAGTACTTGTTGTTCAATGAATTTTCATAGTATGGGTGGATGATATTATATATTCAACATAAAGCCACATATAGCTTACATGGATAAAGTAAATAAAAAAAAATTATTATGTTTTGTAAAGCTTATATATGGCGCTTAAATATTTTTGGTTCTGTTTTGATTTAAATTTTCGACAAGCTTTAAAAGTGAGACGAACATATTTGAAAGAATTGTGTTTATAAATATGTAGGTAGGTATATGGACTAAGTTTCCTTATTTTACTTTCAGTAAATTGAACGGATGTAAAAATGTACACGTACAGTGCTGAGCGCAGAAATTTAATCCGAAAGAGAATGGTTTAAAACTGAGCCCACTTTGCATAAAGGTTGTTTTTATGCTTAAAATAGATATTTGACAAATGACGAATTTAAAAATGCAATTGAATTTGTAACAAAAGGAGAAAGACTTCAAAACCGAACCTTTCTTATTAACAACACAAACATACACATTGCCAGTAAGACCTAGGGTCTTATAAATTAGACAATGTTAGAAGAAATAGAAGGATAGGATAGATTTTTGTTGGCACAGTGGATTGAGAAATTATAGGTTTTGACTATCTCATTTAATCCCAGGGGTGGCGTTCAGTTGAGGGAATATAGAAAAGAATGCTGCCTAGACTGGGGATCGAACCCACATATCCAGGTTAGCAGTCAAGCACTGCTTTCACTGGGCCGGGGCCACCCACATGTTGGGAAGATACAAAATCTATTCATAGTAGATTTTTGAACAATATTACTGTCAAGTATAACTTTAAGAAATGTTAACTCCTTCAATTCCTGCCGACAGCAAGCACATAGGAATTGTTGAGAGTTGTAAGCAACTAGACCCATGGTTTTTTACGACCTTATACGCCATAAAGTTTATTTATTTTTGTATGCTTTTGTATGGTATCTTTTAGATGGTGCACATATAAATAAATTGTAGTGTTGAATATTGGAATCAAGTACGTTTGCTCAGATCAATAAAAATAAAGATATTTCAGACAGGTGGTAACTGCTATTGAAAATATTTGGAATCGACCGAATAAAAACTCTACAAAAGCACGAGGTAAAAAAACAGCTTAAAAGTTGATAGTCTGGTAGTGCTTTAATTAGTGCACATTGTCAACCTGAGGATCGGCACAGTGAAAATGGGAACAAAAGTTTTCTATTCTGCGTCATATTTCAAAATTTTTGGATGAATTCGAAGGGGTTGGCGCATGAAAAGTAGTCAAATATTTTACATGATCATACAAAAATATAAGGGATTATAAAACAAAAAAATCAATGGAATGAATTATGCCGCGTTATTTAGGAGTATATAGTAGGCGTGTTTTTTGCAAGCCCGGGGGGAATTGGATGAAAAAAACGACATCGGTCGGTGCTAAAAAATTTACATGTAAAATGCAACAAGAACTAATCCCCTGGGGGCTTAGCTAATCCCAGAGAAATATCGGGGCTTAACTTAAGCGCACAGAAAAACTGTGTTACCGGCATGACTTACATACATGTTATCGATAGTTTGTATATGAAAACTCCATGTTTTTTTTTCTGTGATGGCGTCGCTAATCCCCGTTGTCGTTTTTTTTCAACCAATTGCCCCCGGAGTTGCAAAAAAACACATCTAGTGAATCATTTCTTGTTGACGTGTATTTTGTATTTGTTTACTTCACAGATGTTAAAGTAGAATTTACATTTGCCGCCATTTTCAAAAATTATGGCATCTTCCGATAGGGTGATGACTTTCACGCCAACTTTTATAAATTCTATACATTGTTACACATAATGTTTTTGTTGTTTTCTTTTGTATAATCAATTATTATATAGCTTAAGCCCAGGAAAACTATAGACAAAAACTTAAAAAAAAAATCCGACAAAGCTAAATTTTGGTGAAGAGATTTATTTGCATGCTTAAAAAAAACCCTTCATTTGGACAGTGGCTAAGACTAAGGAGATAAAATTGTGCTGCTATTTTTTTGCTCGCAGATGTATGTTGAAAATTATATTTTTTTACATGTTAAGATAAAACTTAGAGCTTAAATTTTTTAATAATAATTTAGAAATTAACAATAACTGTTCTATGAGACTATGAGAGGTACTTTTAATAATGGTTTAATGTATAATTTGTTTCTGAATTGTAGATCGTACTAATATTGGCACACAGAAACATTTTAATCGAAATCAAAGGAGACGTTACCGAGACAAATAAGATTTTCTTTTCAGGTTTTAAACAGTTGCATAGAAGTTATCGTTAGTTTTGATTATAAGAATTTTTTTTAATATCCAAAATAATGATTAAAAAAGTGCTTAGTTCAAAGGTAAATAAAAATCAATCATTTTTGTAATATTAAGTTTTCAAAAACAAATGAAGCTTTTTAATAATCGGAAAAATATTATCTATGTATTTAAACTTTTCAAAAGATTTTCCATACCTAAAAAAAAATTTATCAAAATCCGTTAAATCATTTTCGAGAAAAGCGAAAATCAAAGAATTGATTTTATGCGAGGTGCCATTCGTAACCATTTTTTGAAAAAAAAAACAATTCACCGAAAGGTAACTTATAGCTATTTAAATTAGCTGAATTTTTGTTCAAACGAATCTGTGGAGAAAAATAAGATTTTCCTAAAAGCCTTTAAAAGATTTATATGGCAAACACCGTTATTTGTAGTCCTTAAAAAGTTAAAAACAGAAACTTGTCGGGCGGGGTAGGTCCCAAGTTTAAGGAAAATAAAAATTTATCGTTAAGGCTATAGCCGAACCGTCAGATAGACAGACAGAATTGCAATGTCCGAATTTTCCTACTTATCATCTAAATGTTAAGTTTCATCAAAATACATAATTTGAGGCAATGGGTAGTAGATTAAACAAAATACTTGAGGAGGTGCTCAAAAATTGTACTCCTACACGGAGCTCCTCCTCGAGTTAATATGCTTATTCCATTGTTGGGTATTGATAAACCGAAGCACGTGCTCTATCGGAAGGAGCACCTGCCATACGTTTGTGAATTAACTCAATTTTGTGTTTTTGTGATATCTACCAATAGACAAGTCAATAAGTGGTCGTAAAAGCTCAGCTAGTGCGACATAATTGTAAAAAATTATGCAAAAAGAAGCAAATAAAAATAATAGTTTACATTTTTTGTACAACCCAGCAACATTATTTATGAAACATTGTAAACAAAACGAACACTTAACGGACTTACCGCGATTAACCCGTGCCGGGTTGACAACCCGTGATCACGACAAGTGAAACCTTGCCGAAACGTCGGGCAATAAATCGAAAAGAAAATAATTTTCGATTATTATAATTAATCGCGGTAAGTCCGTTAAGTGTTCGTTTTGTTTACAATGTTTCATTACCACGATAAAAAAAGTCTAAAATTTACAATTATTTATGAAGTTATTTTAGTTCTTCGTTTTTGAATAAATGATTTTTAAACTCAAAATTTTGAAAGTAAAATTCGAAAAATTAAGAGCAAAATTAAAATATGTAACTTCATTTAAAAACATTATTAAAGAATGGATTTTCTATGTTTTCATTATTTTTTTTATTTTGTCCCTCCCATCTAAAGGGGTGGACAAATAGAGTGGGCCAATATCTTAAAATCATGTTCATATAATGTACAAATAATAAACAAAATTGACGGCTATTTTTATGAAAAAAAGTAATGCTTTTTGTAGGAAATTTTTCGATGCTACAAATTAGTTCCTGGCATTTTGTCTGAACAACTTACCATTTGAGAGTTATTCCTGAAAAAACATTTTGGGGGGCCGGATTTCTTCTTTTGTCTATTTCACTTGTTAAGATTTTTAATTTTATATTCTTTCATTTTTATCTCGTTACTGTGATGAACAATATACCAGGCACATCCCCCGTAATTGCAAAAATTAAAATGGTGAGACAAATTTGAAAAATGTGAAAATGTGAAAATGTGTGAGTAAGAATACATTACACAATTAATTACCAATTAAAAGGGAATTACATATACAATGGGTAACGACCTATTTATGTACAAATCAATATTTAAAAAAAACTAATCCGGCAAATAATTTATAAATCAATCTATAAAGCTTTTTATATTTACCTAGTTAGGCACAAAAATTAGAACAGTTATTGAAAAAAATTTAATACATCACTTTAAAGACCTTTTCAATTACCCGTATAATAATCAAACACTGTTCGTAGGTTTGTACAATTTAAATAAAATGCCATTTCGGACAAATACAAGAGTAGATTGAAATTATTAGATATACCTACTATACACTCTGTCGTTTTATTTTTTGTTGTCATTTTTGACAAATGTATAGCTAGGAATCCTTTTTCGATATGAATCCATTCATAGAAATCAAATAGAACGCAAGCTTGCTATATGTATGGGTACCTTCGATACGAAATTTTTTATTTGGGCTACTTTCTATATTGGGTATACCTACGTACAATATTAAAATTATATATTATAAAAAACCTCTATACACATTGATTAATAGCATTTGAATACATTTCCATTTGAAAAGGCCTTTTTGGTAGGCTCGCCTCTCTTTAAGCGTGAAAAAAAAATAAATAAATTTTTTTGTCGTGATTAAGGAATGTTTCAAATATATAATTAAGGTGGTGACGACATGTTTCTTGTATAAAAATGTTTGTATGTTTAAATGGTTGCTAGTTAATTTTTTTTTTTAATAATAATCAATGGCTAAAGCTTCAAAAGCTAGCGGCGACGACGACGGGACGACGGGACGACGCGACGGACGGATGATGATGATGATTCCTTAATTCAAAAAACCTAAACACAATGCGGTTTAACAAAGGACGCTGCCGTATATGTGTGTTTTTAGCGCAGGATAAAAATGAAGTCGCATTCGCTCAAAGCGTGTTTGTGTCGTGCTTTATAACGTTTCGTGTCAATTTGTAATCTGCTATGAGTGTTACAAGCTCTGATAGGATTTTATATATTTTTTTAAGGAGTAGACGAGGACGAATATACGTCCAACCTGCTATACACAACACACCCTTCTCTAAATATATTCGTTTTATTTCAAAAGGAAGTTCTTTTATCTTTATGTTCTTATAGGCCAGTCGGCAAATACCAAACAAAAATTTTCCTAGTGCAAAAATATACATAACCATGAAATTTTATGATTGAAATTGCGATGTAGGTAGGTAAAGGTCTGAGTACTGAAAAAAAAACATGGCGTGGCCTTAAGTCGATATTGTGATTTAGCCACCATTTTGTAAAACGCGTTTTAACCAATATATTATATACAAAAAATTTTTAGTCAAATTTTTCTTCGATCTTATTCCTTAATCCTTAGTTGGATAATACGAATAGCCGATGCTGAAAATTTTTGCCAGTACTTTTCCCAAAATGTATCTGAATTTTCTTTGTTTCTCTTCATAGTCGTTAAATATTTCGTTTATTTCGCAATCTTTGGTTAACTATAAGACAAAATAAACATTCGGCATTTTTATCTTTCCTTTTTGTTTGAAATTCATTTGACATTTTGATGGTTGGGTTTCTTTTGTTTCCATTCATCGTTTGTTATTTAAAAAATGTGTTGTTTTTTTTAATAACGTTTGGCCGATTCACTACTTCGATTTTGATCGTTTCATCATTCTTTATCATTGACATGTGGCCAACAAATTAAGAACACAAATGTTGCAGTTTCCTTAAAAAATCGCCCAAAAGACGTTAATCCAGAATGAAAAATTACGAATAAAATTGATTTACATAAAGAAAATATCTTCTTTGATATAGGGTTATTAAAACCATTAAATATACAACTATGATATGAAGCATAAAAGTTTTTATTTTTTTAAGTTGCTAGCGCAGAAAAATTGAACTTTCACTTACCCTAAATATGAACCAGGGGCTTTTGATTTTATGGGGTGAAAAGGGCAAGGGTTTTTGTATTGTAAATTGATAGAAAACTACCTTTTTTTTAAAAGAAAAAATTAGGTTCGATTTCGAAAAAAAATTTACGGGGGTTTGAAGGCCCCTCAAAACGGTTTTTCAGAAATAACTCTCAAATGGTATAAGTTGTACAGAAAAAAATGTCAAGGACTAATTTGTAGCTTAAAAAATCTCCTACAAAAAACATTAACATACTTCTTTTTTTTTCATAAAAATAACCGTTTTCGAAATAAACCAATCGGAAGCGTTAAGGGTTTTACTTTTCTATATAGGGGGGCGGCTTATTTCAAAAACTGTGCATTTTGTATTAAAGCATCAATTTTTTTTGTTGTTGGTACATTATATGAACATAATTTTAAAATGTTGTCCCACTCTATTTGTCCACCCCTTTAGGTGGGAGGGGCATATTTAAAAAAAATATTAAAAATAGAAAATGAATTTAAAAACACAACACTTACAACATCATGTTATAGCTTTTTTTAAAAGCCATTCATTCTTTAAATATGTTTTCAAACGAAGTTATTTTAGTGCTTAGTTTTTGATTAAATTATTTTTAAATTCAACATTTTGCGAATAAAATTCGAAAAATAAATATTTGGATAATTTTTACTTGCGATATAGGTAGGTACTTTATGGCAAGTTATGGATTCGTAAAAAAATCGAACTCGAGATTTTGATCAAACTTGACATTACGATGATATAGCGAGTGGGTCTCGCAATTCTGTCTGTCTGTCCTATCAGCTACAGCCTAAACGGGTGGGTCGATTTTCTTTAGGCAGTGTGTTTTTTTAGGCATAACGATACCTCCCGCATCGGTAAGAAAAATCTTTTTTTTTATCAAAAACTGCTACGATTTTGATTAAAATTTGTATGTGAGCTAATATCAGTACGGTCAATTAATTTCAAAATATGTATGTACATAGTTATTATTTCATCCAAATGGATCTTCTTTTCAAATGACTATTTAAATATAACGTACACCCGTCAGTTTGAATTTATTTAAAAATTTTTATTTTCATTAAATAGTTTTGTTTTTTTTTTTTTTTTTTTTTTTAATGTATAGTAAGTCACCGTAACCTTACTTCACCCACATCCTGAGCTGTTTTCCAAGAAATTTTTAAATATAATTTACAACAATGTCCTACCTTTATACTTCTAAATGCAAGTCCAAAAAGGTGGGTGACGTCGTCGTCGTAACCAGAAAGTGGGCTTGGTTGCTTAGTGGTTGAATAAAAAAAAATAAAAGATAAATATATCGCTCTGTCTGTTTGTATAAAAAAAATTCGAATCCTGCACGTCATACACTGCATGCGTTTGCAGATTAGAAAATGTAGGTTAATATTACATATTATTAATTCTTTTTTTTTTATTGTTATGTAGTATGCATATGAGGGATTTTATTAAGTTGAAACTTTTTTTTTATATGATGCTCATTCATATTATTTTATATGGTTTTCTGGTTAAAACATAAATATACATAATATGTGTAGTAAGTTCAAAGTTTTTCCTTATTTTATTCTTGGAAATAATATGTATAGGTATTGGGTTTTTTAAGGTTGACTTTTGTTTGATAAGTTTTTTTTTTGTTTCAATTTGTCTAATGGACATCAACTAATGGATGAATTGCATGTGTTTTGAAAAACATTGGCCTTCCATCAACTGAGTATTTGTATTCCCATTCTATATCATGTAAGATACTGTTTAAAAAAAAATAAAATTAATATACGAATAACACCAGAAATTAATGGTAAAGTTTTATTCGAAGTCGGTCTGTTTTTGAAATATTCTTTAAACATTATCTATGATAGGGAGATATTTAATGTTAAATTACCATAAAGATAAACAAGATGGTGATAAAACAGGAGCACGATTTACCTATTAATTAACAATTAAAATTGAATTACATAATATTGTGTTAGATAACAACAGTTAGGATAAGAAAGGGCCAAAGGGTTGTTACCATCTGAAAAGCATATTTTTAAGAATTTTTTTTTAAATAAATTTAAAATTAGTCCAGTCATAGTAGACATAAATCAGGAAAAATTCGGAAAAACTACCGGAAAGCTGAATTTTGGTAAATGTTCTTCCGTTATTTTCTTAAAAACAACTGTAAAAAGTCCCCATCGATATATGAATGCCGCTAACAATTTTACGATTGTCAAAGACCCCCTGAAATAATTTATTAGGGAAATCTCCGTAACGGTCACTTTTAAAGAACCAAAATTTAGAGAGTTATTTGTGGCGTGGGAAATTTTCAGAAAAAATTATTAAATCACTTAAAAAAAAAAAATAACCGTTTTCAAAATAATTCAATCAATAGAGTAAAGACGCGGCGCGGCGCGCGGTACACGGATTTTGATGAAATTTTCAGAGTAAATTTCTGCCCACACCCAAAAAAAATAATTAGTGTATATGTATTTGTAAAATTTTCTTTTATTTTACAAATCTTTTGTGTTGCAAAACCAGGAATGTGTAAATTGCACTAATAGGCTTTCGTTAATTGCACAAATATCAAACCGACATACAAAACATTAGTCAATATTACGAAACATTTGTATATTTGCAAAATATTCGAATTATTTTTTTAATATTTTGTACAATCTACGAAAGGATTAGAGTTGAAATCTTTGGACGATTGAATTCGATACATATAACGAAAATTTTATATTTTTGCAAAATTCGGGACAAAATTAATAAAACACACAAAATGTTTGTAATTGAAATTATTTGATAGAACGAATGCATTCGTAAATATGTACAACGAAAATGTTTTCCAAAATAGCTTTTAACGGCCTTTAGCACACAAAAATTTGCATTTTGTCCCGGGGATCTCACCATTAAAGAGGAAAGTTTTTGTTTTTGCCAGTGGGCTGCCATTGTTTATTTACATACAAAGGTTTTGTTTTTTTTTATTTTTGCGAAAATCTTGGGAAAATATTTAGAATACACGAAATGTTTTTGAATATATTGTGCATTCAACGAAATACCTTTGATAATTCTATAAATGTACAAAGTGTTTGAAATTTTACGAAATTATTTGTAAAGATCACGCAGTCATTGATACACGCAAAAACATTCGCCTATTAACATTTATAGTGGCTAAAATAAATATAACGATTGGTTTTATTGAAAATATAAAATATTTAAAGTTTTACGAAATATTTTGTAAAGGGACCATAGATAGTTCATTTATTTCTATATATGTATTTGCCTAATAACATGCAGATTAAGTAGGACACAAAGATTGCTTCGATAATTTTACAAAATTTTGTAATTTTACAAAATAATTTGTTAAGGCTACAGTGTCATTGTTATATAATAAAAAGCATTCGTCTTTAGCAATGCATAGATTTGATGGAATGGAAAAAACTATAGTTTCGATAAATTTAAATTTTTTTTGTAATTTTATGAAACTATTCGTAAAGCAAATAGATATTTATTTACTTATTATTTATTTATTATTTATTATTTATTATTTATTATTTATTATTTATTATTTATTATTTATTATTTATTATTTATTATTTATTATTTATTATTTATTATTCATTATTTATTATTTATTATTTATTTATTTATTATTTATTATTTATTATTTATTATTTATTTATTTATTTATTTATTATTTATTATTTTTTATTTATTTATTTATAAATGTTAATTAACAATAAATTGAAATCTATTATTAACAATTTTTTAAGAGCACTAGCATCATATTACTTTCAGCTCTAATATAAAAGGGTAAAAACCGAACTTATATTTAGTAATATGCTTTATATAATAGCTATAATAATAAGTATGTATGTTAGTTGTATTTATGGTTGAATATGTATGTTACATGTATGTAATTATATTTTTATTTTGTGTTTGTGAAATAATTTATCTATTAATTCGATATAAAAAAAATATCTTCTTGAGATTTGGTATAGTATATATCGTTTAGATTTAGTAGATTGAACAACTTTGTTCGTACAATTTACCAAAAATTCGTAAAAAGGAGTTTACGAAAGAGCTGTCGTGGATTTTACAAAATTCTAGTAACACTGAATTTTTCACATCTTATTTTACTACGCAAAATTTGTTCAATTAACAAAATTTCGTACGAACGAAGAAAATAATTACGAATATACTTCGTAATGATTTTACAAAATATTTTTCTGGGTGCAGTAACACACCCTCTTTTTAAAGAGGCGTTTTTTTACAAAAAATTTCTTTTGATCAAATAAAAATAAAGAACAAAAAAACATGATAAATGTTTTTCACAAAAGTTCTGTTAATTTAATCGTTTCCTAAAAAATTACAAAGTTTTTTGCCACGCATTTTTTTTTTTTGGGTTTATTGGTGAAAACCATTTAAGTGTTGTTAATGTCCGTGTCTATGAAATGGTTTTGAGTTCAAAACTATGTTAAATTCATTTTATTTTAGTTTTTTTTGTTAACTTATTCCATTTAAAAATCGTTCATACAAATTTTTCAATGTCAAAAACTTAGATATTTAACATTCGATAGAATGATTTTTTTCTTATACTCTTAGAATGATTTTCTTCATACATAAGAATATACATGAGTACGAGTAACTCTCATACAACTATTTTTTTTTTGTATATTCTCTCGAAAACGACTCCAAAGATTTTAATTTATTTTCATATTAGATTTTTTTCCATCTGTAATTTTTACAGATTTTTAAATTGAACTACCTATCTCGAAAATGGCTCCTTTTATGAAAAAATAAGTACCGCAATTATTTTTTGGGTATGCAGACTAATCTGAGTCCATATAACCACCCGAAATCTATGTACATATGTACTGTACATAAATATTTTCATTGATTAATTTTTCCACATTAATAGATACTACCTATATAAGGTATATGAGTAAGAATGTTCAATTAAATAGCCAAATAGCCATCAAAGACATAAATTGTATTTATGTATTTATTTGCGTCAGTGTTCTAGTTCCAATATTATTTGATTGTTGTTTTTATTCGGAATCAATGTATTTCAATAAATCAAAGAAGAAAAAAATTATGAAAAACTGTTTTCTTTTTCTTCAAAAAAAAATTCCAAGTCAAGTAAGAACGCAAAGAGAATTCATCAAATCAACCAAAAAGACACATCAGTTTTGGGGAAAAATAAAAAAAAAAAGTAAATTTAAGTCAAAGTAAAAGTAAAAGCAAAAAGCATTTGTTTAGAATATTTATCAGATTAAATATAAAGAAAGGTACCAGCAGCGAGCGCGCCTAGATATGAAATATTGTCTGTGATGTGAGCAGAGGAGTATGTATATTATAATCTAGTTTTTATTGTGTTTGCATTGCTCTATGGCTATGCGGCCGTACAATGGTTTAAAAATATCTTTAATTTTAGCTCGTTTTGTTGTTGGTCGGGCTGCCGATGGAGGGCAATAGCGACTATACCCATAGTAGATAGCTGATGATGGTGGCAAGAATCATGTAATTACAAAAAATCATACATATGGATGGTCCGACGCTGAAGCTCTTTAAAAAGAGGCATTTCCCTTGAATCGAGAAATGATTGACAGTGTTCTTAGCTCTCGGGAGTCATTTGAATGATATTTATTTTTGTAAATGTGTCTGTCTATATAAATGTACATTACCTATATGTTTTTATGGTGTTTCCATTAGTCTTGCATCACATGCAACTTTGTCTGTTTTGTTCTGTTCTAATCTAAATGTCTGCAAATTGAATGTTTCTAATTTTGTATAAGTTATTTTTGTAACATTTCCAACAGTATCATCAATATACATATCAAAAGGCCGTTGGTTTAAATTAAAATAAAACAAAATGAAACTTGGTAGTTATTTTAATTGGTTTTAGCTATTTTAAACAATTTATTGATGTAAGTATGAAATAAACCAGGGATTTTTATTCGATAAGAGGAAGGAAACACAAATAAATTAATTTCAATAGTGATGTTGGATTTTAAACTTTAACTTTCCTTTATATTTATGTTTTTTTTTTCTTGAGTAAAAAGTTGTCAAATTTGTCAATTTTAAACGACATTTATCTACATTGTGTACCTACCTTAACATCTCATACTAACCCATTGGCAAAGTGTATTTTTAATGTGAGAAAAATTCAAATGAAGTTTTCAAAATTGCGAAATTGTCGGTTTTTCCAATATATGTATACATACGTCATGTGTAGGTACATAACTCCTAAATGGTGACTGATTTCGAAAACATGTAGGTATATTGTTTATACGAAATATGTTAATTATTTGCCCCTCTACAAGATTTTCGATTTTTAATCTTAAATGCATTATAATATTTTTACCGTAAATATTGTGACATTTTTGTTCCTACGAGTGATCAGTTGCGTCATATTGCTTATTTAAAAAGGCTTGTTATAGAAAATACAGGTTTCTAGCACACAACTCTTAAACGGTTTATTTGATATATTTGTTTACTTCCACAATCGTAAGAAACCATCAACATATTTTTTTCTTTTGGCGATCATTTAAGAGATATCATTACTAAACAAAATTTGGCCAAAAGTCAAAAATACTGGTTTTTACTTTTTACTCCCAAATAGCGATTTTTCGAAAAATTATTTATGCTTATTTAATGGATATTAATTTTTACTACATCTAACATTATGACACTTTTTTCCATCAAGGCATCCGCTGCAAGATATTTCGACAACAAATGATTCAATGTCGAAAATTAGCGAAGGAAAAATTTATATACATAAAAAAATAGGGTCAATTTGCGGAAAAAAACAAGTAGATTTTTATACACACTTAACTTTATTTTGGCATCACGTATACTAACTTAAAAGTCAATTGCCAAATCTGGCTTGTATAAAAAGTTATTCCAATGCTATTTGACTATTAAAGTCGCAATATTTCATAACAAATGCCTCATATGGAAAAAGGTAAGATCACATTTCTTTAGTAAATATAATTTTGTATCTATAAAGTGAGTATAGAAATTTTTTTAACAACTTTACCATTTAAGAGAAAAAAAACGATATATTTTATTTTGACCAATTTCCAGGGCCATTTTCACCATAGGGACTGAAGGGACTTAAGTTCAGGGGGGCAAATTTTGGAAGGCGCAAATTTCCAACAATACTGTACAAAGTTTTAGGACATCAAAAACAACCGTCCTCTAAAAATATTTTAGAGTAAAATATTGTCGGTAAAAATGTAATTTCTTCATTTCCGAATATTTACACCGCATTGAATATAAGAATATTCATACCTAGGTCTCAAATGCAACAGGATAAAGTAGTTTTTCTACCTTAAAACGCATTTTTTGAGTCAATGGAAGCTTAATAGCATTTAGCTGTTATTGCAATTGATAATAACATGACGCAAAAAATATCGACGTTTATCCCCTTACAGATTTTTCTATTTAAAAGAAAGCCCTACAATTATATAAAAAATGTAGGCTGATACTTTCGCTTCATTTGTATATTTTTCTTTCTTGACAAATTTAAGTATGTAATCATTAAAATCATTATTTGGTTGTTTCCGTACTTGGCAACCTGCTTTTTTTTTAACGGTGACCAAAAGAAATTTATGGAGCGGCAGAAAATAAAATATCCAGGGCGCAAAATTATTTAAAAATGGTTCTGCCAATTTCTACTAGAAAAAATATATAATTTTTTTTAAGAGTGTTAAGATTTGTAACAAAAAAAAATATTAATAAAATGTACCTACTTATTAAGAGTTGTATACGAAAAACTTATGTTTTCAAGGTTTCAGGTTTTGGTTCTTGAGGAAGCAATATCTTGTGACTTATCACTCGTATGGAAAAAAAAGTTGTTTATATTCTTTATAGAAAATATTTTTTGACAACTTCGCCATTTAAAAGTAAAAATTAAAAAAACAGTGTTTTGAACATTTGATCAATTTGTTTTTAAATAATGGTATCTTTTATGAAAACGATCGATGTTAGAAAACAAATGTTAATGTTTTTTTTTAAGAAGGTCACATAATTTACAAACAAAGCATGAATATGTTTTCCAAAATATGCAACACCGCTTAGGAGTTATACATATGCGAAAAACTGAAAGGTTCGTTATTTTACGGAATTTTTATAAATTGTCAATCTTCTAGACGATTAGACAGAGGAAGTAAAGTGTCGACACATTTTTTTGTATAAATTCACATTATCTACAAGCTGAGGATGAAGTACTTTTCGGTTGTGTTTACCGTTAAAAAGTTGTATGCGAAAGATCAATAGTTTCGACATATTATCCTTAACAACTTTTTATGCAGGTCAGATTTTGGCAAGGGACTTCTTAGCTATCACTGCTTATACCAAAATAAAAATAAATAGATTTAAAATCTTCACTTGACATTTGTCCGCATATTGACCTTAGTTTTTAAATTTTTCTGGGCTATATGCAACGGGTGTTTTGTTTAGACGTGTGGTTTTCAATCTGGCAATACTTAATTTATTTATGCTCAGTTTGGTTTGCCATTTCATAATGAATAGGCTTACTCCTGAACAACGTTTGCAAATCGTGCAAATTTATTACCAAAATAATGATTCGGTTCCGCTGCGTCCAATATTCGGTCGACATTATCGCCCAGCAGTCAGTAATTCGCCCAGCAGAGTCGGTAATTCGAGCAACCATGGATCGGTTTCGCACCACGTTTGCTCTAGTGGATAATGCGCATCCTTAGAGACGCCGTACAGTGCGCACCGAAAACGCTATTGCTGCTGTGGAGCAGAGTATCGACGAAGACCCGAATGAGTCCATCCGCCTTCGCACGCAACAATTGGAGCTGTGCCCATCCACTTTATGGAAGATTTTTTCAGCCGCGGCGCGGCGGCCACTTGCCCGAAGTCATTTTTAAAACGTAATGGCAAACCCTTATCTTTATAATAAAGCTAAATTCTTGGCCATAACATTAAATTATATGCGTTTTATTTCTTCTTGGAAACCACACGTCTAAAAAAAACACCCTTTAGATAACGAAATTACTATTTAGATGTGTTTCTCAATATTCTCGCACTGTAGTAAATGAAAGGGGAAATATTTAATTAAATAATCGTTTGCATATGGAAATCATTTAAATTACACATAAAATTCATGCTTTCGATTTCCAACTTAAAATATATATATGTATGTAGATATTAAAATTTTAAGTCAAATACATACACTGATTTATTGTTGTTTGTATAATTAATCAAAAAGCATACAAACACACACACGCCCCCGCGGTGTCGGCGGCGTTTTCCGAAGCCAAAAAACATGTTTTCACTATTTTAAAAGGAAGAATTTTTAAGTAAATAAATTCGAATAGACAAAAAAAAACTATTTATCAAATTCTTCTTTTTTTGAAATTCTAATGACAAGGAAAAATTAAGAGTTTCCTCCTACTTTTCAAGCTTTTTTTAAGGGGTTGAGAAAGATTTTATTTTGAGAGTTCAAATTTATTGAAAAAAGTATATAATAATATAAAAACATCATAACTTATTCTAGTATACCTGATATAAGTTGTTTATTTTTTTTGAAAATAAATAACAATCGATTCATCTACAAACACTCTGAAAAAAACCAGAAAGAAAAAATTATTTATTTATGTTATAGTTTAAATATGAGTAGTATAATAAATTGAATTTAAGAAAATATCAAGAATTATTTAAAAATTTTATTTTTATTTAATCTGTCATAACAAAATTATTTCATAAGTGTTGTTTAAAAATTAATTCTTTTAAAATACCAGTGACCTTCCCAACCCCTCTCTTTTGTGCCGAGAGTCACTTCAGTCTTCAGGATATCTTGAGAAAATATTTTTTTAACTTTTGATGTTCAGAAAAATAGGACACAAATAATAACCGCAGATAACCGAATTTCAGGTCAGGGTGCTAGCGACCGTTTAACTTGAATACCCCAATTCATACAAGATTGAAACTATGGTCACATATATATTTATGGCTATCAAACAAAAAACAACAATGGCACTCCGGTTCGGTCGATTAAGTCCTTATTTTTAGTTTTTTTTTTGTTCATAAGTAAGACCTAAACTCTGAACCGGAGCCTATTCGTAAGTATTCCGCATACAAAGGTCCATTTGCGAGTCATTGCTTATTTTTTTGAGTTTTTAACTAATTTTAAGATTTTTTTGTTTACTACCATCTATCGGAAAACTTAAAAAACTTTAGATTTACATGCCATTTTCAGTTCAAACAAAATATATTGTGCAAGTTTCAGTTCAATTGGATTGTTATTTTTTAAATTTTAAGCAATTTTTGAGATTTTTAATGTGATAACGAGAACTTCTCACTTCTTAGGAAATATGTTATGCGGGTTTCAGGAGTTTTTAGCTTATTTTGATTTTTTAGTGTTCAGCGCCATCTATCTGAAAACTTGATAAGTTTGAATTTACATGCACTTCTCACTTCATAACAAATATGTACATTGTCATTTTTTTAGCGCCATCTATCGACAACAATAAAACCACTGTGTATGAATTCCAGGGTCCGCCACAAGTAGCCAACCTTGAGGGATCGTTTATTTTTTTAACACGCTAAAATAATAGTATGAAGCATTTTTCGAAAATTATGGAATTATGACCCGTCTATAAAAAAAATAAATAATTTTACTATCCCCTAATTTCGCCCGAAACCGAATTTTATATTTAATAGTTATGTAGCTCACTAACAGTATACCTATAGATCAAAGTTATAACAAAAAAACTTTCGTACATTTACTATAACCTTTGTTTGTCTGAAAATGTTAACGACACACTTTTTTAGCAGATGTTCGCTTTTTTTCACGGCATTAATTAATGACAACGTAAATTGAAATATTTTGCGCGAGGTCAAAAATCCATAAAGTAAATTTTCATTTCGCCTAAGTATTGTTTGCCGCTAATATACCTACACACATATAATATTCTATACTTATGTTCAAAGAATATATTTAAAAACAATTTAAAAATGAATTGGTGAGTGGCAGAACAATACAAGTGCCAAATTATATTTAAAAGAAATAAAAGACAGATATAGCGTCATATTTCACTGCAGAAAAATCATTTTGTATTTATTTGTGACAAGCGTATAAGGAATTTCTTTAGATTGAATAATTCACACAATTCCTCATTGTAAGAGTATTTGCATTATTTAAAAAAAAATGATATTTTTGAAATTAGCGCAAAGGGTAGTTGAAAAAAAATTCGGCCAAAAATAAATAATTATGGGATGAGAGGAAATTAAAAAATCGGCGGAATTTTGTACATCCCCAATTGGTTGTTTGCCCTATAGAGGATCAACTACGCGTTTTTGACGAATTTGTATACAATATTTCTTCCATAATGCAACAATTCGACGACATTACATCAGAGTGCATTTTTTTTGAATGCATAACCTCTTAAACTTGCATAGTGTAAGCTTTGGCACAGCATGGCCTTACGCTTACGGTAACTATTATACGATGAAAAATAAAACTATGCGATCGTGGAACTAGTTTCTATAGAAGGAGTAACCATGGTCGACAGGTCACTTTAAACACTTTATTTACTATACATTTTGGTAAAAACACTGGAATTTCAGATCGATACACACCACCTGTTTATCGTTTGTAAAGTTTTATTATAGGGTGGATAGGGACGAATTATAACGACAAAAAGGTAGGGCGTCTAGTTAAGCTCAAGACATAAAAACAAATCGTATGAAAAGGGGGTCTTTTTCGTCCTGTTTAGGATGGAGTGGCAATTTTCTGGAAAATTAACTTGCAATAGAAAAACGTAATTAAAAATAGGCAACACTAACAATATCATGTAATACTCTCTTTAAAGTAAGAAATCCATGTTTTTAAAAAAATGGATTTTGGGTTTCAAAAAAAAAATTATAGCATAACGTTGTTAGTGTTGTCGTTATTTTGTATTGTATTTTTAAGTATTTTATTTAGAAAATTTGATATCGTGCCTAAAGGGGGGTGCGTAAATCCCATCTCCTAGAGAATTTGTTTTTATTTTTGATCCAATTAACACGCTCTTAGTGTTTTAAACTCCAAAAATATAGGTTAGTAAAAAAAGAGCCAAATTTCGGTGCTTGTAAATAAAAGGCCATTACTTTGGTAATAATCTATAAATTCATTCCATTAATACCTCATTTTCTTTTCTTTTAATGTTCATTATTTTTTTGGTGAAATACATAATACATTTTGATATCTCATTTTTTTTTTTTTAATTATAATTTTTGTTTTGGATGTTTTGGCCTATGTCTTTTAAACTCCTCTACTTATCAAAAAAAAGTATGTGATATTTATTGGCAATTTAATAATGTTCAATCGAACCCATCTGGAACCAAATTGAAGCAGAGGCGACTTCAAAATTTTAAGATTATAATAATTGGATTTAATTGTCGTGAATTTGTCGTAAATTTGTCCTGAAAGCTAACTTGACAGTCAACTAAGCATTAGTCTCCCTTCCACTCATCCCCCAAAAAAACTCAAATTGTAAATAAGTAAATAATTTTTTTTCACCATCAAGTTTTTTGACCGTCAAGTAAGTATTACCAGAGTATATTGTCTAACTGTGCTCCACTATTATAGCCTTACAAAATGACATTAGTGCAGAGATCAAACGAGTAATCACTCTTGCCAATCGCGGTTTCTCCGAGATTTGAAGGTACATATTTAAGTAGTAAAGCCATACATCGGAGAACGAAGAAGACTACACTACATAATCCCTTGATCATATTATAGCGGTCCTGACTGTATAAAGCAAAAACATGGACCCTACCAAGAACGAATGAAAATATGCTTGGATCCTTTGAAAGGAAGATTCTTCGGATTTTTGGAATTTAGGTTCAATGTTTATCGAAGAAGTGTGTATTAGAAAATTCAACAAAAACCTTCCGGGCTACACTGGATGAGAACGCACCACCCCGACGAGTCTTGGAATATATATCTCTCATCGTCTGCACAGCAAAGGAAGACTTCAACTTAAGTGACGAACGACCTCAACCAACTTGTTGTGTGAAACTTGAAGCAGAGAGCTAGGGACCGAACTGTCTGGAAAGGCTTGTTAGTCGAGGCCGTAGTTCATCATAGAATATAAGTGCCATTTGAAGTAAGTAAAGGTAAGAACTTGATCGTAATTGAAAAGATGTACAAAATTTTAAAATCGATAAAATATTTGAATCAGTTAGTGGAAGAACAGTACATGCACCATTGGAGAAAAAAATATAAAAAACAAAGACTTTTTGTCGAAATTCACTTCACTAAAGAATTTTGTGAACTATTCAATAACGTTAGTAATTTTTTATACACACTGTCACAAACAAAACCAAAATGATTTTTCTATTAAAGATTAAATAATATCTGGATTTCTTAAAAATATACATAATTTGGCGCTTGTATCTATTGTTCTTCCACTCATCAATTCGTTTCAAATTGTTTTAAAATATATATATTATTCTTTAAATATTGGTAGAATATCATTATATAGGAATATAGCAGCAAATATACCTTGTACATATACCACCTAGGCAAAATGAAAATTTACTTTACGGATTTTTGACCTTGCGCAAAATATTTCATTTCATTTATTTTGTCATTTATTAATGCTTCCAAAAAAAAGAAGCAAAATTCTGCTAAAAATTATTCCCGTAACGTTTTCAGACAAACGAAAAAGATTATCGAAGAAATTTTTTTTCTTTCATTTTGATCTACCAATAGGATTTTAAAATAGGTTTTTATATATTTTTTTTTAATTTTTTCAAAAAAGTAAGAATAACCAAAAACAAGTATTAAATACTGCAAAATTACTCTTTAATTACTGTATTAATTAAGTCTTTAATTAGCTATTAAAGAAGATTATTCAAAGCCAGAAAGCAGTAGACCACATTGACTGGCAGCAGCACAGCAGGCAAAATAAACACTTTAAGACGCGTTCTCGTCCTAGTCCTCGTCCTGGCATAGTGCTTCGGTCACAATATGCCTCCATAAGTTAATGGAAGCTTTTAGTGTTTGTAAACACAAATGATTGCATTAACGGAATAGCATTAACTCAACATTATATAAGCTCTTTAAAGGTATATAGGTATGTACATAAAGATGGGTAGGTATTGGTAGCCCACACAACCCTTTTATTGCAAGTTAAACAAACAAAGTATATCAAATGTCGACAAAATTAGAATAAATAAAAATAACTGACTGATGTGCCATTAAAGTAATGAACAAACTAAAAACTGACTACTGAAAGGTCATGACTTTTCATAGTTTAACTGTCCAAATTAAATCTAAACAAATAACGAATAACCATCACTTTGAATAGATATTATTAGAACAATTTTGTGCCTTTTTTATTATTAGTTTTATCTATAGAAATTTGTTTCTAACAATAGTTTATTGAAATTGAACATGTTGAATTATTGATTCAAAATAGCCTTTCATTCCATACAAAAATACGGCCTTTCTCCGTGGTTACAATATAGTCAAGTTACTAGTGACTTGTCAATACACAATTTCCTGTCTTTGATCTAACATAGATTTTTGGACAAAAATCCTATATAAACTATCCTTAATAGGCACTCTTTTCCAGATAAAAAAAAATAAAACTACACGTAAGGGTACAACACAGCTATAGTCACATATTTTCTGTGCTTTGACGACTACGTATGCAATTTGTGTATGGTTGTCAAATAAAACAAATCTTGAGCAATAAACTAGCGTACACCTCACGTATTTGGGAATTAAACTAAATAATTCTAAACTTACTAAAAATAAGTCCCCGCTCTTAAAGTTTCGAACATCGACTTAGAATTTCGTTCCTGAAATTCATTATGATACAAATATAAACCTTGACTGACGTTTTGACATTGACAGATCATAAAAAAATGTATGGATGCATTTCTATTGAAATTATGTCATTATTAAAAAACCCTTTCAAATTGAACTTTTATCATTGGAAAAATTGGTCGAAGCTCAATATAAGTTTCAATGTTAGGAATTATTATATTTATCATGAAAAATAACTAAATATTGCTTATTTTTAATGATAAATAAATAATAATGCAGATTTTGTTTGTATTTTATTTTAATATTTAGTTTCTCGGTGCGAGAAGATCTCAGTTTCAGAATTTAACACAGGTTACCTCCTGAAAAATGTTTTTCAGTCAATTTAAATCTCGATTTAACTGATCAAATATGGTGAGTTATTTCTGTATTAACTTAATTAATATTTCTGACAGATGTGTGTCACAACACTACCGAAATACATTGAGCGACACTATCGGCCATAGCCCCATAGTCCCATCATAGTGTCACCCTCTTTGTTTCGATAGTAAAAGCGTATTTTCATTTTCTCATGCTTTGATTTTGATAGATTCTTAAAATCTGCTTCTGAATTAACTTTTATCCAATGTATGTATGTATTTGCAGAATTAACTTACTCAAAAATAACTCCGAATTAAATCAGGCACTGATAAACTAACAACTTCGAAAGCCTATAAGAAATTATATGTTATTATGTATTGCATTTTACTGACCGTTTGAATCTAATTAGAATTGATTCATAAATAGTTTTTCTTCTTTGACCACTTAAATTAATCAATCTATTCAATTGAGAAACTACTTTTGAAAAGGGATATATTATGTAGTATGTATAAGTATCCTTTATATTGGGGTGTCCGATATTTCTCAAATTCGTTTTATTTTATTTATTATGACGAAAATGTCAGTTTTGTCATTTGTTTGGTATAATTCCTTAACAGTAAGTATTAACAGAGAAAAATCTCGACGCGAAATTTGTTCCTGATGTGACACTCTACAAAAAAAACATTATCATTTATTTCCCAAGACTGGGTGGTTTAAAGGACATTGGCGCAAAATTTTAAACAGTTCTCGTTTAAGCAATAAACCCGACTCTATGTAAAACAGTCCTTTATTTAAAAATTCTTGTTAAAATTTTTCTTAATTTTAAACACTTTAAACAACTCTTCTGTTTAACAAAACGTCAGCAAACTTTTGTGGAACAAGCCTAATTTTGACAGCTGAATAAATCAAACACAACGAAAAAATAAAAAAAAAAAAACAAAAAGAACCCAATCTGTAATTTTGCCGAGCTATAGGAAAGTGTTTCGAGATTTTAAAACGTTAAAATAGTGAAAATACTAAATAAAAATTAAATAAAAGTTAACATAGTGAATACTTGCAATAATTTATAAAAAAAAACATAAAACAACATGAGGTGCTGCGTTAAATCGTGTAAAAACACCTATAATATGGAGTTTCCAAATTTTTCTTTTCACTTTGTGTCTCATACTCCACATAAAGTAATGTGAAGTGATATTTTTTAGGTTAATACATTATCTGAGAATACTTTTCAATTAATATTTCGTAGAATTTTGCTATAAAAAAGCAAATTGTTTGAAAATAGAAATACACTTCAATCACGGGAATTAGCTGAACCCGATCTGTGAAAATTGAAATTCTCGTCCAGGGTAGCATTAGTTTTTGTTGGTGATGGCAAGGCGTTCAAATCCATTGAGCACCCGTAGTTCGGAGTAATTTTACATACTTTATGTGGAATATGAGACACAGCTTACCTGTGAAATGAAAAAAAAATACAATGCTTGTTATAGCTGTTTTTACAGCATTTAACACAGCACCGCGTGTAGTTTCCTATTTTTGTACATTTTTGTACATTTTTGTATTGCATGTAATCACTTTAATTACTTTTATATCACTTGTTTCCTTAATTTACTAGGCTTTTTTACTATTTATTTAAAATTTCAAAACAATCCTAAAACAAAACAAATCAAAATTCCCTTGGGTGTCCCAGCATTTAGCTGTCTAACTGCACGCCGTCCCTGTGTGGATGCATTTGGGTTTGTGTAACTCACACTCACAGTGATAATTTCCCACAGATAAAGCATACTTTAAAAAGATAGAGAAGCGTTTTGCTGGTTTTAAAGTTAGAAGACTCTTTAACGCTAAAGTATACTTTATGTCGTTTAAAATTTACATAGAGCCGACTCTCATCCTAAAGTTATTATTTAGAGCCGACTACCATTTTAAAGTAGATTTAGAGCCGCATTAAAATGTTTAAAATTTTGCGCCATTATCATTATTTAAAAAAAATTATCAAAAACCAAAAACACCGGTTTCTAATTGTTCTTCATCTAAAATGGCCAAGCTTTTGAAAAAAAATATTATTATATTCTCATTCTATAGATTATAAAGATTATATTTGAAGGAGGGGACAGACCAAGTTTTATTTAGAGGAATCATTTCCGATTTAATTAACGTAGACTCTGGTGCGTACCTCACGGTAGTCACCTAGTATTTAGTATTATAGTATTTATTTAATCTGAATCTCTTCAAAATGAACTAAATATTTTTTCTGATTGGTGTAACCACAACAATCTTTTTCTGAATGTGTCAAAATACCAATCTATGTCCTTTTTTAGGAAAAAAATCCTTTAATCCTTTATTTATCCTTTAATTACAGCATAAATCAATCTGTGCTTAATAGAGTAATCGCAACATGTGATCTAGGTCTATACTTTTTAGAAAATCTTGACTTTTCACCCCACATTGAGAAAATTGTAAATAAGGCCAATGCAATGCTCGGTTTTATTTAACGCTGGAATAAAGAATTTTCGTGTGGCCTCGTAACATCTTCTTTATACAACTCTTTTGTTCGTCCGCACTTAAAATATGCACCTCACAACTCTGTACACATTGATCTCATCAAATCTGTTCAGCGTAAATATGTACGATTCGCACTAAGTGACTTGAACTGAAACCAAACCAACTGCTTCCACATAGCAATCGCCTTCTTCTTTTAAACATGACTACTCTGGAAAAACGTCGGAAAGTTACCGATGTTTTGTTTTTACACCAACTACTGATTGGATCCATTGATTCACTTGTACTTTTGGGCCAATTTAGAAGTCACAGTTCTCGGATCTATGACATTTTTCATCTCGATTTCCATCGTACCAATTATGGCCTCAATGAACCATTGACTCGAATGAAACACGGAGCGAACAAAAATCATAATGTTTTCGACTTGAGTTACTCAAAGCTTACAATTAAGAACAAGTTGAATGGACGTTCTTAGTATTTCTAATTGTTTGTCACCAATCATCGTATTTATATGTTTCCCTTTTTATTATAACAGTGTTGCCACTTTTTTTTTAATTAATGTAATTTAATGTGTAATATTTTGACTTGTAGTTATTTTCGTAGCTTGTTATTAATGTATGTATGTATTTTATTTGTTTTGGTTGTCTTTAGTAGTGTGTTAGGCTTTTTTTTACGACTATAAGAAGTTTATATTATTTCCCAGTATTAAGGTGAAAAAACCCGAAGAGAGAAGAAATGCAATGTTACAAATACTTTGCATTAAGCAGCAGATAACGTTTAAAAAAAATATCCGCAAAAAAGATTGTCTACGACATTTTTTTCCATACGAGCAATCAATTACAAAATATTGCTACTTCAAAAAGCTGAAAAAGCTTATCAACTATTAATTATTTATTTATTTCATCAAACACAGAATACATTTACATAAATTTCCGTTATATTACTTCATACAGTTTAAGAACCACTCAGTTTATCTAAAATAAATATTAATTGCTGCTTAATTTGATTGATGGAAATTAGGAATAGGCTCCAAAGACAGAAAAAAGGGGAAATTGATATGGTTATTATATATGTATGTCCCTTGAAATTATAATAGAAAAATACTAATGACATTCTGTGACCTTAAGTAAACCAATTAATAGACAACATGAATCATCCGAGGGCCAGGCAATCTTTTTTGAATGCAATCGTCCAATTCAATGAATCTTAAAGAATGCAAAAGAATGCATGAATTCCCAATAGATTGCATTCAATCGATTGTTGTAAAATGTATGGGGAAAAAAATGATTGCAATCTTTTTAATTGAAACGAATGGTGATTGCATAATTTGAAGTCTGAAGTGAAGACAATGAATGCAATCTTTCAATTGAATTCAATAAATAATTTTTAAGAACTGCATTCACAAAAGACTGCATTCTTTTCAAAGCCTGACGAGTGCATTCGAATATTCCAATGCAATCTATAAATTATGGGGATATAAGGGATGTTTCATTAAATTTATAAGTGAAAACAAAGGAGACTGGTTACGATAGAAAGTCATAACTTGGCATTTTGGCACATTAAGAAAAAGACAGTTTTACTACACCATGCACTAAGTCGGAAAAGGTCCCTTTGAACTAGGATACAGTTGGAAATAGAATTATTTCGACAGTAGATTTTTAAGTCATCAGCAAACAAAAGTTTACTAGAAAACCCAATATGAAGTGGAATGTCATTTATATTTATATGGACAAATTGAATTTATAAAGATTAGAATGAAAACCCAAATCAAAATACAGTAGAATCTCGAAAAGATGAAGGGTTCTATAATATGAACAGCTGGGAAAGATGAACGAAATATTTTCACTTTTCAGTGTCCAAAAAGATGAACGGGTTGAAAATTTTTGCTCGAAAAGATGAACACTTTATTCCGAACATAATTTTTTACTTTGTCTTTGCCTTAAGTTCTTGCTGAATAGTAAATTTTGGCCTTGTTTTAACTTGTTGTGTAAATAATATTTAATGTTTTTATTAATAACTAAATGTTCTACCTCAACCAAATATTGATACTCGAAAAGATAAACAATTTAAAAAGCTAAACGGGAACTGTTTTATATCTGTTCATTTTTTCAAGATTCTACTGAATGGTGGTTAAGCTTTGGCAAAATCTGTGAAGATGATATCACATTGAGAATTGAGATCGACTTTCAAGGAAATGGACAAAACTATTGAAGAAAATCAAATTGATCGATAATTAAATAACTCTTGTTTTAAACCAGCCTTATGGACTGGAATTATGAGACATTTTCCAGTCTTTTAAAAATACATCTGCATTAAGTGAAGCATTAAATAAAATTGTCAATAATCCACATTGTTTTAAGCAAAAAGAAGACCAAATTGTTTATCCAAACATAGACGTTTGCAGGGTTTCTAAAACATCAAGTTTACTAATATGCAAGGTTCCAATATAATTGAAGTATTTATGCAATCAGATACATTGTTAAGAATACCATTTGATTTCTTTTTGCCATTGATATAGCTTCAGAAATATTTACTATTTATTATATATTATAACGGTTTTTTTTTTACAAAATTTGCATTAACATGTTTTTTTTCTGATAGCTATAATTTAAAAGATATCATTATTTCAAAAAATTGGCAAATTATTTACTGTTTTAAAAATGACAGACACCCTACTTTATGTATATATGCGGGACCCAATTCACACTACTTTGATTAAAATACATACATATTTGTAGGCAGGTATGTACTTTGTCAATAAAAGAAACTTTTAGGCTAATGACACAGTAGTGTATAGGTACTGTAATCCTGAAGTTCTACGAACAAAAAGTAGATGGTTTGGTTCGCGCTAACTATTTTTTTTCATCGTCTTACTTCCATGACGCGAGAATTGTAGAACGTCTAGAACTCGTGCTTCCTAGTGAACGTCCATCATTACAATTTTCAGATAATTGTTTCGGAGACAGATTTATGAAATTATTGATTTGTATATATTATGTACGTACAAAAAAATAAAATTCCTTCCTATACTATAGTTGGACAGTATTAGAGTGCTTAGCTAACACTTACACTACAAACTAATTGTTTTTAAAACCGTGTATGTATTGATTTGCTTTTCCTCAAAAAGTCAATAGAGCGACAATTGTTTTGATTTATCATTCATTAACTTACGTATTTTTGTTTTGTCCTTATTGAAAGTCGTTAGAACTTAAATTTGCAATTATGTTCTCTTTAACATTTAAGCATGATATGTGTTATTTTTACCACGCCCTCTTTCCTTTTTTGAGCTTTTCCTTACTGGCTGAAGACAATGCCCTGCTGCAACTGGAATCGAAACCGCAGCTGCAACTGCAACT
Organism: Epistrophe grossulariae; assembly: GCA_929447395.1. Taxonomy (NCBI): domain Eukaryota; kingdom Metazoa; phylum Arthropoda; class Insecta; order Diptera; family Syrphidae; genus Epistrophe; species Epistrophe grossulariae. The sequence goes on from OV839566.1 coordinate 117,257,419, forward strand.
GTTGTACGTCGTTTTTTTATCTGCCCACAATGAGCTGTACAGCTTTTTGTATATTTTTTATTTCCATTTCCATTTTTTTCCATTTATTAATTTTTTTCGCGACACAAATAAGCACTAAAAAATTCAATATTTTTTCCAGCTCTTTTTTTCTTCATATAAATTGAAACGTCAAAAGTGGTGCACGTGAAAAGTTAAAAGTTCGCGACCCAATGCGGCTCAGACTGCAATTGCGTTCCATTCTGCTCGCAGCATTGATTTTGTGTGTATTTAATATTTTGACAGGTGTTCCAGCTCCTACTTCGGCTGCGGCTCCGCCGCATTGTGTTCAGCCAGTTAGGGTGCTGAAAATGTATAATAAATCTCTCTTTAGCCAAAACCATGACCATGGTGAGTTTTTTTTTTTAATTCGCCTACTACAAGGCCTACATTTGAAACATACATTATTCTCAGCGTTGCCGATGTGGCACTGTGGCACGATCGTGCCATTTTGGCACGGTGGCACGAAAAGTTTCAATATGGTACGTATTTTTTTCATTATTTTACCTAGATTTAAACTCATATAGCCAAATTAATAAACGTGGAAAAGCAAAGGGCCAGGTCTTATTCCGAGGAATAAGTGCAAAATGTTATGAATAAAAGAAAATTTCTAAAAAGTGAAGTGTACTAAGTTAAAACACCGGAGAAGGTGGTTTAGCGAAGGAATAACAACCAGATGTGTCAAATTTATTCAAAAATAAAAAAAATACCTAAGTGAAGATTGCTAATTTAACTTTGAATAAAATTAATAATGTATATTGGAATTTGATCATATGTTTTAAGTTTTGTGGATTAATTATTAAGCCCAATTAATTAATCCACAAAATTAATAATGTCTGCTAGGTTTGTCGAGTTTTTAAACTATTGATTCTAATTATTGGACAATCAGCAATAAACCACCATCAAAAGAGAACTATACAAAAATTAATGTATATGATCTAATGGAAATGCTAAGTGAAGTGGATTTCAGGAAAAAAATTAAAAGTAGATTTTCCAAGGAACATATGAGGAAACTCATTGCGGTTGTTGACGATGACCTTAATGGGGACCCAAGAGGTGGACATATTTCTGTCGAATTGTAAGTTATGGCTTCCACCAGATACATTCCATTTAAATAAATTAAAACAAAACTTATTATGAACTTGCCAAAAACTCCTGTTTCTGGAAAATACCTACACGAATAGAGAAAGTAATTTTTTGTTTGTAATAGTATTGAATTAAAATTTATTTTTAAAGAATAACTTGAGTTTTTTTCATATGTAATGAAATGTCACAAATGGCACGTTTTTTTGGCGGCAACGCTGACTTATATCTAAAATTTCTCATTGCGGTACATTTATAGAAAATTGAAATTTTGTAATTAAAACCTTTTAAACTGAAAAGCATGACATGTATCCTTATTTGTAAGGTCCGCCACTGCCACACACATTTTTAATTGTAAAGTGTATATAGTACATACATAGATACATATAAGGATTTATTTGAAAATGTATGTACATTAGTTTGATAAGTGTTCAATAGATGGCGCTGCGAAGCATCAAAAACAATCAAGACAAATCTGGATATATTATGAAACAGTATCTATCTATTCTCCACTTGAGTTGCTTTACAACAAAGTCAATGAAAGCTATTTGAATTTTTTCAATGCGATTCCACACTTAACGAAATTTTTGTGAGAATACCTATACAAACGACTAGCAGTACCTTAGCATGAAGAATTGCAATTAACATCCGAATAGAATCCAAAGTAATTGCGTAGTTGGGCGTCAGCCTGGTATCCAGTTGGTCCAGAATTTCTTTTAATATCCATACACTTTAAAACAACAAAATCATGAGGTCAATTTAGTGGTTTTTAACCCAGACACTGAATGTTTTTTTAATGAGCATTTGATTTGATAATCCCATCATCACCAATCAAAATTTTAAGAAAAAAAAATAATTTAATTATTTTCTCACACATAACTTTGGGGGGAAAATAATCTTGTTCTTCTCATTATGCACATTAAAAAAAAATTAAAAATAAACAAGCTTCGGCAGACAAAATAAACACTTTGCCGGTTTATATATCAGCATCGGCAAGTTCCCCGACTGCACTCCACATCCAACCGACCCAACATCCACATCATCTTTTCATCTCACCTGGTAATTTTATTAAGTGATTTTTGGTATACTCTACATACATTCAGCAGAGCAGAGCAAAGCTGAACAAGTGTGGAGTTGTGGCAGAGCATGAATGAAATGAGGTTATGATATACAAATTAATAAAAAAAAAAATGTATAACTTTTGTTTTCATTTCGGTTAATCAATGAGAGACATATTTTTCAAGTCTTTAAATTAATGACTTCTTTTTATTTAAAAACAATAAAACAATTTTATTAAGTAGTCGAATTGAACTTTTGTTGATTTACCTACATATTTAATAATTTGGACATCGAAGGATTATTATTTATACAATAGCATCTATACGAGTTTTTTTATTAGTAAAAAATACTTTGTGTTGAAGATCAAAGAAAATACAAATTTCAAAGTTACTTTTAAAGTTATGAATGGTTTTTATTATTAAAAAAATAAGATTTCTTTTTTGGCTGTTTATGAAAGTATTTTAAAAAGGTCATGGAAATAGGAATACTTTTCATTAATAAAAATACCATACAATATTGTTAGTATTGTTTAATTGGTTAATAGTCATTTCAAAGGGTTAAGTTAGGTTGGGTAGAAGTGGCTGGCGGGCGCGGCGGAGAAACCGACACACTTAGACCGATTGATGGCCCATTGTGATACCACATGGATCTAGGAAAGATTTTCCCTACTCGTTAAACCATTTTGAGCTTCTTATGAAGCTTGTTTACCTATTAGACAGTGTCCGCTTATGACACCTATAATGGAGCTAATTTGTAATCAGCTTAAAGATATCAAATGCTTGGAGCGCTTCAGATCCAGCTTTGGCCAGATTTGTTTTGTCGCCAAACAGGTGTTGAGGTTGTGCCACCTCTGGTTTGTGTTCTTTATAGCATCTTGCTTTAGAATAAGTTTACATGAACCACTTTTGGCTAGATCATCAGCTTTACAATTTTCTGGAATGTCTCTGTGACCCGGCACCCAGCAAAGGTGAATGTTGAACTGTTTCGTCATCTCAACGAGAGATGATCGACAGTTTTGGGCCGTTGTAGAGTTTATAGGTTGATATCACACGTTTTCTTTAAGCCAAGATAAAGCTTCTATAATCGCCAAAAGTTCCGCCTGGAACACACTACAATGATTTGGAAGAAATGAGAGACCTAAATTAAGTCTTTCTGGGTACACGTTTCGACCAACCTGGTAACTTGAAAGTTTTTGTTAAAAACTGTTTGGGGCATAGTGATGTTACTTGAAAAAGATCTGAATTAATTCAGAATTGAAGAGTGACCAATTTCATTGTTGATCCACTGTGAAGAGGCTTTAAGACGAATAGTTGTACTTGCGGCCGTTTGTTTGCTAAAAATGTCGAGGGGGATCAGATGGAAAAGAATGTCTAGTGCAGCAGAGGGTGTGGAGCGAAGTGCTCCGCTTGTGCACATACAGGCAGTACGTACGTTGAACATTGCTAAGTTTATCACAGTTTGTGGTTTTATCTAGAGCACTCCACCATACTGCTACTACATATGTTAGAATCCATCTTAATACCGAAGTGTATAGCCAGTGAGTAATGCGGGGTTGAAGACCCCATTTATTCCCAATGGCATTTTTGCAGGAGAAAAGAGCCACCGTGGCTTTTTTTTACTCTTTCTTGTACATTAGGTTTCCAGCTAAACTTCTTATCCAAAATAAAGCCCAGATATTTTGCTTCTTATATCAATGTTACTGTTATACCTTTCATAGAAGGGGGTCTACGTGCGGAATTATATATTTCCTGGAGAAGAGGACAAGATCAGTTTTGTGAGGTTTTACACCGAGCCCACACCGATCTGCCCAATGCGAACTTCACAAGGATATTTATGCAAATAGATTTCAGGGCTTTGTTTCAATAAAACAAATCATCTTGTACCAGATCGTCAAACTTTCCGAGTTATTGAAGCTGAGTACAAAAGAATATTTTTAAGAAAAAAACTAATTTAATTATTTTCTCACACATAACTTTGGGGGGAAAATAATCTTGTTCTTCTCATTATGCACATTAAAAAAAAATTAAAAATAAACAAGCTTCGGCAGACAAAATAAACACTTTGCCGGTTTATATATCAGCAACGGCAATGTTACTGTTATACCTTTCATAGAAGGGGGTCTACGTGCGGAATTATATATTTCCTGGAGAAGAGGACAAGATCAGTTTTGTGAGGTTTTACACCGAGCCCACACCGATCTGCCCAATGCGAACTTCACAAGGATGTTTATGCAAATAGATTTCAGGGCTTTGTTTCAATAAAACAAATCATCTTGTACCAGATCGTCAAACTTTCCGAGTTATTGAAGCTGAGTACAAAAGAATATTTTGCATTTATTTTAGAAATCAAATTTTAAGATTACAAATACAAAGTTTAAAAATAAAACAATCTTTTTCCATGAAACACTTATTCAAAATTTTATGATTTAAAATACTGTTCCAATTATAAAGCACAGCCATTTTTAATCAATGAACATGTTCCAAAAAGCTTTAATTAATACTATATCAATGATTGGGAAAAGTGTATATAATGTGACTTATTCTATGAATATTCTTAAAAATAATTAATTACCAATAAGTTTGAAGTTGGCTGAAAGGCGGCGCCACCAACATATTGATATAAAGAATTGAATTCAATTTTAACCCAAAATGTATAAAGTATTCTTTCGTTTCGTTAAATACTATCGTTGAATAATTAATTATTTCAATAATGTTATCCATTTTTATCATAAAGGTTATAGGTCCTTTTTAAAGTTATCGATCATCCACAGTCTAATTAACTGTGTCATCAATATAATTATAAAGTGTTATTTGAGTTAAAAACAATATCTAAGAATGGATAAATTACACACTCATATCAATTAGTAGATTTATGAATTTGTTTGATAATTGCGGGTAATTTTGTGTGGGAGTGTTGCTTGAAAGATTTAAGAGTCTGTTTCTATTGCCGCACACACCGGAGACGCAATCTGTCAGGAACGCCTTGTTTAAGAATGTCGACGCTGTCATGGTTTACAAATAATTTTGCAAATTGTTATGTCAGGTATAATAATTAAGATTTATGTATATATGTACATACATAAATAATATGTATACAAAAAATTCTTTGTGAAAATGGTAGATAAAATATGCGACAGAAGGCAAGCACATTTTTTTTGATTTTTGTGGAACCTTATTTAAAAACAAAAAATGGGTGATAAAATAAAACGGAGCACCTACTGATGAGCACCTGCTATCCGTTTTATTTAAAAAAAAAATAAAGAAATTTAATTGAATTGGTATATTATTCATATCAAATGAATCCCGTCTGACAAGTGGAGTTTTGGGCAGGCACCATCCAATGTATAAGTGATTTAGTTAAATTATTTTTGGGGCATTTCTCACTCAAAATTTTTTTAATTCTTTAGGTAAAGTTCACCATTAATGGTTTTGAATTTGTTTATAGAATTACTAACTATGTATATACAAGATGAAGTTCTGTTGAAATTTTATATGTAAAGGGTGTTTTTTTTTACACGTGTGATTTTCAAGAAGAAATAAAACACATATAATTTAATAGGCGTGTTTTTTTGCAAGCCCGGGGGGAATTGGTTGAAAAAAACGACAGCCGGGATTAGCGACGCCATGACAGTAAAAAACATGGAGTTTTCATACAAACTATCGATAACATGTATGTAATTCATGCCGGGAGCACAGTTTTTCTGGGCGCTTAAGTTAAACCCCGACAATTCTCTGGGATTAGTTGTTGTTAATTGTTTAGCACCGACGTGTTTTTTTCATCCAATTCCCCCCGGGCTTGCAAAAAAACACGGCTAATGTTACGGCCAAGAATTAAGGTTTATTATAAAGACAAGGGTTTGCCATTATGTTTTAAAAATTATTTCGGGCAAGTGGCCGCCGCGGCTGGCTCGAATAATTTCCAGCCGAGAGGCCCAATTTTCGACCACTTTTTGCAGCAATTAGGGTCGTATGTCAGCAATAACGCGTCGAATATTCTCTTCTAAGGCGTCAATTGTCTTGGGCTTATCTGCGTGGACAAGCGACTTCACATAACCCAACAAAAAATAGTCCAGCGGTGTTAAATCGCACGATCTTGGAGGCCACGCCGCAGGCCCACGACGCGAGATAATGCGCTCACCAAAAGTTTCCTTCAATAAATTGATTGTTTCGTTGGCTGTATGGCATGCAGCGCCGTCTTGTTGGAACCAAAGGTCGTCCACATCAAAATCCTCCAATTTAGGCACGAAAAAGTCATTAATCATGGCTCTATAGCGTTTCCCATTGACTGTAACATTATGGCCGGCTTCATTTTTGAAGAAATATGAACTAGTGATTCCCTCTGCCCATAGAGCACACCAAAAAGTGACTTTTTAAGGATGTAACGGCGTCTCAACAATGGCTTGTGGATTATGATCACTTCAAATACTACAGTTTTGCTTATTAACGTACGTAATGTGAGCTTCATTGCTGAACTAAATTTTCTTGTGAAAATCGGGATTGGTGGCCATCTCGAACCATTATTTTGGTAATAAATTTGCACGATTTGCAAACTTTGTTCAAGAGTAACTAAGTCTATTCATTATGAAATGGCAAACCAAACTGAGCATAAATCAAGTGACAGCTGTCAAAAAGACCAACTCCGAAAAAAGTATTGCCAGATTGAAAATCACATGTCTAAAAAAAAACAACCTTTATTATTTTTAAATCCAAAAAATATTTAATTGAAAATTGTATTACACAATGCTTTTTAAATTATTCAAAAGATTATCCATACAAAAAATTGATCAAAATCAGTTTAACAGTTTTCGAGAAAAAAGAAAATCAAAAAAAGAAACGGTCCCATGAGAAATGCCAAAAATATCCATTTTTCGGAGAAATTTTGCTAATCAAAATGTAATTTATACATATCTACTTATTTAAATTAACTTTTTTTTTTTTGAAGATATGTGTAGCCATTTTTGAGAAAAATATCTTCTTTTTTTTTTAAATGCCGAAAAACTTTTGCCATCTCGATTTGTATCCGATCCCTGAGACAAACGCGGATGTTTAAACATCTTCACCGACAGTGCCAGTACTCTAGGTAGTCTAGGTAAAAATTGTTATGCCAATTTCACAGACGCAGATCTGACAGCCCATCTCACACGATTTGTCATGTATTTAAGTATAAGTTAACGCTCATCAGCCCGAGCAAAGTATTAAAAAAATTAAAATTTAAAATATGTATCAATTTAAAGTTCTCCGTCTCTAAAAAATAACACCCTTTACATAGACAGTCGATCAACATTCAACGGTGTTGCATCGATTTCTGTCACTTTCGACGAGATTTTAGATTCTTGCAATGCGAACACCAACATTACAAACTAGAGCCTACGATTCAGTCCGTGTATTTTAAAAACACGGATACACGGACTCCGTGTAATTATTACACACAAATAAAAATCCGTTCTCTTAAAACACGTGTATTTATTTGCTTAATATCCGTGTATCCGGATATTAAGCATACACGGATCTTTTTTACACAGATTCTTAATACACGGAATGGTTTTTGATTTTTATCTTTTTAAAGGGTGGGCTTACAAGCTCAATGGATATTACAGATTTTTATTTTTTTGATTTTCCAAAAAAATCGATTTTTAAAGAAAAAATTAAATAATTCTAAATTTAAATCCACTGACAGATTCGATTACCAAGTCGTTGTCGTATTTTTATCCAAAAAATCCCATAAATTTGACCCTCTCCAGTGATGATTGGATTATTTAAAATACACGGATCTTCGGATACACGGATACACGGACACACGGACGCACGGATGCACGGATACACGAAATACACGGATTCAAATCCGGATATTATAAGAACACGTGTATCCGTGTTTTTAAATATCCGTGTAATAGGGAGCTCTATTACAAACATCTTATAACTCTACATGCGTAGATGAAAATTGTATTGAATGTGACAGAAACCGAAATTAGAATCTACTTAGGTTTGAATGAAACAACAAACATTTGGTTCATCTATTACCAAGTTAGGCTGGAGTTAGAGCTATTTCACGACTGCCACACCGATCTTTAGACTCCTTTTAGTGTTGGTGGCAAGTGTTTGTTGTTTCATTCAAACCTTAAATATTAATATGATGGTCCGAAAAGCTTGGCATCCTATATGCGAGTGTGATCACACAAAAACCCCTTTAAAATCTATTACTTTGATAAAAAAAATTCTTCGTTTGGGAAGTCAAACCTTGAATGATTAAAATTTCTCCGCATAATCGATTAATTTTAACTTTCTGTATGTACCTATCACTTTGTCCAGTGCTACAAAAATTGACTCACAGAAAAATTGATGTAGATATTTTTAAACCACATTCCGTCATTATACCATTTTTGAGCAAAACATTTCCATCAAGTTCATCAGCTTCATAAAAATGGCTATGACAAGAAAACACAATTATGATGAACTCAACGGGGATGTAACGTGTAATTGCATAGACCGCATGGTATACATTACATACATTTTCACTATTGCTATATCACCAGGTTGATTTGCTGGAGAAAATCATGAAGGAAAAATCAGGAAAAAAAGGAGTAAAGTTTTATATTATATATAAGGCTTTTAGTTTGTGCATAAAACTTTTTTTCTGCAGAACAAAGTGGAAAGTTTGAAAAAAAACACACACAATGTTTCCTAATGTTATATTTTTTGTACTCTAGAGAATATAAAAAGAGACACTGCGGTTATAATTTCTTTTGTTGAAGACCTCGCTCGTCTGAGTGCTTCATCAAGATTTAAACTCGATTATTTTGTAGTATAAAACAGCAATACTAAATGCATCGCTGTATTCTTATAATGAAGCAGATAAAGTTGATTAATTGCAAAACAGCAATCAATTATTGAAAGTTTTGAAAAATATTTGTTCGTGCATTATACGGTTCCCGATATGGAGCATCATAGTATACTATATAAATTAATTTACTTGCTTTTTAAATGTTGGGCTAGAAAAAATTCAAGATTCAAAAGATGTCTTCTTATTTACAACATATTGGTCGTTATCAAAAGTTAGACCATAGTTTTACATATAGTTAAGCTCGTTCAATTACTTTTAGTTGTCCTTGAGGATCTTTCAAAATCGACATCGGTATTTGTTTTTTTTTTTTTGAAAATTTTGATAAGCAATTTTATTCCAACTTTTTAGAAGCTCTTGTGTAAAAAAAATTTCATTAAAATCGGTCCAACAGATAATGAGAAAACCACAAAAATGGTTCTATGACCGTTCATAAACGGTAGATACATTTTTTTCTATAATATGATAGATCGTACTGATGATGAAGGGAAATAACTTCACCAGAAAATAACTTCACATGGGAAAAAAACTTCACCACTAGTGAGAAATAATTTCACTTTTTTGAAGTGAAGTTATTTCCCACTTTGATTGGGAATTTACTTAACTTTTTTGTGGGAAATAATTTCACTTTTCCCACTTTTAAGTGGGAAATAACTTCAGTCGAACTTAATTTTGATAGATTTGATCGGGTATTGTTGCAATATTATTTTTGTTGCTAAGTTATAGACAAAATAAAGGATTTTTTACAAGTTTGGTTTTTTTTTGTCAAGCAGCTTGTGCAAGTAAGGTATGTATGGGGGGGGGGGGGGGGGGAAGTGAATATTTTCCCACTAGTGTTGAAGTTTTTTCCCATGTGAAGTTATTTCCCGTGAAGTTACTTCCTTGCGCTGTACTGACATTAGCTCACATTAAAATTTTAATCAAAATCGTAGACGTTTTTTAGAAAAATGAGATTTTCTTTACCGCTTTTAAACACTTTTTTTTTTAGTTATACCGTTATTTTTGGTTAGGTATAAGAAGATAATGTTAAAAAATTGCTGGGTGCCAAGTTCAATAAAAATCGACCAAGTACCTTTCGAATAATAAAGTTCTGGAAAAAAAATTGGACCTTTTTTCTTTATCGAAAAAATTTTTTTTTAAATATTGGTATACAATACCTATAACTTTTGGAAACATTCTCTATTAAAAAAATTGATTTCAACCGATTTTGAGAAAATCGAAAATAAAAAAAAATGGTTTCTAAATTAAGCACCATTTTGTAAACATTTTCGGATCTTTTTTTATAAAATGTTAGCCATTTTGTAAAAAAAAAATTGCAATCGATCGTACATATACATAGGTATGACTTTCTTTTATTTACAAGATCTTTTCAATTTAAATTTATTCCCTAAATAAATTGAAATTAAAAAGATCTAAAGAAACAAAAAATTCTCTACCAGTTTTTCCGATTTAAAAAACATCACGTATTTCAAAATTTTTGAAGAAAGTTTCCTTTCACATGACATTTTTTTTATTACTTAAACCTTCCATAAGAGCCAAAAAACGACCTTTAAAGCGTGGCAACCCTTTACCTTGGCAATATTTCGCGAGGCAACCCATGCGCAAAATATTAGTTTAGACACTGCCTAAGAACTCTATACCTACCCCTTATCTGGTAACTCAAACTCGATGAGGGTAGGCGGGATCTTCTACTATGAGCACGGTTTTGAGAAAAATAAGATTTGCATTATTTACTAAACAAAATTGTACGGCAGGTACCGTTATTTTTTGTCTTACAAAAAAATTTAGTCAAGTCATTAATAAATATAAAAAAAAGGAAAGAAGGTGGCTGCCTTAAGGAACACACGACGTAATATTTATTGCACAGAAGGATAAACCACGAAATTTCTCATACTTTTTCTGTCTGAAACGTATGAAAAATTCCATAGAACTTCAAGTTCCACATAATAATCAGTGGGAAACAAGATTTTAAAAAACTTTTTGAACAGCCAATTATATATTGCAATTCGATTGTAATTTTGGTAAATTAGATTTATTCCCACTTTTGAATCAATTCATCAAGTATAATTCACGATTTATGTGTTTGTCAAAAAACACCATATGCTAAAAATTAGTTAAAATGTTCAAAACCTACTCAAAACACGATGCAAATATTTTAAATATATTTCATTTGTGTCAGAGTAGCATTTATTTTCAAAACGCATTTTCGAGGAAAAATTAAATTAGTAACAATTCTTTTTTAATTAATAATAGATTTATAAAAATTAAGGGGGATTAGATTTTAAGATTGAATATCTAAGGCGCCATTTATAGCTTTCATTGAAACTCATCATTAAAAATTTTCATTGTTAATTTTGAGGCACTTAAAAAGTGAAATCAGTGATTATTTTAATGCAAATAAAAAGCTGATAACTCAATTATTATTTCTGGTCAAAAAAATATTTCATTTTGGCCCAGTCTATCGCAGGAAATGAATTTCTTTATTTCAATGATTGAACTACCTTATCATTGGTCACTGAAATCTTAGAAATCGTTTTATGTGAAAGGTAGGGCCAAAATGAAATATTTGTTTGACTAGAAATAATAATCGAGTCCTCAGCTTTTTATTGGCATCAAAATAATCACTGATATTGCTTTTTTAGGGCCTCAAAACTGAAAATTAAAATTTTCAATGACGAGTTTCAATGAAAGCTATAACTGGCCCCTAACGTAGCAAATTCTATCGTAATTAAAAAATTCTGGTTAAATTTCGTAAAATGTATCAAAATCGCGTGAATTACCTGAAGAATTCCATTTCTTGTTTTTTTTTTTATTAAGTTTATCAATACTACTTTTGTCTTAGTTGGTGCTGTTACTTGTTGATGTTGTCTAATGTTGTTCTAATCGTGTTAAAATAGAACAATATACCTACTAATAAAGGTTACTTTTAAACATTCAAGCTAGGTACATATGTACCAGGGATGGAAAATTCGGTACAATTGTATCGAATTCGATACAATTGAGTTTGCTCAAGTACAAAAGTACAATTTGCCTTAGTTCAGTACAATTTTATGAAACCTATTTTCTTGAAATTTGAAAATTTTTTAAATCTTTAATTATATGTGGAAATCCTTTCAACAAAACAATCGATTTTTTTTCTAAAATGAATCGATTTTTGTCTGTGTTTTTGTGTGTGACACTTGACAGCAACAATTCCGAAGTAAAACGTCAAAAAATATTCAATTTGGAGTTTATGAGGAAGTTGTTTACAAATCAACTTACCAGTGTTTAAATTTCACTAATAACTTAATAAACTTAATAAAACAAAATAACTAAAAGCAACAAAATCGAACTTAATAATTTCATCAACAAAATATCAAGATGAGTGCTTTGACTGGTAGGTATTTTGCGACGAGAATTTCACGCAATAGACGATGAATTGCAAGACTTTGTGGAGGACAGATGGAAATATTAAAGGAAATCGGTTGGCCTATTTGTTTACATCGCGACGCGAGACTTCCTATGAAATTCAGTTCTTTCAAAACAATATTATTTGCCAATGAACTGCAGAATCACTCACGTTTATTGAATTTCGAGAAAATCATTTCCACTATCTTTTATTGCATTTTTGAATTTCACTTCACCGAGAACGGCTTAAAAATACACTGAAGAAAGTAATTATTTACCTTATTTGTTAAATGAAACTAAACTTATTATTGTCTGTGATTTATTTGTTATTATTAATTGAAAAACAACGCACAAATATTTAATATAAAATTCACCGTAAATTCCTTGCACAAGCCGTTCTTTCCGTTCCCCATTCGTCCGCAAATGTCGAACGAATTTTTTCATACCACAATATTATAAAGTCGAAATGTCGAAACAAAATGCAAGTTCAGACGTGTTCTGCCTTGATAGCAACAATAAACGTGTGCTTCATCGTGCTATGATTTTTATATAAATGGAAATATTTTGAAAAATTACGTGCAAAATGCAAGAATTTTGACAGAAGAACTTTTAGACTGAAAAATAATTATATAAATAATTTTCACTTCTGTCATAGTGCTTGCATTTTGTACGTTTTTCAATTTTGTTTTATTATAAAGTATGTAGTTATTTCTTTATATTTGATGTTTTTTTGTTTATGTATGTACGTACTGTTTGTGTTTTAAAGAATAAAATATTTTCCTAACATATGTATAAAATATTTTTTCATTCAACAAAAAAAAATTTCAGTACAATTGACTTCATTTTAGTACAACATTAAATAAGTTTTCAGTACATTCAAAAAATGTAATTTTCCATCCCTGATATGTACATAAAACCTAGCAAACTAGGTTTTAAGTTTATAATTCAATTTGTGGTTTAACTGTTTAACTGAATGACTTAAATTTTTTTTAATTTCTCTTTTGAGGATAGAACACCCTATGCTCACAACATATTTTATGTTCACCAAAAATAAAATTCAGCTTTATGTGTTTGACAACCAACGAGACAGATGTACCAACAATGAAATATAAGTAAGAAATAGAAAAATATAGATAAATTGTTTTTAAATATTTATTTATTTTACAACTAGACTCAAACTGTTCTAAATATAAATTAAATTAAATTAAATTATACACATTCGTAAACAATGAAAAGGCTTTGTAGAAGGAAAAATATTTAGTTAAATTTATTTGTATCTGCAAAGTAATGAGCTCGCTGTTGAGTGATGTCTAATAGATGGAGAGAAATTAGGCCTTTCTATAATGTATTTTGTGTTTATTTTATGATACAAAAATGTTAGTACATATAATAAAACCAAATTGGTTTTGTTTTAAGAAATATTAAGTACATTGTGGTTAACAATTTTGAAAGCAGCAAGCATTTGGTACACCGCACATTTAGAAGCGTGAGCAAAAGCTCACTCTAAGTGAAATTGTGAACAGTTTGAAAGGATGATACCGTTTGGTGTTTAGTGCAATATGAAAATCAGGATCTTGCATACCGAAATAACTTTCCATGAAAACAATCTATTTAATAGTTTTAATTTACATATAACATATGTATTTAACAATTGTTTATTTAAAGCAAATTAAGAGGTATATCGTAAGTTCTATTTTTTTAAATAAATATATGGGAATCGGTCGGAGTTCTGAAATCCAAAATCAAGAAAACCCAAAATACAAAAAACAAAAATTCAAGAAAACCTAAAATCCAGAAAACCAAAAATCCCGTTAATAAAATTGAATACAAATATTCAAATTGTTAAATAATTAAATTTTCTAAATCGTCTTCTCGTTGAAACTTTTAGTGAATAATAATTGTAGTAGATCATATTAAAATAAAACAACTAGAGTTAACGGGAAGGAACAGTTAGTTTATTGTTTACTTGTTTGCATATAAAATTGTTTACTCGAAATCAAAAATATATAAAATAAAGAATTGTGCACAAATTATTTGTTTTATATAATTTGTCTGGATTTTGATTTCGGGAAAATGGGTTTTCGGAATTTCAAATTTAAGGGATTTTGGGTTCTCTGGATTTTGGGTATTCAGAAGTCTGAAATTTCGGGGTTCTTACCCCAACCCTAAAAAAATTTGGTAGCTCGTGGAGAACCAGGGCCTTGACTTACAATTCTCAACCGTTCCATAAAGACATAATGATTCGACACGAAACGTGAAAAATGTGCCTCAACCAGAAAAGAGGTGGGAAATTCAGACATTTAAAATGTAATTAAATCAGAACTTATTTTTAAAACTTTTATTAACAAATGAAACATTTTAAGAATTATCCATTTTGTTATTTAATCGGTTAAGTGCTTCACAATATATATTTTTTTTAATTTCATTTCAATTGTCATGTGCTTTTTATGTGCATTTTTTTAAAGAGTATAATTTGCGTACATAAAAACATGCATAATATTTTGATGCAGTGTTTTTCGCACTTATCTAAATTACTATATCGTATATTATGGTAAATTGCCAGGAAGCATTATTGAACAGATTGATTTCCGCTATTTTACAAATAAGTACATACATATATTAAGTTACTTTTGAATTTCTATTTGATGTCATCTTTTTTCATTTTTTTTTTCTAAATTAGATTTTGTCTTATATATGAGACATTCAACATTGAATATTTAACTGAAGAAAAATTATTTTACGCTCCAAATAAATTGTAAACAAGAAAATCGCTGGCGTATAATTTGTTTTTACTGGAGATGTTCCAACTGGTAAATGTATACACAATCTAGCCGGACAGTGCAAATATGTATAAACTTTCTACGTAAGAGTAAATATAAGTTCGTTGTGTAATATGTATACCTATTTATGTCTTTGAAGGCTTTAAATTTGAATATTTATCTATTGAGATGTAATTTGCAGTTCGTCGTTCTATGAACAGATATTTTAAAAATAGATTTTTTTACAATATTCCGACAGGGATAAATTTTTTAGATGCTAGCTAATTGCATTATTACAAATTTTCTTTATGAGGCAATTATATGCGAGGGTTGTCCATATTTGTGTTTTTGTGTTTTTTACGAATTGGTCTAGACTTCTAGGTATATGTATTTATAATAATATTGCACAAAATCGAAAAATATTTTAAAAAAAAAAACTGTTTTCGGCCGAGCGAAAAATATTTTTTAAATAAAAAAACGTTGATATTTTTTTTTTTTTAAGAACAGAACTTTATTAAAAGAATCATGAACAAAAACCAGTTTTCTGTTCATAGCGTTTACACTACACAGCGTTTTCGAACTTAAAAAAAAAACTAATGTTTACTGATCATTTGAATTTTTTTTAATTTATCAACTTTTAAAAATTATAAGTCAAGTTTGAAGAATAAAAAAGAATATTTCTAATAAAATATTAATTATCATAACCCAACAAACTTATCGAAAAGCCAATTCAAACTGCATCTACGCAATAAAGAAACAACAACAAAGCGAAAAAATTTCCAAATAAGTCTAAAAAAAAAAACATCAACGAATTTCATATACATACCGTTTTGTTGTGCAGACAAAATCAGACACAGAAAAAAACCATTGAGTAAGAAAAAAAATGAAGGATTCTTATGTTTTGTTTTTCGATATATCGGCATTCGTTATACTGGACGTCCAGTGTATTTATAATATGGAGGGTTTTTAAGGTGTAACATTTTCAGGAAATCCACACCTCTCGGTTCCTCCAAAAACGCAAAATAACAAACTGACTTGCCAATACTTCGTCAATAGAAGTGCTTTTTTCTTTTCTTTTTTATAAATACACATAATCATTTATGGAAATTTTATATTGTTTTTTTTTTTTTTCAATTAATTTATTTTAATGTAAGTTGTAATCATAAACATTGTTTTTATTTATTTACTTGTGCAAACATGTTCACACAAATTGTTATTTTGTATTTTTAAAATATCCTCTAAGAGGACAGTAGTCCCTGTCGAAACATTGGGAAAAATCAATGTAACTTAAGCCGTGTTTTGGTGAAAGTGTATAGCAGTAAATTTTTTTACACGCTAAACAATAATTAAAAAAGTGATTATAAATATTTTGTTATTGTTTGTACACAAAACAAAAAATGATTTGTTATTGTTTGTGTGTAAAATTTTTGCTGAGTTGCTATACACTTTCACCAAAACGATGATTTAGTTTCATTGCAATTAACAGTGGGTATGGTATGCATAAAACATAGTAAATGCTTTTACTAGAGAATTTGAAAGTAGTTACTTTTGACATGCATAAAAATGTAGTAAAAATATTTAAAATCAAGTATTTACTTTGGGCCATAGCACTTACTTTTTTCGGATGAATTTTTTCAGTAAAAACTTTATTCCACATGCATAAAAACTAGTAAGTACTTTTTTTTCTGGAGGAATTACTTTATTTTTTCAAAGTTGCAAAATAGCAACTTGAACATTTTAAAGTACATATATACTTTTTGCTTTAAACCATCAATTAGGTTGCCGTAAACCAAAAAATAATAGCTTTGAATTTTATTTTTGGTCACAGTATTTATTGAAATTGAGTTTCCGTTAATATTTAACGAATTATGTGTGTGCACTTGGCAATTAACCTTGTATGACTACCTTTAAGATCTATATGAGAAGCATATTCTGATATGTTTGAAATGACTTGTATCATTTGATTGTTTTTTGTTTTTGGTTCTTTTTGAAATTGATATAAATAAAAACATTATTCGCTTCAGAAAGAAAGAAAAAAAAGAATTAAAGTTGTTATTGCATTACTATTGCTTGGCTTTAGTTAATTTACTAAGTGGTCAAGTTTCAAAACTGTTGAAATAATTTGAGCTTTTCATCATATTATATACATAGGAGCCTGGAATGAATGAGTGCATTAATAAATTGAAACCGTTATTCCATTCGGAAAAATACATTCATTGGAAAGATATCCCGCGCCCATCAATATCCAAGCAACTTGTGATCTAATTGAAAATTGTACAAGTTTGAAAAATTGTGTTTATTAGTAGGAAATTTTACAAAAAAAAAGTACTTACTATCAATTTCCGATGAATTCTCAGTATTTACTTGGATGAATTCAGTATATACTCAAAATATTTACCAGCAAGTATGAACTTAATTTTATGCATACGAAATGAAGTAATTACTTTAAATTTAACCTTTTACTAAAAGTTATAGTTTTTACTTTAATCTTATACTTCTAGTAATTACTTCTGTTTTATGCATATAACTCAGTGACCAAATCTTATTACTTTAAACGAGTTATTCTTGTATATTTATATATATTTGGCTTCTCGGAAACGGCTCAAACGATTTGAATTAAATTTTCAGAATTTACTTTTATGGATACGAACAAAATTAAAAAAATAAAATTAGTAAAATCCGCCTACTCCCACGCCCACTTTTATTAGGTTTTGGTTTTTCGAAAATGGCTCCAACGATTTGGATGAAATTTTCAGAGTTTATTCTTATGAACGAGAAAAAAATATAAAAAAATAGATTTATTAAAATTCTTTGACTGCCACGCCCACTTTTATTATTTCTTAGTTCCTCGAAAACAATTCAAACGATTTCAATGAGGTTAAAAGAGTTTATTTTTTTTAACAAAAAATTGAAAAAATCTTTTACTAAAATCCACCCACTGCCACGCCCACTTCTATTGTTGCTTGGTTTCTCGGAAACGGAACTAGCTATTTTAATGAATTTTTCAGAGTTTTTTCTCATCAATAAGAAGAAAATTATAAAGAAAAATTTAGTGAAATCCGCCCACTGCTCCTCCCACTTTTTTCTTTTTTAGTTTATGGGTAACAGCTCCGATAACTTGGATGAAATTTTCAGAGAGCGTTCTCTTTTACAGGTATGAACAAAATTTTAAAAGAAATAAGTAAAATACGCCTACTTCCACGCCCAAATTTATTATAGTTTTTGGTTTTTCGAAAACAGCTACAACGATTTGGATGAAATTTTTAGAGTTTATTTTTACGAACGAGAAAAAAAAATAAAAAATTAGATTTAGTAAAATGCGCACACTACCACGACCACTTTTATTATTTCTTAGTTTCTCGAAAACATTTCAAACGATTTGAATGAGGTTATAAGACTTTACTCTTATAACAAAAAATTGAAAAAAATATTTTACTAAAATCCACCCACTGCCACGCCCACTTTTATTATTGCTTGCTTTCTCGGAAACGACACTAGCTATGTTATTGATTTTTTCAGCGTTTTTTTCTCCTCAATAAGACAAAAATGTAAAGAAACTTTTTTTGTTATTAGTTTATCAGAAACGGCTTCGACAATTTGGATGAAATTTTCAGAGAGCATTGTCTTTTATAGGTACGAATAAAATTTAAAAATAAATAAGTGAAATCCGCCTACTACCACACCCACTTTTATTAGTTTTTGGTTTCTCGAAAACGGTTCTAACGTTTTGTATGAAATGTTCAGTTTATTTTTATGAATAAGACAAAAATTGAAAATTGGATTTAGTAAAATCCACCCACTGCCCCATTTTTATTATTTCTTAATTTCTCGGAAACAATTCGAACGATTTGAATGAATTTCTTAGAATTTATTGTTATGAAAAAAAATGAAAAATTGTTTTTTCAACCTTTGCCCACTGCCATGCCTACTTTTCATACTCCTTGTTTAGTAATGTCTCTATTTCTAGGAAACAACTCAAACGATTTAAATGAAAATTTTAGAGTTCATTCTTATGAGTGAGAAAAATAGAAAAAAAATAGTAATAACTGCCACAGCTCCACCCCTCTTTTTTGATTTTTGCATGAAATTTTTGAAGTTTATTCTTATGAAAAATGTGTGAAAAATTATGAAAACTTTGAAAGTTTGATTCTGTAAAATATGCCCAATACCACGCCCACTTTTTTTTCTTCTTATTTTCTCAGGAAAAACTTATAACGATTTGGATGGAATTTGGATTAAGTAGAATCCGGCTACACTCACGCCCACTTATATTACTTCATAGGTTTTTCGGAAACGGCTTTAACGATTTGAATGAAATTTGTAATTTGTTCAGCAAGGTATCTAAACATTTATCTCCACGTATATGGAGGTATGTACATATGTATATCACCACATTTATATCCACATGAATCTCCACATGTAAGGAAGTATCTTCTCATTTGTGTGTACATATTATGTCAAGGTACCTACACATGTATCTTCATATGCGTGGAGGTATTTCTACATGCATCTTCACGTTATGGAAAAGTGTCTTCACGTTTATCTCCACATACATATATGGAAGTGCCTCAACGCTTGTGGAGATATTTCCAGGTGTAGCTCCATACCTTAACATGACGTGTGAAAAAACCACCCAACCCTGACACACTTTCGGACTTTCCCACTATAACACTATTGCAGGAACTTAGGCTCCACCTCCTCCTTAGCACGTAGGGAGATCTCCATATATTTCATAGTATCTCAACATATGTCAATGCATCTCCAAAATGTATCTCCACATTTGTGGAGATATTTCCACATGTATCTCCACATTATGTCAAACTGTCTACATATTTATCTCTACATACATATATGGAAGCATTTCCACACTTGTAAAGATATCTCCACGTGTATCTCCACACCTTGAAATGTGTGGAAATACCACTCAACCCTGTCACCCTCCCCTTTCGTACTTTCACACTCTCACACTAGTACACTTTCGCTCTTAAAACAGAAAATACCACAAATTTACCACTTTAATAATGCACACTGGGATACCTGCACAAATAACAAATTTCCCAAAAACTTAGTTTTTTTTTATGGGTTTTGACAGCAAATTGTGAAATTTTGTGAAAATTTGTGCAAATTCGCAAGAAATTTCACGTTACCAAACAGACCAAATATCACACTGTTAGCATGTCTCCAGTATCAACCATAAAAAGCATAGATACATGACACTCAGCGATTTCTCGCATCCCCTCCTAGGAACGATGACATAAGAGAATAGGGTGTGGAAGTGAGCAGATTTAAAAATATTTCATGCAAATCGTTCAAGCCGTTCATTTATTTCTCCATAATTTGGATGAATCTTCCAAATATTGTTCTAATTAGCAGGAAGTTGTTTTTATTTTTGATTTGGTGTTTTTCCTTATTGAACGCATTTATAGAGTGAACAAATTTAATTAGTGACATATGTTGTTTTCCACTAACTGCCATGTCTATTTAATTTTCTCATACATATTTCAATTTTCTCGATTAGAAAAAGCCGGGCGAAGCTCGGTCTCCCAGGTACTAATAATTATCTTAAGAATTGACATTCATTGAATCGGATATTAAATTCGATTTTGATTTGATGATATTGTGTTGGTGGTTGGTTTGATTGTTGCTGTAATGATTTTATGACCACTTCGTGAAGATCTGTTTATGTTATCGATCTTTGTTTATATTAAAGATCGATGTCGACTCAAATTAATTCTTCATGTTTTTAGCATTGATATAGTGTGTACAAAAAAAATAAATACTATTAAAGAAAAAAAAAAGATTTCAAAATTAAATTAAGAACAAAATTGTAAAATACCTTCAATATCTAATACCCCAGTGGGAGGGCAGAAGGTTAAAGAAAAACCATACTACTGTCATGCTGAAAGTTAAATAGCTAATTACAACAAAAAACAAAAATATTGGCCAACCTATATTTGCACGTTCTTCAATTATTATTAGTTTGTTGAATTTATTTTCGGACACAATCAGTTTTGGCAAATGATCAAATTATGTTTGAAAACTTGTGTACTATAATGAACCAGCAAATCCTTAATAAAGTTTCATATTATTTTCCTTGCCAAAAGTGGAATACAGAATTTACCAGTACAAAGTATATGTACGTTTATTCCTCCCAAATCACTTGCATTAAAAATGCATCAAACTAAAAAGGTTTAAAAGTAGTCGTAAAAAAAAGAAATACCTACCTAGTCATGTGGTGGTGTCATGGATATGTTAAAAAATGCATGAGTCAAATGAATCTTAACCTTTAGGGTGAAAGTATATTAACCTAATGTGTTTTGATTTTATCCAGGTGCATGTATCATGGCTGTGTGTAGTTACATTAGTGATTTATATAAGTTAAACAGTTTTACGATATAAATCAATTACTTAGTTGAATAACTAGGTGTTATCATTACTTTCTTTTTATGTAAAACGTTTTTATATTTTTTTCAATAGGTATTACAATAATTTATGATTTGTTTGAAGATTAAGTTTCTGCGGAATTTTCTGAAACTTGCAAAAATGAAGTTCGTGATTAAAGCTCAGACATGATATTTACTTTTGGGGGTTGCGTTATGAAGTCCAACATAACATATAGAAATTTGTGTTGGCGGTTTTGATTATGCACGAGCAATTGTTGTCCGTAGAATATGTAAAACGGTTCTAAATTACACACTATTATATAAATAAAAGAATTTTATATTTTACATACAAATGAATGTTTGTCTGTATGAGGGTTATAGACTCGAAAACTGCTGAGCCAATTTCACTAAAATAAATTAAAGTTTGTTTTTATCAGCAGCGAGATGGTTAAGATAGTGGTTTAAGTAAAATTCGCTTTCTAGAACGCCCAATTTTATAATATTTTAGATTTCCCCTTCTAAAACTTCTTTTTGAACGTAAAAATGATGTTATTAAGCTCTCTTCAACATAAAAACGACATTTGTTATTTGTCCTGCCCACTACCACGCCCTCTTTGCTTATTATGTAATAGAATTTTGTCATTATAAAGTCCCTAGAAAGCAAAAAAATTTATAATAAATCACTCTTGAGCCAAAACCATGATATGTGTTTTTTTTTGTAAATCTGTCTACTATAACCCCCACTTTTCTTATGTCTGACATTCCTCCTTTCTTAACATGTATACCTATAAAGTTTGAATTTTTCATTTAATTTTTTTTAAGTCCGTCTACAGCCACATCCAATTTTCTTATATTTGAGTTTTTTTCTTTTACAAATAAAGTTTTCTTTGGATGTTGATAAAAGCGTGGCAGAGTTCAGCTCAAAATGTTTCAGTGTATTATCGTTCTAAAATCTTAATTGCTGCGAGTAATAGATCGACTCATTCTCTTGTCGAGTTCATGAAGGGAGCGGTTTCTTTATTGAGCATTATGCGAGTATTCATGCCGTGAGCATTTACAAACTGAGCACTCGTAAGCGTGAGCAAAAATAAAAATGCCCACAGCTGTTAGCTCACGAGTTCTCATGGCGTGAGCTTTTATAAATCGAACCCTCAGCCTCGTAAGCGGCAGGTGAAAAGTTATGCTCCAATACGTTCTGTACGGTAAATAGCGCCATCCTGCTGGAACCACATCTCTTCCGCATTCATCCCATTAAATCAGGGAATGAAAAAGTCATTAATCATGTCATAGCGAATACCGTTGATTATAACACGCCGAACCACAGATCGTCATTCAGTGAAAGAGTGTTATTTTAGATTTCGTTGCGAAGATTTCATGTTAGTCCTTGATTAAAAAAGACATATAAATATGTGTAACATATTAAACCAAATTGTGACCTTCTTTTCTATACTGACTGAAAGAGAAATTCCCAATATACAAAATACCTGGTTTTATTGTTTTGCATTTGCTGGAAAATTGTGTTTTATTTTAAACTGTGATGTTATTATTCTCAATGTAAGATAGCTATGTAAAATAAAATGAATTTTAACACACAATTCACAAAAAAATGTTTATATTATTTACCACGCATCTATTTATGCATTAATGGCCCATTAAAATGATATGCTATATGCAGTAAACAATGTAATTATGTTCGTGTATTATAATTGGTACACAATTACATCATGCACTAAATCACAAATGCATTCTCGCTAATCTACTAATTAATCACGAGCATAACAATAACTATTTCATTCACAAGGGAAATACGAGTGTGTCTATAACCATCAGGACATCATCATAAATAGCTGTATATCTTGAAGCGGCAAATCTTTTGTATAACCTCATTACAGGATAAGGTAAAAGATGGATATAACCTTGTTTGTTAATCAAATAAGCAATTAATATAAAATTGAATACTTTATTTTGAGAGTGGGTCTAAGTCAACTTTTTGTTTAATAGAGAAATTTAAAGACTTGCGTTGGACTAAATTTGAAAATATGGTTCACGACTAAAATTAAAGTAGATCTTAATAATAAATCAATTGAAAATGTTAGTAGTTTAAAAATATTAGGGATTTTATTTGGTTGTAAATTTAACTTTAAGTCACATTGTCTTTATATAAAAAAAAAACCCGCTACCAGGGCCAATATGATAAGATATTTAGCTTCCAAACACAGTTTCTGTAGTTTAAACTCTCTTATTAACGTTATTAAATCAGTTTTGCTCGCAGTAATAGACTACGAACTTGCCATCTATAGTAAATACTCAAAATCATCATTGGAACTTATAACACCATCTTACCACAGCTGCAACAGCTGCAATAATTCACCTACTCAGCTTCTGATCCCAAAAATTTTGCGGAGAACTAAACATCAAAACTATCCATCATCACTTTTAAATGCGATAAACCATTCGAAAAAATGGAACCTTCCAGTTCAAACCAAAAAGATGTTCAATATTCCCACCATGCGGAAAAAAGACTTCCCAAAAAACCACAACAAGTAATGAGATATAACAGATAATATTTCAAATAATAAGTTTAAGTGACCTCAACTCCAAAGATTGCGTTTCGCCCAGGTAAGACAGTTGGGCTCATCAGTTAGATGCTGTCGTACACTTCTTAACGATTTAACGATTTTTTATTGTACATTTATATACAATTTGATTTAACTTGCAACTTTAGAATATACCTACATTGGCTTAGATTTAAAAGAATAAAATATATAATATACATGTCAACTTAAAATTAAAAGTCGGTTGACTTTGATGTCCTCGGGGTGTTCCGTCCCGGATGTCCAGTACCCTTCTAAGACGAAATTATGGTCGATGATTACCGACTCTTATAAAACTCACATTAAAATCTGACCTCAAATTGAAAAAGTTGACAGCTGACGTTTGTTAAACAAAAAATTAATTCAACTCTTAGCAAAATTTACAATTAAATGTGGTCTTCGCACCCACTTATTCCTTTTTTATGTTATGCATTTGTCGGTGATACACAGTAATAATGTATGTAATAAGTCATTCTTGGTACGTGGTACACAAATCGTGTCTTCGAAGACGTCTTCTTTTGAAACACCACCGTTTTTCACATTTGAATCTGCTTTTATTTGTCCGGCCTCACCCTTTACTAATTGAGTTAAACATACGTTTATATTAATGAGATACTAAAATAATTTACATGTTTTAGATCTAACCAATGCACAGAAGACTCAAAGCAATTTACAATTTCGTTTTAATTTTTTCTTGATTAAATAATCAGAGAGTGAAAATTGACATTAAAAATTAATTTTTCATGATTCCCCAACGTCACTATATTTGGTTCTCATTTTCACATATAAATGCCAAGTCAACAAAACAAAAACACAGGCATTAACATTAAACGAATTTTTTTTTTACTTTCTTCATAAAAATAACTCCCTTGTGGTTGCCAATGCTCATTGTCAAATATTTGCTTTTGCTTTTTACCAAAGGATTTAGTTTTTTTTTATTATCCTGTGCGCACTTCTAAGCGTTTTTTATATATTTCATTGCAGAAAAGTCTCGTTTACCTGAGGGTCCCAAAGGTGAAAGCACTTTATGAAAATAATTTAATCGCACCTGAAAAGGTTTTTGAACGGGGAAGTTTAATTGTTGTGTCAAGGATTGTAAGTAGTCTGGGAAATGTTTGCCTTTGTTAACTAAACTCTTGTATTAATGCGCGGTTTAATTTATATATTGTACTTTTACCCAGAATAATTGTTATGCATTGCATACGTATTTTTATGTAATTTTTAAAAGGGTAAGATGCTTTAAATTTAATTTGATGAAAAATTCTTTAAATGAAACATGAAGTTAAGTGGGTATTCTTATTGATTAATTATAGTAGGTTTAGACAAATTTGCAGTATTTTTACTTGTGGAATATGTACATACATAGGTACTATTATTATAATTACATTATGTATTCTGTATTCAACTAAATCAATTCATAGTTCATAGCGTTTATTAGAATAACTTTATTTTATGGAAATTTACTTTTTGCGTTACAAATATAGCTTAAAAGTAAAACCTTCGGAAAAACCAAAGGAAAACAGAATTAGATTGGCACTTTGACCATGCTTTTTATCATTATTTTTGCTTATTAATGCTCTTAGCTCTATCACCATTTTTGAATAAGTTTGTTTGATTTAAAAAAACAACGTGTATTTTTATATTCTCAAAAACACAAATTAACTAAATGATTTGATGGACATCTTTAATAAATCTTTAATAAATCATTGATAAATACTTGTATTTTTAAGTACAAAACTGGAATAAATTACTTAATTACAATTCCACTGGGTAACTATTGCATTGTATTAATTTTCAAGCTAATATGTAGGTATAGTAATTTTATAGAAACAAAAAAGAATAAACCTCGTTATATGTAGTCTTGCAACTCATGTGTGTAAATAAATGCCTCAAAAATGACATTAATTAATTAAATCAACATTAAATGTGTAGAAGAAATAAACACGAGGCCCAACAGAAACTAGGCGCAGTATCCGTTTCGTTTTCAGTTGATATCACTTAGTTTAATTAATAGCATTACTTTTTAAATTAGTACAAAATCAGGAATGATGGCATACGGTAGCTAAATAGATTTCCACCTTTCATGGGTTTCATGTGAAAAACCCATAATAATACCTGCCACTGGGAATAGGTCACGAAAGCTTAATAAATTTTTTTTATAATATAATCTGACATTGTAGTAATATTTAAAGGTCTCAAACCCCAACCAACTATAAATCTGTTCAAATTTACGCAATACTGGCGATGGACTAAACGGACTATGTATTCTTTAAAAAAAAGGGAGCTCTAATTGCTTGTAGAATCACAAGTATTTAGTAACTATGTAATTTTTTATATTTCAATGACTCAAATCGGATAAGAAGAAACACTGTTAAATAAATTAAGGAGAATGGGTAAAAAATAATTTAAGACTTTGGTTATTTGGATAGAGCTTTTTATATTGCAAATAGTAGACTTTTTACTTTATAACCGGAAAAATTCTGTTATTTCAAACGATTTTTGGATGACACATAACTTTCTAACTGAGATATAAAAACTTTATATACTCAATTTTTACTAACTTACAAATTAAGATAAAATGGCTTACAGTTGTTATTCATCGTCATGTTGTTTACCTACTGTTTACTTAAAAATGTATTAATTGTATTTACCAACACGTATTTTTATTCAAATTGTTTTTGCATTTAAATGGCTCTTAGATTTATGACAAAAAGTGATACTTATGGGGTACGGCGGATCTTGAGATGACACAAAAGTCTTGAATATATAATTTAATTGATTCAAATTTGGTTAGCCAGTTTATTTATTTGTAACTCTTTCCTATATCGCATTACACATTTAGTGTTCATAACTATATCTACGACACCAATTAAAATTGGAAACAATAGAAAATAAACATTCGTTGCACTCTCCAAGTGTTACATTTTCATTTTGTAGATAGCGGAAGGAACGCGCTAAAGAACTTTTATGCTTATTAAATGAAGAAGAAATCGACTCTAGTCTCATTTAAAATTATATTGTAAATTATAATTTAAAAAATGTGTCAATCAAGTAATAAGCTAAAGAATTAGTAGTGCGTTAGACTATTGGCTGAGGACATTAAATATCGGCTATCATGCCTCATAAGTATTCCTCATTGACTGTAAAGTTTTTTACATCGTCACGTCATCTTGGAAGAAATTGAGCCAATACAACCATCAGTACCAACAGCTGCAACATTCTCCGTTGAGAACACAGGACAAACACCGGAATCTGTTTGGTTATTAATCAGCAAACCCGAACTTTCTTGGTGTTTTATTTGGACCGAAATTTCTTTTAAAAATTTGAAATTTTTCCCTCATGTTTTTGGGCGAATAAAACATAAGAGTCCGTGTCAAAGTAACAGTTTGTAAAAGGAATGCAGTCTTTTGTGAATGCAGTCTTTAAAAATCATTTATAGAATTCAATTAAAAGATTGCTGCAATCTTTTTGGAATCCATGTATTTTTTGTATCCTTTGCATTCTTTTCCATTTTTTGCATTCTTTGCATCCCTTTCATTCTTTTCCATTTCCCTCCATAAACCCTGCGTGCACTGGGCCATTAAACTTTTTCTAACTAATTTACTGGTATGTCTAATTGAAAGTAACATTTAATTTCTTCTTTAAATGTGAAAGTTTAATTGACAAGGATATAAAATGTGTCTAAACTAAGTTTAAATGGAGTCAACCATTAATTTTAATGGAATCGACAGCATCAGTTATTTATTTTGTGTATTTTTCTATTTATTAACAAATTTTCTTTTGAAATGAACAGGAAAAATTGATTTTTTTTACCAAAGGTTTATGTGGTTGTCAGCAGAACGCTACACTCACTTAGACCAGGGGGTTTGCCCATTATGATACCACAGGAATCTAGGAAGCTTTCTTCCTACTCGTTGAAACATTTAGAGCTCCTTACGAATCGCGCGAGACTATTAATGTCATGATTTGCGAGATCACTAGGATCATTGTAGTAGAATTCTCCTAAGTGGAGTCTTTGAGATGGAGCAGGACATGTACAGAGAAGGTGAGGAATCGATTCTTCCTCTTCTTCGTCCATACAACTTCTTACCCTATAGATAAGATATAAAGAAATAAATTTTGTTTTTTGCTCCAAAAGGGATTTTCCAAAATGTTCTAATCGCTGCAGAAAAGTAAATAGAACTTAGTCCCCGCAGAAAATAATTAGTATTCTTGGATCACAGCTTAAATATCCCGTAGCTACTCGATGGAATTCACTGTAAGACTCCATAAACGATATTATCTTTCATCAAGGAAAGGACACTGAAATTTGTAAGCAGCTAACCTAATTTTTTTGTTTGCGGATAATGTTCAAATTTGACCCCAATATCCGAAGATTTAGACTTTTTGCAGCGTCAAAATGGATTGATATATGGGTTTCGAAAAAGAACTAAAATATTTTGTTTTGTAATTACTTATTAGCAACTTTTAGCTCAAATATCTCGAAATCCCTATTAATGATTTTCATAATATTTCACTCATATAACGAGCTTCATTAGCTTCAATTTGAAGCAAAATTTATAAAATCGAAAACGTTCGTTGGTGGAATTTGGTGGATAGTTCCAAAGTCCAAAGAAAAATTCTAATCGCTATTAATGGTGCAATGTCGGCAAAAAGTTCACGTCACCACCGCATAAGATAACTTTTTGATCAAGCCGGTCGTGTAGAAAGTTCATCGTGGCACATAGCGCTATCTTGTTACCACCCTATGTCGTCACTGTTGCCGGTTATGGCACTCCAAGTTTCGTTTTGAAAGAAATACGGAACGACGATTCCGTTTGGTTTCGTATCATCCCAAACCCAATCATCTAAAAATTGGCCTCGATGTTCAAGATGTTTTTTTTTTTGACAAAATCACGTAATGGAGAGATTCGAAAATGAAATGATGCTGAAAATAAAATTTTGTTATTTGAACACGTTGTTTAACGTTATTATTACATTCCATGGTATATTGCACTGTAACCTACTGAACAATTCAGAAGTCACAACATATTTTACAAATTTCAAAGAGGTTTTTGTGTGATAACACACTGGCAGTTAGACTGCCAAGCTTTTGCACCATTACAATCTCTTTCCTTACATGTTCAACGAATTGTTGGCTTATAGTATATATATTTATATGGCTTATATACAAAGAGGAACAAACCGAACGTACAACAACCAAAACTTGTGCATAGCTAGTAAAAATGCAAGTTGATTTTAATGCAATTGTCAAGTGTTTTTAAGAAGCTGGTCTAGGTTTAATCCTTAGTATAGGCAAAAGTTGTTAAATCAAATTGGATATAAGAGACCAGCCCCAGAAATAAGGAGTCTGATGATCGGCCTGGCAGTCGTGAAATAGCTAAAACTCCTACCTTAGTGGTAGCTCATTCAAGTGATTGGGCCTTACCAATAATCAAATTTAGCGACGACTTAAATATTTCAGTAAAATTAACCTTAATTCTGGTGATCTCAAATAATGTACCATTCATGGAATGTTCAATTTTTTGGTCCATTCCATATATGATTCATTATTAAGAGTCCACTTGAATATTAAGGTCATACTATAAATGGTTTATTAGCTAGAGCCCATTCTATTATGGTCCATTTTACTGAAATATTTAAGTAGTCACTAAATTTGATTATTGGTAGGGCCCATTGTTATTACATTCAAACCTTTTATTTTACAAATGTTGGTTTAACAAATAGGCGCTATAACCTTACAAATTTCTGACCTGGATCTTGTCTTCTGGACCCATGTTCTGTAACTTGGCGATAACTTTTCGTGGCGAGAAACGGCGAAAAATGGAACAAAAATGGAACAAAACTCATAGGAATCCTATGGGTTTTGTTCCATTTTTCGCCGTTTATCGCCTCGAAAAGTTATCGCCGAGTTACAGAACATGGGGCCTGAATACCTTCGCATCCGGTAACATCTATAGAATCCGTATCTATAAGATGGAATGATTTTCGCCTACCAGGTGGGAATTTTTTTATTTAGAAAACAGTAACAATCCCTGCAAGGAAACCATTTTATATTTTACTGGTAGAGGCAAAAGTAAACGAGTATACTGACTGAAGACTAGGAATTCAAAATCGAAACGATTTAAATAACATTCAAATTTAATTTATTTAAATAACAAAATCTTTCGAAGCAATTTTTCAAACAAATACCGAAACGAGATAATACTAATTGTCTGAATACCTATTTAGATACCCTGAACCAGATCTCTGCTTTGGATTGTTTATTTGATTTAGAACTCGTGATATTCGGATCTAAACGTTTTGAAGACACTGTTTTTACT
Source organism: Epistrophe grossulariae (assembly GCA_929447395.1). Classification (NCBI taxonomy): domain Eukaryota; kingdom Metazoa; phylum Arthropoda; class Insecta; order Diptera; family Syrphidae; genus Epistrophe; species Epistrophe grossulariae. Next base: position 117,287,880 of record OV839566.1, read on the forward strand.
GTTTTTACGCTATATATGTAAATAAATAAATAAAATAAGTATTTTTAAGTTATTTCAAATAATATCTTTTATTCATTTATTTAAGTAAACAAATAAATAAACTAAGTGTTTTTAAGTTATTTAAAATAATATCAAATCAATATATGTAATATCATCACAAAGTATTTAGTTTTCTGAGAACACGTTAACACATTTTCTTTGATAGATACCTGGATGTTTAGTTAATTGGAAGTGTACGCCTATCCTACACAATTCCCGTATAGCCTCGACTCTTATATTAAAAAAAAAATTAATTTTAGAAGGATTACTTTCAATTTCAATTCCGGGAGAAAAAAATAATTTCTGATTTGAGATAGTTTCTTCTTTAACTTTAACATTCCAATATTTTCAAAACAAATTGATCAATTTTGAGACCAATTTCAAGTAAGACATCAAAAACCTTCGAGAGTATAATATGGTTGGCGCTTTTATCTACATCAATAATTTGTTAGCTGTTAGAATTGTTTTGCTACTCACCACCTCTTTATTTTCTTCAAATTTTTGGACTTCGTAAAACCAAACACATTCGACAGTGTTATCATTGTTTTTGCCTTCTTCGTCCCACAAACAAGATTTTATCAAAACGATATTTTCTTCATCGACTGTTTTGGAATCACCGTGTTGAGTTTGGGCATCCCGAAGCAAATCACTCGAAGCCATTTTTATTGTTTTGAAAAACTTTCTGGTTTTACTAACCACCGGTTGTGCAAATATATTAGAACGCTAAAAGCCAAGAATTAATTTATTCGATTAATTTTGATACAAAATTGATTAATCAATTAAAGTTTTTGTTCGAAATCAAGCAAATGAAAACAAACACATAGGTAATACTTTACACGTGTTTGAATGCTGAAGTAAACAAAAAAGTGATGGGTGAAGTATTTTTGAATTCGTTGCTTTTTGGATTAACACTTATGTGTAGATTAATTAACCATTCTTACAATATAATACAACGCAAACTTAAATAATTGCATTTGTTGTTTTGATTTATCAATCGCAATTCCAATCAGAAAGCAAAAACACAAAAAACAATTGACACTAGAAATCAGAGCGGCACTTTTTTTTTTTAAACGTCAATCGTTGTATAGCAGATAGCTTTGTTCAATGGGTACGCGCATGCCAAAAATCTGAACTTAACTTTTGAATTTATTACTATATTTCTATGCATGGTCGAGAGATCGAGTTGAATAATAGGGTTGGATTTTAAACCCAACTAGATGGCACAGAAAAGGTGTGTTTTTTTTTTAAATATATTGGACTATTCATAGAGAATTACTAAAGTCGTGATTTCTTGATCTTTAGTTTAAGGCTTGTTGGTTAAATAAACACAGCTCTTATTCATAGTCAATTTCCAGCTGAGTTTAGTAGAACCCCAGGTTAAGGTTGTGTTCTACTACAATTATACTTCAAATGATGACAGGTCAAAGAAAAAAAATACTCTTATATTTCCAAAGTGTAAATTTTGTGTGGTCCTTCCTCAAATATTGCATGTCGAAGAAGTAAGTAAAATAAAACTATTAAATAAAAAATCCAAAAAAGAAACCCGAACAAAACCTTAAAGGTAGAACCGCACTAGGCGTAACTGCACTTCAGCGACACTATGCGCACTTTCACACGAAACTGAACGAAACTTCACGACGCGACACAGTTGGTCAGATTACCAACTTTGTCGCTTAGTGTAGCGCCGTGAAGTGCAGTTGTCGCTTAGTGCGATATAGCTCACACAATTTCATACAAATAAGTCGTGAAGTTCAGTTTCCCTGAAGTGCAGTTCCGCCGAGTGCGGTCCTAGCAACGCGAACGCCAGGAAAACTGGTCGCAACCAGAAAAGGAACTTTTGAACTGGAACTGGTTCACCGGCACATCAACAAAAGTGCAAAATTGCTATATCCTAACCCCATTGTAAAAAAAAACTTTGCACTTTTGCAATGATACAAGACCAGTTTGCATCGCATCGTGAATACCCCTATTAAAAAATCTTGACAGCACCGATATATTTTATCTTTCAGCAGTTTTGAAAAAAGAAAAAAAGACTCTTGACACCGTGAATATTTTCAACTGATTTTATAAAAAAAAAATATATTAAAAATATACAAAACTTAGGCCGGTACCTTATGAGCCTCATAAACCTATTCACCAATTAATAATAAGTGGATATTTATGAGCGCTCATAAAAGTTATGAGTGGTCCCGACCACTGAATACCCCAAAGTTATGAGCCTCATAAACTTATGAGGCTCATATGAGCGCTCGGTGAATACAGGCCTTAACCTTCTTCATGGTGTTATATTGCTATGCCTTTTCTCTTTGCTATTATGCTGACGGAGGTCAGCTTGTAATGTATGTGATACCTCTGGATTAGATTTGTTTTTTTGCAATCCCGGGGCATTTGGTTGAAAAAAAAAACGAAAACGGTGATAAGCGACGCCATCACAGAAAAAAATATGGGGGCATATTCATAAAAATTTTGTAAAGTCGTAACTTTACAGTTCACAGTTTAAGTCAAGTTAATTAAATAAACACAGGTGCCATTCATAGACAATTTTCTGGTGTTGTTTAACGGAACTGGGCCCATGTTCTGTAACTCGGCGATAACTTTTCAAGGCGACAAACGGCGAAAAATGGAACAAAACCCAGGAATCCTATGGGGAATTTCATTTTATATGATTTTTTTTATTAAAATTCAAAAATTAAACGATTGTATTTTCGCTGACAACTTAGCCCGCTATCACAATATATCGCGTTGAAGTGAGCAGGTTTTTGAACGCATCGCCACCGCAATCGTGTCGGTTTGCGCACAGCTTAAACAGCACAATAATGAATTATTTTTAACTGATGAAATTTAAAAAAAAAATTGCAAAAAAAGTACAGATACCTACAGAAAGAAGCTGTTTAATTAATTTAAATGAAAGTTGCTTACAAAAATGAAACAAAAAAGCTGTTGTTGCAAAAATAATATAAACTGTTGATATATACTAATCTGAAATAGGATGGAATGAAATACATATATGTGAAGGTATATCGTTGGTCGAGAATTTTAAGGTGAATTTTTTGATAAGGAGAATTCTTTTTTTTTGTGCATTTAAGGTAGAACCGCACTAGGCGGAACTGCACTTCAGCGACACCGTGCGCACTTTCGCACGAAACTGAACGAAACTTCACGTCGCGACACAGTTGGTCAGATTACCAACTTTGTCGCATAGTGTCGCGCCGTGAAGTGCAGTTGTCGCTTAGTGCGATATAGCTCATACAATTTCCTACAAATAAGTCGTGAAGTTGAGTTCCGCTGAAGTGCAGTTCCGCCGAGTGCGGTCCTAGCTTTAGGGTAAGTTTCTTCTAGTCTTTTGAGCGAAATATATTCAAAGCTTAACATAAATGTAACAAGAAATCCCTTAAAGCCCTTCCACACTATCCCACTGAGTATTAATACAAAAGGGAAAAGAATTCCATGCTACTGCCAAATTTGTGAGAGAGAAATTTCTTTTCATTTTTTGACCACACACAACAGTTTAATTAAACCTCAATAAAAATGTGATAAAATGTGTGAGACAATTAGAACCATTTCTAAAAATTCTCATGTATTAACACATATCAAATCGTGTAGGCTGGGAATATCATATTTTGTTTCCACACTATTATACATGATTTGTTCCACACTTTTTTGACATGTATTAATACTCAGTGGGATAGTGTAGAAGGGCTTTTAAATTGTTTCCACAAATAAAAACAAACGACGACATTAATTTAAATTTAAGACTCCAATCGGATTTGATTGAATTGAACTATCTTAACAATAAAAAAAAAATAGAATTTTTCTTGAACTCAAAGGCAAAATTTTTAACATTTCCACTTCTTCAGTACGCATTTCACACAATATCTTTCTCTTAATAATTGATTTTCTTAAGAAAATATAATAAAAACAATTTTGTATCAAAATATTTAACTCTAGAAGTGTAACATCTACTCAAAATTAACATGAAAGGAAGAATTAAAAATAGGAAGTGAACTAAAATATTGAATTTTAAAGTGCACTTTAGGTCAGTCTTGATGTTTTCTTAATTTTTTTTTTAAATAAGACGATATTTTTTATCTTTTAATATTCTAAAGTTTTCAAAAGGACATTCCAAATTATCAAAAATTCTCAAGATTCAAACAACTTTACATTAAAGCTAAGTACAGACGATTGTCAGATCTTACAATATTGTCAGAACTGTTACTGGTCTGACAATACCAAACAATTAGCTGACAATTGACATATTTCTTACAATAGGCGTTTTTCTTTTTCAGCCCCGAGCGGGGCACAGAGCGGGCTCTGAGCGAACAGAGCTCACTCCGAACAGAGCGTGACCTGAGTGCACCGATCTATTTAAGAAACTCAATTGAGCACTAAACTCTCATATGCTTAGTAATCTGTCAAATTACATGAAAATTGTATGAAGTTAGCCGCGCTCATCTTTGTGCTCGATGTGCTCGGTCATTTTTTCCAAACTCATCGAGCGAGCCCCGTTCGAGCTCTGAGCTAAAAAATTAATGCAAGTTGAGAACTCGGAGCGCTCCGGGTTAAAAAGTAACATAGTTTTCTTTTTGACAGCTCAGTGCCACGCTCGGGGCTAAAAAAGAAAAACGCCTAATGAAAGATTGTCCATTCACACGGTTAGTAGATTTCTTCGCAATTTGATTGCCAGCTACTTTTTTATCTCTCTTTAACGAACTCATTGACATTTCGAACAATGAAAAAATTATCAGCAATTGTAAGATGTTTTCAATGAAAACATCTGACAATGGCCAATATGAGCCTAATCGACTGACAATGATAAAAATTGTGTGTTCAGAAGATTGTTAGATACCTGACAATTTTTTGTCAGACACGTCATTGTAAGACGACAATTGGGCTTTTCCACCAGCCGTCAGTTTCAAACAAGCAAAAAAAAATAGGAAACAGCTGGTCTGAACTTGGAGAAAGGTAAACAAACGACAAATATTTTTATAATCCCTTCAAGCAAACGAGTCCGCTTTGGATCCGCGCACGTAGTAAACAACGTATGGATGACTGCGTATACGGATCCAAACATGGATCCGCAAAACCGCGTTTGTCGGCTCAAATTAGTATGGAAATTAGAATCACCACGGACTCATTTTGTGCATGTTTTGTGAGAGAGAGCTTCCCATTTCACCATACTCAGCGTGAACCGAAACCAAATGGAATCCAGAACGGATCCAAAAAAATGAACGAACGATACAGGCGTTTTGTAGTTGAAGAATATTATGCAATTTATTTTCTTCTATCGTTTGTATATAAATGAAACATCACGATTTATTTTGTATTTAATAATTAAATAATCAACTTTTGATTTTAAATTGATTTTCTTTCAGTGGGGAATTTTTATTAAACTGTTGCGCTGGGCACGAACGTGAACACATTCAAAAAAGTTAATTGTTTTTGTTGTCTTCTCCTTTGTTTCCAGTCCATAAAAAAAAAACTTTCCATTAGGGTATTGCATACATTCTCTCTTTCTCAATAAAAAAAGTACTCTCGATTTTCGTTCTTTTTTTGCATGCATATACAAAAAATGTGCTTATGTGGGTATGACACTCCGTTTTGAATTGATCCAAGAAAGACCGACAAAGTTGGGTCAGTGAATTTGCTTGAAGGGATATAGTGCTTGTTTGTTTCCCAATAAAAGCGTATAAAACGATAACGCCTTTTTAACAAAAAATCAACTTCAATAACTTATCAAGCTTATTTATATAAACAAAAATCACAGAAAATATTAAAAATCCACATTGCACTGAAAAAGCATTTGTTTACATTTCTCCAAGTTCGATATCACATTTTTTGTTTTTGTTGTTTTGAACTGTCAAAATTAGAAAGAGAAAAGACAAAGATAGTTTTTGGAAAAGCCCAATCTGACAAAAAATTTCAGGTATCTTACAATCGTCTGAACACACAATTTTTATCATTGTCAGTCGATTAGGACATTGTCCGACTCATTGGTCATTGTCAGATGTTTTAATTGAAAACATCTTACAATTGTTGACAATTTCTTTATTGTTCGAAACGTCAATGAGTTCGTTAAAGAGAGATAAAAAAATAGCTGACAATCAAATTGGGAAGAAATCTACCAACCGTATGAACGGACAATTTTTCATTGTAAGAAATATGTCAATTGTCAGCTAATTGTTAGCTATTGTCAGACCATTGACAGTTCTGACAATATTGTAAGATCTGACAATCGTCTGTACTTAGCTTTAGCTTTATTATTGTTTGAGTTAAAATGACAACACTTCCTAGAGATTTTGAGTTAACTTCTTTTTATTGCCCTGATTGACCTATTAGTGTGTCAATGATTTCCCAATTTCGAATTAAAAAAAAAATGTTCTGAAAAAAGGAAAATTCGATTTATGGATTTTTTACAAACATAATGAAAAAGTCATGAAACATATACCTGATTCATGATTGTCATATTTAATTAGGTAGGTACACAAAAACTGTTATTCGTTGTTATCCAGTGTGTACTGTATTTTATAGTTATCAGTGAAACAGTCTGATAGGGATGAAAATTCTACATATACAAAGAGTAAATAAACTTACAACTTACGACCCTGGTCGTAGTGTGAATTTAAAGTTCATTGCCCTAACAAAGCATATCCTGAATCCAGACAAACTCATAAATTATGCTTCCTGCTGACAAACCCTTTGAGATTGACTTTCTATGAATGTTATTCTCTTGTTTAATTAGTGCATTATTAATGAATACAGTTCGAAACGACTGCAAACCTTTGGTTGTATACAAATTATTCTTTATTCCTTTAAAATTGAAATGTCGGTGAATACCGAAGGGGGTATAATATTGTCATGGCAAAGTGAATCATCGTTAGCACTCACTATATTTTTCCGGGATCTATTCATTCATTTCTATAATGATTCCACTATGGTACCTCGCCAAATGCATAATACTCTGGCACCGTTGCATGTAACTAATTAAAGCATAACTATACTGATGGTTCTTGTTGTATCTGAAAGGATTCACTCTTATGTTGGTATAAGGAGTATCTTTTTTCTTCCCTTAACAGTCAGTAACATATTTGATTGTTAACATTTCCTGAATGAAAGTTTAAGTAGGGTTATTACAATACAAACGTTAAAGAAAAAAGTTTATTCTGGATAAGGTATTTATGATAGATACATTTTTAAATTTTGTGAATGAGAGAAAGAAATATTTTTTTTAATAAAGTCTCTTCCACTCCTCTTATTCAACCTGGGGAAATCGTAGGTTTGTAGGCAAGGGAGCTGAAGACTTGTCATGAACATTTCATTTGTTATTTTTGTAAAAGCAAATGATATTTGTTGTTCCAATTGTCAAATTAAAAAAATAAATACTCCTACAATTAAAGCGTTACATGTACATACACAAAATATTCCTCCAGTTTAGTTTACGCTGCGTACGATTGAAGCAAAAGTAACTCTGGTTTTAGTCTCGTTCAAAATAAAGCCAGGCGTGTGTGGTGGCCCATTGAGCCTGGATTTCAAAATTCCTTTTTCGTTTGTTTTTCGTCTTTTTGACAGGTACACGTATCTACGTGGTTACACAGATGATTTTTTAAAAACCGTATTTTGACGTTAAAAAATTTCGGTAGGTTTATTTTAAATTAAACAGTAGTAAAGGCTACCCAAAACTAACGCGAAATATTCGGAACGACGACGAAACTTTCAGGGCGATAAATGAGAGTACACACACCAACGCGTTGATCCGATTAAGCAAATCTCATGTAATATATTTACAGCCGAAGCTTGAAAGTTTCGTCGTCGTTCCGAATGTTTCGAGTTGGTTTTGGGAGCCTTAAGGATCCCCCACACCACCGCGAATCCTTCGCGGCGACGACGAAAACAATAATAACTACATGTGGTTGTCAATGAAAATTAACACGTTGTTATTATTGTTTTCGTAGTCGCCGGAACAGATTCGCGTTGGTGTGGGGGATCCTTTAATGTTCCCCAACACCAACCCGAATTTTCGGTGGCGACGACAAAAACAACAATAACAACACGTGCTTGTCAATTGAAAACAACAAGTTGTTGTTATTGTTTTCGTCGTCATCAACGAAAATTCGCTTTGGTGTGGGGGAACCTTTAAATTGTCGATTATGACTAGATCGAAAATACTAGTAGGTGTAGGTCATTCCTTGCGTTCGGTAAACTATCAGATAGGCTATCCACCTATCCAAAAATTTTCAGATACGTTGGGTTGTTGTTGCATCAGCTGTTTTGTCACAAGGGATTACAACAACACAAACCTATCCGGATAGCTTTGGATTGATCCCCGAACGTGACCATTGACTTACTATATATATAATAGGTCAATGGTGTAGGTACACTCGTATGTCAATGTACAACCCGAAATTCAGAATTAAGGTTCCCGCACACCAACGCGAATCTTTCATGACGACGACGAAAAAAATAATAACAACACGTGGTTGTCAATGGGCCTTACCAATAACCAAATTTAAAGACGGCTATAATATTCAAGCTAAATTAACCATAATGGTATGTACTATATAAATAATGAACCAAACATCACATGTTTCATATTTATGAGTCCGTACCATGTAATATTCATTATTTAGGGCATAGAGTATCATATTATCTAGAGAACCGACTCGTACCCCCCTTGCCTAAAACACCTTTAAATTTTATTTTAGCTCAGTATGAACAACAACCCCATTTTTTTCCATTTTTCCTAGATTTTGTATTCCTATTTAACTATTGTCTATTTTCCTAGATGCGAATAACAAAACTAATCCTACAGATGCAATAACTCAAGAGGTATGAGGTGATAAATAAAACAACAGAAATATGTCAATATCTCGGTTAGAAAAATCTAAAATTTTTACAAAACAAGTAAATAAACAATATCGATCACCTGTATGATTTTTTAAAGCATCCGTCAACAAGATAAAAATCAAAAAGTGGTAAAAATTCACCCAAAAAATGCCTGTTTTGAAAAATCAACGATGTTTGTTATAATTTATCTTGATAAAGGGTTACAAAAAGAAATTTTACTAAAATTTAATTTAATTTTTCAGTTTTTGAATTCAACAGATTTATTTTTTTTGAATATCTTGACGACCTATCCAATTTATTTGACTGAGCAATATCCACAACAGTGTCATAATTGTTTTGGCGCGGTCCATTTAAAATGCATTAGGGCAACCAAACGCAAAGGTCGTACATAAAGGTCATGCATAAAAAGGTCATGCGTAAAGGTCATGCGTTAAGATCATGCGTAAAGGTCGTGTGTAAAGTAGGTACATACGTAAAGGTCCGTGCGTTAAGGTCGTACATAAAGTTCATTTGTAAAGGTATCACGTAAAGCTCATGCGTACCTAAAGGTTATGCGTTAAGGTCGTACATAGAAGTTGTGCGTAAAGATCGGGCTTAAAGGTCATGCGTAATGGTCGTGCATTAAGGTCGTGCGTAAAGGTCGTGCGTAAAAGTCATGCGTAAAGATCGTGGGTAAAAGACATGCGTAATGGTCGTGCGCTAAGGTCGTACGTAAAGGACATTCATAAAGGTCCCCAACTAACAATTTTGCCGCTGATTTCAAAAATTTATGAGTTCTTCGTTTCTTTGAAGTTCATTTAACGCTTCTGACGGGAAGTCAAATCTTTATAGAGTTTAAAACTCATATAAGTCATCCGAAAAATATCATCTAGAGCACTTTTTGTTATCGTTATAGGCGCAACGAGACAATTTTTTTTATAATTTTCCTATACTCATATTGAAAATGGCGGAGCTTAGTTTTTACTCCTATAGTCACCCTATGAAACAGGTTTTCAGCCTATAACAATAACATTGTTGTCAGGGTATTATATAGTGACTCAAATAATTACTTGTACTACTATAACAATGACCGTTTTTCATTAATAGAGTATATTTCTATACTACTGTGCTCCGTAAATTTACAGATATATGAAGTTAGATACCACGCCGTCATTTTACATCATCCATATAATATGTATGTACGTATGTACATATTTATTGAGTCTGAATAGGTGATTGTAAGTTTTGGTTTTTGCATTTTTGTTGTTTTCAAAAAACGACATGCAATTAAAAATTGAAAAAGAGAGAAAACAAAGTAAATACTTTTCAATGCACTTAAATTATATGCCTCGATGGCCGAGCAGTTAGCGCGAAAGGCTTTCGGTGCGATGGGACCCGGGTTCGATCCCCAGACCAACCTTAGAAAATAAGTAATTTGTATAATTAAAATATTATCTCATAAACTCTAAGATCTCATTTCAGATAAAAACTATAAAATAATACGAAACAAATATCAAATAATAAATATAAATTAATGTGAAGTATTTTTTTTTTATTTTTTCTTACTTCTTCTAGAATAACATCATTAGCACTTCGGAACCGTGATGGTAGCTTCACAGAAAATGAGGAGCAAAGGTCCCCTATTGCTAAACACTAATTTTCCTGGCAGTTTACCTATTATTGAGAACATAATTAAGAGATTACCTCTTAAACCAAACCGGGAAAGCTGGAGGTTTGACTCGATTATTTGTTCAGGTAACAGGATTGATTGGGCGGTAAATACCTTTCAACCTTTTAAAGCACCGGGAGTAGATGGCATTTTTCCAGCCCTTTTACAAAGAGGCAAAAATGAAATAATGCCATATCTTATTGGTATACTTCGAAGTAGTATTGCACTAGGGCACATACCATGTCTATACAGAAGAGCTAAAGTTATTTTTATTCCCAAAATTGGGAAAAAAGATACAACACATCCAAAATCTTTCAGGCCAATAAGTCTAACGTCTTTTTTACTGAAGACTTTGGAAAAGGTAGTTGATAACTTTATTAGATCAGAAGTATTAATAAATATGCCTCTTAACCTACGGCAACATGCTTATAGAGCGGGAAAATCAACAGAAACCGCCCTGTATGAACTCACCAATACCTTACAGATAGCTTTTAGTTCCAAAGAAACTGCTTTATCTGCTTTTCTAGATATTGAGGGGGCCTTTGACAACACCTCCCATGAGGCTGTAAACAAAGCACAAGCAAGGAAGTGCTTACCCATCACTCTTATCAGATGGATAAATGAACGGCAGAAGCATACGCAGGACAAACTGTCCAGAAAGTCATCACAACAAGAGGTTGTCCTCAGGAAGGGGTTTTATCACACTTGCTGTGGAGCCTTGTAGGGGATGAACTACTAGAAACTCTCACCTCCCAGGGCATACACTGTATCGGCTTTGCTGATGATATTGTGATAACAGCATTGGGGAAATTTGAGGAAGGAAACTCTTTGTGATATAGTTCAAAGAGGACTATCAATAACAAGGAAATGGTGTCTATCAGTGGGACTTAACATCAACCCCACACAAACAACAATAGTACCATTCACCAAGAAGAGACTTCTGCCACGAATGAGACCAATTAGATTGTCAGGAGAAGAAATCGAAATCCAAAGGAAGGTTAAATGTCTAGGCATTACACTAGATAGTTAACTCCTATGGAATAAACACGTCGAGACAACTGTCGGGAAAGCCACAAGGGCCCTAATGATATGCAAGAGACTTGCAGGTAAAATATGGGGCTGCAAACCAATACCATGATGGTAAGACCCATATCATTCCCTAAGGGGCGGTTGCATGGCACAAAAGAACCGAACAAACTACAACTAGGAAATCACTAGAAAAGGTAAAAAGGCTCGCATGCTTGTGCATCACTGGAGCAATAAGAACATGCCCCACAGCAGCAATAGAGGTTATCCTCCATTTAACGCCTCTACACATGGTTATAGAAAGTGCTGCTTTGAGAGCAATCTTGAGATTTGCCAAGGAGGGAACGGGGAAGGGCAAATGCATCGGTACCAGAGAAAGGAACTCGATATGCAAGCCCAATAATAATTATAAATGAGACACCTCATCTAGCTCTAAATGGGGGCACAATATGTAGATCTTAAGGTCGCAATGCAGTGTATATATACATATATACAATCATAAAACTTCAAACCTTCATTAGTTTATTCATACTTCTTCTATAAGCTTTCTTTATTTGAGTCTGTGAATTTTTTTCGAAAATAAATCAACTTATTCCATAAAGGTGCAATATAAGTGGAAAAAAGTCGCCCTTTTTACTCTTTGAAGTATTATATAAAGTTTATATGAGTGCAATTAGTAGTAATAAGAAGTATCTCTGGATGAATATAGTTGGGTCGTGCGTAAAGGTCATACGTAAAGATCATGCGTAAAGGTCATGCGTTAAGGTCGTGCGTAAAGGTCGTGCCTTGAGGTCATGCGTAAAGGTCGTACGTAAAGGTCGTGCGTAAAGGTCATGTGAATAGGTCATGCGTATAAGTTATACGCTTAGGTCGACCGTAAAGGTCATGCGTAAAGATCGTGCGTAATAGGTCATGCGTAAAGGTTTACGAGGATCTAGGGTGTCGCGTATTAAGAATTCTATGAGCTTATGGTCAGAGAATGATTCATCTTTTAAAACCCCTCCACTGCAGTCTAGGAGAACAGTATCCGTGTTGGTTAAAAAGAGTACCATCGAGAACTTCTTTACGATTTTTAGTTACAAAAGTGGGTTCTTTTCCCCTATAAGCTACTAAAATGTTGTTTTTTTTATAATAAATTCAAAAAGAAACTCACTCCTATCATTAATAGGTGTGTTTTGTTGACCTTCTTAATGTTCACATTAGGAAATGCTCAACAAAACTCTTTAGCTTTCCAGTTTCATTAAGACATTTTGCATCGGAATGTTGGCACTATTTGCTCGGGTCATCTGTCATTTTCCGCGGTATAAAATAGTGTTTCGAGATTTTAAAACGATAAAATAGTGAACAAAGCTTATTAAACTAAATAAAGAACTGAAATAAAAGTAAAAATATTGAATACTTGTAATACTTTATTTTGAAAAATATTAAACAACATGGGGTGCTGCGTTAAATCGTGAATAAATAATACACGATTTAAATACATACATATTATGTAAATTCTGGTCCATAGTCGCATCACGTTTTGTTGGTGATGGCAAGGCGCTCACATTTATTGAGCGCCCGTAGTGCAGAGTTATTTTTCAACGTTTTAAATTTTCTTCCCATTACTTTATATCTATGTATTGAATATGATACACAATCAGCCAGTGAAATGAAAAAATTGTAAACTTCTTACTATAGGCGTTTTTCTTTTTTAGCCCCGAGCGGGGCACAGAGCGGGCTCTGAGCGAATAGAGCTCACTCCGAACAGAGCGTGACCTGAGCGCACCGATCTATTTAAGAAACTCAATTGAGCACTGAACTCTCATATCTGTCAAATTACATGAAAATTGTATGAAGTTAGCCGCGCTCAGCTTTGTGCTCGATGTGCTCGGTCATATTTTTCCGAGCTCATCGAGCGAGCCCCGGTCGAGCTCTGAGCTAAAAAAGAAATGCAAGTTGAGAGCTTGGAGCGCTCCGAGTTAAAAAGTAACATAGTTTTCTTTTTGAAAGCTCAGTGCCACGCTCGGGGCCAAAAAAGAAAAACGCCTTATATCTACGTGTTCACAAGATTTAACACAGCACCGCATGTTAATAAAGTATTGCATGTATGCACTATATTTATTTTTATTTCACTTTTATACATAATTTAATAAGTTTTTTTAAAATATTTTAATAATTTAAAATCTCAAAACACATTCCTTAAAAAACCAGCTAAAAATTTCCTTGGGCACCCCAGCATTTAGCTCTAACTGCACGCCGATGCTGTGTCAATGCATTTGTATTTGTATAACTCACACTTTCTTGAAAAAAAGCCCCACAGCGTATGCGTTCATTGAAAATGGTTACTTACCCAAACCAATATTACTCTGTTCGAATCTTGTCATATATGATTTAACAATTGTGGATAATCTTTATTAAAATAATTTTATTTGCAACATCGAAAATGTATTTCGTTATGTTTTAATAAAATAATTCGTTGTATAATTCTAAACCTTCATACAAAAGTTATTTTTTCAAAATATTTTCAAAACTACCATACTCACCGAACATATTTTCCTGGAAAACATGCAAAGATACCAACATAACAAGCAAATTCATTGGAAAGTTAATGTTCACATTAGGGTTACTGAAGTTTGAAAGTGCTGTTAACTTGTTGTTTTTGCATTTGCATGTTAAAAGTTGGCTTAATGTGAAAAATTTCTTAATGTTCACATTAGAAAGTCAACAAAACACGCCTAATGTTAGTGCTCCCTCACTGTAAATGGTGTGCGTTGGCCACACATCCCACAACAGAGTCCCGTTTCTCCAGTGCTTGACACTTGTTTCTTTCAACATAGCATTACATGAAAAACTTGCAATGTATAATAGTGACAAGGGTCTAGACCATGAATTGTTCTAGAATTAATTCTGAATTTTTCAAAAATGTCTGCTAAAATTAGAACGTCTGTAGTCAAATATGTTCAAGATATTCTCAAATTGTTACATTTAAAATGTGACCAACCTTTTTCTGCATGATTAAAATCATCTTGGCTACAATCCTCTTCAACCAAAGAATTTCTAATGGCCAGTTGTACAATAGTGGTTCAGCCTCTGTTCAAGATTTTAACTCACCGATTTCAGCGGATTTACTAACGTTCAACGCTGGTTCAAGTATTTAATTGGTTATTATAAAGCCTCAACTACATAAGCCAAAAAAGTGAAAAAGTGCAAAAGTGAAAATTTTTAAATTGATTTTGTGATAGTTTTTCTGACTAGAAAACTTATAAAAATGATGCAGAAAGCTTAAATTTTGGTTTAAAAACAAATTTATGTATTCTTTTTCACAAAACAACGGTGCTAGCGGTAAAAAAAATATTTTTACTTTTGTACTTCAGTACTTTTTGGCTTATGTAGTTAAGCCTTAACACACTTGAACAGTAAACCACTGTTGAAACTCAATTAATCCGCCGAAATCAATAGGTAAAAATAGCTGAACCACGGTTTAAATGTTTGTACAACTGGCCCTAAGTTAAGCACCAAGAATTCTCTGGGATTAGTTAGGCCCGCAAGGGATTAATTGTTGCTGCATTTTACATGTAAATTTTTTATCACCGACGTCGTTTTGTTCATCCAATTCCCCCTGGGCTTACAAAAAAACACGCCTAGTACCAACAAATTTTTAGATGGAGAGAATTTTCTGAACAATCTGAACAAACCTTTTTTTACTGTCTTTTTTGACAGTTCTGCTTTTATGTTTTGTTTGGAATCTTTACCGACTAGGACAACGTTCTCGTTTTTTGCCTGAAGAATTTCATCAAATTAAACAAAATGGTAATAATAAATATCATAATTGTTTTGCTCAAAGTTGAAAAATATGTTACTAAATCTTTTAAACAATTTGTAGTTGCCGCTTTCTCTACTTAAAACAGCTCAAAGCCATCCCATGGTAAGTTAAATTGAATCGGTGATTGGAAGAACAGCACAAGGTTAACAAATTATACTTTTAAGAAATACAAAAAATGTTATAACTTCGTATTGTAAAGAATATAATTAGATTGCTCATTACTGAATAGTTCAAAAAGTTCTTATTGCAAAAATATATTTATTTAGTGAAACGAAGCTGTTTTCCTTTATTATCTCAGCAACGACGCTTGTATTGTTCTTCAACTTACGTTCACTGATTTTAATTGACGTTGACTTGACCCATGCAAAATATTTATTGGTAATACGTATAAAATATACCTAACGAAATTTTTTAATAATTTTATTAGTTGGTAGAACTGAAAAATGGGGAAACGTACAATGGACATTTAGTAAGCTGCGATTCTTGGATGAATATAAATTTACGGGACGTCATTTGCACTTCAAAGGTTTGTCCCTTTAATTTTCGAAAATATATTATTGAAATAATTGAATACGATTCACGTAAATATCCAACTAGGATGGTGATAGATTTTGGAGAATGCCCGAATGTTACATTCGAGGAAGCACTATAAAATACTTACGCATCCCCGATGAAGTTATTGACATGGTTAAGGAGGATTCTCAGGTTAAGTCGAGAAATCGCGCCGAAATGAATAAGAGTCGAGGAGGTGGTGGAGGTATAGGTGCTAACAACCAAAACCAACGTGGTCGAACTGGAAACAGAAATAATTTTGGTAATCGCAATGTTCCTGGTGGACTGAACAGCGGTTCCAGGCCTGCGTCACAAGGTAACAGACCTCTTGCTTCTGGTGCTAAGAACAACAGGAAGCAATAATTCGAAAACAATTAATTCCCCTTAACTAGGTTTTAAGTAGTTGTCATCAAAAATAAAAAAAAACTTATGTAGCTTTTGGAGAAAAAATTAAGCTTATTACTTGAATTTTTCTCGCCCCTCATTACTCTTCTCATAGTCTACGATATTCTATATACTGGAATCGAAAATATCGCTTCTAAGACCGTGTAGTTTTACTGAAACAATAAGCGAAAGATTTTTGAATACCTAAGGATAAATAGTTGGAGAATGCGACTCCCATCTAGGGATTTAGTTCACTTCAAATGTTAGATCTATTGCATGTTCAGTCATAATAAAACTTATAATTGAGAACGTGAAATTTAATAAATAATAATAAATTTGTATAAAACTAAAGTACAATTCCAAAAAATTGCTTCATATCCCCTCATGGCCTACATTAAAGAATGGCGTCACAATTTAGAAAAGCGTAAATTCTTACACGAACTGCTCTATACAGGTCAAGTATTCAATATAATATATGTTGTTTAGTATACATCTTACTTTTTCAAGTAGAATTATCGTCATGTCGAAGTGAAAAGTCACAATCTAAGCAGGAACTTAGGCCTAGTTTAGAGTGTGATTTTCACTACGCTATGATGAAGATTTTGTTGGTGAGAGCGGTAAGGACCGATCTCACCCACGAAGTCAGGGACGTTACTTTCTTACAGGTGCTTGTAATTCGATTCGAATTTAAAATGGCACTCGACTATGTGAGCAATCAATTTTTCCGATTTGAGTAATACAAATGAAATTCGGTAAGAAGGAAAACAGATATTTTTCTTAGTATTTTGGATAAACAATGGATAGGAAGCATTTTTGCCAGTAACTTATTGGGGATGGAACAGAATGCTCGAACTTTTTTGAAAGAAAAACAATACCGTGGCCAAAAGAAATAACAGCATAAGTCGGCTTATGTCGAAATTGAGTTTATTACAGTATCTGATGCGCAATATGCGAATCTATACTGTCATATTTTGTTCGTACTTTTATCTCTTACGGTTTATGAACTGTAACACTTCGTCCGTAAGTTATTTACCCTATTTGTAATCGCAAAAGAAACATTTAAATTGTTCTCCTGTAAACTTGCAAAAAGTGACTTATGCTGTTTTTCCTTTTTGCCACAGAATACGTGACCAAGTCCTTAAACAGTCTTTTTATGCTTACGAAATTCTTTAAATTCGAAGTTAATGTATAAAATATTAATAAGCAAGTTAAAACAAAACTCGCATTGCTACAGGAAGTTTGGAACGATATCATGATTTTATTCAAAGAGAAAAAATGGAATAATATTATAAATTAGAAAAATTTAACTCCATATGAACCATCCATATTTATTAGTTCACATTTACCACGTTCTTCTAATTTGTGCAAGGCTTTCAGTAAAATATCTTCATCGACTTCTGAAAACTCGGTTTTTTCAGAACTAATTTCAAATAAAGTGCAAATGGTGTTTGAATGTCCAGTTTCAGACGCCCAAGAGTGCATCATGTCTGCATACTCATCCAATGTATACCAGCATAAATTCCACTCGTTTCTTTCTTTATCAATTGGATGCGCAAATCCAGATTTGTGTAATGATTCAATAATTTGGGAAGCAAGTTCCGCAGATACTTTCCTACCAATCGAATCATTTTTAAAAAGTGACGCATTCGAAATGCTCAGTTTGTTATTGCCTATGGATTTATGATACTTCAGCACAATATCAGCCCATACAGATATTTGTCGTTTTTTTGTTTCTTCATGATGCTGTAAACTGATAATTAAACTTAAGTAAATTAAAAACAAACATATTTAAACAAATATTTACGTGTAAAACGGTGGAAATGAATATTCCCAAGGTAATTCGTATGTAGCCATAATTGATTAATAAATGCCTGTTTGTCAACTTAACATTTTCGCAAAGTTTTCCAAAACTCTAGGTTTTTTTCCTATGGTTTGACAGCAATTGTGAAAATTCGCAAGAAATTTCAGTTTCCAAACACACCTCAAATTAGATTCGTTTGGTTAAATTTTCGACTTGTCAAATATTGAAGGGTGGTGTTTAAAATGGACGCGTTCAGGTTGCACTAGGATAGTCCCCTTTTCCACGTTGGAACTTTCTGCATGAAGGCTTAACTACATAAGCCAAAAAGTACTGAAGTACAAAAGTAAAAATATTTGTTTTACCGCTAGCGCCGTTGTTTTGTGAAAAAGAATACACAAATTTGTTTTTAAACCAAAATTTAAGCTTTCTGCATCATTTTTATAAGTTTTCTAGTCAGAAAAACTATCACAAAATCAATTTAAAAATTTTCACTTTTGCACTTTTTCACTTTTTTGGCTTATGTAGTTGAGGCTTGAAAGTTTTAATGATTTCTCTTAAAATTCATTCGACTTTTTCAAAGATGGAACTTATTTGTCGTTGTTCAACTTTATTTTAAGTTTATTTATTTAATTTATTTATTTATTACGACTCAAAAGGAACTTAATTTTAAGATACAGCCCTATTATGGCAAACCTCACTGATACCTCACAAGTCACAACAACCTCACAAGGAAAGGTGAAATCGATTTTGTGAGGTTTTCGTACCCTCACAACTGTGAGCCTCACAAAAACTATCGAAATTGTGATCTCCTTTTGACAACCTCACAACAACCTCACAAGAAATCCACCTCACAAAGGCTTGTGACTTGTGAGTTGTGAGCCCTCACAACGCCAGAATAGCCCTGTTATATTATAAACAAAAATCAAAGCAACAGTCAAGACATGACATATATATCTGTACTTTTCTTTTTCAACATCACTACACAGAAGTGTGCACAAACGACACACCACTCCACACCACAACACACCACACGAGATAGGTGTGGTTCCGGCTTAACTCTCGCATCGATAAAATCAGTCGAGAAACGATGAAAATTGAAACAAATCATATGGGTTAAGTAATAGTCGGAAGATGTCGAAAGAAAATTCTCTCAGTTCACTTACGCATGGAGCGGTCGGTGAGCGCTCTTCACTTCCGAAAGCAAAAGTTAACGAAAATTGGGCGAAACGAAGCAAACCTCAATTATGGGCACGTCATATAAATTCTTTGTATTCGTTTCGTTTCGTACGACCACTTACGTCGGCATCCGACTATTATATAGTTCTACTTTAACGTCAGAGAGAAGGAACAAATAGAGAGAGTCAAATTCGACGGTAGCTCTTTTTTAGCCTACAAGCTATGATGTTGCGACTTGCGCACCCTCTTGCATATGTATAATTATTAACTCCATACAAAAAAAAATGTGGGGACAAATACATATGCAAGAAGATGTGCATACTCACCAACTTTTTTTTTTTGTTTTGCACTGCCCGAGGTGAAAACATGTACACA
Source organism: Epistrophe grossulariae (assembly GCA_929447395.1). Lineage (NCBI taxonomy): Eukaryota > Metazoa > Arthropoda > Insecta > Diptera > Syrphidae > Epistrophe > Epistrophe grossulariae. Next base: position 117,307,527 of record OV839566.1, read on the forward strand.
CCGATAGGAATTCAACACGTTATAAAAAATGTAAACAAAAGGTTTCGAGGGGACGGAGACGAGGAAATCTAATCTCTCTATTAGTTCTTTCTCTCTGCTTTACGTAGGCACTGGATTTGATCTGGGGGAAAATAAAACACAAGGTCCGTTTGCTTACACGCCAGAAACTACCCAAAACTACCATTTTTTACCAGATTTAGGCCTAGTTTGTTCACAGCTGATCATCTTTAAACAAGGATTATTGCAACTGGTAAATCATAGAATGTGCTTAATTATCAAATTTTTTCAAGGAATAAATAATTTAAGTTGTTAATCATGGAAATCACTAATCACACTGTGAACAAACTGGCCCTTAGTCCGAAGGCGTTCGCGTACGCAAATTTTTGGTAGTTTCTGGCAGGAGAGAGCGCTCATGAGAGAGAAAATAATTTCCCCTTCTTGACAGTTTTTACACGAGAAATTTCTTCGGGCAAAAACTGGTAAGTACTGTGTTGTGTCGGAAGCCAGTTTGAAAGACAAAGAACAACAAAAAATTTACAAAATGGCTGTTGTTTCCTTTTTGTTTTGTCTTAGTAAAAATGTAGTTTTTAATTCGTTAACTTACAAAAATTAATTATTTTAATAAAAGAAGTGACTTTTTAATAAAAAAAATTAATAAATTATTTAAGAAACTTTGTTTGTGAAGTGTACTTTAATTCAGTGTTTTTTTTTTTAAATTCTGTCTTATGTAGTTCTGAATTCTTCATAGAATTCGGGATTAATAAAAAAAATTACGTGATGTTCCTGTTTGGTGTCGTATTTTGTATTTGTAAATACTTGCAACGTTAATTTTAATTTGTTCATCATCAAATTTAATAAAGAATGGGAAATTATCATGAAAATTTCAATTTTGTTGCTTTTTTTACTTTTTTTCTTTTGTTTACATTTTGTTGACGTTTAAAAACTGGCCAATATTTTGGTTTAAGACGTTCGTGTATTCTCGGACAGTTTTGCTTCTCTTTGAGAGAATTTCACCCTCACTCCTCCAATTTTGACAGTTTGCCAGATTTAGTCCGAGAAGTACACGAACAAACTTACAGCTCATGAGATGTTAGTTCTGTTCGCGTACTTGCCCGAAACTGCCAGATTCTACCAGATTTATTTTTTTTATATGAACTTTGACAGTCTTTCGGGCTAAAAATGGTAGAAATGGGTAGGTTTGGCAAGTAAACGAACAAGGTTTTTGTAATCTTGTTGTCGAAACCCGAAATGTTGCTTTGGCGTGAAAACCGTAATTGCCTTATAATTCCACCTTAATGTTTTGCGAACACATCCATTACTTTTTTTGTGAAAGTTTGGTCGAATTTTGACTTGGAACTGTAATGAACGCAACTAATGTCAAACTAAGCAAACGCACTTGAAGTTCCAGCTATATTTTCGCTTTATTTAATTCTTGCTTAATTAAAGTTTATTAGGATAATTATTTCAAACGCCTTTATTTGAGTAAAATATTGTTTTTCATAACCATTAATTACCCTTTGATTTCAAATGGCTAGTTCCTCCAGGTAAGTTTAAACATCTATGTTCGCAGTAGTCTGGAGTTATTTAGGTCGAATTTATTCATACAAATTTATGTTTTCTGCTTTATCGGTGCAGACCTGATGCTACGAATAAAGTATGCTGTTATGCGCATCCAGATGCACCTCTTATCGAAGACTATCGTGCGGGTGATATGATTTGCTCTGAATGTGGTCTTGTTGTTGGTGATCGCGTAATCGATGTTGGCTCTGAATGGCGTACATTTAGTAATGAAAAGAGTGGAGTTGATCCAAGTCGTGTTGGTGGACCGGAAAATCCTCTTCTTAGTGGAGGTGATCTTTCTACTATAATTGGACCTGGAACTGGGTCAGCATCATTCGATTCATTTGGAGCACCCAAATATCAGAACAGACGTACTATGAGCAGTTCAGACAGATCACTCATATCGGCATTCAAGGAAATATCTACTATGGCTGATCGCATCAATCTGCCTAAAACCATTGTTGATCGTGCAAATAATCTTTTCAAACAGGTAAGATTTATATTTGCAAAGATAATCCAAAGATGAGTGTATTCTGTAGGATCATAGGTTTTAAAATAATAAGTTGGTAGTAAGCACAAAGAACTAAACCGTGGCTTAACGGGTAAATCTTCGCCGAATCTCCACTTTTTGTTGAGTTATAGTTAATTTAATTATTTCGAAGTTGCTGCTATCAAGGGTCGACTTTTGTCCGGGGCGGTTGAAGGATGTTTGTTTGTTGAAAGCAGGTACTTTGTCTAGCCATGAGATTTCTTGAGATAGTAACCTTTCACATCATTTTCAATTTTTATAATATGATTTTAAACTTTATCTTGCGATAAAGCTAAACATTCACTCGGCTCAAGATAAAACTATAATTTTTAAAATTTGCAAAGGTTCATGACGGTAAAAATCTTAAAGGACGTTCAAACGACGCGAAAGCCTCAGCATGTCTTTATATTGCTTGTCGTCAGGAAGGTGTTCCACGAACATTTAAAGAAATATGCGCTGTAAGCAAAATAAGCAAAAAAGAAATTGGCAGATGTTTTAAGCTGACACTGAAGGCCTTGGAGACAAGTGTAGATCTGATTACTACCGCAGATTTTATGTCCAGATTTTGTGCGAACCTGGGTATGATTTTTAAGAATTTCCGTGAAAATAATTGACATTTATGATGCATCTATTTTAGATCTTCCAAATATGGTGCAACGAGCTGCAACACATATTGCAAAAAAAGCTGTCGAAATGGATATTGTTCCTGGTCGTTCGCCCATTTCAGTTGCAGCAGCAGCTATTTATATGGCCTCACAGGTAATAATATACTTGAATCAAGCATTGTTATACTATGAATTTTTGAAATTTAATTCGATAGGCTTCAGAGCATAAGCGTAGCCAAAAAGAAATTGGTGATATTGCTGGTGTTGCAGATGTTACAATTCGGCAATCTTATAAACTTATGTATCCACACGCAGCCAAATTGTTCCCCGAAGACTTCAAATTCACAACACCAATTGAACAACTGCCGCAAATGTAAATTTTCTCTTCACCACCTGTACAACTATAATATTATTAAAAAAACACTGTGTATGTATTTGTAAGGTTTTTTTTTCATTTTGTAATTGATAGAGAATTAAGTTTCAACAATTGCAGCAAATATACAGTTCAAATATTCGCTACATTTTAATGAATTCTTATGTTAGCTTTTTAGTTTTTAAATAAATCAATAAAAATTATTTTGGAAAAACACTAATTTGGATACTAGTCTTATTTACATTATTTTTTAGGTAATTAAGCACATAATATGACGAGAGAAAGTAATAATATCAATCAGAGCTTAATAACAATTTGACGGCAGCAGGAATTCTTTCGTGGGACAAGTTTCTTCACTGAAAACTAAAACTAACTTCACTTCAAAACTAAAAGCCCGTTAACGCAGTCCATGCATCATTAACATAATATGACAACTAGAATGTAAACATTTCTTATAAAAGGGCACTTTCGTTGCTCGAGAGTGGAGTTTGAGTTTGCTTTTGGATTGCCTTCTTACCTCGAAAAACTAGAGATTGGCAAGAGTTATTCGTCTATTGATCTCTGCAAGTTTAGTTAAAGACTTCAGAGTTGGCTGCACTTTCTTGATGGATGATAGCATATACTTGATTCTTCACTCAATACTCACAAAAGAGGACATTATGATTTATAACAACAATCAGAAATCACCCTTTTTCCGGTTGTTGTTTTACGAAGCGTTTATATTGGCGAGGTATAATGCTTCATAGGAACCCGTATTTTAAAAATCCATTAAAAAAGGTAGCCAACCTTATTGTGAGTTTCGCCCGAACAACATTCCACCCGAAAAATTTGATATTTCACTTTTCGCCTATTGTGAGTTTCGCCCGAAATTTAGTGTTAAAAAAATTCCCCTTATTGTGAAAATTAATTTCGGGGGGAATGTAATGTTATTGACAGCCTAAATGTTCACTTAACTCACAATAGCTTTTAATATTCCGAGGGAACAAAAAATTTTAAGGTAAAATATTTTTCGGGTGAAACTCACAATAAGGCTGAGCGACTTTGCTGAACTTTTACACAACTACTTGTTCGTATTATGAAAGCCACCTCATTTATTATTGAGATGAAAAGATACATATCATCCTAATAAGAATTTATTTAATCTTAAAATGCTTTTGTCGTTCATAACTATTATTCCAGTAACTTTATACATCAGACCCTGCGTCACATCCTCGCACCTAAACGGGGAGACATAGACACTCCTACCAGTACTATGTTTTTCTTCTTTTTACCAAACCTAGACACTGATTTGATGCATATTATGCCACAAACCAGTTATTTGTTATTATACTATTTATTGTACTACTTGTTATAAATTTATTATTGCAAAATTTTGAAAAGCTGTATTTTGAAAACAATTGGTTCTACAGAAACGGTTTTGGGTTCAAATTGAAGAAAATGTAGTTACCTTGGAATCGTAGAGCGAAGTTATAATCAAAAACTAGTGCCTTAGAGTTTAAATCGCCAATAACTGAAAATTTCGCGTTTTTTTTTAATTTTTGCCAATGTTGAGTTCATCGCTCGAGTTCAAAAACTTGGCTTATTCATTAGGCCAATATCATAAGCAACTCAGCAGATAATAAGAACTACCAGATCTGACACAAGGGGCCTATTTCACCAAACACTTTTCACTTTGCAAAGAAATAAATTCCTGGAATGTAAAAGTGCAGTGTTTCACAAAATTTGCAAAGTGCAAAGACTTTGCAAAGATGAAAACTTTTCAATTCAATAATTTCCTCTTTGCAAATTTGCGTTTGGTGAAACAAAATTTGCAAAGTAAAAGTGCAAAGTTGCAAAGTGAAAAGTGTTTAGTGAAATAGGTCCAAGGTCTGTCTCCTATGAAACGACAAGGTTAATGGATTATAATAATCAAGTAAAAAAAATTAAATATTTTGGTCATGTTTTAAGGAATTTTAGATTTATTTTGTAATCAAAATGGTACGTTGATTATTTTTCCTTAATTTTAATAAAAAATGAAACTGATGAGAAATATATTTCTAATTGAAAAAAAAAATAATTAATTATTACATATTAAAACAATATTTTTTTCTTTATAAGTACTAAATAAATCTAAAAAATCAACCATATTCTGCTAAACGATTCGATCGAAAAATTCGGTTGAAATTAATGTTTCATTAAATTTCCTTTAAATACATTTTTGAAATCTTTTGGCTTTCAAGTCCAAATCTTGATCGATATTTTTGTTTTCGAAATTCTCAAGAAAATATTTTTGTTTAAATTTTATTTTTATCTATACGAAATTTGGAACAATCGTTTCCTCTGGCGGATAACAGAATACAAATTTACACGCCAACGTTTATCAGAATAGTGGTGAATTTCTTTTACCTATGTGTTTTTACTTTTGTAGGATTTTTAAGTGCATATCTATTATCTACAGAACTTTGCAGAATTTTAAATGATTCATGATGATTGGTTGATGAATGATTTGCAATACGTACATAAATGGACCCGTTATGAAAAGGTTAAAAATAAAATACGATATTGTCAAGATAAAATAAATGATTAAAATTTGTTTTTGAATAACACAAGTTTTTTTTTGTTATTTTTGGCTACGCGTTTCGCAACTGAACAATAGATGATCGATGATTGAATCATAATTACGAAAAGCGTAGCAAACAATCACAAAAATCATGTGTTTTGTCCAAAAATAAGTTTATAAATAACAAAAATTAAAAACTATATTTTTTATATCAATAATATAGTTTTTTGATTCAAAGTCTATTGGTGTTTCATCGCGGCAATCTCACTTCTACTCATCAGTTGATTAATGAGGATTTTGTCAATACGCAATTTTTGTACATCTATAATCTAGTGTGAACTACATAATATATCAAACAGGATTACAATTCCTAATCATTAAAGATGGAAGTTTTTTGCACAGGGCCCTGCATTGTTTTTAAACGAAGGTGTTTTTAATATTGTTTTTTATTTTTACAAACAACTGTAGACGTAAAACCAATATGAACATCTCGTTAGTATTTTATCTCTCTTCATCACAAAATTTAATGGAGAAAGTTGGGTTTTGTTCGCCAATTAAGCTATTTTCGAGCTCTAATTAGTACCCTCAAATGCCGGTGAGGTATCATAATTTCAAAAAAAGGAAATATTTTTGTATCACATAAAGCTGACTTAGGGCCAGTTTATCATAAGGTGTGTTCCTTTGGGCTGCAGCATCTACTGCCAAGTACTTCTGGGTCCTTTCAACTACTTCACCTCTATGGTCAAAGTAGTTCAAAGCACTTCAATAATGTAGTGACGAAATGAATCCACGCAAGAAAGCGACACCTTCAGTAGAAGAAATTACAATTTACATAGTAAATTATTGTTGTTGATATTTTCTATAATTGAAAATAAATTTCAAATACAAACAACAAAACTTTCGTCTACATTGAGGTTAGATTTTTCTTTTGGGCTTGGCAAAAATTAAAGCGTTGCATTCATCATCTACTGCGAAGTACTAAAAAGTACTTTGCAAGGCCCAAAGGAACACACTTATAGTTGATTTTCTTTAATCAAGGATTACAGCAACTGGTAAATCTTCGAATTTGCATGTTTACCAAATTTTTTATTAGGCAATCCAAAATTTTAGTTCTTAACCATGGAAATCACTAATTAGCCGATTTTTATTGATTAGCGCTTTTTGAAATGATGGTGCAGATTTAACCCACTGTGAGCAAACTGGCTCTGGAATGGAATAAATCAGAGGTCAGATTAAAATAAAATTCAAAGAATCAAAAACCTGTGAGGGTCTTATCTTTAATTGTTGGGCTGTGTAATGCGGTTCGTATTTGGATATTACAAAATAATCCTTTTTAAATACAACCATATATTAAGTAAGTAGGCACCTTGCATGGCTTTTGGCTCGTGCACACATATTTTTATTTTCATCATAATTTACTTTATTTCTTTAAAATATAAATAACTTACTAAGCATGATTAGGCATGAGTTGAACAAACATTTTTTTTTAATTTATGCATAACATCATAATTGATTTTTGATTTCATAATAATAATTTTTTTTTATGTTTTTTCAACATAATTACTTAAAGCAATATTAGCTTTGTCTTTGGTATCATCTTGATGCTCTTTAATGTGCTAGCAATGCGCGTTAATACAGAAATACAATCAAAATAGCGTCAACATTTTTGGACTTGGAGAAACTGTACTATATAATAATAAATATATATATACCTATATTTTTTTTAAATATAAATAGTGTGTGTGCTGCTTTATAATCTTTCCTTTCATTCTACCAACACAAAATTTGCATACTTAATCAATCGAAAGTGAGCATTTCTCATCATCGGTATGCCCAATACATTCGAGAGCGGGTCTATGTTCAGAATCCCACATTCCAGGCCCACAACGCTTACACAACCCCGATAAAGTACAAGGGATCTTGGGGTATTGACGATATTGGTGTAATAAACCACGTGCTTTCCTCAGAATCAACTGTCCGTCCATGTACATGGCAAGTGAACTGAAATGCAATAGCATCTCATCGGCACGTAGATTTTGTGCGATCACATCATCAGCATAGACGGCAATTATAGCCAGGCATAGGAATAAGTGAAAGTAATCTGTGAGGTAATTCGACCAGCAAGCTTCCCACATCCGAATTACAACAGCTTCGGTGAATTCTCGTTTAAAACACAACAAAAGCCAACGGTGGCAAAATAGTAACTCTAGTGCATTGTTGTGCTTCTGCAGATGCTCATAGAACTTGGGCAACATGATGCGTATCAACTCCCGCAAATAGCTGAGATTCCTATCGATGTCGTTGTCCGTTGGAGTACATACAAATATAGCTCTCTGCATTAAGCCGACAAAACACCAGAACGCCTCGGACTCGTTTTGTATTTCGCACAGAACCGGTGCCAGCAGATCACTCATGCCCTGCGAGTAGGACATTCCTGTGTTGTAAAAGGCGTAGTTGAGCAGTATGTTCTTCATGATCTCAGTATTTGGATTGTCATCTCCACAAAAGAAAGGATTTGATCTGTCCGTGCGGACAACATCTTTCTCAACAACACATTGGACGGTCTTCCAAAACATGATCTGCTCCTCAGGTGACATTGAGTACAAGCGTCTGCTAGTGATCTCTTCATATTCTTGCCGTTTTATATCGATCAGAACAGCTCGATCTTCAAACGTAGAACCAAATGAATAACATTTAAGCAGAAATGGCCACACCGTTTTGCGAAGACTCTTTTCCAACCCCCCGAAGAAGACGCACTTGCGTAGTAAGAGATCGTCGTCTATCTGACCCTTTTCATTTAACAACGTCCCATAGAAGAAGTTCGTTGTTATTTTTTTTACATTACCCTCATCTGGGTGCAGTTCGGACTTCTTGACCTCTGGGCGGCACACCATAAATTGCCGATAAGGGAGATTCTGCTTCTCCTGGCTACTGGGTGCCAATGTTATGTTATGCAAGAAGCAATGCCACTGGTGAAGTACCTGAGCAAGGTGATCTAAACCACCGTAGTGGAAATGCAAAATTTTATACTGAGATTCCCTTGAAGCTATCACCAACTGACCGGAGGTGCAGTTGTCGTCGTTGAAGAACAAACGGAGTGATCGCATTTGGCTGAGATCTACAGAAAATCTTCGGCATTTAACTAAAGTTTTCCGCTTAACAGTAGGAGTTGCATTAGCGCTGTCGGGAAACGAGAGATTGTGTTTGAAAGCAAGAAGTTCTGGTGTCATCCAGTTGGGGTTATTATCATCGGAACAATCGGAAAGTTGCATCTTATCTCGTTCAGTGCCAACACAGTTGTAGGTTGATGTGGTGTTCTCAATGCATGGATTGGCGATAGTAATGTTCACAGAAGTAACTGGGTTTTTCTTTAGCATGGAATGTAAATCTTCGATTGTAGCAGAATTTCCGCCCAATAGAGGTTGAAGTTCATTTTTTAATTCTCGCATATCATCAGCATCCTCTTTTTCCTCCTTCTGATTAGCTCCGTCATTTTCTTCAGACGCTTTATCACCATTTACAGAGTTTTTATCACCAGAGACACTGCTGCAATTGTTCAAACAACTTATACGTTGATCAAGACTTGTCTGGTCTTGAGCCCTTATAGCAGCCATGAATGCTGGACAGTTTTCATCGGATGATGAACACTTGCAAAGAGATGAATTGGGAATCCAGGTGAGAAGCAAGGTATGGCGTTTGGCATTGTTGTATTGATCAATGAATGTCTTTGTGGTGACAGTCAAGTATCCTGGATAGTGAAGGATATCAGATTCTTGCCGAGCTACTGTCGGGGGATGGATACAGACATTGTTCTTGCAGAAAAGTATTTCGTTGTCTTCGTAGATATTATCGATTTTTTCGTCGCACTTTTCCTCACCCAAGATAAGACTAGAAGCCTTTTTAAGAATATTGACTATGGGCATTATGGCTACATGAAAGGAATAATAAATTAAAAACAAAATTTAAATGTAGAAGGAAATTATTTGTTGATATTGATTTTTTCTTTTAATCAAAATTTGCATTTGTAAGCTACCTTTTTGAAGGAGATGATTCACTACAATTTCGGCATGCAGAGTTTGTTGATTGGTTTTTTTAGAATATCATTCTATTTTAATTTTTTTAAATGAAGCAAAGTTTGTAATTTGCTATTGTTTAATTATTTACCAAGCACTTTTTAACATACCAAATGTGAAATGACTCCTTTCTTTTAACTATTTGATGTGATTGAAAAAACTAGAAGTTGTCAATTGGTATTAGCACTGTTCAGTGAGAAAAATTTCAGAACAGCGTAATGAACAGAGCTTATTTGTTATTTTTTTTGACGTTTCTGTGATTTCGAGATTTGATTTAATTTCAAGCAGACTCTGGAGGATTTGAATGCACTTTTGAAAATGAATTAACTAACTTTTTCAGGGAGAGTACGATAACTATGGCGCCAAGAATTGATAAGGGTTTTTTGTAGAGCGCTCAAAAACAAGCATTTTTTACTATGGGAGGGGGTCTATCTCGCCCCGTTTAGGAGGTAGAAGCAATTTTTAAAAAAATGACTTAAATTGAAAAAAAAAAAATTAAAAAACAACGGCAACACTTACAATAAAGTACTATACTGGTTTTGAAAGCCAGAAATCTGCTAAATTCAAATTTAATTATTCATATCGATAGTTTTTGAAAACTTTGCATGCAAACTCAAAATATTGATTAAAAAATTGGACAAAAAAAAGTTTAGACCATTTTTTATTCAAAATTGTGAAATGAAGTGGTAAATTAGCTTTTTGAAGTCAGTGTACGTATTAATTCTGAGTCGAACACAAAATACAAAATGGTTTAATGTCTTCTAGTTCTTGAGAAAATTGACAGTAAACTGAAACTACTTTTTTATGAGATTTTTGTTTTTTTGCTTGTTTACATAAAATATACAGTGCTAGCACATTTTTTATTATGGGAGGGGGGGCCTGTCTCACCCCGTCTAGAAGGTTGGGGAAGTTTTAGAAAAAAAAAAAACTTTTTATGAGGTTTTTGTTTTTTGGTATTTACGGTGATTTCATTTTGAGGATTAATGTTGATGATAGGTTCATCTTTGTAAGTAAAGTACAGCAATTAATTAAGCGTTACAGTTGCATTATATAGGTATGTAAGACACAAACGAAACATAAGAAATTATATACATTTGCTGCAGTGTACAGTAGAACCTATATACAAAATATAAATCAAAAATTTTGTGTAAAGAATTTAAGATTGAATTTTTGGTTTGTTGAAGTTATTGATAAATACCTATACTTTACCAGTCGTTTTTATTAGATTTGCTTTAAGAGTCTTGCACAAACCGTTTTTTTACTATGACCTATCATATGGATCATCCTGTGAAAATAAAACAGCCTCACAGTGGCGATAAGCAGAAGTCTGTTTTCGGATCATGAAACATGAACCCGATTTATATCAATTTAATGAGAACAATACGGCGAAATAAATATCCACGCGCACTTATGACTGCTTGATATACATACCTACTCAAGTCATAAATACTGATACAAATCTTATAACACAACCATAGGTACTTACCTACTTTCTACTTAGAAATGGCGGCCACTTGAACAACCTATAGCTCAGAGACCCAAGTAGCGTTTTGTTTTGTTTACTTGACCTATGGCTGAGAAATTAATTGTTTGGGTTACGGTCGCGGTAATTAGCTACAGGTATTCGTCCTAGAGCCACCTCGTCGCGTTGAGGAAAGAGAACAAATCTTTGATCTTTACCCCAGAAAGTTCATCGTGGTCGTTGAAAAAAGCCATACCGAATGATTGCGCTCTCATTCTGGCCAGAGCGGGGTAATTAATATTTATTTAACATAACTAAATTGCTAGTTTACAAAAAAATTTTACAAAATTCTTACCAAAGTGTATATTAAGATTTTAATTAATTGGAAAAAAAAATGTTGATTTTAATTTACATGAATTAATTATTGTTTTATCAAACAGATTGTTATATTTATTATTGTAAAAATTAAATAGTTTAAACATATTATTTAAAGGAGAACATTTTTCGTAATTGGTACGATAGTTTTGAATAAGTATACTATCCGGTATGTTCCTCAAGTTTCTTTGTGGAATATTAAAGTTAATACAAGACAGAAGGTGCAAAGAGTCTATGTTACCGTTGATTAATTTTACAATGAAAACAAAACATAAATAGGAACGTCTTTCCTCGAGACTGGGTAAATCAATAAGTCTTAGTCTGTTGTTATAAGGTGGGAGATCATAAGGATCCCAGTCCTCTGAGAGCAAATCTAAGAAATGTTTTTTGCACCTATTCCAGTCTATTTTTATGGCATTCGTAGTGAGGTGACCAAACCTGACAAGCGTATTCTAAAATGGGTCGTACAAAAGATATGAAAAGCTGCTTTGTCATGAAAGGGTCAGAAAATTGTTTCGACTCTATTTTTATCCAACCAAGAATTGAATTGGCTTTATTAGAAATGCAGTTAATATGTTCAATAAATTCGAGTTTGCGATCGAATGTGACACCAAGAATAGATACATGATTTCACGAGATATTGATACACTCCTCGTCAACTGAATACGCACAAACATTTTTGAATATATTTTATCCATTTTTTCCAAACAGTGATGGTTATTATGCCATCTGTTGATGGTCAAAATTTTCGTAACATATAAATAACAGAATTTCAAAGTTTTATCCAAAAACAACCTTGAGTTTTTCCTTCAACCACTTCCAAAGTGTAACTTATGCAAAGTAGAAGTTTTTTTTTGAGTCAACTGAATAGGTACAAAAATTAAAATTGGTATTGGAATGGAATGAAACAAGTTTTTGTTTAAGTTTAGTAGTGGGTACTTCCACCTTTATTTTTAATTACTTCGTAAATTCGATCCGGCATGGAATCGTATAGCTTTTTAATGTAATTTAACGAAATTTCGCTCCACGCTAATTTGATTGCAGAAATTAAGGTTTCTTTGTCTTCGAACTGACGACCACCCTCATAAACTTTGCGTACTAACCATCCCCAGACATTTTCTATGATGTTTAGATCAGGTGAGTACGGCGGCCATTGAAGCAACTGCACTTGTTGCTCCTCTATCCATGTTTTTATTATGCGCGCTGAGTGAATAGGCGCATTATCATGTTGGTAGGTCCAGTTTATGGGTCCAAAGATGTTAGAAAATTTAGGAAAATTTCTTTCCAAAATTACTTTATACCCAGCTGCTGTCATTCTTGATGTTACAACCTCGAGCTCAACTGTTCCATAATAACTGACTGCTCCCCATATCATGACACCTCCTTCATGACTATGATGGCGCTTTAAAAATCTTTTTTCTTTTCTTAGGTCGTGAAAATAGAAGTTGAACCCATCGAAATTAAACTTTTTTTCATCTGAAAAAACCACGTGATACCATTCTTTTTTCCAACTCATGTGAAGTCTTGAAAAATCTAATCGCAACATTTTCCGTCTCTCGTCAAGTGGTGGTTTTCTCTTAAGTTTCATTCGTTTAAGATGGCTTGAGTTGTTGATTACTCTTAATACTGTTGAGCAACTTGCGTTTACGCCGACTTTTTGTTTTAATTTTTGCCACAGAATCAGAAGAATTTGATGCACATCTTAAAATTCTTCGTCTCTCAGCTGCTGTTGTTGCTGTTTTCTTACCTCCCTTCATGTTTTTGCCGTATGCATCTTTATTTTTCAAGTAAGAATAAACTACATTAAAACTTCGGCCAACTTTATCAGCTATTGCACGTCCAGTTAGGCCTTGGTCTCTAAGTAAATCGATTTTAGCTTTTTCAACACTGTTAAGACACGTAGATCTACCCATTTTTCTTAAAATTTGAAATCAAGAATTAAATTTTTACTGAAAACACTAAAATCGTTAATTTAAACTGTGAAGCACTCCAAAAAACTTATAAACAACGAAGAAAATGGCGTTGTACCTATTCAGTTGACTAAAAAAAAAACTCCTACTTTGCATATAAAACACTTTGCAAGTGGTTGAAGAAAAACTCACGGTTGTTTTTGGATAATTCTTTCGGAATTATCTGCTTAACATCTTAAGGGAATAGTTAGCATCAACAGATGGCATAATAACCATCACTGTTTGGAAAAAATGGATAAAGTATATTAAAAAATGTTTGTGCGTATTCAGTTGACGAGGAGTGTATATCAATAAACAAATAGTTGAACGAAGTAAAAGAAAATTTTCTGGTAAAATACATAGTTTTACATTTATCGATATTGAGAAACAAACAGTTATGAGTACACCAGTCGAAAAACGAATTAAGGTCACATTGTAATTCTTCGCAATCCCGAGTATTTGAAATTGCTTTGAAAATTGTCACATCATCGGCGTAAATGAGACACTTAGAGTATTTTAACACAGATGGTAAGTCGTTTATAAATAAAATAAAAAGAATCGGGCCTAAATGACTACCCTGTGGGATTCCAGAGGTGATTTTAAACTTATTCGATTCACAACTGTTAAATAGCACCGAATAAGATCTATCGAATAGATAAGATTGAATCCATCTTACAAAGTATTCGCTAAATCCCAATTTTCTTAATTTAAAAAGCAAAACTCGATGTGACAGCTTGTCAAAGGCTTTACTGAAATCAGTAAATACACAATCTACTTGTTTTTTGTTTTTAAATGAATCAATACAGTTTTCAACCAATTCTATTAAAAAAGTAACAGTAGAGCGACCATGTAAAACCATGTTGATTGGGAACAATAAATGATTTAACATAAAAACACAAAGATTCAAAAATAATAGCCTCAAGAAGTTTAGGAATCACAGATAATTTGGCAATAGGCCTGTAGTTTTTAATTTCGTCTTTCTTTCCTTTTTTATGTAGAGGAATTATGAAAGAATTTTTCCAAATAGATGGGAATACACATGAAGACATTGAAAATTTAAACAGAATAGACAATGATAATGACAAGTGACGTACACAGTTTTTCAAAATAGTATAGGGTATACCATCAGGACCTGGACCCATGTTCTGTAACTCGGCGATAACTTTTCGAGGCGAGAAATGGCGAAAAATGGAACAAAAATGGAACAAAACTCATAGGAATCCTATGGGTTTTGTTCCATTTTTCGCCGTTTATCGCCTCGAAAAGTTATCGACGAGTTACAGAACATGGGTCCTGGTATACAACTGTCGTCAAGGTTAGATATGAATTTTACAATGTTTTACAATGCCATTTCGTCAGATTTATCACAGATTAAAGAATCACAGTTTAAGGTATCACAGTCTAAAGAATCACAGTTTGAAGTATCACAGTTGAAGGCACTTTGAAAGAAGTCAGAGAAAAGTTACCACACTCCATCTTTGAACCGTCAAAAAAATAGTTGTCTCGAACTCTCTCGTCACGATGTCGTCTTCCCAGTCATTTCTTGATGGTAAAACAACCTTAAAATCCTTACTGAGGGTCAAATCAGGATTGAAAACATCTCAGTGGGAATCAGGTTTGTGATATTACCATGTCCGTATGGTTTGGCAAACCAGAGGTTCGATTCATTCAGTCTAATCGCGCTGCAAGATACTAGATATTTAATTTGTAGACCAAGTGGTAAAAGGTGTAGAAAAACGCTTAAGGCATCCGTTGGGCAGGATCGCAACGCAAGGCCCCCTTAATGCCAATAATAATAATAATATTTTTTACTATATGCTATATGACTTAAGGTCTTTTAATTGCAACTTGAATTGTACGGCACTTGTTAGAAGGAATAAAAGAATAAGAAAGAATTTTTGTTGGCACAGTGGACTGAGAAAATAGGTGTTAATTTATCTCATTAAATCCCACGGGTGGCGTTCAGTTGAAACAGTAGTAGTAGTAGTAGTAAGCTTTACTGATTTTTTTTTTTTTTCAATTTACATGGAATTTAATACACAGTTGTTATTAATCTTAAGTAAATTTGCTGACTTAGGATTGGCCTGGCTACACAGTATAAAATAAAATTATTTGTTATTATTATTTATTGTATTATTCATACTTGAATGTCAGTTTATTAGACTTGACTATTCTTTATTCCGTCAATTTCATTGAATTTCTGAACAACAACAACAACTTAAACGTGCTACCACCAATGGTATACGAATTAATTTATAATTCGTTTTAATTAATTATTTGGCTGGAGATATAGCTATTTCAAGGGGTGCCAAGCCCTATCACCAGTCTCCTTATTAGTGGTGCTGAGCTTTAATCCAATTTTATTATGAAAAACTTTCTGCACACCATGAGATTCGAACCCACGCATATCAGATTTGCTCAGTCTTAGAAGTCGTATGCACTACGCATTCCACTACTTTAGACCACTGACGTCACAGGTCGAGATGTGTATCGTTTGTTTATCAAATGCATTTGGAGCATCAGCATTTTTCTAAGCGCCTTCAAGTATGCTGTCTTGTTCCGCCTCCATTTTTCTCCATACCTTATTTCAATAGACTACAATTCGTAGTACGTATCAAAGGGGGAGAGGTTGGAAGATCGGCAACAGACCAGACTATTAAGTTATTATTATTATTTATTGTATTATTCATACTTGAATGTCAGTTTATTAGACTTGACCATTCTTTATTCCGTCAATTTCATTGAATTTCTGAACAACAACAACAACTTAAAGGTGCTACCACCAATGGTATACGAATTAATTTATAATTCGTTTTAATTAATTATTTGGCTGGAGATATAGCAAGACACATACTTGAAGGCGCTTAGAAAAATGCTGATGCTCCAAATGCATTTGATAAACAAACGATACACATCTCGACCTGTGACGTCAGTGGTCTAAAGTAGTGGAATGCGTAGTGCATACGACTTCTAAGACTGAGCAAATCTGATATGCGTGGGTTCGAATCTCATGGTGTGCAGAAAGTTTTTCATAATAAAATTGGATTAAAGCTCAGCACCACTAATAAGGAGACTGATGATAGGGCTTGGCACCCCTTGAAATAGCTATATCTCCAGCCAAATAATTAATTAAAACGAATTATAAATTAATTCGTATACCATTGGTGGTAGCACGTTTAAGTTGTTGTTGTTGTTCAGAAATTCAATAAAATTATTTGTTTTTAAAAATAACAAACCACAGAAAATTAAAAGTTATATTTCACTCAATTGAGTTTTATAAATGTGTCCACTCAAAAAGACCGTGCGTTCAGTTGAAACTGAGGGAATAAATAAAAGAATGCTGCCAGAGTGGTGCTAGCTGTTCTTTGGACCTTCTTGAGTTTTTTAATGTTATACACGGTCGGTGCCGAACCTGGAAATTTTGCCGCCCTAGGCAAATTGTTATTTTGCCGCCTCAAATAAAAAAAAAGATAACTACAACATTATCATATTTACATGGATTTTATTTAATAACATGTTTACAAAATTTTGAAACTAAAATGCTGATCTGCGATTTTTCGTTTTTTCAACTCTTGTATAGGGATTTCTGGTTTCTTTTTCTAAAATGCGATTAAGCATGTCTATGAATGAAAAAGTTGCAAGGCCGGTTAATGGCTCTTGGGTCATTGTTCAGAGAAGATAGGTTTTTTAAGTTTAAGCTTCGAAAAGCTATGGCTTCACCTGAAGGAAACCTTAATAGTAATTAGTATCTTAAATATCATTAACAAATTCCCACACAATTCCAGTAAGAAGTGTGAAGCTAAATACATAGTTTAAAATTGACAAAGCAGAAGTTTTATTAAATATATTATTTTCCCTTAAGAGGTATTTAGCTATAATAGCCTTTCGAACTTCGTTGTCAATTATTACTGTTAATGTTGCTTCAAGTTGTTCGCAGCCTTTTAACTCCACCTTCTTTGAAATGTCGCAAAGAAATCCGATATTTTGGCTGAGAAATTGGTACTGCGCAAAGTGCTCATCAAGAGAAAATAGTTGAGCGTCGATAACGTAAAAAAGAAATCAGCTTAAAATTTAAATTTTGGATCGATTGTTTCAAGATATTTTTCAGGTTGATAACGGTGGCTACGAAGTCTCCTTGAATCAGACACAAAGAAATCCACTTGATTATTCATTTTCGTAGAAATTTTTTTAACGTCCTTTTATAATTTTTAAAACAAAGATTCCTAATAACGGTTTATCTGAACGTACATACTGTTGTAATTTATCAAAATCCTACAAACAGGTTAAAAAGTCCTTTGATTTTGATTGAAGCATTTTCGCATAAAAACTCGTTACAAATTTGTGTTGACAGTACAAAAAGCATGTTTTTGAAGAATGGTCCAGCGCTTCGGACAACAACGATTAACGAAGAAGTAATTGAAGTAGATGGATGTATTAAGCTTTTTCGCTTTGAAATTATTGTATTGATTTTGCCGCCCTAGTTAAGTGCCGTCCTAGGCCATTGCCTATTTTGCTTTCAGGCAGGTTCGGCACCGTACACGGTTAATTTTGGGGTCCATTTTAATATTTTTAGGGTTACATATATGACAACACCAAAATTTTATTAAAATTTAATGCACCGCAAATATGACAATTATGAAGTTAGTAAAAAATGTATTAGAGTTTAATATAATCATATTAAAAAAATGAATAGGAAAGCGTATGTATATGTATTAATACAAAAATATTTAATTTTAACAAAAATGGAATTAAGTCATGGTATAAGAATACAAGGTATGTTGTATATGAGATGCAGGGTCGCCAAATTTTGTTCTTCTTTGTGGTGTGGTCTCCATGTTGTGTTTGATATGGATATATGAAAACAATAATCATAAAACAATAAAATGATTTAAAATTTTTTTTCAATTTAAAAAAAAATAAATTTAATTTATTTAATTTTACTAATAATTATATCACAACATAATTTTATGGATTGAGCGACGCGTTCGGTTCTATAACCATCATCGGGCTTAATTTGTTGGTTCGCGGTGTTAATTTGCCAAAATTTATTTTCTTTATCATATTTTCTTATTCAAAATGCCGAATTACTGTTGTGTGAATAATTGCCTTTGCTATTCAAAATATAAAAAAAACCAGTGGGAATAAAAATGTAAATATTAAATATGGACGAATATGCGCGCTTCATTTTAGTGAAGACGATTATTGTCTTGAGCATTAATTATTGAATGAATCGTTGCTATAAAGAAAACTCGATCAAAAAACATGTTACATGTTAAATGCAACAACAACTAATCCCCTGCGGGTTTAGCTAAACCCAGAGAATTCTCGGGGCTTAACTTCAGCGCGCAGAAAAACTGTATTACTGGCGTGAATTATACATACTAAATATCGATAGTTTTTATGAAAACTCCATTTTGTTTCTGTAATGGCATCGATAATTCCTGTTTTTATTTTTTTCAACCAACTCCCCACGGGCTTGCAAAAAAACACACCTAATGTTCTTGTAGGCGTGTTTTTTTGCAAGCCCGGGGGGAACTGGTTGAAAAAAACGACAGCGGGGATTAGCGACGCCATGACAGTAAAAAACGTGGAGTTTTCATACAAACTATCGATAACATGTATGTAATTCATGCCGGTAACACAGTTTTTCTGTGCGCTTAAGTTAAACCCCGAGAATTCTCTGGGATTAGTTGTTGTTGCATTTAACATGTTCATTGTTTAGCACCGACGTCGTTTTTTTCATCCGATTCCCCCCGGGCTGGCAAACAAACCCGGCTTGTATTACATTTTAATACTTTCCATGTTTGAATACAACAGCATTGTATTAATTTTTAATAGAATTTTATTATAATAATAATACATTATGTATTAAAAGTAAATATAAACTCGACATGATTTTTAATGTTCCTGTTTTAAAAACTAATAACGGATGTATTACAAAATAATATATTTTAATAAAAAATGTTTTCAACTTTTAATAAAAATATATTTTTATTTTTTCTTAAAATCTAATGTAAAATTATTGAAAATTAATCCGGACCGCCGACCGGCCACAATAATTGTTCCGTACTTATGGCATAAACAGATCTGTGTGTATTGATTGATCTAAGAAATACAAAAATAAAACCTTTTAACTTATGGGAAGATTATAATATTTTTATTTATTTGTTATTTATACCCTGAGCTATTGGTGGTAAATACTTCAGCAACAGTAAAAATCACTCAATTTCAATGTTTCAACCTGTAAAACAACATTTTGACTTAAATAATATCTAAGTCCCCTTTCGCACGCTGGAGATTTTTTGACGTTTTCTTTTAATTTTCAATTCCCACCAATCGTAGACCGTTCAATCCTCTTACTTGGTGCCCTTCTCACCCATCCAGTTGATATACCACCACAAGTTTTAAATTTTTTATTATTAGAAGCACTTTCACAAATATGTACTTAAAGTCAATAGGCTTGATAGATAGAGCTGTTGTCAAACAATAATTTTCAGTAATTTTCAAACTAGCTTTAATTTGCCATGTAGACTCAACAAGTTTTCGGTAATATAGATTTTCTAATAACTATGTCCCATTTGACTAAAGTTTATATTTTGTGTGTAAATGGATGTAGACATGTACGGAAAATATAAATGTTTTTATCTTCATAATAAATATATTTCGTATTTTTTTACTGTTTGCTTACACTCTATATTAAAGAAGAACTTCGCCCACATGTCAGTACGAACCAAAATAAAAGTTTAATACTTTCTTTCTAAGAGGGCAATGAGTTTGCTAAGGTGGCACCGCCCTTCCTTGCCCCCACCTAACTATGCGCATGCTGACAAGTGACATATAAGACGTAGTTTATCAAAACTTTCAGCAATTATTTTTAGTAGAAAAACAAGAGAATCTGCAATTAAGTCTTTATTAAATCAATAAATCTATTTATATGTTATAGGATAATCTACCACCTAATGTCCATACTGTAGGTGTTATTTTTTCTGTTTCGTGTTCACTTTTTTGAATTTTTATATACTGTACGCTTTTTGTTTTATAATTTCGTACTTTTCACACTGAATCAAATAAAGGATACATCGTTTTCCGATCATGTAACTTCCAAGAATGAGAAATTGTTCCTTGTTGCCAGCAGTGTTGCCATTTTGGCATTATTAATGCTAGATCTAGCATTATAGACGAGAAAAAAGTTTTATGTAATTTAAAAATTATGCCAAATGCTTTTTTAGCATTAACCGAATTTATATTGGCATTGTTGAATGCCAAAATTGATTTTCAATCATTAATTCATATACCTGTAAAAAATATTTTCAAAATAATATATTTTTATTTTCGATTTGGCTTTATTTCGCTTTTGAAAACGAAATAAGGCCAGTTTGGCTATATTTCGTTTTTATGTTTTTTTTTCTTTCCAAAAATGTGCAGAACTATGATTTATCACCCAGCATAAACAGTGATGCCAATTTGGCTTTATTTCTATTTTCAAAACGAAATAAGGCATAATCTGAAATTTTAACTTATTTCGTTAGGCCTTATTTCATGCCACCCATTTATGACACTTAGGGCCAGTTTCACAGTGCATATACTTAACAAAATAAGTGGCACTTAATTTTCTCATTTTGGCACTTTAGGAGCAGTTTTAGGGCCAGTTTCAGAGTGCACACTTAACAAAGTAAGTGGTACTTAATTTTCCCGTTTTGGCACTTTAGCCGCAGTTTTAATACCTGAGTAAATGGATCTTAAGTGGCCAACATCGGAGACTTAAGTGTCACTTATTCCGATAAGTTTACACTGTGAAATTGGGAATTAGTTTTCCATATTTAGCACTTAAGTGACACTTACTTCACTGTGAAACTGGCTCTTACTGTCTGAGTGTACTTAAGTGTCCAATATGGGAGACTTAAGTGTCACTTATTCCGATAAGTTTACACTGTGAAATTGGGCGTTAGTTTTCCATATTTGGCACTTAATAAAAGACACTTATTCAAGTGTGAAACTGGGCCTTATTTATGAAATAATAAATTTTAATTTTGCATTATTACAAGATTTTGTTCTTTGAATCATTGAAATATAAGTTTGGTAAAGGGAAAATTTTCTACGAATGGATTTTAAAATCTAGCATTTTGTTTTTTGAGCTCCCATACGATTTAGATTTAAGGAATTTGAAATCTAGCATAATGAAATTTGTGATTATGGCAACACTGGTTGCCAGCAGTTATTTATGTATGTTAACACAGCATTGGGTGTATGTATTAGTTTTACATAAAATTTTATTAAAATACACATTTTTGTATTAAAATGTTTTCAAAGCGAATTAAAATCTAATACAATGGAATTTAATATTAATACAGCGTGGTTAAAAATTAATTCTTAGAAATTAGTTTTTAATACAAGGATGTATTAGTTTTTGCTCCACCATATATATAGGTGCGTTTTTACCTAATCTTAATAAAATTTGAATTTTATTTTAATGGTCTTGAAATAAAAAAAATGTTAATAAACCAAACCTGAAATTTAATACTTTTTGAATATTAAAAAAATAGTAGGAAATAATACTATAATAATATAAGTATACATAGAGTTGAAGTCTAATAAATTCAATATTAATTTTTAATTTCTATCAGGATTAAGTTTAAACTAAGTTTTTTAGCTATTACATTTTAACACTAAAAATCATATTTCAATACTTTTGAAAACATTTTATTTGTTTCTGTATTAAAAATAAAAAAGAGAATAGATAAAGCCTAGTACGCAGCTGAAGCGAAACGAAAAAAAATTTTCTCTGGTCTCCAAATCGATAACGAAAACGTAAACGAAACGACTACGGAAAAAATAAATGTCACTAATTGTAAAAAAAAAATAAAAAAACAAAATAACAACAAATAAAAATACAAATAAAAACTCGAATGTCACTTTTCCGCAGACAATTAATGGTTCTTGCAAATAATTCATTGCGAAAAAGAGTGGAGACTTCTCCAAATAATATGCTACAATTATCAATTTCGCTCGTTGAACAGCGTACCGCAGAACAAAAATGAAAACGAAATTTTTCGTTTATGATTTCGTTGCTTCAATTTTTGTATGGAAATTTTCGTTTCGCTTCAGCTGCGTACTATGCTTAACTATTAAAATGTTATATAAAAACTTACAAAAATCCTTAATATTTTTGAAGTATTAAAAAGTAATTTTTACTGTATTATATTCAGCTGTAATACAATTGCTGTATTAAAAAATATGCCAAAATTTTTAACCGTGTACGTTTTGGTATGTGCGGGCCACCAGACAATAGAGCCATACGTTAAGCTAAGTACAGACGATTGTCAGATATTACAATCGTCTGAACACACAATATTGTCAGACACGTCATTGTCAGACGACTACCTGACAAACAATTGTCAGGTATCTTACAATCGTCTGAACACACAATTTTTTATCATTGTCAGTCGATTAGGACATTTTCAGACTCATTGGTCATTGTCAGATGTTTTAATTGAAAACATCTTACAATTGCTGACAATTTTTCATTGTTCGAAATGTCTATGAGTTGTTTAAAGAGAGATACAAAAATAGCTGACAATCAAATTGGGAAGAAATTTACCAACCGTGTGAACGGACAATTTTTCATTGTAAGAAATATATCAATTGTCAGCTAATTGTTAGCTATCTATTGTCAGACCATTGACAGTTCTGACAATATTGTAAGATCTGACAATCGTCTGTACCAGGGTTCGGACTTTACTTCGATCGAAGTAGATCTACTTCGATTTTGAGAAAAAAATTTAATCTACTTCTTTACTCCTCTTTTTTAGGATTTGCTTCTCTTTGAAAAAATTCTTAACCAGCAAATTTAAGGACAGCGCTGGTCAACAAAACATTTTAAAATATTATATTGCTTTGTGTACTCAAAACAAATCAAGATTTGAATTTGAAGACAGTAAACTTTGCTTAATACAATATTTAAACCCAACTAAAATTCAAGGTGCTGATTTAAAATCTATGTTTAATTTGTTTCTATTGAAGTATTGAAGTCTGAAGTTTGTGTTATAGTTGAAGCGTTGAGAATGAGAAGGGGTCAAGTGACATTTTTAAAGTTTTGAGTTATGGGCCTTTAAAGTTTTACGTTTATAAGTAGGTAGTAGTAGTAGTAATAGTTAACCCCTTTATCTGAAGCTAACTTTGTAAGTAATAACAATAGAGACACAAGAATTGACCAAAATTTAAGTTGTCGCTTAACACCAGTATTGGTAAAAAAAAAACAAAAAAATCGAAAAATGTCACTTGACCCCTTCTCACTCTAGACGCTTCAGTTATATTTTTTTATTTTAAGTTTGACTTTCTTGTACCTTATAGTTACTTGTTTGCAATTAATTATTTATTTATTAATGAAAAATAATCAAATAATACTGAATAAACTTTTGTTAAGAATTTAATTCGAAATTTTTTTTTTAATCTCCTAAAACTACTTCGAAAATTTTGGATCTACTTCAGTTTTTTTCCGTATTTACTTCGAAAATTCAAAACCTAAGTCCGAACCCTGGTCTGTACTTAGCTTAAGGATCAGCTGTTTACATCCACAGTATCATTTTCGATTGGAGTCCCCACTTTTTACCGAATGTTTTACTATGGAGGCCTTCCTAACCCGTTCTTCAATATTTAGTTTCCAGTTCATCCCAAGCAACACATAAGCTCTTGAAGAGTACTCCAAACAAATTGATCAGCTCTTAACAAGCTGTTAGTTCAATCTTCTTAATACCATTTCACTTTATGACTTTTTACTTTGCGATAAAAAAGTGTTTTTTATTTTAGCTATTGCACAAACGTTTATTGCTTTATTTGCTCTTTGGTTGGAGACAGAAAGTGTTTCGTTTGACGTTTCACGTTTGCAAGTTGAGCGTTTGTTGTTTTCGTGTTTCTTAATTTATATTATTGTAATAAAGAAATTAGTAAAAATTTATTTCAATACAAAAGTGACTTAAGCAAATAAATTGCTGATCAATTGATTCACAGAAAATGGAACCAGAAGGCAACAAAATATGCTTAGTTTTTACTCTTTTTTGACACCCTTCCCATTAAATTTGATATCTTAAGAAGAAGTCGTTAAGAGGGATTTGACTCTGGAAAAAAAATAATTATAACACAGATGATTTGACGACTTTTTAAAAACTCTCTAAATGGTTTTGTAGATGGGTCGTGTATTTTTATAAAATTCACACATTTTTGTGAAGGGTAGTCTGGTTTTTTGTCGATTTTTTATCTTTAAAGAAGTTTGTGCTAAATTTTCACTTTGAAATGGATTTTTAACTACACAATGTCAGTTTTTGCTTTAAGGAACATAAAAAAAATAAGTTTCATCAAAGCAAGAATTATGACTTTTGTTAACAAGTCGAGAGATATATATTAGCTATTTGTTAAAAAGTAATTTCACATTTTATAAAAATACATATATACATATTTCATTTTTATAAAAAAGCGTCTGAACGATCGGATGAGTTTTTCGACCGTGCAATTAAAATCTCTACTGCCTCGTAGAAAGACTTGGTTTGCTTCTTACAAAATTGCGACTAAGAAAACTATGTAATGACTGCGGCTTACGAACTTGAACTAACGAAAAGAAAAAGGCGATGTGTTCCACTATTGGTGGTTTGAATAACAATTTTTATTTAGAGCTTTTTGGGTGGGTTTTTTTACCCTGATAGATAACAGATTTAGTACAAACTTAGCTATATATAAAGCTTAATTTTAAACATTAATATGAATGCCAAGTTATATGGCGCGAAAATTCAAATTTTATTATCAAGTTAAGTAATTTAAGTAGTAGATTTTACGAAATGTTTTATTGGGCTTCAACAGCGTCTTAAAACTTAAAAATAAATCAGTCGCTCCTGCTCATTATTGTATATAATAAAATTATTCATAACCCATAAAATGGAAAAACATTGAGAGAAAACAAAAACATTTGTACAAATGAGGCACCCTGTAGGCAGCAATAGTTGGAATGCATACACGAATTGATTCGATTTTATTTTTATCGTCACCAAATATCTATTATTTTTCGTAATATTTATTTGTAAACGTTTATTTTAAACTGGGTACCTAGAATATGCGATTTCAAAGTAAATCTAATCTTGCATATCAAAACACATACCGTTAAAGCTTATTAAATGTATTTTTGTTCCTTATAAAATGTAAACCTAAGTCTGATTGTACATACTTATCATATTCATATTATTTTTTATTTATTATATTATTTTACTTATTATATAAGTTCGTAATCTGTAAGAGATTGTAAAACTCTGTTTGATGAAATAAACTAAACTAAACTAAATAAAAATAAAGAACTCGTCATGTTTTCGCTTTTAATGTTAAGATCACTGGTGGGAACTTTCCTGACACCAATACTACCAAATCATCTGCATACGCAACTACCTTCACGCCACTTCTATCCAACTCAACAAGAATTGTATTCATGACTAAAAGCCATAGAAGAGGAGATAGAACTCCACACTCTACTGACGTATTTTGACGATTTTATATTATCTAACGAAGTAATGGCTAGCATATACTCCCACCTCTCGTAATTTTTCGAACTCGGAAAACGAAAGTGGTAGTTTTGCCTCTGTTACAGACTGTTAAATTGTTTTTAATAATAAAATCAAAAAGTGACTCACCTCGTTCATAGATCTACGACCCCAGAGAGTTGCCGTGCATTCGCATTGCAACCAATCAGGAGATTCGTCCTATTTGATGTTTTTTGGGGTTTGGTAAGATTGCGTACTTCCTCTGGCGGTGACGGCTGGTCGTGATGCCAGGTATGCAGATGCTATAGTATGTAATAAGACACGTGTATTTTTTTCATCCAACCTGCTAACTGTCAGATTGGAACCATATCTAATAAAGTATTTGCAAAGTCTTCATGTTTACCGCTATTTAACCAGTTACTTTTATGCGCGAAATAAATGTTTGTTTCTATTCGTATAGTCCTGTAGTGGGGTGAAACGAAAACCATATCGTTGTAATTGGCCTTCACCGACAAATCACCTGACCGAAAACCATATCGTTGTAAGCACTGTGAGGACTCCACGTGCCATCAAAGCCATGGAGGCTCAAAACGGACGGGGAAAACACTGAATTCTTTTCGCGAGAGATGAGTATTTCTCAAAAATACATGTCATTTGGGAATCAGCGAATACAAAAAACACCCTTGACACCTGGTCACAGCCACACTGAAGCAAAAACGGAAGACAAAATCGAAAGCTCTGCTTAGAAAAATCTTCATCGTCGAAGAATCGTTTAGTAAACAGAATGATCGAGTATATGTTTGGACATCAAAAGAAGGGTCAGAACTCATTCCGATGTTTGAAAGAGACCGCCATCCCACAAATGTAATGGTTTAGCGGGGAGTTACCATCAGGACGTTACTGACCTTCGTTTTCGTGAGAAAGGAGTCAAAAGATCGTCAAAAATTTACCAAACGACTGTCGTTAAGCCTCTCAACCAATGGGGTGTAGTGAGGTGATACGAAAACCATATATCGTTGTAATTGGCCTTCACCGATATACCACCTGACCGTCAAAAACCCGGCCGCCAAAGCACTGTGAGGACTCCGCACGTGTCATCAAAGCCATGGAGGCTCGAGTGCATATGTTTGGACATAAAAACAATGGTCAGAGCTCATTCTGAGGTTTGAAAGAGACCGCCATCCCACAAATGTAATGGTTTAGCGGGGGCTTACCATCAGGACTTTATCGACCTTCGTTTTCGTGAGAAAGGAGTCAAACATCGCAAAATTTACCAAACGACTGTCGTTAAGCCTCTCATACAGACAATAGCTGCATTTCATCCACATGGTTTGATCCGGATAAAATTTGAACACGTAAATACAAAAACAACATCCTGCTTTAATCTCGATTTATTTCACTATCCAAAAACAAGTACTTTTTATTATTATGGCAAGCAAAGTAGTGTAAACTGTAGTGCAAAGAAAAAAGCCAAAAAACAAATGAAACACTTAAAAACACAAGAAAAAAGAGATGGTTATATAAGCCGTGTTTTTTTTTCCAAGCACGGGGGGAATTGGATGAAAAAAACGACGTCGGTGGTAAACAATTAACATGTTAAATGCAACAACAACTAATCCCGGAGAATTCTCGGGGCTTAACTTAAGCGCACCGAAAAACTGTGTTACCGGCATGAATTGCATACATGTTATCGATAGTTTGTATGAAAACTCCATGTTTTTTACTGTCATGGCTTCGCTAATCCCCGCTGTCGTTTTTTTCAACCAATTCCCCCCGGGCTTGTAAAAAAAACACGCCGGCCGTGTTTATCTTATTTATCTTATTTATTTATATTTATATTTATATTATTTTTTTTTTTTTTTATGTTCAATTTTGTGTCAGTGCCGTCTCCGGGAAGGATGCAATAGGGAGCAGAAAGGAAACAATTTAATATGTAATTTTTGAATAGCTATGTAAAGAACAATAATGTTCTATTTTATTTCATTTAAGAAACTTAAACTTGTTAGGTATATATTATATTAACAGATTGAATAAAATTACCCTGATGAAGTAAGGAAAACTTACGAAACGTTGTGAAAAATAATGGAATAAATATTTTTTATTCTGATTTCTTTCATAAAGATCAAAACAGCTTAATTTACAGTGGAAAAGTTATACAAAAAAATTGGTCAAAAATATAAAACAACATAAACACAATTTAGTTTTTTAATATGTATGTATCATTCTTTTTATTTTTTTTATAATACTTTATCAATGTTGTATACTTTAAATACATTTGAAACTATAATAATAATTTAAATAAATATGATAATTATAATATTGTCGCAATTTTATGAATATGTTCAAAGAAATCTATGTAAATCTATACATTTTGATATTTTATTATAGGATTCGTTTACATTTTGATTCCAAAAATATAAGAATAATGTAAGAGTTTACCCGACCGGAACAGTATCTATTGTTTCCGGAAACATGTCGTATTAAATACTGCAAAATCTAAAGATACACAATACTAAATACTGCCATCATACCCACTTATGTATATATTAGAAACAAAAATGCAAATGGCAATTATAAAACTAGGTTTTATAAAAAATATTTGATTTTTAATGAAATAGCATTTGTTTTCAATTTTTGTTTTTGTAATTATTGCAACTTAAGTATTTACTTCTGAGGTAGTCAAAAACACACTTAAAATATATGGAAACATATATCCAACAAATAAATACATTATTATATTTAGTATAGGTATATGAATAGAACATAAGTGAATCCGAAAATAAATGCAGATGCTTTTAATACATACACTTTTAATAATTATTAATATTAGATTTGTAATGTATTTCCAGGCTAGTTGTTTATTTTGATATAAAAATATGTAAACTTGTTGCTAGGTTTTAAAGTTGTATTGGTTTTTAAAAATCTTAGGGTGCTGCAGATATATTGTCAGCATTACAAAATTTGTCTGCCATCAATGCGAGCACTTTCTCCAGCTTGGAGTGTCGATCTTCAGGTGTTGCAAAGGCACCTTTACTACCCCATAGAAATTTTATATGAAATTCAGTCCTTTATAAGTATAGATGAAATTAATTATTTAAATCATATTTATAATATAAGAGAAAGAAATTCTTACCTAAACGCGTCACTTAAAAGTTCATCCAACCTTGAATTCGATTCGTCCATAACTGTTTTTGAGTTCTTTCTAAAAAGTGAAAGATTCCTTAAAAATCCACGAGCTGAGTCGAGATGTAAAAAACAAATTGACATTCCAAAATCGTCTGCTTTTGTCTCCCAAGGTGTAATGCAAGTAGTAACCAGGGACGATTTTTCTGTTATCGAAGTGTTCATTATGTTCTCGATTATTCTATCCCTCAGTAAAATATACAAAAGCACATGAGGAACTGTTGTATTAGGTGCTTGGGGATTTGAACAGTCATTCATGTTTTTCAATGTTGGCCTCAACTTAGCTTCGAATGTAAATGCACTGTCTGTAAATTTTTGTCGAAGGATATGCCATGCGTTGTCAAGGCGTTGAATCTAATTTTAAGAAGGATATAGACAGCAAATCAATAAATAGTATCTAATAATACAAAATTTAACTCAATTCTTATTAAATAGAGAGAAAAAGTATAAGCAAAAGTCTTTGTTATTGTTAATCCCAATAAATATTTCTTTTCTTTCTCATTTTTATGAAAAATTTTAATAAATTTCTTGAAATCGCGAGTGATGGTGTTGTCACTTGAAAAAAAATGTGTTTTATACATTTAAGACTAGTTTTTCAGCGCTCGAGTTAATTCTAATTTAAACCAGATTTGTTTAATCCTGCAAATGAATTGAATCTGTAGCTGGTTTTATTTTCCCCCAGATCCGCAACAGATTGGATTTGCTTACGAAATTACATGTTGGATTTCCAAATCCATTTTGAACACACACCCTTAACTAATTGTAATAAATGTCGTCAGTTAGTGTAAAGAAAAAAGACAAGGGGTGTATAAAAAAAAAACGAAAAAAGTGATCCACATTTTTATCGTGATCGCCACCGCCATCGCGTTGGTTTGGGGGTAGCTTTAAGGTTCCCACAAACCAACGCGATGGCGGTGGCGATCACGATAAAAATGTGGATGCCGCACATATAAATCAAAGGAGAGGCATATCTACGCGATTGAAGTGTGCCTCTCCTTTGATTTTTATACGAGGCATCCACATTTTTATCGTGAACGCCACCGCCATCGCGTTGGTTTGCGCGTAGCTTTAATAATTATTTCGGTTATTTCGCAATTTGTACTTTGAAATTTACGTTAAGTAAATTTATGTATGTGTATACGTTTAACTGCAGACATAAGGGGCTACATATGTAGTCAACTACATTCATTGAACGCAGAATTGAGTAAGAAAACCGTTATTTGTTAAGATGTCAAAGATGTCAAACTTGGAACTTTATTTCAAATCTGTACATTCAGTTATAAGAGGCAAAGACCACTTATAATAATTTATCTGAAGAACACCTCACAGAAGTCAAAAATCAATATATGTATCTTACATTTTTAATTAAATCTTTTCCATAATATTTATATGATAAAAAAGTGGTTCTTTATCATATATTATGGAAATGATTTAATTTAAAATGTTCTTTATAAAACAGCTGGACAATAAGAGACTAGAAAATTGCCTTACCTTCAAGTCACTTATGTCGAATTCCTTTCAAAAAAAGAATCGATTTTTTTTCCAAAAGAATCGAATTTTTTCTGTCAAAACGAATCTTGCTACACTAGAAAAATTCGTTTTGACAGAAAAAATTCGATTCCTTTGGAAAAAAATTCGATTCTTTTTTTGAAAGGAATTCGACATTATGCTTCCGAATGTACCCTATGTAATCTTTACGTTTAGTGATTTTTTGGCTTTTATAAAATTTTAAGTCTTTCATGCCATTAATGGAAATAAAACAAACTAAAATTAACATCTTTTGAAATTGCTTCAACTTCTAAAAGAAATTTTTAAATGATAATCGTTGAATACACTATTTTTAATAAAATCAACCTTTCAAAAGGCTGTTAATTTGGCAAGACAATAGTTTTACATATTTAAAAGTATTCATGTACATATATCTAAGTACCTGTGGCATGCATAGTCCCAACATAATAGCACTGAATCCAAATAGATTTCCAAGTGCGGTTTTAGTATCCACAGCAACTTGTATCCATTTGCTAAGAATTTCAGCTCGATCCAGATCGGTTTGACAAGTAAGAATCGTCACGGCTACCATTAGCTTCATACACTGAGTTCTCTCCAGAAGATCATTTCGAAATGTCGTACCATGTGGTAGTGTAAGGAGTTCGAGACCACAACATTGAAGTATATTTGCATCATTGTCTTCAACTTCAGTTACTTTGTCAATTATTAAATTAATATCAATACGGGTTATATGTTCAGCAAGTATTTTAGGTCCAGATTCTAATAGCATCATTTTAAATGTAGACAGAGCATCACCATCGAGGGGATTATTTTCAATTGAAGGCAAGAGAAGCGTACTGAAATTCTCAATATCGAATTTTGAGACCTGAATAAAGAAAATAGTTGTAGGGAAATCTTAACACAGAATTTGGGAAAATTGTGACATAATACCGATTCAATGACTGGACATTCCATTAAAGATAGCTCTTCTTCTGCCTCCGCTACGTCGAATTCAGTCAAGCTTTTCAAAGTAACCGATGAAGCTGAGTTAGGCAGAAAGCGAGGATTTTTTATTATAACTCCTCGATGTTGGTTTGATTCACTGACATCGCCAGGAGTTGAGCTCTGCACAGAATCACCTGACCCATTTCCGGAATCAGACCCACTTGCATGATATGATCCTACTCTATTAAAAGGAAGCTGTTCATGTGGCAGTAAGTCCTTCTCCTTTTTAGGCAGGGCAGGAGGTCTAACTGGTTTTGGTGGTGGACTTGGTGCCTTGTCAAAAACGTCCGTTATATTTTTGCTTTCAATACATGGACTTAAAGAATTTTCAACTGAATCACGATTCAAACTTTGACCCTTCATTGAAGCAAATCGTAGACTACCAACACTCGGTCGCGGCAGTGAGTGAGTAGTAAATTTGACATGTTCAACAGATTCACTAATTGTCGATCTTGCAATTGTCTGGAATCCATTGCAGTGATTGCCTACCGTGTGTGGAGGTATTCCCTCAACACTTGTAGATTTTTCACCATTTTTCAATCGTCTTACGTCGGATGTTGATTTTTGTGCACAAGTTTCATTAGGCTGGATAACTCCATCTGCACTTGAACAAGTTTCAACGCTTTTCACACCCGCAACGGCAGATGATTGAGATGGTGTGAGAGATTGCGAGCGTTGTTTTTTCGATGGAAGCCTTGGTGGGGTATCACGTTTTGTCCTAGGTGGAGAAGACATTGGACTTTTGTAACTGTTATTTTGTTGGTTATAGGGAGTAAAACGAAATCCAGGACTATTCAGCGAAGGTGAATTGAGAGGACTCCCACCTCGAATTCCTGCTAACATTTGTGTATGCAGCTGATTACCGACAATTTTGTGGCCGTAAAATGAAAGTGGATATGTTCTGTTGCATGGATATTGAATGCGAGCTCCGGAAGCTGCTGATATTGGTTTGTCTGGAATAATATTTTTGATTGAAAACTTTTTAAATTAAAATTTATTATTGTTAATTATTTACCTGAACCCACATAAAAAGTGATTAAGTCAGGGACAGCATCAAATGCATCTTCTTCGAACTGGTATTGAACCCGTTCGTAAACGGTTTCGGGTTGCAATAGAATCTAAAAAATACATTTAAATTTATGAAAACTATGAGCATATTTTCTAATAACTAGTTGATATGTTTAGCAAATTTAATAACTTCACATTTAAAAATTGTTAGACAAAACTTTTGTTTCGCTATGTTATTGTTTCGCAAAATCATGTTTTCGCATATTTCACATAGCAATTATTCTTAACTTGAATTTTTTTTTTGACAACTCTGGATTCAAAAGTTATTGTCGAAAAACTGGCGAACTTTGGGAATTAAAAATGGTCAAAAAGTATATCAAATATTTTGTTGGAGCATTCATTTTTTTCATTTCAATACATGACTAAAATATAGCGTGATAAAATGATAATATTCAGCGAATAATAATACTAGTTAGTTTTAAACGCTCCTCTGGCCTCTTCTATCGTATTTACCCCAACAAAACCTGACACTATTTTCAAGAAGAAGGTTGGTTCAAAAACTTGGTGCAATTTTATTTTTAAGAAAAATTTTAAATTATTTTCATTAATTTCTTACAAAAAAAACCTCTATACGAAATCTTTTGCCCCTTTCAAAAAAATTGTGTGCAGAAATGTAGCTTGATATTCTGACTTCATTCAAAGACATTTTCCTTGAGTGTAGTAAAATACATTATTTATTTTTAAAATAAAACTCAAGACAATTAACTTCAATCGCTCTACCTAAATGGATGTAATTATTTTTAGTCTTTTTTATCTTCGGTTTTTAATCCAAAGTACCTTTTAACTGCCTTTCAATTCACACAAAGATTTGGCGTTCGACCTGGTTAATCTCACTTGGTATCATCAGTTAAACAGCGAAGCACTTTTCCTATATACCAAATTGTTTTGCCTGAATTAAGTTTATCTTACAAAAGTAGAATTTTTAATAAAGATGCGTGCATTCATTTATATCGAACAAAATTTTTAATTAAAATTAAAAGTTAAAATTCTTCATCACTGATATTGGAGAAGTTTAGGCAGGGTCAAGTTTTGTTTTAAAGTGAAAGTTATAAGTATATTTTTTTCGATTCAGGGGACGTGATATCTGCCTGCTTTCTTATAGAATTGCGATCAATTTAATAGAGCACTTCAAAATGCTTCACAATGATGAATTTTGGTAGAACGGTAGGACTTGAAGTGTATACGGAAGAACAAATTTAATACTTGAGGTTTTCCATCCAGATGCGTGGTTACCGCCTACTTTCTCAGAATTACGATCAATTAAATGCAGCACTTTCGATTGGTGTAGAATGGCTTGGTATTCGTCCACCATTTCACAATTTTTATCAATTATATAAAGAACTTCCTATTGTTGTAGAATGATATTAGTATCTTTCGAGGTTTTGATTTGACATGACATAAATATCTTTGGAAAAAGGAGTGAGATTAGACCAAAAACATAAATGTTAAAAGATAGCCATGTTCTCCTATACAAAAACCTGTATGTAACGAGTCTGCCGTGAAAAGTAGTGAAATATAAAAGTTTGCCAAGTTATAACTTTATGAAAGTTTAATATCAAATATTTAAAGCATATAGTAATATCGAAACAACTCCAAGTTATGAGAGACATTTTTTTATTTACTAAAATTTGGAGGTTTACATTGGCATGTTTTCTTTTTATTACTCACAATTCAAATCGATTTGAAAACTTCACCAGTAAACCCACCAAATTTTAATCAATAATCATTAAATAATAAATGCCTTACGCCCCCCCATTCCAACAAGGCTAGGGATTTAATATCAATCTATTTTGCCTCCAGAGTCAATTGGGGCTAGGGAAGTTATCCTACGCCTGTATCCGCCTTTAATTCCGTTAAGGTAAGGGATTTAATCCCACTTTCCTTACCGTGCCTTAAACTTCGGTTTAGGATAGGGAATTAATCCCATCTTGCCAGTATCCTACAAAAAGTTAGTCTAATCGTGCTGCATGCCTCAGAAGTTTCAGGCAGTGTCTGAGTGCATGCCTTCTGAAGTTTCAGGCAGTGTCTGAATTTTTATTTATCAATTTAACAAACCAATTAATTCTTTGATTATTTTTCTAAAAGAAATTAAATCTATTTATAAATTACTTTAACTATGTAAAATTACATAATTATACGTTTCCGTTTAAAAAAATCCTGTTTTAAGCGAATCATCAGTCACTAATTGACAATTATTTTTTTCTTCACTATATCAAATGAAAAACATGATCCTGGATCCAATCTAATAAAGTATTTAAAAAAAGGTAAATACATGTCCCAATATTAGCTGAAAATGACGTCTGAAATATTTAATGGATTTACATATCGAGCGTTAAAGTGCAGAACCTCGTAAATTGTTTTTGTATGTTTTCCAGAAATTATAAAAAAACCTGCCAAATTTTGTAGAGCGTAAGAGGTTTTGAATTCTGTCTTTTTCTGTAAAATGTTCAAAATAATATTGCAAAGCTGAAATTACCAAAAGATGGCTCTGATTCCGTTGATTTTTTTTTTTGAAATTTTTCAACCTACAAGGTCTAACACTTTTAACCTTCGATATATCACCCTGATTACTGAATCCGACGAAAAAGTAGCGAAATGTTAAAAAAGAGTCTGACTCCTTCCGCAGCTCATTCATTGAATTCTCTAATTGGCGTGATTAAGTTTGTATTACTGAAATTATCGGTATGAAAAATTAAAAGACAGGTTAATTTTGTCTCAGAATATCAACATTACTGATCTTAACGATCGTTGTACTATAACTAACGCCTTAAAAATATTATTATTAATATAGAAATATCTTAACAAAATAACAATGAGAATGAGAGTCATTTAATTCTCTCATTTCTCATCGTAAATTTATATTGTATTACATTTTGTGTCATTATATCCGTTTCACAAAATTTAATATCAACTTCATCACGTGTAGCTATTCAACTTACCTTATTGATGACAAAATGTAAAACAGACGCCTTTGTCTTGCATGATAACACATAATTATCGGGCTGTGAAGCACAATCTCTTATCAAAAAGTCACCTTCCTTTTGAACAATCTCCTCTGCTCGCTGTCTTGGCAATGGTCCGTGATACCATGCATGTGATCTTAAGTCTCTTGAGTCCAAACTCAATTCCCATTCTAATGCCTTTTTCAAAGCAATTGCTTCTTGAGCTTCGCTTGAGGTCGAATTACTGTCCATATCATCCATTGCTCAATTTTTATTTTCGACTTATCCTTATGCATTCAATTGATCATAGCTAGAAAATTGAAAAAAAAAAAAAAAAACGGAAATGAAATCAATCTCAGACAAGGATTTATATCTTCATTGAAATGCTTTTCAATAATACTCGTATTATCTCTGTAATATGTTTAAGTTGAACAAATGTAATTGTGTTGAAAGTCTCATGTATTCACTCACAAACGCATACATTCACAGTCTTTTATTATATTCACAAGGCAAAATGTTCCTATTTAACATAAGGGAGCGCCCATTCTGTATCCTTCATTATACAAGTATCGATTTCTTTCAATAGTCCTTATTTTTGGAACATTTTCTCCAATATTGATTCAATAATTTTTATTAAAATGATTAGGATTGTGTTATTGATAAATTCATCACAATTTTAAATAAATGGAATTGTTTTAAAGAAATTTTATTTGAGTTCTGTAAAAAATTTCGTGTGGTGCAACATTGCAGTTAAGGGATGTTCTTGTATTGAAATATAAAGATTTCCTTACTTTTAATAATTTTTTTTAATAAAATCCTATTGAATTCACATTAAATTTGAGTGGTTTATGGATGTTAAATAATACTAGACTTTTCTTCTAAGAAATATAAGAATAACGAGAGTACAAAAACGAATACTTGAACATAACCGGCGGTGAGGCTTAATCGTGTTCAACTGCACGCCCATGAAATCTATCCCCGCGGACTTAAACAAAATCTTACATCAAGAAGAAGAAGGGTGGGTTTTAGTTTCCAATGTTAAAAAAAGGATATTTTGTGGCTGCAAATAAAATTGCCCATTGTACCGGCATTTCAAAAAAGTTTTTCTATATAATATTTTCATATTATCTACCGCATTTATAACAGAATTGAACTTTACGAAACATTTTTATATCGATAGATCTAAAAGATACAAATTAAATTGACTTTGTATTTATTTTATAATTATTAAAACAGCGGAGAATTCGTTCAATTTACTTTTTCCTCGAGTTTCAAATGCACTATAATCTAAGAAAGGATATTTTTGGCGCATGCGAAGTTTTATATAAAGAAAGGTAATTTGCCAGGGATGTTAGTACATATCATGTAATTTAATATTTTCGGAGGACCTCAGCTGAAATTCTTAATGAAATCGCAAGGCAGGCGAAAATTATGCCTGTGAATTTGTATCTCAATAAAACCATAAATTTTAAATTCACTTCGCATTATTGATGTATAAACTATAGTCATAACGTTGTACACAAAATTGAAAAATATTTAGTTTGTAACTAAACGGCGATAATGTTTTTCTAATTAAAATTAAGAATACAATGATTTTGATTACTTTATATATATAATGTACATAATTGTATTTTTGTGTCAATTAACAATTTTTAAATAAGAAAAAAATGTTTACCTATAGATTTAGGCAAGATTACGATTTGTACGATGCGCTGCTGCGCGGCGGAGCGGCGAACAGTGGGCTGAGAGCAGAAAAAGGACTTTTGAGAAAGTCATATGTAGCCTTTTCATTTTTATGTCTAACTACTCTTAGATAACCCGAGCGTATAATTTTAAAGTATTTTTTAATATATATATATTACAATAATTCACAAGCCCTCATAGTTAAAAAAATATTTTATTCAAGTTTCGAACCATATTTTCAACAAACTTTTAAATGTCTTTTTCTGAAGTTTCTTAAAATAAATTCAGTAACTTTATACAAAATTTTATTGACCTATTTATGACTATATCTAAAATAAAAAAAAGAAAATAATTCATTAGGGAAGCCTTCTATAAGTAGCCTCAAACAATGGTACTAAAAAAATGGTTTTAATGAAAAACTTTTCGAGTTTTAAGTTTAGCTCCATTTGCAGTGACGTATATCAACGTGTGCTCCATAATTTCAAGTTACAGCATAGAAAAAATCAGCTGCAGATACATACTTGCAGATCTTTAAGTTATTTTCAAATTTGTCTCACTGAAGATGAGTATATATATCAAAAAGTTATGATTTCTTTGGCACTACCTGTCAAAATGACCTGGTAACTGGTTAAGCCCATTATTTTTAGACAAAATGTGTACCTTTATTTAAAAAAAAAATAAAATTAATACATTGACCCAGGTCTGAGAAATTCGATTTTTTACGAAACCATTAATTATATTTGCCTGTAAAATTTTTCAACTTTCAACTCAATTTTCTCAAAAAAAATATATACAAAATTTTTATTATTTTATTATAGTCTGAGTTATATAATAAGGTTTAATAGAGAATTAATACAAAAATTAGGAATAATCCTACAGTTATTTTGCTTTCACGCAAAAAGTACAAGCAGGTAAAAATAAAATATGTGCACGACTGGGTCGCACGAACTTGCTCTTATGTGCGATCACATATTGTTTTTAAAGTTTTAATATTTCAAAAACTATACTGCTTAAAACTTAGTTAAATTTAAGGTAGTATTATGTGTTGCAAATATGCATGGAACTTACAGTTTAGACTGAAAAATTGTAAAAAAAAAATATATAATTAAACATATGTAAATTGATTAAACAACTTCTGAAATTGTTTTGACAACAAAGCGATGTACATCTTCCGATTTCTTAAGAAATCTCAATTAATGAGAAAAAAAAATTGAAAATCGGTTGAGCGGTTTTTCAAAAAAATATTTTTTATATATAAAATTTGAAAAAATTTAAAAAATGGTATGCAATGCCTTTATTAATGCGGAGTTAAAAAATTAATTAAAAAACATATCTTCTACCCATTTTCGAAATATGGAATTTAAAAAAAATAATTAAAAATTTTTTTTTCTAAATAATTATTTATTTTCTTGAAAATTTTGGTATGCAATATTATTAGACCTTATTTGAAGCTTTTGTGAAAAAAATCAAAAAAATGATTTTACGAGAGATACCACTTTTAAACGACAGAAACAAATTTTTTCCAATAATATGGTAGATCGTACAGATATTATTTCACACCAAATTTTTTATTTTTTTATTTATCGTACGAGCCGTTTTTGAGAAAAATGAATTATATAAAATGGTTACCTTCTAGCAAAAACAAAATTACTGAATTTAAAAAAAAAAGTTGCGGGCACGTTTATGAGAAAAATAAGATTTTAATTTTTTGCTAAAAAAATTTGTACGGCAGGTACCGTTATTTTTGGTCTTAAAAAAAATGAAAAAAATGGGTGGGGGAATGCCCAAAAAACGATAGTTACCAACTTTAAAGAAAATCGACCGACTTTGATCAAAATCCCGAGTTCGATTTTTTTACGAATCCATAACTTGCCTTATAGTAGGTACCTACAATATATCGCAAGTAAAAAGGGTGTTTTTTCTGATTTTTGCCTAAAATTTTAGAAAAATATCCGTAACTTTTTTTGTAATCAGTCCGAATTTTGGCCAAATATTTTTAAGACTAATCTTAATATGTGTGTCGAATTTTGAATACCACTTTGAAATATTTACCTATCGAATTTTAAAACTAATTTCGAAAAAACGATCTACACGCATTTTTGAAAATATCGAATGTTAAAAAACAAATTTTAATTTTTTTTGTAATTCCAAATTTGTTTTTTTTTTTTAATATTGATATGCATTATTATTTGAACTTATTGGAAGCTCTTGTACAAAAAATGTAACTTAAATCGGTTGAAGAGATAATGAGATGATTGAAAATAAACAAAAATAGTTCTACGGGAGGTACTGTTATAATAATGACTTACCGCCATATTATTCATTCGGTTCATCCAGACTGAAACTTAAACATGGCGGTTAGTGAAAAATTTGTTCCGGTTAAATGCAAGACCACACAGATAAAGTTTAATTAGTTATAATCAATTTAATTT
This sequence comes from Epistrophe grossulariae, assembly GCA_929447395.1. Taxonomy (NCBI): domain Eukaryota; kingdom Metazoa; phylum Arthropoda; class Insecta; order Diptera; family Syrphidae; genus Epistrophe; species Epistrophe grossulariae. Next base: position 117,347,311 of record OV839566.1, read on the forward strand.
AAAATTAACAACATTTATAATGTTAAAAATCTGCTTGGTGCTGGGTTTAATAACAATCGATCAAGTAGTTTTCGAAAGATTGAGTACCTATTTAAAAAATCATAAAAAAATATTACTTTTTTTGTAAATCTAAATAGGTACACAATTCTATTTTAATTTTTCTAAACAATATCCATACAAAAATTTATCAAAATCAGTCCATCAGTTTTCGAGAAAAAGGAAAATATTATACAAAAAGTTTCTATTGGAAGGTGCCATTATTTTCCGTTTTTTTTGAGTTTTAATATTTAAAATTAACATATTTTTTAAAAATCTGTTAAGCCATTTTTAAGAAAAATAAGATTTTCCAAAATGCCAAAATAAATGGCAGCTTCCGTTTTTTTTAAGCCCTTTACTTAGTTAATTTGATTTAAAAATGGAATTATTAAATTGAAAAAAATTGAAACCAATCATATTATGAGTTTTGTTACATTTTTCAACGTTTCAGAAGAGCTTTCAAAAAAGGTATAACATGACGTTTTAAGTGTTGCCGTTGATTTTTAATGATGTTTTTCTATTTCAAGTCGATTTTTTTGAAAATTGTTTATCCTGCCTTAACAGGGGGAATATAATCCCCTCCCATACGATTTTTTTCTTTTCTTGACCCAACTTACACGCTCTAGCCTTTTTGTCGCATCCAGTTAAATTAATAACAAAAAACAGAAGCTTTTAAAAATTCGCAACAAATACTGATTGACACAAATTATCCTTGTTATAAATATACATACCTACTCTCAAATTATCCATTTTTAATAAACAATAAATTTTTTTACCAAAATTGATAAAACTTTGCTCCTCGAAAGTTCAACTATATGAATGCATGAAAGTATTTTTTTCACGTTTTCTTATCTTCGCATCTTCAAGCCCTCTTTATCAATTGTAAAGGTAGAACTATAATAGTCGGAAGATGTCGGAAGAAAATTCTCTCAGTTCACTTACGCATGGAGCGGTCGGTGAGCGCTCTTCACTTCCGAAAGCAAAAGTTAACGAAAATTAGTCGAAACGAAGCAAACCTCAATTATAGGCACGCCATATGAATACTTTGTATTCGTTTCGTTTCGTACGACCACTTACGTTGGCATCCGACTATTATAGTTTTACCTTAACTCTCACTCTCTTATACATATAGGTCCACTCCAGTGTTTGACGTTTAGTGTATACTATCAAACGGTACATTTATCACGTGTTTAAATGGAATTTTTTTAAATGAATTTTTGGCCATGAAGAAATACAGTCATGAGAAATACTCCTATGTTCGTCGTCCGCGGAACTCGACCGATCGATCCAAACGTATGTTAAAGAAAGAGAGTGCGTACACCATTCTAGTTGACATCGTCCGATACCGTCCGATTATTAACGATCAACTGACGATTCCAAAATTGTTTGGATTTGTCGTCCGTTTGCCGGTGATTTTTCCAGTGAAACATAAAAAAAATTGATACTGGAAAATTAACTACACAATAAAGACTGTAAGTAGAGACATGCAGAAAAACAGATAGCCACAAACGTCAGAATTGCGGTATACGGGACAGACGATTCTAAGATACCTGAAAATTTTTTGTTAGATTGTCGTCTGACAATATTGTCAGACAAAATTGTGTGTTCAGAGGATTGTAAGACATTTGGAACAGTTTTTTCACTGACAGATCTGACAATATTGTAAGATCTGACAATCGTCTGTACTTAGCTTCAGGAATGAAACACTTTCTACTTAGTTCATTACACAATACATACCTATCTGAATAGAGTTTAACTTTGCGCATAAGTTAGAACTATTTTTTTGATTTTTTTATGACTTAGTTCGGTACAGCTGTGAGCCTTCCATATATCGTAAATAAAAAATCTAAAAGTGTACTTACACCAACTATTAAACTGTTATTTGAAACAAACTCAATTGCAAATGATGTGGAAGTCAATTTAACATCCTGAGATGGACAGAAAACGTACGTATCATGGCAATGCCCTAGTTCACCTGTATTCATAACTGCGCTATCATCGAAAACGCTGCTGAAAATGTTAAGGTCTTAGGGATTGGCATTGAATCTTCTTGTTCATACCTATACATATATGTACATAAATGGAATGATATATGATGGAGTGATTATAATAATTTCGATAAAAGTTTTCAAACGGAGTTGGTTTGTTTAGTGTCAAGAGAACACTTTCAGAAGAGTTCAGAAGCATTCCAAACTTTTCTGCTGGATGACCAATCGCAAACATCATAAATAAATAAGAAACTGAAAGTCAATTGTATTGTTTGTCACCCACTAAAAATAAATATGAGTTGAAAACAAACAGAAAAAGGTTAGATACTTTGAAACAAATTAAGAACTGTCAAAACTGTATTTATCTCTGCACTGTCTGCACATCATGTTACGTTATAATCGTTTTCAACTTATAACTGTCTTTGAGACATTTTTTTCATACACATACAAACAAAAAAATGCTCATGAAATACTTTGGAAACTTTTCACGTGTGCGATATAGCCACGTATAGGTATAGGCATAGCCTAAATAGAACGTGTTTTTATCTTGGATACGCTCAGCAATGATATTAATATGACGTAAGTACATACGTGTCTTGACCAATTAAATCAACTAAAAAGAGTTTTAAAAATAAATCTCTTAAAATTCAAAAACATACTCTTACGGCCATATTATTAATTCGTTTTAAAATAAGTATGAAAACAATGCAGGTGCTATAGGTATCCTTATAAAGAATTTAAATTTGTAGTTTTGCTCAAACCAGAGCTTTTGAAAATTAAAATTCTAAATCTTAAATGAAGTACATATGTATACATTACTATCTTAATTAATTCTAAAACCAAAAATATGATAGATTTGTGCTATAAGGAAAGTATTATAAAATATTTTTTTTTTTGTAAAATCTGAAAAATTCCAAAATTTTCATTTAAAATTTGCTAGATCATCTAAAGAAACTGCTGGGTGCCAAGTTTAATAAATATTGACCTATTAATTAAGTCGTTTTCGAACTATTAAGTTCTCAACAAACAAATTTTGAAAAATCCAAAAAAAAAATTTGGTAGGTACACAATTCTTTTAAATTTTTCTTGAAATATTCTCTATAAAAAATTGATCAAAATGAGCTTAACCGTTTTTGATAAAATCGAAAATAAAAAAAATGGTCTATGGAAGGTACCATTAATTATAAACATTTATATCCATTTTTCGGATTTTTTTATTATATGGTAGCCTTTTTGTAAAACAAAATTACTGATTTTTTTTTTTAAGTTGTGGATATACGTTTTTGAGAAAAATAAGATTTGTATTATCTGCTACAAAAAAATTGTACGGCAGATACCGATGTTTTTGGCCCTAAGAAAAATGAAAACAAAAGTGTCCCAAAAAATGCTAGGTACCATAAGTTTAAAAAAAATCGAACCACCCGTTTAGGATGCAGATAGACAGACGGACAGAATTGCGAGACCCACTTTTTTCGACTTCGCTATCATCATGTCAAGTTTGATCAAAATTTCGATTTTTTTTTTACGAATCCATAACTTGCCATATAGTACCTAGAAAATAAAAATATCCTGTGTATAAGTTGTCATCAATATTCGCATATCTTTTTTTTTCAAACTTAACTGCTTATCAACAACTGATTTGTATGTTGTAACTTCGATTTGTTTCCTCTAAAAAAAATTGGGGTGTGTGAGTGTGCAGCGCCCCACATGCCATACCGTCAAATTTATCTAAGGCAAAAAAGTATCACAATATTAAACACTTCAGAGCGAGTTCAGAGTTAGTTCGCCCATCAGTGCTGACATCGAATCACAAGACAACAAAATCTAACTGAAAGTTTTAATCTTTTTCTTATAAAGATGTTATTATGTTTGTTCCAGGCAGGTGTTCTTTGTTGTTACTTCCATCGTTGTTGCTATAGCTTATTTCTGTCAGTATAGTATTCGAATATATTGGGGTGTTAAATATTTTTATTTTTTATTCAAACAATTTTAGAAAGTAGGTAACTCAAAGCTTAAATAAAAACAAAATAAGGACAAAATATAAATATTTTCTATTTCTATTTACTTTAATTTCAAAAATAAAGTAGTACCTATAACTTAAAACTAATTTATAAAATATCAAGTGTTTGTTTTTATGCATGAACACTTACCACTGAAAGTATACTCCAAGCCAAGGACACAGGCAGAAGTTAAACCATTGAACCTCGATTTCCATTCTATTAAAAGAATTTCCACATCACCAGAGGAGGGAGTGTCCTCATTGAGAATTCCGCTTGCATTCATTTGAAGTGAGTTTTCTTTGTTTTTTTTTTTGTTTTGCAGGAAATGAAAACTTTTAAGTCCCAATTCCAATACCCAGCTCTCATACCAACGAAAAATCGTATTAATTTCACATTTTTTTTTCTTTATTGCACGCAAATATTAACTTCTGGGATCAAATTCATTATTGATGGTGTTTGGGTGGAATTTTAATGATTTTATTGAAAGCATACAAAATAAGGGCATGATGTGGATCAACATGATATAGGCTTTCGATAACGATAGGCCAGACGAATTTGGTTATATACATACGGAGAGGCAATGGGTACACAACTGGACCTTTCTTTATACAAGAAAACCATTAAAGTTAAAAACTTTTAACGAGCTTTCACAACATTTTAAATCGTTTGAAAAATAATCATTAATTGGACCTGCCCCTGCTGCTGCAATGAGTCGGTATAGCTGGAAAAGCAGGCTTGTATATTCTTTACGGATTCTTAACATAACGTGAGAATAATTTTTGGAACTTTTCTTTAGAAACAGAGATTTGGGTACATAAACTAATGGAAAAGAAAAGTTCTTTTTATACCATATATACCTACTATCGTAAATTAAATTCAAGTTTCTTGTGCATGCCCAATTGAAGGAATTAATATTGTGGAGAAAAGTTAAGATTTGTGACCCTTTGTTTGTGTGAGGGATTTAAACTTCCAGTAGTATAGTAAAATACGAAACAACTTTTTCTTTTGTTTGCAGAAGAAAATGAAGTTGGGAAAAGTTTGATACAATATACATACGTATTTTATCGAGTTTTAATAAATTACTATGCGTATATATGAGGACGAAACATTACCCGGGAGATAATATAGCCAAAGATACTAAGTTTAAAGATTTTCTTAGAAAGTCTCCGTTCTATTTTGTTCTATTAAGTGCATTCCAGTCGTTAAGAAATGTGTTTTATTTTAAATGTTTAAAAAAGTCATTCGTAAGTTGAAACTCATTTTCAACCAGTTAAGGTTTCTTAATAAAATTTGGTATTTAAGCCTCAACAATTTTATTGGTTATAACTTATAAAAAATATAAAAAAGAGTGGTTAACCGTCAGTCGATCTTTGCTTCTGCGTAAGGTGTTTATAAGCATTTCTGGATTTAGACAAAGTTCATTTGGAAAAAATTTCAGTAAACATTTATTCAACTTTGGTGATCAAGTCTGCGATTGAAAAAAATCTAGTTTTTGTAACAGAAAATAATTTAAAAGCTATAAGACATTTAAGTATCTGGTTTCCAGCGTTTGAAAAGTATTCATTTAAATAATTTGATTTAAAAAAAGAATTGAAAAATTAATTTCTGACTTTAAATAGGATACAACATGACGTGTTTTTTAAATATTTTGTTTCTATTTTAAAACAATTTTTTAGAAAATCCAAGATGGCGGCTCCACCTCGATTTTCAGAAAAAAACCATAAACATGCTTCTATTGATCCCCTCTAACGAAATGTGAAAGAAAAATTTTAATTTGGCTTTAATACTTGGTTTAAATTACTCTAAAAATCCTATTTACACTAAAAAAGTAGTAAAGTACATTTTGTTATTTAAAATTTTCTCAAGAACTAGCAGAAATTTTTTTATCTGGTTATTAGCGTTTGATTAAGAATTGATAAAAGCATTGAATATTAGAAACAAAAATACTATATACTCAATAATACACTTTTTTTAATTTTTGTTTTGAAAATTTTAATTTTGAAAATTAATTTTGCAAAAAGCATTCCCTAAAATAATTTTATTTAAAAAAAGAATTAAAGAATGGGAAATAAAACATAATATACTGGGAAATGAGACTTTGATCTCAAAAAAGAAATTGATTCTGTGTAGCGCCGAAGGCATAAATCCCCACTTATTTTATAAAATGGTAGCTACCTTCCTGGCAGACCACTTTTTCAAAAAGACGGAGGAATTCTGTTTATTTTTCAAAACAAGTAGAAGTAAAAGTTGGAGTTCCTCAAGTTTTAATCCTTGACCCATTCCTATTCAATTCATATTTTCAAGATATTCCAAATTCCATAAATGATGTCTGATAAATAATGCGACGAGACAAATAGACGTCGGTGTCGACATGACGAGATCACTCTCTTAATGACGAATTCAAAACAAAAAAATGAACCATAATAAAGAATTTTTCGTCGTTAGGTGGCGTCACAAGCTCAGAAAATTGGAAAAAAAGACGGGACGGGACGACGAGAAATTCTTTATTATGTATTATATCGTTGTTTTAAATTCGTCATTAAGAGAAAACTGCAGAAGAAACTCGGTTGATAATATAAAATAATATAAAAGAATGTTTACTTGATGGACTTTAATTAAAAACAGAATAGAGAAAATAATAAAATTAATACAAATTGTGTAAGGTCGATAACTGGAAAATAAAATAATTATGTTAATGTATTGAATATAATAATATTGAATTATACCGCTATATAGTTATAATATATAGTACACAGAGTAAAAGTTTTTTTTTTTTTGGTTGGGTTCGATATCCCGCTTTTTATAATCCCGTTTTTTTAAATCCCGGTTTTAAAATCCCGCTTATTATAATCCTGTTTTTTATAATCCCGCTTTTTCAAGATCCCGCTTTTTATAATCCCGTCTCTTATAATCCCATTTTTTATAATCCCGTTTCTTATTATCCCGCTTTTGCAATTAAATCTACTTGTTTTAACTCCCACCAAAATTTCGTTGGGAGTTAGGTCATTTGGGACTTAGTTCATTATGAAATAAGTCCCAACGATTTTAATAAACAGTGAGGTATACATGGGAGGGGGCATGCTGTCCCCCTGCAACCCCTCTGCTTGGGCTCACTATAGGATTTGGGGTAGATGCGAGGTTGGGTGTGTGCAAAGTTTCTTTTTTTCATTTGGTAGTTTTTATTTGGTGGGACATAACCCTTCATTTGCATTTTGTGACTTAGTTCATTTTATGTTGGGAGTTAGTTCCAAAAATAATGGGAATGAGTTCATAATGAACCAAGTCCCAATTTTAGTGGGAGTTAGTGAATTAGGAGTTAGTTCATTTGGGAGTTAGTTCCAGGGCCAATTTTTTCTATTAGTAAATATATGTACATAATTTTGATTTTATGAGCAAAAACAAATGTGTACAGTAAAAATCAACAACACCCCCACATATTTTCTTTTATTCGAGTAATTTTTATTTTTTGAAATTTACAAACACGTTATAATTTTTCGTTTGATACCCAAATGAATTGCGAAAAACGGGATTGGCGGTATTTGGCATGATTTTAATACATTGGGATTATGAATAAGCGGGATTTTAAAAAAACCGTATTTTAGTAGACGGGATTTTAAAACTTTTTTTCTGGATATTCGAAAAACGGGATTTTAAAAAGCGGGATTCCGATACGCTCCCTTTTTTAAGAAGCGGAGACTTTTAAATTGGCAACACTGTTTTCTGTGACAGCCGATTTGAAATATTGAGGTTTTGTCAGATTATGGTCAGAACGGTGAGTGTTAAAAAGACTAGATTTTTTGTAGGCATAAATGTTGAAGACGGGTGTATGTTTCGCAAGAATTGTCTGGCAAATCACGTTTCGTTTTTTAAATGATTTGACAAATTATCATTTCGCAATTTTCATTTAGGCGATTTTTTTAGTTCGATTGGATTTCCGCAATTTTTATTTGGCATTTTGTTGTTTCGCTTTTTTTATTTGGCATTCAATTGTTTTGCTATTGTTTGGCATGTATAAGCAGGTGAGGTATGTATGGAGGGGCATGCTGCCCCTCTGCAATCCCCCTGCCTGGGCACACTATAGGATTTGGGGTAGGTGCGAGGTTGGGTGTAGTTAAAGTGTTGGACGAAAACATTTGGCTTTATTTCCAAGTCAAAGCCTTATTTCGTTTTCGAAAGGAAATAAAGCCAATTTGGCCTTATTTCCATTTTCAAAACGAAATAAAGCCAAATTTGAGATTTGGTCTTCTTTCGTTGGGTCTTATTCCACGTCACCGAAAAATACCCAAAAATGAACGATTTTTCATATAAAAAAAATTACTTCAAAAACAACAACAACTAAACGGCGAAATGATCTATCAGTGAAATAATAAAAAGGCGAAGCGATATTTTGCAAAATAATGAAACGGCGAAACGTTATTTCGCGAAAAAAACAATTGACCAAATGAAAAACTTGAACTTGATTGAAAATATTTTTGAAAAAAAGCGAAATAAAAAAAGCCGAATGTTTTATTGCTTCATGAATAAAAAACCAAACGTAAATTGCCAATTGTAAATTGTAAATTTTGCCAAACAATGGTGACCAATTGAAGACATGTGATTTCAGCAATACGCGTTATTTGCCGAAATACAGACTGTTTTATTGCGGCTGCCACATGCCCGAAATTCTATTCAGATATTAATATCCTATAAAATTATCTTCTGTTAAACAAAGCCATAGATCTTGTATATTAAAAACATTTGTCTGTTTTATTTCAATTCAAAATACTCCGCCTCTATATAAAAAGTACATTAGTTTTGTTTAAAACGAAAACATCATTATTTAAGATAAATATTTGGCTTGAAATTAGAGTTTTCTTATCAGTGCCTAAAAACTGATCACAAATAACTATTTATAATTATCATTATTAATGTATAATTATATCTGTATGCTGACATAGTATAGTACCTATACCTTGGTCAAACTAATAAGTCCTTAATACCCTTCATCAAATAAGTTTGTTTAGTATTAACTCAACAAGTTCTCATCAGTAGTTAAAGACATTACCTTAAATTATATCTGAGCTTGATACCCCCAATCATACATTCGACTCAGACCTGTTATAATATATATGAATACATTTAACATTTATGTCAAAAATTATTTAATTTCCGTGGTTATTTGCAATAGCAGCTTGAATGCTTCTACCATCACTCGACCTATCAACAAAACACAATACAATTCAACACAAAAACTTCCATCAATTAAGGCGAGGATTTATACACAACAATAATTGTGGTTGGCCGTGAATTGTTCGCGCTCATTAATTGAACGAATTTCCTCTCCAGCATTCAGCTGGTCTGGTGTGGCTGGCACGGTGGTATAATTAAAGGTCCATTTGTCGCTTTCAGCGCCTTCTAATTACAAGTCCAAACTTGAGTATAAAGGTACATACCGTAGATATTTGTTAGTTTTGTGTGAAGCCAAAATCCTGTTGTTGCTTTAAAAATTGTAAATTGGCGTTGAACATAAAAATGCCTCTTTGATATTTCCAATGCTTATAATGCTTTATGATATATGTAGGCCCTTCTATTTATGTGGGAGGTGTTTTTTTTTCTGTTATTTTTATTTCGATCAAATGAAATTAAATCAGTTGAATTCATGTCAGATATGCAGCTTAAAAAATCAATAAAAAAATATACATACCGCACTTACTAGTGGGTGGAACTCATTGGTTCGGATTTGCAACAAAATTCTAGATACAGCTTTTTCCTTTTTTCAGTATTGTACAAAATTGGAAGTTTAAGTTAATATGGTGTATGTCGGTAAAACCAAAACATTTTTAAATTAAATTTTTTGCTCCGAAACAGAGGGTTGTTAGGGCTTTTGAGTTTTATATGACGTGATCGAAATGTTTAAATAAATAAAAACATAGTAGGCGTGTTTAGGAAAATGAAATTTCGGAGATCTCAGCAATTTCAGTTACCTGAACAGGATTCCTCAGCAAAATTTCTCAGTTCTGCTGCCAAACTCTGAGGAAAAAAAATCTTGGATTCGCTTGCTCACTTTATGAGTGAGAAAAATCTCTGAGATCTCATTTTTCTGAACGCGCCAAATTTGTTGCCTATCTGTGAAGCTATAAACTGCCAAATTCTATTAAAAAAAAAAAACCTCTATAAGATCAGACACTTCTGAAATTCAGATGAAGGTGAATGCAAGCTTCGTTAAATCTGTTGTGTCAAAGTTGATTTGACATCATTTTTGCAGAGTCAACGCGCTGACAAGCTAGTAGGCCCCAAAACCCGTGACAACGTGAGTGTCAACGGAGCCGTCAACGCATTTCCAGAATTCTGCCTTGACGATCACACTTGACAACTTTGGTACTTTGGAATTTGACATCATTTTTGTCGTTAAAGAGTCAATGCGCTAATACAATTAATATACAGCAGTGGCGTGGCGTCCATATAACCCGATTCCTACCGGGTTACCTATTAAATTTTCTGCTAAACAGCAATGTTTATTAAAAAACAAAGAACCTTGCAACAAAATATTTACTTAATAACGAGCAACATAAAACCCACGGATATACTTAAAATGTATCTATTCATTAACCTTCGCAAGCTGCACACTCCAGCAACTCAGTTAAACTATATTTTCAAGCACACACGGAAACACACACACGTCATTATTTTTAGTATTGGTATACTGTCTACCACCAACCACAGTCCACACTCTCTGTGCACTGCATAAGCCAAAGCAAAGCAACCCGAAATATGTCGAGTTATAAAACATCTCGCTGGATGGAACAAATTTGTTTCCTTTCTCTTTCTTTACTTATGATTTTCGAGTTTGATTGTTCTCTGTTTAACGCCCGCTTCTTATACAAAATAATAGCTTTTCTTCGACTTATTTGTTGAATTTTGTGAGTATCTTCTATCGCTGTTCTGTGGTGGATTAATTGAGAAGGTCAGTTGCAGCTCTCTTTTCTTCTAAATGATTCTCTGCTCAAAGTCCGTTTTCTTATGCCAAAAAATAACACGCTTTTCTTCGACCTATTTTGTGTATTCTGTGTGTATCCCCCAGCAGTGGCTGCTAAAGAACAGCATTGGCTGTTAAAGAACAGCGGTTTTGCATTAATTGAGCAGTTTTGTTGCTGTTTGTAAAATTCAGTTGGCAAGTTAAGTACGTGTATAACCAAAATCAACGTAAAATCAGTGAAAAGTGTGTTATTTAAGTACCTACTCTAGTTTTCAAGGTTAATAAGTTGTTTTTTTTTATTAATAGTTATAATTGCCTATTATGTAAGCTGAATATACAGGTAAAGAAAGATCATAGAACGGCTTTAGAATATTATTAAATAAAAGGTTATTTTAGTAAAATTCACCCTTTTCACAGTTGGTTTTGTTTTACTCTTTTGGCGTTTTTTGCTGTTTTTTTTGTTGATAATATGAATGTTATACATTTTTTAACTTTGTCACATAATAATTTATAGAAACTTTTATTTATTAATATTTTGTACATATGTATATACATATTCGTTGAAGCTCCTTATTTTTTCGTCATATGTAGGATTAAATTAAATTTGTATTTGTATTGTTTTCTCGAGATCATTTTCATTTAAGATCATTGTAAATTTAAAAATCAATGATTTGAAGTAGGTACCTATAAAATACTGGCTTGAATTGTTTCGGTTGTTCATCTGCAATACATTATCTAATTTTTGGTGGTTAAAGTGTAGTTAAGTTGAAAAATTTCAAAAAAATATTAATGCAAAATCAGAGCTACCTTTTGTCGATTTCAGCGTAAGAATGTGTTCTGAACATTTTACAGAAAAATGCAGACTTCAAAACCTCTTATTATAAATCGCAAACTAAGTTTTTTTTTTTTTGTGATTTCTGAAAAAAAAAATGCAAAAACCACGTGAGAGGTTCTGCACTTTAACCGTCAATATAATATGTTTAGAATTTTTACAGGAGGGGCAACAAATGTATACCTATACTACAAATTTAATTGATTTATTAAATGTATAAACATAATTTTTTAACGGTAGCCTTTCAACCAACTATACAGTGATTTTATACTTTGTGTTTCAAATATCATTACTTGCCTGAGTTTTAAGGGCAAAGTCATTGTAAATATATATATATTTAGGGTGGTCCTTATTTGTATGGAAGAAAAAAAATTGTTTTTTTTTTTACTGAGCACCATTTTTTTTTTCCTCTATATTCAAAATATGTACACAAATTTTTTTGAGAAAATCGGATTATATTAACACGTGCCGCAATGAGTCTGAAATCCGAAGAATTATCTTCTATAGGACAAAAACAAATAAATGCAATCGGTATTGAAATTTTAATTTTGAAGTGATATTTTCATACTTAAATAAGACAAATAAAGACTTTTCAATAAATAAATCAACAGATAATATTTTTATAAATTAATATCAGAATGAATCTTAGTCATTTGGCGATAATTTCGAACAGTCTGAAAATTTGAATAGAAATTTGGAATAAATTGATATAAGTTCTCAGTTTTTAAAAAGGGTATACTCACTTGAAGTAAGAATTGCTTTTGGCCCTCGTTTTTAGTGAGTTTATTATTGAACTCCTCCATGAGTTTAACTCCACGTTCAGCTGTATCATTGACTTCTTTTAAGGATCCGACTATTTCCTTTCCTCGTCTATAGTCAGGTTGCTCATTCCAAAGTAATGGATCAATATGAAAAAAGTCTGTAGATATACCAAACCTTTCGAACACTTTCATGGATTTAGCTGACATTAGTTCTGATGGAAGGTTTTTGGTGATAAAATGTGAAACATCAGCTGGTTTCAGATGCATTTTTTTCTTTGTTTCTTCTTCTTTTTGACTATCGTCTTCCAACACTTTTAAAACCATTCTTCGTTTTTCTTCAACATCCAGTCGTTCGTCAAAAAAGGCAAAAGCGGCACATTCCTCATTTAGGTACCATAAATGGTATATACATAAGGCGTGTTTTTTTGTAAACCCGGGGGAATTGGATGAAAAAAACGACGTCGGTGCTAAAAATGTACATGTAAAATGCAACAACAACTAATCCCCTGCGGGCTTAGCTAATCACAGAGAATTCTCGGGTCTTAAATTAAGCGCACAGAAAAACTGTTTTAACGCTGTTTAAAGCAATACAGTCATTATTAACAAATAACAACCTGCCTTAAATGAATAGCTTCGTACAAAACAACATACTACATATACATATGTATGTACATGAGTATAGATTCAGTGTACAGGAAAACAATTATTTCATTTATATTTCCAGTCTGAAAAGTAATCAAGATAAAATTTAAATTTTCACAACTTTTACCAACGAATTGTTTCTAAAGCAATCAGTTTCCAAACAACATGTCCCCTGCAGCTGAAGTTTAAAGTTTTTGAAAAGTTTGTGGTAGCTGTGAAGGTGATGTCAATTAATGGATGTTTGGCTTAAATTAAGTGTGCATTCTGTATAAATATACACTTTCTCGTATATTTTAAATACAATAGCTACATATATGTATAAAAAAAAACTTGAATAAGGTGTTTTTGAATTAATGTTTACAGATTTTAAATTATGTAATATAAATAAGACTATTGTTTGAAGGAACTGATATAAGAGTTATTATAAGTGATTCCAAATGAATAAATATAGCTTATACCAATCTTATAGGTAATCATATTCGGGTATTCACGCAACATCGTAAGTTTGAAAATTGTGTCAAATGATAAGTTTACACAAAAGTTTGCACGAACGCCCTATTAATTCATTTGGTTAAATGCTGTGTAATTGAATCAGCTGTTCGTTAAACGTCAAAAATTAAACTTCATCCATTGAATAATTTCTGTAATTTTTGAATAAAACATTCCCAAATATTCGTACATTATAAAGTTCCGTCCGTCGATTTGATTTTTATTAAATTTTTTTTGCACATCTTGGTATGAAATTTTTTTTATTTGTTTAGTCAAAAATTTCCCGGCTTTAGAAAAAAAAACCCGTTCTGACTAGCTTAGCCTCATACCAGCAGGAATTTCTACATAAGTCGGTAAAATAACCATTTTATTATTTTCTTTTAATCATATTAAATAAAACAAGTGACCGGTAACAATGTCCTAATTATTTTTTTATAAACTACGTTTTTATTTAAAACTTTTATCGCTAACTAATCTAAATGCTTTAGTTACAGAATATAATATATAATATATCATATTTCTGAACACGCCTAATTGAAAGAGGTTTGGTTAAGTTTACCAACAAAATTTGGTTAATTTTATTTAACCAAATTCTGTAAATCATTTCTCATACAAAATTTGACAGTTCACTAACCAAATGGTAAACTTAACTAAATGGTAAACTTATCCAGTGTTTTACATCATTGCTTGAATACCCTTATCTTTCTTACTTTCTACATTTGTGAAATAATTTTTCTTTTCTCTTGACTGATGCCACTTGAAGAACATTATTTTTAATTTCTTGTACTGTTTTTAGTTCATTAAATGCACTTCCTTGTTCACCGTTATTTGAATGTAATTTGGGTAATAATAGTTAAGAAGGATAGAAATCGTCATAAGGCTCAAAATAAAGGCCAAATTTCAAATTAAAAAACGTATAATAATTATGCTACATGTACAATAATTTCTGATCTGGTATGACGAATGATTGGAAACCATGTATAAAATATTATCAACTTGCAATGTCATACAGAAGACAAATTATTAATGAAGCTTTTTAAAATTATGAAAAAATTCTTTTTAAAATTAAAAAAATGTATATTTACCTAAAAAATTATTAATTTTTAAAAATAAACTATTAGGATATAATTTATAAGATGTCAATCGGGCAGACGGCAGTGCCAAGCTTAAACGATTTGTGTTAAATTAATTTGTTAATTGTATATTTATATCAAACAATAAATCGAATCTATCTATCTATCTATCTATCTATCTAGTTTCCATATTGCAATGAAATAAATAAATAAACTTTTAAGAAAATTGAAAGAAACGAACAATTTTCATAAAAATTAATTTTGCTATCAATATTTTACAATGTTCCAAAAGCTTAAGCTCTCTTTCAGCTTGAGTCCTCGTTCAATTCACAAGTCAGTAATGGAAACATGCGAATTGAAGAATATTCAATTCACAAATTTTTTTGGGATCTATGAATTGAAAAATATTTAATTCACAAGATCTTTGGGATTTTCGAATGGAAAAATAATTATTTCAAAAGCAATTTTGCAATTAGTTCTTTTATAAAAAAATTCAATAAAATCGGTTTCACAGTCAAAAATAAAAAAAATGGTTCTATGAGCGGTTCTGTTTAGTAATGGTTTCGTTTAGAATTTGATTGTAAAATTATATATCGTATACTAATATAAGCACACATAAAAATTTTAATCAAATTCGTAGGAACCGTTTTCGAGAAAAATAACATCTTTTAAACGGTTTTTAAACGATTGTATGGAAGGTACTGTTAATTTTGAGTCTAAGATTAAATTATGTTAATTTAATAAAAATCGAAAAACTTTGAAACTTTTTTTAATTATCCCAAAAATATTTGTCAGAAATTCTTTGATTTTGAAACTTTGTCTATAAAAAAATAAAATGCACGACTGGGTCGCACGAATTTGCTTTAAGTGCGATCACACTGTGGTTTTAAAGTTTGAATAATTTAGACCTATTTATCTGATTTTAAAAGAAATAAATTAGCTATTGGAGCATATATTTTAGTTAAGATTAAGGTAGTATTATGTGTTTTTTATATGAACATATGCAATATATATGTACAGTTTAAACTGAAAAATTGTTAAAAAGTAAACTGATAAATTGATCAAATAACCTCCGAAATTCTTTTAAAACCAACGCTATGTACGCCATCTGGACCCATGTTCTGTAACTCGGCGATAACTTTTCGAGGCGATAAACGGCGAAAAATGGAACAAAACCCATAGGATTCCTATGAGTTTTGTTCCATTTTTGTTCCATTTTTCGCCGTTTCTCGCCTCGAAAAGTTATCGCCGAGTTACAGAACATGGGTCCTGATTTCTTAAATAAATCTCATTTTATGTGAAAAAAATAGTTGGAGTATATATATTTTGTACATATAAAATTTTGTAAACATTTTCAAGAACAAAAATTGGTATGCCATTTTTTAGTATTTATTAATGCAGAATCAAAAAAATATATTTTGAAAAAAAATTTTCTACCCATTTTCGAAATATCGAATTTTCAAAAAACAATTTTTTTTTAAATCCAAAATTTGTTTTTTTTAGAAATATTATAAAAACTTATTAAGCTCTTGTGTAAAAATTTCATTAAAATTAGTTTAACAAATAATGAGATAAACGAAAACCAAAAAAATGGTTCTATGAATGATACCGTTTTTAATCGATAGATACATTTTTTTTCCAAGAATATGGTAGATAATACTGATATAAGCTGACATAAAAAATGTAATCATAATCTTAGGAGTCGTTTTTGAGAAAAATGAGTTTTTCCCTATCGGTTTTTAAACACATGTATGGGATGTACCGTAATTTTTGGTTATAAGAATAAATTTTATTTAAAATCTGCTAGATAATGTTAAAAAACTGTTATATGGGATGTTTGATAAAAATCGGTGAAGTCATTTTGAAATTATTAAGTTCTCAAAAAAAATTAAATTTTTTGGTATAAAAAACCTTTTAAAACTTATTATCAACATCGGTTGAACTGTTTTTGAGAAAATCGAAAATAATTAAAATGGTTCCATTTGAGGTACCATTCATAACCATTTTTCTATTTTTTTTATAAAATGGTAGCAATAAAAAAATACATACTGAATTTTTGAGAAAAATTAAATTTTCAGTTTTTGCCAAAAAAAAATTGTGTGGCAGCTACTGTTATTTTTGGTTCTAAAAAAAACCGGGTTGGGGGAATGCCCAAAACTTGCTATGTACTAAGTTGAAAGAAAATTAAAAATTAATTTTCAAACTAAAACTTTTTTCTTTCAAAATTGTACGTTATTAATTAGGTAGATAATATTAATGTTTTTAATATTCAATACAAAAATGTTATTTAATAATAATGCAAGTAATAGTTATTTTTACTTAATTTTAAATAAAGCTTTAATTAAGAATAATAATAAAAAACCTTTCTATCGTCATATTATGAATGTGATCCAAAGCATTAATATTAGCGCAGTTACTCGTAAGTCTCATAAAGAAATTGATAGTAAAGCTCATTGAATTGAATGACTGGAGCTTTTCCAAAGCAAGAATACCAAAAATAAATTCTGAAAAATAATGCAAACCAAAATGTAAACAAACTTTTGTTGATTGCAATTCCTCCACTTGCGCTACAACTACCATCAGATGACAGAATAGAAATCAGTTCATTGTGAAACTTCAACCGATGAGGTTGTTACACGTTAAATATTTTAAAAAACCTTGTGCCACGTGCATTTAATATACTAACACGGTGTTTCTCGTGCAATTAAACTTGACCTTGTCCATTTATTTGTATCTAGTTTCGTCTATATAGCCTGTTGAAAGAGATGATATTTAAACAAATGCATTTTCGTTTTTTTATCGGTCTGTTCGAATATTTTAATTGAATATTATTATAAGCTTGATGAGTGTTGGAAATTATTATAGAATTGTCGTATTATTATCATCATCATCTATAAAGAACTATTTGCGACCACCAAGGTTGTGTATTTTTGGGTGTTTGGTTTAATTGATGTTCAAGTGATAGCGATAATATTTTATAATGAACACATATCTATTGCCATTTAAATCATTTGCCGGTCTTTCTATTTAATTTTTTTTTAATTTGCAAATAAAATAACATTTAAAATAAATCGAGGTGAAACATTTATTAAAATTAAGATATGGTTTTATGTGAAAGGATTTTCTTTTATATTTTCTTTGAAATATTTTATTTTATAAAAAAAAATGAAATGTTTGATCGAAATTAATTTCAGTTTTGTAAATGAATAACACTACTTTTGTTCTATAAAATGATGTATTTGTAATAAAATACGTATATGTATTATGTGCCGACGCACGTATTTATAATGACATGATTGTTCAAACTATGATATAATTGTTTTAAAATTGTTAAAATCTTCTAAAATAGTTGTAAGATAAACTTTAAGTAGGTAGGTACTAGGTTAAGCCTAGATTATAAATACAAAAGAACTTAAATAATCAGATGAAAATGTGATTTTTTTTTGTCGAGAAAAATAAGTTTAGTTAAAATATCTTTCCGGATTAAATTATGTTTGTTTAAAATTCCTGTATATGTGGATAAGTTTCAACTTAGTTGCAATTGAAAGAATTGTCAATTTTGAGTGAAGTAGTAATCTCACGCTCTCGTCCTCATTAGAGCCTTAAGTGATTTCAACACCTAGTGCGAACGAAACTTTTTTTTTTGTCATGTTATTGCTGACATTTGAATTTACAAACGAGAATAATAAAAAAAAAATAGTTTAAAAAAAATAAATTTTGATACACTTGTTCAAAGATTAAACTGGATCATACAAACTTGCTCTTACAATAGTATGAATATTGTAAAACTATTTATCTGATTTTAAAAGAAAATATTAATTTATAAACAGTTATGGAGGCCTGTATTTATGAGTTCACAAAATAAACAATTTAGTGTTATTTATTAAAAGCTCTTGCAAACAAATTTATTAAAATCGATTGAAAAGATAATAACCAGTTAGCCGAAAATTAACAAAGTCGTTCTATGATAAGTACCGTTAATAATAACTTAGTATAAAATTATATATTTAGCAGAAACAAATGTTCATCATAATCGTACAAGTCGTTTTCGAGAAAAAATAAGATTTTCCAAAACGGAATTTAAACGCCTGTATGTATATGTATATGGTAAGTACCGTTAGTTTAAGTTATAATCATAATTTTTTCTTAAATCTGCTAGATAAATTTAAAAAATTACTTTGTGCCAAGTTTTATAAAAATTGAACCATCTTTTTGATTTTAATTTTTCTCTGAATTAAACTGTTATTTTTTTAACCTTGTCTTCCAGATTTTAAACAAGAATTATTTTTATAGCTGGAATTAACTACATATATGACTGTTCCATTTTCTCATGAACACCGTCAAGTGCAGTCGCATTTTTTTCACTCTTCAATTTAATTAAAATTTGTTTTCTTTTGTTTTTCTTTTTATATCCCCGAAAAACAATTGAATAATCACTTTAATTCCATAATTTTTCTGTATCAGAATTAACCAGCCTTATTCTCGAAAACGACTTACAAGATTTTAATAAAATTTTTTCTGTGTTTATAATATAAATACGATCTACCATTTGACAGGAATAAATTTTGATTTTTAACTATCTCATTATCTTTTCAATCGATTTAAATAAAATTCTGTGTCAATATTTTCAAAACAAATCAAATTTTGAATAAAAAAAACAAATTTTTGATTTAAAAAAAAAACATCTACTTTGATTTGATTTTTTAAAAATTATATATTTCAAAAATGGCTTGATATTTTTTTTTTATTGATTTTTTAACTCCGCAATAATTATAAATACTGAAAAACGTCGTACCAATATTTTCCTTAAAATTGTTTAAAAATTTGTAGGTACACATAAATGTATATACATATATATATATATATTTAATCATACAAACATTTTTTTTTTAATTTTGCTAATAACTTAAGATATAGTGTACATCGCTTTGATGTCAAAACAATGTTAAAAGTTGTTTAACCAATATACAATATTTTTTATAATAATTTGGACTTTTAACAAATTTTCAGTTCAAACTTTAACGTCCATATACAAGCTTATGTGCAACACGGTGCTATATTGTTTACTCACATAATACTATCTTAAAAAAAAGTATGTTTTTGTAAAGTTTGTCCCATAACTAATTCATTTCTTTTAAAATCGTGTGAATAGTTTTACAATATTCGGGGTTAACCACCAACAAACACATTTTACAGGTGATTTAAATATGCATTCAGATATAAAAGTTCCTCTCTGATCTTGGTCTATTACCAAAAAGAGGACTTTGTAAAACAATGGTTCACTCTGGCGTATACGTACTTTTTTTTAAATTGAAGTTGTAATGTCGACTTTTCTTTAATTTTAAATGTAACTCCGTCATAAATGATTCTTTCATAAAAAAGTCTTTGTTCATATAACAAAATAAAAGTAGTTTTTGGTTTCCGTGTTTAAGGTTTTTCCAAAAAAAATTGCTTCACGGAAATAGAGTCATTCTTATAGATATTAATGAATTGACCGATTTTATTAGTTTATATTATAACAATATATAATTTTGCAATCTCATACTTCTTTATATTGTTTAAACAATATTGCATTTAAAAATTTTTAAAATATGTACTTTTTGACTTTTTTTGGTTAAAATATGTACGTATACTGTTAACGACAAGAGCAATTGCGAGCAACCCAGTCATGCATATTTTAAATATATGAAATTTGTTGAGCTATACAAAATTAATTCAATCAACAGCAAAATTCGAGCTTAAATGTCTAGATTTTATTTTTTTATGTTTATATCTTTCTTTATATGACACAATTTTTTTGTAGTATACTGTATACATATAAATTATTATAATTGTATATTTTATTGCAACAAAAAAATTACCACAGGTTCGCTATATACATACATTGCAATTATTATTCGCTCTAAAAAATGCAAACTTTTCAATTTAATAAATTAAAAATGTATTTGAATGTAAGGAAGTGTGAACGTACTATACACTCAGCACGTATTAATTTGACCTTAGAAAAATTGACTATTAGAACAATTTTAATAAACGGATACAATTCATATATATGTACATGTGTCTTTCATAATCTCATCAAAATGTTTAAAATCGATTTCAAAATTTCACACACAAAAGACTTAAACTCATACAATAATTATTAAAATTTTTTAATAATTTTTAAAGTGGAAATATAAAATAATAATAATTTCTAATACCCCTACATTCAAATCGAAAAACATGGGGCGCATGGAATAGATAATAGTAAATGGGTAATTGCCAACTATGATTTTTTGTGTCCAGTTTTTTATTTGTAACTTAATGTAAAATTTTCTTTTGAATTTCTGGTTTGAATTCTGGAATTTACATTGTAAATTATTTAGAAATTTGCTTTCCTTTGCGCTTGACTTTAAAAATAACATATATATGTATGTCAGTTCCGTAGTGGCATGTCCAATCCTTTTTTTCCAATTAAATCTTCTATTTTTATTCAAATACATCATTGAATGAAAATGCTGTTCTCAAAAAAGTTTGAGGACAATATAGTTGCTTGATTAAATTTAGATAATATCAAGTCAAAATATTTGCTCTCGCATTAAATAAAAATAATTGAATGGTTTCCCCAGATTTAATTTTATTTTTGAATTCAAAAGATTTCCCGTTGAACCGCCATGTTGTTTTTAGTTTGATGGCGTTTGTGTGGTGCCGTGAAAGAGAGAGACACTATTTGTTTATTGTTAAAAAAAATTCAAACTATTTTATAAACTTAATTGTGCTGCAATTGTGCCCTACTGTCTATGTGTGAGGTTTTTACTGATTTTACGCTTACTAATTAAAAAGGCTACTAGGATTCACATCATTTTAAAGAATTCGGTATATCTTTGGTCGGTAGCGTGTCTTCGAGATTTAATGTTTTTTACTATAATTTTTGTCACTTAAAAGTTGTAGTAAAATGGTCTTACAGATTTAATGCCATATCTATGTACAGACAGACAAATAATTTTCAGTGAGTTTTAATTTAGATTTAAAAAATTCCAGTTGGGAGAGAACCATGCAAATAAGGATTGTTGTCGTTTCGAAAATGTACACAACATTTCATATCATTTATAGTGCAATCAGATAACTTACATAATATGTAGGTGAATTATTCATTCATCAACTGTTATCTATTACATGGGCCCCACTTTTTGTGTTGAATGTTCCAAAAAAGTTGTATGTTCAATTTTTTGTATTTAAATAATTAATTATCGGAACCGAAAATTGGATTTCCTAAGCATATATTAAGCCGCTAATAAATATGGAGCAAATCAGCCTTTATCCTAACCATGTTTGATTAAAACCTCGAGTTTATTTTCTCTTGCTTATTCTTAATTATCAAGTAAAAATTAATTTAATATTTTTCTATAAAAAAGTATAAAGCTGAGAATGGGGTTAACTCAAACGATTCATAGTGTGAATACGTCTCCAGAAGATGAGGAATTTTTGTTTATTAAAAAAAAGTATATGTATTTGATCAACATATTATATTTACAAAGAAATGAATACATGATAATTATTAAAACTCCTATTTTTTTTTGTATTTGGTTTTGAGACTGGAAATCTCCTGCACCTCTAAGTAAACCTGTCATCACAATTTATACAGAATTGTGATAGAAAAAAAAAAATATCATGCATATTTTTATAAATGTAATTCCCTTGTGGTTTTCAATAGAACCTTGAGAGCCTAAGAAATATAAGACCAAAGAATTTTTTCTTTATATCTTTATGTACAGTTTGCCCAGTGGTGCATTTATTTTCACTTTGCTGTTTGGATGTTTATATGCCATATTCCTATCTCACAGCATCACCGGAGGGAAAGAAAGCTCGGTACCTAGATTGCTACACTTGCAGCAGCAACAACGAAATCCATGATTTCCAGATAGTTTCAATGTCCTGTTCAGAGCTCGGGTTAATAGTTTTTTTTTCAATTTAACTCAAAATAATATGCACATCACATCACATCACTACTTTTGGGATGTGTGTTAAAAAAAAACAGTCACAAATATAGGATCCTCTGGCTATTATAAATGCAAAGTAGCGTATACAAGTAATTTCAATTTACTGAATATGCTTTAATTACTTTTGAATATTTGATTAAATTGTGTATGCCCAAATTAATTTGAAGTTTGTGTGCGTAGGTTAGATATATAACCATGAACTTAAAAGGTATGGCGACGACCGATGATGACTTAGGTGGGTGAGATGGCAATTGCAATTCGAATGTCCATTACAATGAGATCTAACTTATACTAGAAGCAATTCAATGCAATTGCCTTAAATTATTTGTTGGATTTGTTTAGTTTCGATGTTCGGCATCATATAGACGATACGGCTTCGGTTATGGCACTATGTTTAAGGTTTCTTGGGAAATCAATGCATCCATGGGATCAAGAAGTATGTAGTTAGCTTTGTCTTTCCGTAGGTATACATCCGAGCTGAAATACAAACCACCAATATATATATATGTATAATTCGTCAAAGATAAGGACTTGTTTTCAATGATTAATTATTAGTTAACCTGATTTGCATTTGTCAAATTCTTTTATTTATTTTATATATATTGGGAATTGAGTTGGATATAACTGTAAGATTAATGATAGGGAATTAGGGTTCCTTTGACATTATTTTTGATAGTCTGTTTCTTCTTGGTATTAACACGAATATATTTTGAACTGTAATTTTGATTTAAGTGTATGACAGATGGTATTTAGGAGTTTCAAAAAAATTAAGAAATATTTGTAATGTTTATTTTATCTTTGTATTCAGTTACCAAAACTTGAATATGATTAAACACTTTAAAAATCTAATCGCTTGTGCATAGTACAATTGTCGCGTTCAGAAAAAAGAGATCTCAGAGTTTGTTCTCACTCAAAAAGTGAGCAAGCAAATCCAACATTTTTTTTTTCTTCAGAGTTTTGACAGCAAATCTGAGAAATTTAGCTGAGGACTCCTTTGCAGGTAACTGAAATTGCTGATATCTCCGAGATCTCTTTTTCCTGAACATGCAGAATTTAATCTAGAACAACGTCCAAAAAACAGCAGGAAAACCGGCAACATCATGCGATGTGCAAAAAAAAGAACATTATTCCTGTGTTCATAAATGTAAAATAATTACGTATCACTGCAGAATACAATTGTAAAAAACAGTAATATTAATAGTAGTAAGTCTCTTTGATGAGCCCATTTACACGAACAGGTCCAACTAGTAAAATTTTGCAGTTTTGCTATCAAAATACTGAGGAAACAAACTTTGGATTCGCTTTGTCATTATTTGACGGATCAAAATCTCGCAGATCTCATTTTTCTGAAGGTGAACGTGACAACAGGACAAGTATCAACAATTGCAAAAAAGAAAAAAAAAGCCATATGCTGCAGTGAATGAAACAACGAATACAAAAACGAATAAAAATCACTTTTACAGACACAATTAATGGGCAATTAATTCTGTGCGAAAAAAGAGAAGAAACTTCTCCAAATAATCTGCTACAATTATAGAGTGAACCAGCAGTGTATAGTGTATGGAAGAAGTTTTTGTTGAACAAAACACATCTTCTTCTACATATAAAATACAGTGTTTGTCTGAGTATTTGCTCCTTTTAGCGGCTGGAAGGTTTACAGAGATAAACCAATGGAATTGAATTTTTTATATACAGTACGTTCTCGATTAACGCAACTCTCGATTCACGCAACTCCTCGATTTTCGCAACAGCTGAATTTATATCATTGTTGACGCAGTAATCGCAGCTCTTCAAAAAAAATTTACTCGATAAGTGCAACTTTTGTTTTTATATGCATATCATATCATATGATATATGCATATCATACTCATTTTCTTAGCTATATGTCTGCGTTTTTGTCTGTTGCGTTGCATTTTGTCTCGGCGATGGTACGATTAAGTTGTATATGAATGTACATCATATGTATCTATACAATGCAAGATTTTCTTTTTAGTTCAACCCCTATTGAACAAATGTTGAGTCTTCAAAAACTTGCCAGAAATGGCGATTTAAAAAAATCTAAAAATCCAAAAAATCCAAACATAAATTTCCAATTTTTTCCAAAGAAAATAATTATAGCTACATATTTAGAGAACTAAACGTATGTATTTATGTACTTATATCTTAATGAATGAACTTATTTTTGTTTTGTTTCTTATTATTTATGTGTTATTGAATACAAATTTGTTGCATTAAATATATTATATAAGTGCTGGTTTTCTGATTTTCGCTTTGCTTCTCGAATTGAGCCTAAATAAATATTAACTCGGTTATTGCAACAACCTCGGTCATTGCTTTATTCGAGAATGCACTTTTTTGTAAAAAGTAACTCTAAATTAAATTTCCCAATTATAATACATTGATGGTCTTATTTGTAAACGTTGTCTAACTTTAGACAACTGTCCAACTTTGGAACATGTGTTACAAAACCATGTTTATTGTTGTCTTATAGCTGCCTAAATTAGACACAAGAGTAGATTGTCTTAACCGTGAATAATGTGATATTTATGTATGTATGTCTCTCTTCACATTTTAAATAGATTTGATAATATCTTTTAATAAGTTATTTACTTTATTTAGCCACATGTAAATAACATACACTAGAATTTCAATGGCCATAATAGGCTCCGCGAAAATAGCACAATTTTTTCAGCTATTCTGTTGCCTTATAGGCATTAAAAAATGTGTGCTGAAGCCTGAATGCAACATGAAAATTCAGCGGAATCGAATGCTGAAGAGCAAAGAAGAACCACATTTGTCCTACAAATTGTACAAGTTAAATTAAAAGTTTTTGCATGACGGTGTGGGATTTTATTTTATTTTCGAAAAAAAAACTGTAGCATACAAAAAACAAATTGTGGTATTATTTAATTTAAAAAAAAAATATATAAATTATGCCAAAATAAATTCGTCGCTACAATGCACCACTAGTCTATGTCACATTTACAATATTTTTCAAGAAGAACCTAAGTACGTAAAATTCTGACTTTCGACATAATGATTATATTTGATTATTAAAATTCTGAAGGAACTACTGCACGTAGGAATTTGCGGAATATGTAGAAAATGCGCGGAACACAACGGGCTCTACCAACAATAAAATTTAGAGACTACTTAAATATTTAAGTAAAATGGACCATAATGTCATATCGTCGCTGTAGATCGAATACCTCGTAACCCAGAAAAGTTCACTTTTTAGGTAATGATCCTCTTTTATTGTAAACAAATTTCCGGATCTAATGAAAAATACCTTGTTAGCCTAAGAACGATAGTTTCAAAGCTAAACGTATAAAAAGCAGGTCCATGTTATTGGTCCTCAATACTTTTATATCAAATTTTTTGTTTCTCCTGAAAAATTAACTTTTCTGGATTACAAGGCATTCGATCTACACCGACGATATAGGTACTCTATATAACAAACCAAACATGGTATGACTTAATAATATTTAAGTAGACCTTAAATGATGAATATTACATGGTTCGAACTCTTAGATATGAAACATGTGATGTATAGCTCATTATTTATAGTCCATACCATCATGGTTAATTTTACTTAAATATTTTAGTCGTCTTTAAATTTGGTTATTGGTAAGGCCCAACAAGTTTCCTTATGACGTAAAAAAAAAAGGGTTGGACTTAGACTAGTTCTGCATTGTAACGACGAATTGGGGTCTTATTTCATCTATTTTTGGGGCTTTCTGCCATTTTGTTTGGGCCTTATTACAAGCAGCTGAAAAATGGACCCAATTTTTAGGTCTTATTTCATTTTAAATTTTGGGGTATTATATCCTGGGACCTAATTTCGCGGAACCGTCATATTGAATTCTGAATTTATAATATTATGTTTGTTTCCAGTGCACCGGTATGTAGACAATCGTATTTCACAATATACAATTGAAATTATAAGTACAATTACTTAGAGAAAATGAATTTAGTTCGATATTCAATCGGTGAATCCGTTCATTGCACGATACTTAATAGGCATGTTCAGGAAAAAGAGATCTCGGAGATCAGCAAAATTTCTCAGATTTTCTGTCAAAACTATATAAGGAAAAATTGTTGCTCACTTTTTGATCTCTTTTTTGAACGCACCAAATGTAACCATATACTTTGAGTTTTCTTTATTTATGATTTATGATTTATAGTATAGTATATAAAATGTAAGTATGTAGCTTATAAGAAATGACGATAAATAAAAAAACGAAAACATTTGATAAAATAAAATCACTATAAAAAAGAACAGCAATATGGAAAATGGAAGTTGGAGCAGTTATTTTGAACATATTACTTATTATAAAGTTATCTTATGCGCTCGGTAAGTATATATTATAAAAGTAATAAAAAAAGTCACTTAATTTTAAATTATGGCGTTTTCATATTTCATAGTCATTTGATAAACTCATGTTTATCTTAACTGCAGTTAACAATCTATTGGGTCAATTAAAATATGTCCTATCTACCACCAAATTCCATTCTTTATTTTCTAAAAAAGAAGATTATTGAATCAAATTTTGGTTTGACGAACCGTAAAAATTTAAATAAATGTAAAAAAAATCAATTAAACCTATGTTTTAACATTTTAAAAATGAATATGACAGTTAGTCGATTTGTCATTTTTCATATTTGGGCGATTTATCCAAAACTGATCAAAAATTAAAATTGCCCTACAAAATTTTAAATTGCCCAAATTTATTTCAAGTGATTGGACAAACATGTAAAATTTGGGATTATGGTATATGTTCCACAAGCAACCAACGTTTGGTGAGGGTTCATTTCGCCTTTTTGTTTAGCATTTTGTTATTTTGTATTCTATATATTATTATGTATGTTTTGCAAATCACGTTTCGTTTTTTAAATGTTTTGACAAATTACCCTTTCGCACGAAGATATAATAGTTACATAAGTACATATAGGTATTTATAAAAATAAAAAAATATTTCTCAAGAAAATATAATGAAAATTGAAATAAATCGATTTAAAAAATGAAAATAGTAAAATGGAGGATGTTTGAATAATACTCGGAGTTGTAAATTCCAAATAATACTGATTTTATTAAACAACATATCTTCCTTAAATACTATTTTTACATGTGTATTATTTACATATTCCTTATCTCTATATTCTTCTTAGTTATCTATGTTTTATTGAATGGTTTATTTACCTGAAGATAACCGTCAGTGCATGTTCACCACACACATTGGGTTATCTGAAGATAAGAACTGCATGTTCATGTTTGAACAGAGGAAGAATTATACTATCTGCGGCTATTGAGAACCACTATCAAGTTCATTCAAACATACAGACTTTAGTAAAGAATTTTCTTGTGCTCTTCATGTAACATCTTCATTTCCACTTTTTTTTCGAGTGCGTTATGATCCATATTAATTACACATTAGTTTTGTTCGATGTTAGCCCTGGGGCGCACTGGGTCGCCCTGAACTTGCTCTGAAGCGTTTTATGTAGCACTTTTTTGGCCATAGGTTATTTGCACTGTGTTTGTTGTGTGTTGGGGGCGAGCTCTGAATAACTCTGATAAGACCCAGGTTTTTTCTTGGGGTGAGAATTCAGAGCTGTCAAAATTCAAATCAGCTGTTGGCATTCTGGCAAAAACAAGTGTTGAAGATAATTTTTTTTGGTAAATATGAGATAATTTTTGTTATTTATTTGTTTCGTGTAATTATAGACGAAATTCCAAAACACACAATTCAGTCTATGAACCAGTGATATGAATGAAACATATACCTAAGCGTGTAAAATAAAAACCTGAGCAGCCCTGAGTTTTTTGAGAATTGACTGACATTCCCCAAGTCGCCCTGGTGCAGAGAACATCGAACAAACATATTGGTGGCATCAAATCTGCCCACCGTATTTCGCATTAAATCAGCTGAACTGGAATGATCCTAATCTCCTTCCCCATAATAGTAATCGATCTCTTCTTTTAAATATGGCATCATTTTAAAACGTTGGAAATTTGCTATGTATGATGTTTTTACACCAATAGTCACAGTTTTCGGAACTCTGACATTTTCCATCTTGCCTTCCATCGTTCTAACTATGGTCTCAATGAGCCATTAATTCGTTTATGAAACATTAAGCGAATAAAAACCACGATGCTTTCAGTTTTCACATATTGCTTGCACATAACCTATACACTACATTCAAGCACAAATTATAATGATGTTTGTAACACTCATCGCTCACCACTCTTTGTTTTTTTTTTTTTTTGTAATAAAATATTTGACTAGTGGGTGATTTTATTTATCATATTTTTGTCTGAGTGATTTATACACTCTTAACTGGTAGCAAATTTTTTTTTTATTAACAACTAATACCACGCTGAATGATAACTAGGACAAGTGGTAATTTCTCGTGTCTGAAGGTAAAAAAAAACCTAAGAGACAAGAAGTAATTTTAAAAATGTCTGTATTAAACAGTAAACTACTAATAGCGTATGTATAATTAAAGCCCGGTCGGCATTAAGACACGAACATTAAATCCCTGTCTATAAACAATGGATGTGTGTTTTCTCATCATCCTTAAAAATTTTTCAAAAAGATAATTATACCTCTTTGCACAGCACCACCATCATATAGACTTGTATATCTTTAATAAGGTTTCAATACCTTTATGGTATAGGCCTCAAAACTACTGCATTAATATGTATCTTTTAAAGATTAATAAACTTAGATACCTACATTACCTTTACCCTGGTCATGAAAAAAAAGAAAAAATCTAACTACATTTTCTTTTTTTCTATATATAAGCCCCACGCCACAACGATGAAAAACATTCTAGGGACCTAGAATCATACAAATTAAATCCTGTTACTCTACTATATCTTGTTATGTTCTCAGAGCTTTTATATCTAGTTTTTTCCATCATTTTCTTTTGCAGTTGATTTTTATTTTTTTCGTACTCCCCATCATTAGGACAAATCTGCACCAAAGGATGGATGCGAAGAGCTCTAAGCAAGGATGCAATGTATCAATGAATTGCATGACTGCCCGACCGGTCGGGTTGGGAATTTGGGATACGCTGCGCTGCTGCTTGCTGGCTGGTTGAAACTATACGAATGCTGCTTGTCAGTTGTCTAGTTAGTGTAGATTTAAATCAACAGAAAGGTTCGGACAAACTTCTAATTGTAATTAGGAATAAAACGATAGAGAGTATGCGGTACTTTAATTGAATACGCCTGATCCGTTCCACAGCCTATCATCGTTTGCACTATCTCTAATTTTTTATACATGCAGAGAAAACAATTTTAACAACAATTTTCGGTGTTTATTTATATTTGATAACATTATTGTTAAAAAACAAATACAGATGTTTCAAGAAATTCCGTGTTTTAAAGTATTGAAGGACGGATTTTCCACAAAAGCAAACATAAGGAATTTTGTGCAACAGGCAACAGCTACATATAGTATTCAGATTTCTGAGAATGTGAAGATTCTTAGAGCTTGAACTTACTAAACATGAAAAAGATTTGCTTCCTTGACAACATTTTAACGAAACCAGATTATATCATTTCAATTAAATGATTTTGTGCAAAAAAGCATAGTTGAGAAAAATGAATAAAAAAATGGATTTTTTCGACTTAAGTGTAAACAGTTAACTTCATTTTTGCAGTTTTACAAAAAAATATACATATAAAATAAAAAAAAACCAAAACGAAACGAAACAAAATAAAATAAAACAAAACAAACAAAATAAAATTAAATAAAATAAGAAAAATTAAATAAAATAAGAAAAATTAAATAAAATAAGAAAAATAATATAAAATTGTTCGGAATATTTGAATTAATTCAAAAGTTATTATACATATGTATTTTTATCAAATTTTTGAAATAATGTTTAATGATAAAAACAAAGATGGCCTTAGCCGACTTTGAAAAATCTTTTCAATGTATTTATGTACATATATAGATTTTCTCCTTAACAATTTTTCGATGCAGTCATCTTTAGCTTGAATTTTTAAGCAACATTATGACTCTGAAATATTTTGTTTTCAAAATTGATTCGGGCTTTTGCCAACAGTTTTCTTGGATAACATAACATGTACCTTGGGTGGCCCCATGAAACTAAATCGGAAATAATGCCAAATAGGCCCTAATCGTTTTCTAAATCGAAAATTTGGCGTTATTTCCACATTGAAAAAGAAATAAGGCAGTTCTGCACAACGGAAATACGATATTTTTTAAAGTTTTTGAGAATATTTCCCATTTTTTAGGGTTATTGTTTAATAGGAAAATATTTGTAACATATTCGACGTCACTTAAGTGATTAGTTTTTCTTCGACGATGCAAGACATTTTCCTCCTCTCATATGGCTGTAATCTATAAAGCCTTTATTCATCTGAAGTTTGGGTATATAACTTTCAATTATTATTTGTTTATTGATCACTTTAGTCTCTTGCAGTTTTTATATTATAACTTATAAGACTGATTTATTTTGAATGATCTATATAGATCATAAGCTATATTAAAAACGGCAAATGATAGCTGAACTATTACAAAGAAATTTAAATCTCAATGTAACTTCCCAATGGTTTTTGTATGATGCTCGCTCAGACATGTACCGAGTTACGATAAAAACCAACTTTTTAATTAAATTATATTAATTAGTGACACCGCAAATATATCATGTAAAAGTACATACTTTTGACTATAAGTTTGTTGCAGACTTTGACCAAACTCCCGCAATTGTCACGATTTGTAATTGATTTTTGTGAAATACTGTTCCGCACTTCACAAATGGGATAGTTTGGGCAGGAGAGAGCACTCACGGGAGAATAAAATATTTCCCTTTGCTGACAATTTCTGCCCGAGATATTTCTTTCACTATAAAATCGTCAGTTTGAATTCAAGTAAAGCTGTTGGCTAAGAGTAAGAGCTAGTTTTTTTTTTTTAATTTAGTTTTGGTGGATGTTCTGTTCTTTTTTATTATTTAATTCAATCTTTAAATAAATCAATTCATTTCCGTATAACATCTATTTTCTTTTTGCAAAAGTTCTTCTCAAAGAGAAAATCAATTTATTTACAATTCATGATGTTTTTATATATTTTAATACTTTTTGAAAACAGAAAAGTTTTTTAACTTAATGTAAAATTAAAGAAAGTCTTTTTATTATAAATTATAATTTATGATTTCCAATTCCCAAATTGTTTTGTTTTGGTTTGATTTTTATTAGGTAGGTATATGATACGTTGCAGCAGATTCTAGGTTTGACGTTTAAAAAGTGCTTAAACATTTCCCACAAACCGTACTTTTCCATACTTTTTCGGCAGTCCATTTTTTTCTCAAAGAATTTCATACCCACTTCTCCTCCCATAATTATGAACAAACTTTATAAGCATTATAAGTTTTATATATAATTCACTGTTTAATTTGCATTCCTTTTTTGTTTATTCGTCAAAAGACTCATTTGAAAAATTGAAAATTCTTAAAAATGTTCGCAAACTATGTTTTTTTTTCTAACCGTTTTGATAATTAATAAATTGTGAACATTTTAAAGAATTTCCAAGTTACCAAACAGACCTAAAGACAAAATGGTTTTAGAAAAATCAATGTTTTCTCTCTCTGTGTAGAACGTATGAAGAGTAGGTATCTGCATGCCATGGGTATCTGCTACACACATTCCTCGTTTCGCGTCAAAGCGACAAATTCTTCTAACTGAACTAATGTTGTCCTAGCTTAGATATACCAAATATTTTGGAAATGATTTCAAATTTGGATCAACAAGTTTTTTTTGTAATGATAACACTTTTAAAAGTTTCGTGTGTATGTAGATATAAGTGGGTTGGCCTTACCTATTAAACCTATATCATATATAGGATCAAATTGTAATTTTTCTGAATCGAATAATATATACCACGCGTACATCCTTTGGTATAACTTTTTTCTGTTTTTTTTTGTCATCTCCATAAAATAAAAATACGTGCAAATATATAGAGTTTCTATATCGCAATCTCAAAAAAAAGTCAGTATTTTACTGAATGATTACCACACTTTAAAGCACGTGACTTGTTTTTTCGCGATAAGTGAAAAATTGCACACGGTAGCAATGGCAGTTCTTGTGCTGTTTGCAACTAAGGAAAAATAAATCAATCCAAATCAAATAGGAACTTCAGACTTAGTTTATTGGTGTAGTAGAAGGTAAAGAAATACCTATATACGTATATACCTATACCTATAGGATGAAGCAATGGTACGGGTCGGATACCGCACGTTTGCCATAGTTTAGGTTGGCCTGAGCCTGGGATGTCCTGGGTTGCCTTTCTTTTGAGAGTATTTTACTGGATAAATGCGCTTGGAAAAAGTTCTTATTCACTATCAGATCACGTGCACAATTCCACATCAGTGTTTTGCAGCAGAGCACAAAGCTTGTGTGTTAGGGATAAAAAACGAACAGGAGTAGGTACCGGACGTGGAATAATGTAGAAGATTATCGACGGAGATAGGCTGCAAGCTATTTTAACTCTTTAAACTTGCACCGGAAAGTACATTTATGTTAGATTTGATTTTGATGTGTGTGTGTGTGTGTTTCAAAGTTAGCATACAACACATTATTCTGATGGTTGTTGGTTTGGTTTTTGGTGTAAAGTCAAATGATTTAATTTTAAACTAATTCTCACGTTCAAGAAAACAATGAATCACATTCACCTATTGTTCTGTTATTAAGATGGATTATAAATAACTTATCTAGTATGGTTATGGTTATTTTATCAGATGAAATATATAGAAAATGTCTTGGAAATGTCCTGATGCTTTTGATTGACGCAAGTAGAAAACCTTATCTTGAAACTTATTTGGATATATTTAACCCCAAACCTTTGTTCTTGTCATCCTTAAATTTCTCCAATAAGATCATGATTTGGACTGAGATCTCAGAGAAAAGTTACAATTCACACTTTAAGTATAAACCGGTCTTTGGGCTTGTCGTTATAATTCTGGATGGATACGTGTTTTGGGGTTGCACAGGTAATGGCCGCGTTCGGATGACAGTCAGATAGGAAATCAGACATACCAAATCGGGATTCAATATTTGTGACCGACCAAAACCGGAAAGGTAATATTTTCTGTCAAAAGTCAAAACAGTTGACATAGGAAAAAAGCATTTCATCGCAAATCTCCTCTTTGTCGTATGTAGTCTCATATCATTCTAAAATACACTGATAGGTATGCATAATAATATTTTATTCTTTTTCCAAAAACAAACAATTAAAAAAGAAACGTTCAGTTTTACAAAATATAGTTGTTGCCTGTTGGGTATAACAAGCGAGGTTATAAGTTTATAAATTTAATTGGAATTTCCATTTGTTTCGCTCGGAGTATTACTCATTCTGAAATCCAATCGCATCGCAAGAATCTCCTCCTTTTGCGTTTGTATATTATAAAGAGCTTAGGAACCGTTTGATTTTTTTTAAATTCACAATTAAAAAAGAATTTCATCTACATAATTCGTTAAACCATACGAGCTTGCAATTTAATCCGTTTTCCATTCAACAGTCAAAAAAAGCTTTTGAATTGAATCTCACTTGATTGGTTAATCCATAAGATCTTGCGAATTAAATCTTTTTAACTGTCAAAAAAAGTTTTCCAAATATTATATCTTATTTCATTTATTTTAGTTACATTATACCTATTTTTTAAATCAAAGTTTAGCATCAGTGTTTTCGTAAAAAAAAAGATGCAATTCGCAAAGCTTTTATTTTAAAGTGGAATAAGTTCCTTCAAAATTATTAATTATGTTATTAACAAAATTAATAATATCTTAACAGTGTCTCTTCCCTGTGGAAAAATAATATATTTATTTATGTATTTATTCATTAAGCAGAATATATACAATGTTAATAATATATAACATTATAGACTACTTGACAAAAATAGTAGCAACATGCGATGCTTTACAATTCGGTAAATATTTACAAACTAATCACCAGGATAAAGAATATTTAAGTGATACATCACATTTCTTTTAAATAAATCACGACTATTATTATTTTGAAATTCAATATATGTAACTAGTAACTACACACTAGATTTGCCATTGAGCCCGTAGTTTACTCTATGAAATGGTTCAAAAAATAAATTACGTACTCGCAGCTCTCTGGAAGGAACATATATTTTTACGAGCAATCAATTTGACAAGCGAAAATATTACGAATGAAAACTATCTCGTCTTCGTATCGTCTTCTAGTTTTTAATTGTTGAAGGTCAAGAAGATTACATCTAGTGCCGTAGGAATTCTTTCGAATATTACATTTTAACCTACACACTGCTGTTCTAGTATTCTAGTTAATCGTTTTTGGGTGATTTTTATTCAATTAGAATGCAGAGCATAGTATGGGTTCCATTCCATATTACACAGCAATACTCAAGTATCTACTGGTCTCACATAGCAATAATATAACGCCTTAAGAGTAAGAGAGTCAGGAAATTCTTTGGATTTCCGAGAGATAAACCCAAGTAAGGAGTTAGCTTTCGCTACGATGAAGTCGATGTGGAGAGAAAAAGTTAGTTTGGGATCAAAGATGACTCCAAGGGCAAGATCCTTTTGTTTTTTGAAGACCATTTGTAGTTGGACACCATTTATGGAGTAAGTAAAGTTTTATGAGGCAAAATTACGACGAAAGGTTATATAATCACATTAAGACACGTTAAGATATAATTGGTGTGTAGAACACCAGCTAACTAAACTATCTTAATCGTTTTGAAGTAAAATTCGATCAGATGCCAATTTAATATCTAGGTACATTTTAGCAATTTAAATCATCAGCAAACATAAGACAAAGGGACGATTTAATGATGTGAGGGATATCATTAACAAAAAGAAGAAAAAGAAGAAAAAGTAAAGGTCCAATGTGGCTTCCTCGGGGAACGTCAGAGGTCACAAATATTGAAAGTGATAAAGACGAATTAATGCTAACGCATACTTTGTTCAACTTACTAAATTAGATTCCAACCATAACAACAGACTCGAATGAAAACCTAAAGCTGATAGTTTAGCGATTAAGATATCGTGAATAACTCTGTCGAAAGCTTTAGAGAAATCTGTGTAGATAACTTCAGACTGAAAACCATCTTCAAAGTTACTTGTGATCTCACCTCACTGTAAAGAATAGTTAGATTAGTTGTTGTCGATCTTCCAAAGACAAAACCATGTTGAAACAGGGAAATGAGATCTTTGATCATAAAAGTTAATTTATTATAAATCATTTTCTTAAATATCTTCGGAATCGTTGAGAGTTTACATATAAGACGATAATTGGTGACATCTGATTTATGAAAAACGCGTTTTTAAAAACGGGGATTCCGATAAGATCCCAATTGTATCTTTTCTCAATTCCGCAATGATTTTTTACAGCCCGCAGCACTTTTGTTATTTCGGTTGGGTTCTATATCCTGCTTTTTATAGTCCCGATTTGTTTTAATTCCGGTTTTTGAATCCCGCTTTTTATAATCCAGTTTTTTTTAAGCGAAATTATAATAAGTACATCGGGATTTTGAATAAATGGGATTTTAAACTTTTAATTTTAGTAAAAGAGATTTTCAAAATTTTTTCTCGATTTCAAAAACCGAGATTCCGATAAGATTTTATAAAACATAGCACTTTTGTTTAAATTAATAAGTATTATATTATTTTTTATTTTGTTTGATATATGAATGCAGAATTGCAAAAAAACGGTATTTTAGTAGAAGGGAATTTAAAACTTTTTTCGTGATTTTTGAAAAATGTGATTTTAAAAACCATGGATTCCATTCGGGATTATAATACATTAAGATGTTAAATAAGCTGGGATTTAGAACACAGGGAGAAAAAAAAACATTTTTTTTTGTAGACGTCATCTTAAAACTTTTTTTTTCTGAGTTTTGTTAACCGGGATTTCCATACAGGATTATAAAACATGGGGATTTTTCAAAGGCGGGATTTCAGAATACAGGATTAAAAAAAAACAATATTTTAGTTGACTGAATTTCAAAACTTTTTTTCGGGGCTTTTGAAAAAAACCGGAATATCTAAACTGGGTTACCCTTTTGCTCCCAAAAAATGGGAGGAACACTAAAATAACTTACTTTTACTTTTATTGATCTTTTTTATTATTCCTCAAAACCAAATAAAACTGCGTTTTGAAAAGGTGAGGAGTTCTCAACGTATGAAAATGTGAGGAGTTATCAACCTGTGAAAAGGTGAGGAGTTATCAACGTATGACTCCTAATAATACCAGTGTTATGAAACGCCAATAAAGGTCATTTTTTCAATCAGTTTTTTTTATAAAATCGTATTGTCGTTATAAAACTATACCTATTTATTTTATTTTTTAGTAATTTATAGTTTTTATTTTCTTTTCTTAATGACTATATCAGCGCCTTCGGAGTTACTCATTCTCATCATAAGTCAAGAAAATAGTTATCACCAGCAATTAAATGAAAATCTCCGAAGTAATGTCCATAAGCAATCGATTTTATTATCAAAGAACCATGTGATCCACGTACATGTTCTACATGAAATATTTAACCACCCTGGAGATTGGACCTTTCTGGCAGTGTTACCGAAGCTCATAACATCCAATTTAATAAAATTAAATACAAAATGGGTTATTCTATGCGAAGACCTAAGCTTAATCCAGTTAAAGCCATTGATAGACAACCTTTCGCAAGAAGATTATACAAAGGTGAGTTCATTGCTATAGTAAATATGTTTCAAAAAAAAAATTTTTAGTAAGCGCGTCGTTCCAAAGTTTCCACTTATACTATTTATTCATTCTAAAGGAACAATATTTCGGATACCCACTTTATGACCAAGAAGCTACAATCATTCATCACTTTGCATTCTTTGAAAACCCCCGATGGTTTCATTACCCCATGCTGCAGGCAGGTGTTATATTTTCGGTGCCACTAGTGCAACAGTATGTTAAAATTTAAATCATTTTATTCGTACCTATGTATATATTTTATATTTATACCTGTCCGCTGATAAACAGTCTTGCAGAGTATGTCTCGAAAGTGAAACGTAAAATGGATTTTTCCATAGATGCGTCCCATGAGCTGGCCCGATTTATTATGGAATATGTAAAACCCAAAAGTCACATGCACCACGAAACACGTACCCCAACACACGATGTAAAGGATGTTGCAACCAAGGGATTTGTATCTCATGTTGCCATGAGAAACGGTGACAGCATACCTAAGAAAAAGACCAGCAGCAGAATTCTCATGCAGCCAGCAACGTACATTTGCCCATCGGTGGAAGGACTCCGCACAGATTGTGCCTTGTGTGTTAATTCATCGGTTTCCTCATCCTGTGTAAGTCCATATATATATAGATGTTCTTTGTTTACTTTTGCAGGATACCTTAATATGTATAGAATAGGTAGGTACCTTACCTATATGTATACCATAAAGATTTAAAATAAAACTTTGCTTTGAAACATTTAAATGATTCGGTTAAAAAAAATCCCCTGTCCTTGCACTATAAAATAAGTATAATAGTATCTCTCAGTTAAGATGAGAAAATATTTTTGGTTAAAATATTTTCTTAGATTTTTGAATTGTGCCTGAAGCAAATTCAGAAAGATATGCAGAGAAAGTCAAAGTTTCAGTCAAAATTTATGAAAGTAGCTTTTAAGAGAGAGAAAACATGTCAGCCTGAAGCAACAGCATTTGCATAATCTCCAGGGTGTCAGGTTGGAAGGAGCCATTTATATAAATAGACAAGGTTGCAGCCTATTTTTAGTTTTTTATAAGATATAGGTATATATAGGTAGGTAGGTTAGGTAAACTTGAACCCAAATTAATAGACACAATTCCCCATTCAACATTTGTTTTTTATTTAAACAGCTGTTTAAAATTAATCTATTACTAACGGTCGGCTGCTTTATGTATGTAGTTATAGTATAGTTATGTATGTATAGTATAGTTATTTGTGTGTTTAGTGAAAAAAAGAAGAGTTAACTTAAAAAATCGTAGTCACCCTTCCGTCACTATAGGAATTTCTTCTGATCTTCTGACTTTGCCAAAAACATGTCCGAGAAGGAATCCCTTATATTCCATGCCAGGCCAGTATGTTTTCTTCTATGACAGCACAAAACGTTTTCAACGTGAGGATTTCAAAAGCATTGACAATTCATTTCCACTGAAAACTTGAAACTTGAAAAATTATTTATTTTGCTTTAATTTTTGATTTTTTAATTTTAAATGTTTACTTTCAACTCTTTAAATTATAAAAATGTTATTAGCGACGCATTTCGGAATGTTTATAATTTATAGTTGATTCGAAGCACATCAATATCATTTCAACAAATGAACGACCAAAAAGATGCACTAATAAAAAAATCATCTTCATTCGCTAAGAAATTAAAGATCACTCCAGAGAATGATTTTCTGAAACATCAGAAGAATCGATTCGAAAATCCAAAAACCGCTATTTCTAAACATTTAATAAAAGAATTTAGAACGGTATTAACAGTTTTTACCACGTGTATAAACTTTAATTTAAAAGTTACTTTTTCAACTATTAAACATTTTTAAAAGATTTTTGAAATTCCTGTTGACAGAGGCAATCCCACAATAGAATAAATGGAATCCATTTTTAAATTGGAGTTCCTATTTTTAAAGAAGATCCAGAATGTTTGCTTTTTGAGTTGTAAATTCTTCTTGATTTACATATATGTATGTATACAAAATGGGTTTACCACGATATCTAGAAACCGATAATCTAGAAAGCAAAAATCTCGAATGCAAAAATTTAGAATTACCATGGTGGGACATAAGTCCCAAATTTTTTAAAGGCATAGAAGGTAATAATAATTTGTTGATGTTTTATTTGAAAAAAAAAATTAGTACAGTGCTAGCAACATTACGGCGTATAAAGAGTGTGGTGTGTATGGGGGGGCATGCTGTTCCCCTGCAACCCCCCTGCTTGGGCACACTATAGCATTAAGTGTAATTTAATTTTAATTTAATTTTAATTTTAGCGGGGGCTTAACCCCCATTTATTCCGCTTAATTCAAGCTACAAGTATAACTTAAAAAACTAACTTAAATCTAACTAAATAACTATGAGTGGGGATGGGTCAAAAGGAGTTTGAGGTTCTAGGTGCTGATGTTGAAATCAAATGAGTTTGGATTCAAATTGACCAACCGAAGCATACGGGTCAGAGGTTCATTAAGGCCATAGGAGGTGTGGTGTGTTGGTAAATAGAAGAGGCGAGGGTTTCTCAGGTTACGGATGTTAGTGTTGAAAGAAATCGAGTTATAGAGAGAAGAGTAGTCAACTGAGCCAGAGAGAAGCCGATGTATGAAGAGTATGTCAGCAATTTTTCTACGTTACTGTAAGGAGTTGAGGTTTAACAGTTGGAGGCGGTCACGATAAGGGGGTAAGATCAAAGGACTTTCCCAGGAAAGGTATTGAAGTGCAAAACGAAGGAATCTTCGTTGGATGCTTTCTATTCTTGATATATGTATATCTTGATATGGAGACCAAACCTGAGACGCATATTCAAGTAAAGGTCGGACAAACGGCATGTAAAGCGATCGGGTCACGTAAGGGTTAGAAAATTCTTTAGACCATCTTTTAACGAAACCCAATGCTGAGTTGGCCTTGTGAATTATGAAGTAGGAATTTAAGTTCGCGGTCACGGTTTAATGCGTTTACGTGAAAAGGTCATTGTCTGGCATTTGCTAATGTTGAGCTCTAAGCAATTTTTTGTGCACCAGGTTGCAAAATTGTCAAGATCTGTTTGTAGGAGAGATATGTCTTCATGTTCTGCAATGATTTTGAAAAATTT
Organism: Epistrophe grossulariae; assembly: GCA_929447395.1. Lineage (NCBI taxonomy): Eukaryota > Metazoa > Arthropoda > Insecta > Diptera > Syrphidae > Epistrophe > Epistrophe grossulariae. The sequence continues at coordinate 117,387,890 of OV839566.1, forward strand.
TGTATCATCAGCGTAAAGGGATATTTGACAGTGTTTAATGACCATGTCAATGTCGTTAATTGTAAGAATAAAGGGGAGAGGGCCTAAATGACTACCTTGGGGGACACCAGAAGTGGCTAAAATAGGATTTGAACATGCGGATCTAAACCGGACATAATATTCACGATTCTCAAGGTAAGAAGTAATCCATTTCAGGAAAAGGGGTTCGAAACCTAAAGAGGAGAGTTTAAAGACTATAAGATTATGAGAAATTTTGTCAAACGCTTTGCTGAAGTCAGTGGAGACCATATCAACTTCATTCCCGTTTTCTAAGGCTCTTAGAGTGAATGAAACGAACTCTACAAGGTTTGTGGTGGTGGATCTGTTTTTTAAGAAACCGTGCTGTGCTGGGGTAATTAGGGACCCGCAACGGAAACTGAGGAGTTCATATAAAATGCTTTCAAAAATTTTTGGGATATGAGAAAGTTTAGCAATTGGTCGATAGTTTTTCACCTCACCTTTCGGCCCTTTCTTGTGAATCTGTGTTTTCCATATCTTAGGAAATGTTCCTTGAGATAAGGACAAATGAAAAATTTTTGAGAGAGGAACTGAAAGAGCAGAAGAACATTTTTTTAGGAAAATGGCAGGAAGGCCATCAGGTCCAGGGGTGAACTCATCATTAAGTTTAGAAATTTTGTTTTCAATGGCCGATGGAGAAATGCAATCGGGTAAGAATGGACCCAGCGAAAAATTCGGTAAATACTCAAAATAGGTCCAATCTGGTTTAAAAGAATCCTTCGAGAATGAATCTTTAAAATATGATGCAACGTAATTAGCTATAGTTAGATTATCATTGGAAGTTTCATTATTGAAGGTACTAAGAGGATGGATACCCATCCGACTTTCTTTTGTGATTAACGAACTGAAAGAAGGATTTGGGATCGTTAATAAGGTTAGATTGAGTTTTTTGTAAATATTCATGGTAGAGAAAACTGTAAAAAAGGTTAGTGGCATCTTCAACAGACATATTTTCAAAATCAAATGGAACTCGGTTAATATAATCGTTAATTTGGGAAAATTGGGCTTTATGATAATCATACAAAAAAGGATGTGAAGTAGGTGTAACTTCTAGGTACGAGTTGAGGTAGAGTGTTAGTAATAAGGGGGGGTGATAATTATCAATAGCTGTAAGAAATTGGGGACAGAGAGTGACTGATGAGTTATCTGGGTCGGTTGAGAAAATAAGATCAAGTTGTCGCTTCATATTATTTAGAACGCCACTCACTTGACTGAGGCTTGAATCAGTTAAATGATCGACAAAAAGGCATTCTTTTGCAGAGGAGGGATTACAAATGTAGTTTGATCCTTGTTCTGACACAGTCCATTTAAGGTGTGGAAGGTTGAAATCCCCACAAATTACAATTTCGTCGAGGGGATCGCATTGTTTTATTAAATGATCGATCGCGCGAACAGCAATTTCATATGTTTGTAGAGGTTGGGAGGGCAGTATGTAGAAACACATAAGATAAACAGACGTTCTAAGAAGTTTTATTTTAACTGAAACAAAATCTACTTCAGATGTGCTTGAGATTGAAAAAAGGGATGAGTCGAAAGTATTGTAGATGCGAGGTTGGGTGTATGCAAAGTTTCTTTTTATCATCTGGTGCGGGCCAACATATAATAACCGTGTTTAGTCAACGTCAACTAACAACTAAACAAGTGGGCCCAGAAAAATAAATTATATTTAATAAACTGAATTATTATAAGTTTTATTTGAGTTTAAATTCCTTAAATAAATATAGGTAAACAAATCTAGAATGAATAATCCATTCTAGATTATTGTGCATTCGAGTTTTTTTATTCTAGATTAAAAAATTGTTTTTCCGAGATTTTTTTCATTCGAGATTTTTGTCATTCGAGATTATTTTTAAAACGTATTATTAATTTTTTTTATTTTATAGATATGTAATTAAATTGCTGCAATAACAATATAAATATTGATTAATTTAATTCATTATTAAAAATTATTTATTATTAAGATAAATTTCTACAATAATAATATTCATTTATTTATTTCATTGCTATTAATTATTTATTATAAATAAATACATCGCTGTAATAATATTTTATATCTTCAACACTCATAACAACATAATCATTGATTATGCATAACATCACACTATTATTTTTTTAATACGTACAATAAATCTAGACAGTCGGCAAGTTCCTTAAATAAGTCGGCATTTCAATGAAAGTCACCCTCCTACGGTTGGAACCCTCGTTCTATGCTCCTGGTTACATCAAATTGATGTTAACATTCAAAACGGTCGTTTCATTTAAACGCCAGAAATTCTTCAATTTTTCCATAGAGGGAAAATGTATCGCTTTCTTGGTTGTCACATTTAACCAAATCCACCTTATATTGAAATTATACCGTTCACTGGATATATATCGTACCTACACTTAAATTATTCAGAATAATGTTCAAAAATATATGTATCACTATAAAATATGTTTAAGATATTATATGCTTACTCGAGCCAATAATAATAACAAAATAAAAAAACAAGTTAATGTGCAAAATAAATAACAACTTACAGAAGAAATACAATACAATTATTGTTCACACTATACCTACACTATGCGTGTCGGATACTGTATATTAACCAATTATTTTAACCTATACGCTATACTCGAAAGCAACCATATTATTAAGATCTAATTTCTGATAATCAAAAAAGGTAAAGAACAACACCAAAATTGCTAGTCCTGATAAAAATCAACTTACTTGACCGGCATTATACGTATACTATCTTCAAATATACACTTTAAGGGGAATATCTAAGAAATCTTTCAAAATAAAGACACAAAGCCTGAGGCAATTAAAAGTTTCTTTTTTTATTTTTTTGTTTTGTTTCAGATTGCCGCTAGCAGAGAAACCATTTATTTTGTTATAAAGACCTGTCACAAATTTCTTACGGACCGAGTGCCAGTAATACAAAGAACTTGGGGACAATATACTGTACACAAACGATTTTTCAGTGATAATGCAAGTAAGTTATATAATTCTTCTTTTATCCAGTATCAAAAACACTTACTATCCTAAGGGAAGCAGTAGCAGATATTATTATTCTGATGATTTTCATTCATGTGAGTAAAAAAAATACAAGCCTATAATATACTGCTGATAAATTGGGGACAAGTTTACACTATAAAATAAAGTGTATGACTGGGTCGCATATTCTTACTTGCTCTTATATACCTAGAGCGAAAGAGAGACTATAGAGAAATCCCAATTTACAGCAGTTATATTACAGTTTACCGTCATGAAAAGTGGATGAGCTTTACCGCGCTTTGCCCGACTTGTATAAAAATTTTGGTTTCGGAATGTATGCCCAGAACCTGCGGGGTCGCATAAACAGTATAAAATGTACCTTTATAAACAAGAATTTTATAAATAGGCATTTCTTTAGTCACTTCCATAACAACAATGAAAGGCTTTTCGTAATATTCCGAATAAGATGGTCGAGTTACTAAAAAATTCCTTATTATCACAATAAAGGTATCATGTTGTCCATATACTTTTCTTGCAATTTTCTAATTGAGACCTCTTGAAAACATAATATTTTTTGGAAAATCATAACTCTGCCACGCTCACTTTCGAAAATTTAGGTTTTCTTAAAGTCATTTGAAAAATTTTGTTATTAAACTCTCTATAGAACCCAGGAAATAATATGTATGTATAATTTGTTCGCCCGTTCCAACGCTCATGCGTATATAAAGGAAATGGCTTTTACTAAATCTATAGTCTTGGAAAAGCAAATTTGTATGAAATAATATAAAGCTATGATAGACTAAGAGCCCGCAGTAAATTTTGGGTGTGAAGGATAGCAAAAATTCACTGGTATTTTTAGATAGGTTTTAACTTGTTATATGCAAATATGAAAGTCTTGCATGCTGTGGTTTGGGCGTTTGTCAGTAATGCTGCATTGAAAATGCATTTTTTTCGAAATCCAATATAAAAAGTATAGCAACTTAAACGTTGTATGTAATCAAAGATCTGAGTGTCCTGGACATGAATACGGGGGTCCAAGACATTTTCCGTGGGGCCACTTGCCTGCCAGACGCACTCAAATACTGCAAAAAATCGATTTTGAGATAAATTGTGATAGCATTTAGAAATATGCGCTCACTGATATAAGCTTCCCCTCTGATAACAAATATGGGGTTCCAAGAGATTTTCCATGGGGCCACTTGCCTGCCAGACGCACTCAAATACTGCAAAAAATCGATTTTGAGATTAATTGTGATAGCAAAATAATTCTTGTTCCCAATGACGGAGTAGTCCCCCCTCAACACCAAAACGTGGGTCCAAGACGTTTTTCATGGGGCCTTCTCGCTACAAGATGCACTCAAAGAATGCAAAAACTCGATTTTACAGATAATTGTGATAGCAAGATAATTCTTGTTCCCAATGATGGAGAGGTCCCCCGTCAACACCAAAACGTGGGTCCAAGACGTTTTGCATAGGGCCGTTTATCTACAAGATGCACTCAAAGATTGCAAAAAATCGATTTTACAGACAATTGTGATAACAAGATAATTCTTGTTCCCAATGATGGAGAGGCCTCCCCTCAACGGTAAAATGTGGGTCCAAGACGTTTTGCATGGGGCCGTCTGCCTACAAGATGCACTCAAAGAATGCAAAAAATTGAATTTACAGATAATTGTGGTAGCAACATAATTCTTTTTCCCAGTGAAAGAGAAGACCCCCATCATTACCAATGATGGAGAGGCCTCCCCTCAACGCTAAAATGTGGGTCCAAGACGTTTTGCATGGGGCCGTCTGCCTACAAGATTCACTCAAAGAATGCAAAAAATCGATTTTACAGATAATTGTGATAGCAACATAATTCTTTTTCCCAATGACGGAGAAGACCCCCATCATCACCAAAATGTGGGCCCAAGACGTTTTTCATGGGGCCTTCTGGCTACAAGATGCACTCAGAGAAAAGTAATTTTATTAAATATATTAAATATCCTCATTATAGGTTTTGAAGGAAGCCTGTTGCCTCCGAACAAGTCTGTTCTTCTTCAACAAATAATGAGAAGCAACTATGTATGTAGTATATGGAAAAACTCTATGAAAAATGAAATTGTAAACCAATTACCAGAAGAGAATGGATGGAGATTTTGTAATGGGAAATTAAATATTCTTTGGTTTGAAGGTCCTACTACACCCGAGAAATTAGATGATATTGTTCTGAACTTTTCTGACGAATCAGAAAGTGACAAAGATGAATTCAGTACAAGTTCATCAGATGAAAGTGACAATGAATAAATTTATTTATTTCCTTTTGTTAATAGTTGATTTTAAAATTTAAAAAAAAAAAAAATTATGCAAAAAAAGTATAAATTTTTAATTTGGATTATTTAGATACACAAAAAACTTGCCATAAAAAAGTTTATTCTGATACAGAGTGTGTCTTGCAAAATGTTAAAGACCCATATTTTGTGATAAGAGGGACTACTTCATCATTGGGAAGAAGAATTATGTTGCTATCACAATTATCTGTAAAATCAATTTTTTGCATTCTTTGAGTGCATCTTGTAGCCAGACGGCCCCATGCAAAACGTCTTGGACCCACATTTTAGCGTTGAGGGGAGGCCTATCCATCATTGGGAACAAGAATTATCTTGCTATCACAATTATCTGTAAAATCGATTTTTTGCAATCTTTGAGTGCACATCTTGTAGATAAACGGCCCTATGCAAAACGTCTTGGACCCACGTTTTGGTGTTGACGGGGGACCTCTCCATCATTGGGAACAAGAATTATCTTGCTATCACAATTATCTGTAAAATCGAGTTTTTGCATTCTTTGAGTGCATCTTGTAGCGAGAAGGCCCCATGAAAAACGTCTTGGACCCACGTTTTGGTGTTGAGGGGGGACTACTCCGTCATTGGGAACAAGAATTATTTTGCTATCACAATTAATCTCAAAATCGATTTTTTGCAGTATTTGAGTGCGTATGGCAGGCAAGTGGCCCCATGGAAAATCTCTTGGACCCCCATATTTGTTATCAGAGGGGAAGCTTCTATCAGTGAGCGCATATTTCTAAATGCTATCACAATTTATCTCAAAATCGATTTTTTGCACTTTTTTAGTGCGTCTGGCAGGCAAGTGGCCCCACGGAAAATGTCTTGGACCCCCGTATTCATGTCCAGGACACTCAGATCTTTGATTACATACAACGTTTAAGTTGCTATACTTTTTATCTTGGATTTCGAAAAAAATGCATTTTCAATGCAGCATTACTGACAAACGCCCCAACCACAGCATGCAAGACTTTCATATTTGCATATAACAAGTTAAAACCTATCTAAAAATACCAGTGAATTTTTGCTATCCTTCACACCCAAAATTTGCTGTGGGCTCTCGGTCTATGAGCAGACGGCATATAAAAAGTCGCACACGTTTACGACTCTAACGTCACGCAAAAATAGCCAATTTGTTGCAAATTCTATATCATCATCATCATCATCATCATCATCATCATCATCATCATCATCATCATCAATATAATAAAACGACAAACACGAATTTTGGGGTACCATTTACGCGGTCTACAAAAGCCGAAAGTTTTTTTGCACAGAAGTGCACAAAGCAAAAATTTATTAAATAATTTTACCATAAAGACTAAAAAACAATAAAGTAAAATTGCATTATAAGTGCGAGGAGAGCGAGAACCATAGCAAGAGCCAGAGCGAGACCGAGTATTTGTTCACAACACTTATTATATTTTCGTTAAATGCAATGGTTCGTGCATTTAATATATTCGTTAAGATGGTTAGTGAATTCGAGTGAGGGATTTTTGTGGGAAGAATCTTATTTCTGAGGATTTTTTTCTGTTGTGTTGGATTTTCGGCCATTGGTCGATTTAATGCGAGGAAGCATAAATTATGTATAGTTGTAGGTATATTGGTTTTGCATGGAAATATTCTGCAATCTATTGTGTCTCTCGCTCATTGGGTGTTGTTTTTTAAATTGAAATAAAATGTGAGCAAAAAAGGAGGAATGCTTTCAATTTGTAGATGTAGTGTGAGAGATGTTTAAGCTGAGGCGTGGAACAATTACTTTTTATTTATATTCCTCGCTCCAATTCACTAACCATCTTAACGAATAGATATATTAAATACACGAATCAATGTATTCGACGAGTTTTATTTTCGATATAAATTTAATTGGTCTTTATGACTACTTCCGGGATGGTCTTGGGAATAGTGGTTCTGGGATCGGCTAAACCCAACCCGGCAGCGTTCAGTGCTGCAGGAAATAATAATAAGTAGCTCATATAAAATAACTAGCTCAGTTTTTCTCCACGCTCAAGACTGCTTTTAAATGATGGAATTATTCTTGCGATTTTTTACTTAATGTTGGAGTATCCACATCCAAAAATCGTATGCATCGAAAAATAAAGTTTTCTAGAATTTCATGTGAATTACAATATATTTTCTAGATGTTTTTTTCAATTAGACGATAATGTTATTAGCACTCGAGTTTCGGGGGCTGGACGTACTAGTCTATATAAATGGCCGCAACCTTGCATAATATATAGGGATGTTCACACGATATGCAAAACTGTCCGATTTGTTGCAAATGCATTTGCTATCATGGTGCTCGCATATCATGTGTCCGCAAATATGTTATATGATCGCAAATTTTGTGGCCTATAGATATGCGAGGTGTTCAGATGATATGCAACAAAATCCGCATATCATCCATTTGAGATCGTATGCAGGTTTGTGGACATTACATAATTTTTTTGAATTTTTAATGGTTAAAGTATGTGTTGTGAATATATTGACTAGCTCGTTTCGAATATTTAAATTATTATAAGTCCTGAAATAAATTCAAAATGTCGACAAGAATTTGGGGTGGTTATTAGGGTGATTCAAAAAACGCCTTTCTCTAAATTCAACCGGGACCGGGCGAAATTATGAAGCTTAGATTGAAACCAAAAAATTAAGACTGAAAAATTCGAAATCGAACACCATTTAGAGGTCGCTACCAGCGTTTTTTCAATAATTTTGCTTGAAAATTGGAATTTTTCTCAAATGTTCAAAGCTGCTTTACTTTTCGAGTTTTGGTGCAGAAAGCATGAATTTTTCAGGGATTGTTCGTAATTTTATGTGATTTCTGAATATTCAGTTAGAAAATTAATTTCGGAAATATTTTTTTTTTATAAATTTTTTTGTTTATAAATACAAAAAACGTTTGCAGAAAAAAACCGCAAGGGATCTGGGACTTGGTGCTGACTTCAAATTACGACTAATTAAACCGAAAATGCATTTCAATGACCAAGAACCTGCCCCAAAGTTCTTTTCTTGCTTAAACAATATTTTCAAAAAAACAATATAACCATGATGTAGAAAAACTCATATCGTATTGTACAGGGTGCGCCAAAAAAAAATATTTTTTTTAATTATTTGCTAAAAAATTTTATATCCTATTATATTTTAATACTAAATCCTAACGGTTTTTGATTTAACAAATTTTTTTTAATTTAGAAAAACCTCTACTTTGACTTAGTTTTTGGATCACCCTGTCCAAAATTGATTTTTATTTTTTACCATTTTTCATATTAATACTGGCTTAATAGTTAGACTAACGTTTTGTAAAGAAATATTTTTAATGATCTTCACCTTATAGCTATAAATAAATCGATAGCCCTAAATGGATGGTCAAAATTAATTTGTACTTGAAACGTTTGAAACGCACCCTGTATAAATATCCTAAAGGCTTAACTACATAAGCCAAAAAAGTGAAAAAGTAAAAAAGTGAAAATTTTCAAACTCATTTTAGGATAGTGTTTCTGACTGGAAAACTTATAAAAATGATGCAGAAAGCTTAAATTTTGGTTTAAAAACAAATTTGTGTATTCTTTTTCACAAAACAACGGCGCTAGCGGTAAAAAAAATATTTTTACTTTTGTACTTCAGTACTTTTTGGCTTATGTAGTTAAGCCTTAACACTCAATAACATTTTTTGCTTTTAAAAGGTTGTCCTAGTTTGTAGTTTCTTAAAACGTATGCAACTTATTACAACTCACCTTAGATCAAAAGTTATGAACATTTTAATCCAATCAAAAATGATTCTCAAACAAATTAAAAAAAAATGAAAATAGAAGGAAATTCTATGCTTAATAATACCTATGTTGAACTTTTTGTTTTTTTGAATGACCCTAGTGGTTATACTTGTTCGTAAAATGAACAACAAACAAGAAATAATATAAAAAGTAGGATCGCCCAAATACTATAATAAAACTCAATATTAACATTTACAACCCCTTGGGCACATTATAGGATTTGGGGTAGGTGCGAGGTTGGGTGTATGGAAAGATGCAAAGTTTCTTTAAATCCAAATTCTTTAAATGCAAAAGAGGCTTTGAATACACCCAGCCTCGCACCTGACCCAAACCCTATAATGTGCCCAAGCAGGGGGGCACTCACTGTTTATGCACCGTGATTTTTTTTTTAAGATTATCTTATCATTGAAATTTCACTTTGGAAATATCGCCTAAAATTTAGGAAAGAACGCCTAAATTAAAAAAATGTTTGGAAATATCGCCCAAAATTGAGGAAATAACATGAAAATAAAACTATACGGATCCCTATTACAACAGTGCAGTAGCGTATGCAGGATTTCTTGGGGGGGGGGGGGGGGCTCAATCTCAGTTTTGGTATGTAGATGTTTTTTTAAAATATCACTTAAACAAAACTAGCACAAAAAAGAAAATCAAAAAAATGAAAAAAAAGGAAAAACACATGAAAAAACTCCCTTAGTTATGAAGTGAATTTAATTCATTTTTTAACCCCCTATTACCGCTGGCGAGTCGAACGAATAAACGTGTGAGTGTAAGAAATCAGTATTAAAATTGCCGAATTGAGAACCTTTGATTCGCCTTAAATGTCAAAAAAAAATTTAAGTTTGATCTCACTCTATTGTGGACTGTGGATTCGAAAGTTCATTGATTTGAACGTCATTCGTTAGTTCGCTAATGCAAACATCTCACTTCGAACGTTCGATTCGCCAACCGTAATAGGGGGGTTAATATTTTTTAGTTTGAAATAATACTATAGGTAATAGAATTTGATGAATATTAATTCTATTCTCCTTTTCTTTTCATCACCATATCTTCAAGGGTTACATCGATTTCTTTGTGAATATTAAAAGTTAATCCTTTAAGGCAATAGTTGTGGCCTTCAGCCACGTTTTTAACCTTGTCAAAGTGAAAAACGAACGTCCATGCTCTGCAGACGTCACTGGTAGCACACAAAGAACTTCGATTACGTTTCTCAAATTAGGATACAAATCCGAATTGCAAAATGGAAGTGAAGTTTCGGGTATAGTTATTTCGGTTTCATACTCCTACATTTATTTCCATATCTAAATTTTTAAATATTGCCACTTCAGTCAGTTTAATTTCATTTTTGTATCAAGCCCAATTCAGTTCGAGTGCAAATGAAATGTTCATACAAAAAAAAATTCACAACTAGAAAACCGGTTCTTCAATCGTTTTCACCCAAAAATTTTCATTTCCCAATGTACGGCAACATACATAGGAAACAATTTAAGTGATTGTGGATAATTTTGGATTAAACTACTGTCTTTTCTAGCATTTGTATTGTCATCAAGAAGGAAAAAGGACCAAAACATGGAATTTAAATACTCTTTTACGAACTTTTTCAAGATTCTGATGACAGCATTAATACATTTTTTTAAATAAGAAGAAGAAAAACACAAGTAATAAGAGAATTATTATTTTTGTTTTTTTTGTTTTTAATTCAAAATGACTATTATAGAAATTGAAAACAGAGTATCAAGAATTCATGTCAAAAATTAATTTTAGGTTCATAAAAAGTGACACTTAGGAAGGTTTGCTGATACTACACATAACGATTTAAGTTGAACTTAATTTCTTAAGTATCACTTTATGACATGGAAAAAGTACCCCTTAAGAATTTAAGTTCAACTTAAATCGTTATGTGTAGTATCAGCAAACGGGCCTTAATCCTATAAATCTAGACTTTTGTTTCAAAAATTGCATAGCTAGTTCAATTTATATTTTTAAGATTATAGGTACTTACATATAGAATTCAATTAAAATATAATTTTTGCTACATATATTATATATTTTGTATATTTCTCCAACATTTTTAATTACAAAAAAGAGAAAATATGTATAATAAGAGAGTTTATTATGTTAATGAGTGCAGTTTATTCAGGTTTTGCATGGGATTTCATTCCGTTTTATGGGTTTTTTGAAACGGAAAAAGAAAGACAAAATTAAATATTTGAAATCGTTTTGGGACTTTTGCCTAATTGCAAAGGACCTTTTTTTTTGAGTTTCTATGAATATTGAGATTCATTTGAAATGTCAAACGAATTACGTTTGGTATGAACTATAGTGATTTCATTACGATATCCATACGTACATATACTTTTTTTTTAATTAAAATTAAGGAATATTGTTAAAGCTACAATCTAACAACAATGAAATTTGAAGGAAAAAATAAATAAAAATATACTTCGATATTATTATAAATAAATCTTAGCATAAAATGTCATTTTGCCACTGCAACAGTGTTTGCTCATCTCTTTTTTCCCTATGTTTGTTTCTTTTTCATGTATACCTTTCTTTTTTCTTTACACTACAATTTGCACTACCTCACCATTTGTAAAACTGAAAAGCCAGAGTAAGAACTTATTTTCGGATCTTGAAAATTGATCCAGATATTGTATTAATGATAATCAAAAACATTTAAAGAAAAAAATGAAAAGTTAAAACAAAAATTAAAAAAGACAAATTCAAAGTTTAACAAAAATAATTACAAAATCTTAAAATCTTTTTTAGAATTAAAAAACGGCATTTTTTTCGAGTTATCGTTATAGAAGGCAACTGAAGCTTCAGTTACAATTTTAACGCAACTGCGTCGCGGCCGCTTGAGCGTAACAAAGGTTGTCTATATGAACGGGAGAATAAGAGTTCCAATAAATTTGTGATTTTAAATACAATCACTAATGAAATCCAGACTAAATGGCGCAAAATTTTAAAGAGCTTTATTTAAAGTTATTAGCGTAAGGTATTAGCAATTAACAATCTTCTAACTTTAAAGCACTTTAGTAAAATGTTAGTTTCAAACATTTTTTAACTATGTATAATACTAAACCAATTTTCTTAATAAACTGTAGTTGAACACGCCTAAAACAGCGAAAGTTTTGCAAAAAAGTAAGCAAACATTCCATTTTCTCATTTCCAAAGTCAAAGTGACAATTGGAGTTAGTATGGAATTAAAAACTCGCTTAAAATTTGGAAAATCCTGTTTTTAGTTAGCATCGTACTATAAATGCTTTGATATCGTACTAAATCGTCTAAAATTTTGAACAAATGTTTCTTAATATTGGCGGATCACATAAAATATTGACATTCCAGTGGATTATGTTAATGTTATCCTTAGCATTAAAGTTGAAATTCGGCAAAACGAAAAACCACACCGAATTTAAAAATGTTCCATGTTAAAGTTGTTAATATTAATTCAACTATGTTTATAAAAATACTTGTTTTTAGTTTGTATAGTATTTGATATTGTTTTCAAGATATGAAATTAATAAATTTTTCATTCAAAATTTTCTCAGCAATTCAATCGGATGTTTTCTTTTTAATTAAGAAAACTTTATTTTAAAACTAAAAACATAATAGGTTATGGGACCAGCCACGATTTCAATAAAAAGATTGTATTAATTAAAAGAGATTTTTATTAAAAGAAGATTTGAAATTAATTATTAATAAAGAAGAAACCATTCAAGACTATTTATAATGGATCTAGCAAGACATATAAAACCTTTATCTGGAGAAAGAGATTGGCCTGTTTGGAAACGCAAGATACGTGATCTTTTGGATTACCATGAGGGAGCTTTAGATGTTATCGATTCGAAGCTTAAGAATCCTAACCCCTTACCGTTAAATGCTTCAGAAGCAGATCTGAAGAAATATCAAATGGAGAGCAATCTCTATCGGAAGGCAAACAGTCATGCTAAGACCTTGCTAACCAGTTCAATGACTGATGAAGTGTATCAAAAAGTCATGGATAGTGAAACAGCCAATGGTGCCACCAAACATGTCACAAACCGTCGAGATCTTTTTGTGGATTTTCAAGAATTTAAGAATGGTGTAAGCATACAATCTGCTGGAAAGGAAAGTTTGGCTGCTATTGGAAAAGGTACCATACAGATCATCTCAACAGTTGGAATCCAAAGTCAGAGGATGACTATAAATGATGTATGGTATGTACCTCAAATATTTAGAAACTTGTTTTCAGTGTTAGCAGCACAAGATAGAAACTCAAATAGTACATTTACGTCCACACCTTGTAAATGCTTGCTAAAAGTAAATAGGAAAGTAGTACTGCAAGGAACAAGACAAGTAGGAGGATCACTTTACAAAGCAGACATAAAGTCAATAGTTCCTATTCAAGAAGATGCTAGTGTTGCAGTTGTACCTAAGCCATTGCTGCAACTCTACCACGAGAGATGGGGACACCAGGACAAACGCCATGTAAGAAGAATGCTAGAAAGTGAGCTAGGAATAAAGGTAAAACTGGATACAGAAGTATGTGAGCCCTGTGTTTACGGGAAAGCTCATCGACATCCGTTTGGAACAAGAGAAAATACGTCTGAACATGGTCAGCTAATATCAGCCGATGTCTGTGGTCCTTTTGCGGAATCTTTTTCGAAGAAACGATATTTCGTTATTTTTAAAGATTCGTTTTCGAAATTTCGAAGATGCAAAATTTCCAGAAGCTATGTGGGCTGAATTTGTAAATACAGCTATTTATATTTTAAATAGAACAGGCAAGTCTTCAGTTGCTAACGTAAGCCCCACAGAACTTTGGTTAGGAGAAAAGGCCAGAATAAAGCATCTTCGAATAATAGGTTCTATTTGTTATGTCCATGTACCAGTTCAGAAACGTAAGAAGATGGATGCTAAAGCTAAAAAAGGATATCTTGTTGGATATGACGGAGATGAAAAGTACAGAGTCTACATTAAGGAAGAGCATAAAGTCATTCTGTCAAGAGATATTCAAATCACCAAAATATCCAATGACTGCAGCACGAAGAAAGAACTTCCAAAATTTGATAATACTGTTAAACTTCCAGTGAAAAGTTATGAAGAAGAACAACAACTAGAAGAAGTGCAAGACCAAGAAGAAGAAAGAGAAGTCAATAACAGTCAAGAAGATGAAGAGATCGATGACATTCAAGACCAAGAAATTCAGAGCGAATTTTTTGATGCAGATCAAGGAATGGATAGTGATCAGAATGAATATTTTGACATAGAGGATAATTTTGAAGAAGCATCTTTACCAGCAAGACAATTAAGAGACCGAACTACCCTGAATAAGCCAAAGTACCTGGAGAATTATGTTCTTCAGATAGAAGATCCTTTTCAAACAGAAAACCCTGAAGATTTTGAAGAGGCTCTGAATAGCAAAGATAGAGCACATTGGCGACTTGCTATGGAAAAGGAAATTAACTCTCTTAAAGAAAACGATACTTGGGACCTAACTGAACTACCAAAAGATAAGAAGGCTTTACCATGTAAGTGGGTTTTCCGTATAAAGAAAAATCCAGATGGCAGCGTTGAAAGGCATAAGGCTAGGCTCGTTGTCAAAGGATTCAAGCAGCAAAAAGGTATAGACTACAATCAAACATATAGTCCAGTAGCAAAGTTAGGAACGATAAGATCAATATTAAGTATAGCAGCAACCGAAAAGATGCACCTATCACAGTTTGATGTATCAACAGCATTTTTATATGGAGAACTACAGGAAGTTATATATATGCATCAACCTGAAGGCTACAAAGATGGAACAACAAAAGTGTGCAAGCTCAAGAGAAGTTTATATGGCTTAAAACAAGCACCACGATGTTGGAACAATCGTTTTGGAGGATTCTTGTCAAAATTGGGATTCAAAGTGAGCGAAGCAGATCCCTGTCTCTATACAAGAGAAAAAGACGGTAAGAAACTTGTTCTTGTTCTTTATGTAGATGATGGATTAGTAGCAGCAACGAATTCTGAAGATTTAGAAGAATTTATAAAAAATTTAAGACAAGAATTCAAGATTGTTTCCAAAAAGGCCGAATACTTCTTAGGACTTGAAATCGAGTATACAGAGGATGGCATTCGAATTAATCAAAAAGCGCATGTCAACAAAATTTTAGAGCGGTTTAATTTTACCGATTGCAAACCAGTTTCGACACCAATGTTAAAAAGCACTGAGACGTCAACAACAGGGAAAGAAAATGAAAAGGAACATAATTTTCCATATCGACAAGCAGTTGGAGCCCTTATGTACCTAATGCTTGGTACTAGACCAGACCTGGCGTATAGTGTAGGATTTCTGTCAAGGTTTTTGGAAAATCCAACTCTAGAAGACGTCGGTAGAGTCAAGAGAGTCTTCCGATATATAAAAGGCACAAAAGATAACGGAATATTTTACCGTTCAAATGCTAAAAAGGGAGTATTTGACTGCTACAGTGACGCAGACTTTGGAGGGTGTACAAAAACTGGTAGATCTACTTCAGGAGTGGTAATTATCTATGGAGGAGGTGCCATTTCTTGGTTTAGCCAACGTCAAACTATGGTTGCCACTTCAACAACAGAAGCTGAAATAGTAGCAGCTAATGAGGCATCCAAAGAAATAATTTGGATAACAAGATTATTCAAAGGAATTATCAATATAACTGAAGTACCTGTACTCAAAGTTGACAATACCGCAGCAGTGAGGTTAGCTCAAAATCCTGAATTCCATCGAAGAACAAAGCATATAACTTTAAAACATTTCTTTGTTCGAGAAAAAGTGAACGAAGGACAACTGGAAATTGAACAAACTTCAACAGAAACCCAAATTGCTGATATTATGACAAAACCATTGCCAAGAACACGATTGTCAATTCTTTGCACTATGATGGGACTGTCATAATTTTTTTTTTTTTTTTTTATTTGTTTTGTTTATTGTTCTTGTTTTATTCATAATTGTATTTATTTTTGATTGTTGTTTCAATATTAACAAGGGAAAGTGTTAAAGTTGTTAATATTAATTCAACTATGTTTATAAAAATACTTGTTTTTAGTTTGTATAGTATTTGATATTGTTTTCAAGATATGAAATTAATAAATTTTGTATTCAAAATTTTCTCAGCAATTCAATCGGATGTTTTTTTTTTAATTAAGAAAACTTTATTTTAAAACTAAAAACATAATATTCCAAACAACTCTCGTGCTTTTTTAACTGTTCTTAAAGCTAAAAATCATTGCTTCTCTTCTGTATACAATCAAAAAATATTTTTCAGATAGCCGAAGAACCATTTCTCTGAATAACAGAATAAATTACTAATTTGAAATTCTCAGGTAGGTATCTTGTCAACATTATAAAGATTCGAGCGCCATAAATACAGTTTTTCTTTGAAACCACATTGGCGCATAGACTTGCATTATATAATTGAACAACAATACCAATTTTTCGGATGGAGTAATATTAATATTCGATTACCATGTTGTAAGCCACCTTAAATGAAGGACTTTAGCGGGATTAGTTTTTCTTAACCATGAACTCATAGCTTGACAAATTTCGAACAAGAATCGTTAATCATTGCTGAGATCATGAGTGTTTGATACTTCTGAAAGGTTACATTGCATAGCTTGAAATGACACTAACGGCGAATTCTTACAATCTTTCAATTTTTTTCCCAAAGCACCTGTAAAGCTTCCTGGTCCGATTGTAATTCCATCAAGATGCTCAAATATGTTTTTGCAGTTTTCCTTGCTCTAGTTCCAAGTTATAAACGACGAGTAGCACCTCCCTTGGATTAAACGATAAAAGCCATCAGCAAACTGAAATAAATATGCCTACTTTATCTTTTTAAACATTGTATTTCGAAAATCTTAAAGTTCCCTGGGGCAGTAGGAACTTAAAACTGGAATTTTTAAAAAATATTTTGGATCCTATTGAGAGACACCTGACACCTTTTGTATACCGCCCGAATTCGATCAAAGAAAAAAAATTTCATACAATTTTTAATCAATCGAATCACCATAATATGCACCCTATATGTATAGCTCGAACGATTTCCCATCTTAACGGACTATGAATTTAATTTCCGGTGTCCATTGTTATAGTCGATATTATCTGTACTACCTTCCTGTTCCTATTCTATATAGAGAACTTGTATTAGTTATATTCCCAACAACTTGATAACGTGTCTTAAAAGATAAAATATTATATTGATACTTATAAATATAGTAAAAACGATTTTGTCTATACATTTTGGTGTAGTAGGTATGTATAAATAAATGTTATCATATTTCTATATAGGTAAGGAAATCCCAACATTCGCAACTGGTGTGCCAAACACAGAGACAGGCCATTGTTTAAAAACTCTGTCCATTCTCAAGTTAGCATTGAATGACGTAGAGCAGCACAACCGTATCTCCAATAGGCCGATTCTTTGGATTTTCCTATCCGATGATGATACGATTTTAAGGTTCGTATGTATGTATGTATGTATGTATGTTTTTTTATTTTAATTTGTTGTGTGAAAATTAATTTGGGTCGAATGAATTTTCCAATTTTCCTACTAAATGCAATACAAGGCTCGCGAGGATAGCATTTATTTGTTAATATAATCTTATATATGTATAGTATACGTATAATTTGGTATTTTATTTCTTATTTTTTTTTATTTCATTTCAGCGTATCAGGAGTCTGCGAAGTTTTGGGGTGTTTTGATCCTACTGCAGATATATACTTGGGTGAACGGTATGGATTTAGACTGCATTCGGATGATGGTTTCAATTATATAACTGGCGGGGGTGGGATTGCTTTTAGTTTGCCGACCGTAAGGAAAATTGTGCAGTCATGCACCTGTCCGACGATATCTTCGCCGGATGATATGATTTTAGGTTCGTGTTTGCATGGATTGAACGTGAAAGCTATTCACTCCTCGAGATTTCATCAGGTATGCATTTTATTTGCGTTAATGGTACACGTTTTCGTTATAGCAATGGAATTAAGAGTTTTTCCTCTTTACTCTTTAGTACCCACCTATGTACATATAATAAAGGTGCAAATTTGATATCTTGTATTTAAATAAGGTAAAGCAACGGTGATGTGGTTGCTTGCAAATGGAGTAGAGCCTACATTAGGAATAGACACTAGAACAGTGGTGAAGGAGGTCTATTGTCCACAGAAGACTGGTGTTTATTCAAATTAATATTCCTTTCAATATTTTCATTTGTATGTATACCTATAATATCAGTAAATATCTGACTTATGAATAGGGATTGCAATTTGCAATCCGAAATTTTAAATACCAGATTTTGGGTCACTGTTGCCACGTTGGTTTCACTGTCAGAACGCGGGGGGGAAGTTGCTAAGGTTCTCCACGGGCTCTCTATGGAAATTGTCAGCTTTATTGTGAGTTTTACCCGGAAATATTTGACATTTCACTTTTCGCCCCTAAATTTTATGTTTGAAAAATTCATGGCGGAATGTACTTCCATTGACAGCCTAAAGCTATGAGCAGACGGCAATTTTTTCTGATATGCGACTTTGGTCGCATTGGTATCGTCTTTAGGGACAGTCCGCATATGTTCGCAAATGATTTGCTGAATATATGCCAAACCCAGGTGGCAGGTAATTTGTGACAGCGAGCATATGGGATAGTATGAACCCGCGGTTCAAATTTAGTTATCTGAATTTTTCAAGCTTCTGATTGGTCAGCAGTCAGATGACTTTAAAAGTCATCTTACTTTTTATGACAGCTGCCCAATCAGATGCGCGTTGAACCCGCGGAACGTTTGCGATGGGACGAAGACAGAACATTGCATATCTGATATCGCTCACATTTGCGAGCATATGAGTTGTTTTAATTCTTCATTTTCTAGCAGTACAGTCGGTTAAAAAAATTAGGGTTTTAAAGATCGAAGGAACACAAAAAAATATAATTGAAATTATTTAAACGGCTGCACGGCTGAATGCACAATAAAAATGAAGACAAAACTAGAATATTGAAATTTCAAATAAAAACATAAAATCTTAACAAATCTCTTACGAATTTGTTTTTGGAAAAAATATGGTCACATTTTTTTAGGGCATATTATGATAAAAAAATTGTTTGGGATAGAACGGAAAACCTACTCTTTATATGATTTTTTTTGTTTGTTGTTCCTTTTACACAAAAGTATAGGTAACCACCCTAAATTCTTGTCGAAATTTTGAATTTATTTCAGGACTTTAATAATTTAAATATTCGAAACGAGTAATATTCACAAACACATACTTTAACTACTAAATTTCAAAAAATTATATAATGTCATGCGGATTTTGTCGCATATCGTCTGAACACCTCGCATATAGACCACAGCATATGCGATCACATTTGCGGACACATGATATGCGAGCATCTTAATCGCAAATGCATTTGCGACTTTTGGGACAGTTTCTGCATATCGTGTGAAAACCCCTATATGCAAGTTTGCGAGCACTGATGTAGTCATAGAATTTGCAACAAATTACCAAATTTTAAGTGACGTCAGAGTCGCAAACGTTTGCGACTTTTTATATGACGTCTGCACATAGCTTTAATGTTCACTTATTTTTAGTAGGCGGGTGAAACTCGCAATAAGGCAGACAATTTTGGTAGTGCGAACACATCAATTATTTAATGACCAACGTAAACCATGGTACTGGTAACTGACAAATTTTCTTTTTACCCTCGTTGTAATAGAGTATAATATTACTGAAAGATTAACCATTTTATAAGACACCTTTCTTTCTTTTTATACAATTTTTTTCACCAGGCCCGCCCAATGGATTACCCCAAACCTTTATTTACAATTCAAAAACCAGTATCATTTCATAAATTTTGGCAGCTCGATCCAGTTTCTGTTTATAACGAATGGTTTGCTGAAGACGATGGAAGATTATATGCACAAGAAACTGTAAGCAGAAAAATAAAAAAAGAACACATTAAAAATGTTTCCAATAGAATACAAAACAAAAACAACGATGACTCCCACAGATCTTTAATGGACGTTGAGCTGAAATCTAACCACGCAGAACTTTAGTTAGTTAGTGAATATTGAATAATAAAATAAAATGTGAGATGTATATAAATATATATTTGTTATTAAATAACATAACTTAAATATGAAATGAAATACTGTTAATACAAAGACAGTATTAATTTATTACTATCGATTGTTTTAATGTTTGACTTTTAATAATTGCTTTAATTGTTGTTGATGTAGATTTGAGAATGCTTTCGATCTTTCTTCATCCACTTGTTTTTGGAGTTGTTCTTGCAGAGCCATGAGGTCTTTTGTTCTTTGGTAGATATTACAATGAGGCTGCACTCCATGGTTCCACCTGCAATAATATCCTTTCCAGAGTTTTACACATCGCATGCTCGCAATCGGTTTGAGAACATTTCCTGTATTGTTGGCATTATAGAAAGGATTTCGGTACTGTTCGAGGGAGGCATTAATGTAGGACCAAAGCGAGCAAGTTTTTTTTTTTAAATCTAAAAAAACACATTTTTTTGAAGATTCAACAATTTATCAAGAGAAATTAAAAAAAAAATGAATACCTTCTTTAGCTCGCTCAGCTTCGTTGTTACAAAGAAAGGTTCCGAATCGACACGAAAACAAGTGGTCAAGGATTGTGATCAAAAAATGCTCATTAAATTCCATCACATTCGGGAATTGTTGCATAACTTGCCAGACACAATCGATGAACTGTAAGAATACCGGAGATCTTTCAGGATCTGAATGTTTACCATCACCGTGTCCGATTCTCTGTTGAAATTTATGTCCAAAGCTTAGCCATTCCTTTTCGATCAAAACTTCAAATCCTTTTAATGTGCGATAGAACGGATCCAGTAACAGCATGGACAATGCAGTTAATTGCGACGTCCGGTCCCATCCATCTGAACAATGAACCAAGACAGAAACGCGCAAAACATCTACTTTTTCTACAATCCTTACTGCACCAGCTAAAATGAATTTCAGGTGCTTTAACCAAAGTGTATTGTCAACAGATGAAAGCCATTTTTGGTCATCGACGAGGGGATAACAAACTTCTTTCAACTTCTTCAAACTCTCACGCATAACGTGAATATTATGAATATCTAAGAAATGGAATTCGACACCTCGGTAAATTTCATCAGACTCATAACCGCCACCTTTGGCTTTATTAGCAATTGCATTAGCACTTGGTCTTGCATCCATAATAACTAATTTGTCGGAATTCGAATTAACTTCGAGAATATAATTCAAATACGATTCATCTTCTGGGCAACGTTTTCCTCCGACACCGACCAATGGCTGAGAGCAACGTGTAATCGTTACGTTTGTTTTTGGATGAATCCATGAAAGGATAGGAATGCGTCCTTTTGATCTAAATAACGAGACCTGAAAAAATATGAAATCTTGATAGATAAATGAAAGTATAATATATTAAAAATACTGCATTGGTTGATAATTGGTTGATGATTACCGCTAGTTCGATAATGATTAAATAAAATATTCTTATACAAGAAACAATGAGTATATTCACACCATCAATAAGGGATATGCTCAGCGAGAGCGTATAGGAATCTGTTTAAAATATTGTGGATCTGGCCTGAATGTACAGAAAATTTAATTTTTTTCGAAAACTAGTGCTTTGTTTATAAACACAGACTAGTTTATACACAAAGACTAGTGTTATCGGTCTAGATTAAAAACAACATAACCTTTGAAGGAAAAGTCGGTGCAATCAGTCGGAATAAGCTGGCCAAATTTTATTTGGCATTATATCAAGAAGCTTTCAGAGGAATAAGACAAAAACAAAAACAAAGGTATTGGTCTTTTCAGCATTGAAGAATGCCTTCTTAGAACTTGGGGTGATGTAAAATTATTGGTAAATGGGTTTTAACCAGCTTTAACTGTCTTAGGTACTTAGCACATGCCAAACAGTGGATTTGCTGGCGTTTACTCTGTCCTCGAACTTGATTTTTTTATGGAACGACTGTAATTCGAAGCGCACAAACTCATTTGCGCCCAACAGCTGTTGAAACCAGTGTAGATTTTCTTCTTTTTATATTTTTTTCCATAAGAACCAGGATCTCTTAAATAATTGTCAACAAAAAATGCGCCTTGTCCTAGGTACTTTTTTTGCGATATTGCGATCGGAATAGCCTTCCGAGTAATAAACATTTTATTACTTGAATTTCTGAATCTGTTTAAAAATTTCGTTAAAGCCCCGTTGATTTGTACAGTAAAGTGATTTTGTTGGTGTATTCTCTTGATGACTTACTTATTAGTCATGTAACGAATTATAGAAACATAATTCTCCTTTTAGTACTGCCTTTATTTAAGTGAACCGTAGTGTGTTATTGACAAATTTGGAGTACCTACATGTGATTAAAAAAGCGGATATAATATGATTAAAATCTTATTTTTCAGTCGGCTTTTTTGGTCCCAATGATTTTGGCAATGGAACAATTAAGTTAACATAAGATTCCCGAAATTTCTACGGTGGTTGCTGCCTTCTTCAGTGGAACTATCATACTCAAAAAAAGCAAATAATTAATCAATTTTTTAAATCTTTAAAGCTCTTAAGTGAAGTATTAATGTGAATGGGAGTGGGTATAATAATATTAAAGCATATACTTACTTTTTTTAGAAATTCATCTGAAGCGCACGAGGGTACTGCCCAAATTGCTGGATAGCTATCGCTCACAGCGTAGTTTTCATTTACTTTAGATATTCTCCAAAGTTCATTGGGCACTCCCAATCTACTATACTCTGCCAAACTATCATAAACATGCCAGCCGTTTGTGGCAAATTTCTCAGTATAGTTAAATGCAAAAATCTTTCCACTAAACGAAAGTGGAAAGGCATACGAAGTGATTTTCTCGAATACCGAACGGCGTGAATGATTTTGCTGTTTATGGGCAAAGCGTATTGTTCTCGAATCTTTACAAAATATCTCGATTCCATAAGCATTCTCACGTCGCGATGTAGACCCACCGATTTTTTCGACTCGAGAAATTAACCCCAATGGCACATCTAGGACAATAATTTGGTCTGCCTCCCTTTGTGGCAGAGAACGAAAGAAAAGTCGATAGTTCGTGATAATAAGCACTCCAAATAATGGGCCGCTATAAGGACACATGTATCTCACATCATTTCGTTGGTCTAAATCTTGTTCGCCGATAAGATAGGTGAAGGGTGATCTTCTTTCCATCTGCTAAGTAGTTTCATAGTTTCATATTATAAGATATTTTATTTGTATGAACTTTATTATTACCGAATTTTCGCTCTCCAGAGGTTTTTTAAAATATGAAGTTGTCATTGGTTTAGAGTCAAAATCTAAAGAATCACAACTTGCATTTTTCCGACAAAATTTGTCATTGTTAAAAGTTTTATTTGAAGCATCCATTTTTCCATAAGGTTTTCTTATTAATAAGAGTAAAATAATTTATTAAAAACACTGCACAATTAAAATCAAATAATAAACACAACCTGAACCGAGACCAACAGAATACAGATGCAATTTGAAAATTTGCTTCTGTCGTCTATCCATCTTTTTCTTATTTGATTTTACATTAGAGCTGTGCCAATCGTATAGAATCGCTATTTTTGTAGATGTCATATGCCTTCTATGTTTTTCTTAGAAGAAGAAATAGAGGAACGTTCATATCGAGGAAAAAGTGAAGCATTTTTCAAAATAGTGTGAGTAAGGTGCCAGTTATAGCTTTCATTGAAAACGATCAATGAAAGCTATAAGGCTCTCCCAAACCAACGCGAAACATTCGCCGACGACAGATTTTTGTTGTTGTTTAGTGTTGTGTATTTGTCATATTTTGTGTTATTGTGAATGATTCGCTGCGAATCCAAATCACAATAGGCGTGTTTTGTTGACTTTCTAATGTGAACATTAAGAAATTTTTCACATTAAGCCAACTTTTAACATGCAAATGCAAAAACAACAAGTTAACAGACCATTCAAACTTCAGTAACTCTAATGTGAACATTAACTTTCCAATGAATTTGCTTATTATGTTGGTATCTTTGCATGTTTTCCAGGAAAATATGTTCGGTGACTATGGTAGTTTTGAAAATATTTTGAAAAAATAACTTTTGTATGAAGGTTTAGAATTATACAGCGAATTATTTTATTAAAACATAACGAAATACATTTTCGATGATGCAAATAAAATTATTTTAATAAAGATTATCATCCACAATTGTTAAATCATATATTACAAGATTCGAACAGAGTAATATTGGTTTGGGTAAGTAACCATTTTCAATGAACGCATCCGCTGTGGGGCTTTTTTCAAGAAAGTGTGAGTTATACAAATACAAATGCATTGACACAGCAGCGGCATGCAGTTTGAGCTTAATGCTGGGGCGCCCAAGGAAATTTTTAGCTGTTTTTTTAAGGAATGTGTTTTGAGATTTTAAATCATTAACATATTTTAAAAAAACTTATTAAATTATGTACAAAAGTGAAATAAAAATAAATATAGTGCATACATGCAATACTTTATTAACATGCGGTGCTGTGTTAAATCTTGTAAACACGTAGATATAGTAAGAAGTTTACAATTTTTTTCATTTCACTGGCTGATTGTGTATCATATTCAATACATAGATATAAAGTAATGGGAAGAAAATTTAAAACGTTGAAAAATAACTCTGCACTACGGGCGCTCAACAAATGTGGGCGCCTTGCCATCACCAACAAAACGTAATGCGACTATGGACCAGAATTTCTAATTTTGACAAATATAACCCAACTATAATTCACGTAATTGAAGTATGTTTTTATATTTAGATAATTTGCTTTTTTACAGCGAAATACTATGAAATATCAATTTAAAATTATTCTACGGGAATGTTATTAACTAAAAAACATCACTTCACATTACTTTATGTAGAATATGAGACAAAATGAGCTCTCAAAATGAAAAAAAATTGTTATATTGTTATTATAATATGTGTGTATTTAAATCGTGTATTATTTATTCACGATTTAACGCAGCACCCCATGTTGTTTAATATTTTTAAAAATAAAGTATTACAAGTATTCACTATTTTTACTTTTATTTCAGTTCTTTATTTAGTTTAATAAGCTTTGTTCACTATTTTATCGTTTTAAAATCTCTAAACACTATTTTATACCGCGGCAAATGACAGATGACCCGAGCAAATAGTGCCAACATTCCGATGCAAAATGTCTTAATGAAACTGGAAAGCTAAAGAGTTTTGTTGAGCATTTCCTAAAGTGAACATTAGCTGTGTTTTATTTTCCCCGAGATCCGAACCAGATTGGATTAACTTACGAAAATACATGTATTACAAAAACAACACAAGATCCAACTTTGTTTTTGATTTGGATTTCCAAATCTGTTTTGAACACACACCCTTAATTTGTAAATGTCGTCAGTAGTGTAAAGAAAAAAGACAACGGGTGTATACAAATAAAAAAACAAAAGGAAAAAAGAGTTGGGTATACAACAAGTTGTCACTGAGATCCTGGGTTGTTTTATTTACATGATCTGATCTGGATTGGATCTGGGGGAAAATAAAACGCAGCTATTAAGAAGGTCAACAAAACACACCTAATAACACAAAATATGACAAATACACAGCGCTAAACAACAACAAAAATCTGTCGTCGGCAAATGTTTCGCGTTGGTTTGGGAGAGCCTATAACCGGCCCCTAACACAAATGTATTCACACAGGTAAAGGCATGCAGTTCGACAGCTATAAAAGCATGTTTTGAAATTTTAAATCGTCCAAATAGAAAAAAAAGCTTAGTAAATTAAATAAATAAGTGAAATAAAAGTAAATAAAATGAATATATGCTATTCTTCATTGAAATAAAAATATAAAACTACATGCGGTGCTCCATTAAATCCTGTAAAAAGACTTATAATAAGCTGTGCAATTTTTGTTCATTTCACAGCTAAGCTGAGTCTCATATTCCACATAAAGTAAGTAAAATTACCATGCACTACGGGCGCTCAATGCATTTGAGTGCCTTGCCATCACCAACAAAATCTAAGTCCCCTTTCACACGAGCAACTTTCAGTATTTGGGTGAGAAGGTCACCAAGTAAGAGGATTGAACGGTCTACGATTGGTGGGAATTGAAAATTAAAAGAAAACGTCATAAAATCTCCAGCAACTTGTTTCCTCTTGTGAAAGGGGACTAATTCTACCGTGGGAGAGAATTTCAATTTTGACAGACCTGTCACATCACGTTTCAAAGTATATTTGTATTTTCAACCAATTTAACTTTTTTATAGCGAAATGCTATGAAATATAAAGTATTCTACGATAATGTATGTACATAAAAAACATCACTTCACATTAATTTATGTGGAATTTGAGACACAATCAGCCCGTGAAATGAAAAGATTGTTAACTCCATATTATGGGTGACTTTACACAATTCAGCACAGCACCGCGCATGTTGGTTTAAATTTTAACGATTGAAAATCTCGAAACACTTTCCTTTAGATCGGCAAAATGACAGATAGGTACCTTTTTGTTTTTTTGGTGCTTCACTCACATACACTACATATGTGATATATATCTCTTCCTTATCTTCTTATTTTAAGATTCAAACGTGTCAAATTGAAAGTGGGAAAGAATTCCATGCTATTGCCAAATTTGTGAGAGAGAAGTGACTTTTCATTTTTTGACAGCTCACACAACAGTTTAATTTAACCTCAATAAAAAATGTGGTGAAATGTGTGATAGAATTAGAACATGATACAACTACTAAAGATATGGCTTTGCGCATGTGGGGTAGTGGCTGTCAAAATATTGTGACGTCATCGACGCACAACCAACGTTTTTTTTTGCGCAATTTTATATATTTACTTTGTTTCCTGTTCGCTGCTGGAAAGGAAGTAAGGTTTGGCAAATTTAATTTAAATATTTTTAAAAATTGATAAGTTGAGTTTAATTGAGTTTTATAAAATGGGTATATGTTCAGTGTTTGATTGTAATAATACAACACGGAAAAAGCTAACAAATGTTACAAGTTTCCATAAATTTCCGAGACGAAATTTAAACCTTGCAAAACAGTGGGTTTTGTTTTGCAAAAGAAAAGATAAAATTAATATTGAAACTGCAAGAATTTGTAGTTTACATTTCAAGAAAGAAGACTTCATAAATAATTTACAATTTGAAATGGGCAAGTAGATAAAATGGTTTGAAAATTAGAAGAAATTACATAATTATTTGTATACAGGATTTACGCCGCTGCACCGCTTGAAACCGGAAGCAGTTCCTACAGTCCATTTAAAAAAGCCTTCCATAGAAACAGGATTGGAACCAACAGAATCGACAGAACGATCAAGGAGAATGGAGTCGAAAAAAATTAAAAAATTGGTTAGCGATTTGCTGGAAGATTCAGCTCCCGTTGAATCCAAGCCGGAAATCGAACCTCAAAATGAAGAAAATGAGAGCTTAAGGTCAAATGATGCTCCACAGACTCAGTTTTATACAAGTATTGAAATAAGCGATTTAAATGAAGAAATGTAAGCTTATTAAATTTACCATTTCTTAAGCCTCAACTACATTGGCCATTTTTTGCAAAAGTTCAAAAGTAAAAATATTTTGTTTGGTTCTAGCGCAGTTGATTCGTAAAAAAGTGTATACAAATTGTTTTTTAAACCAAAATTTAAGCTTTCTGCATCATTTGTTTTTAGTTTTCTAATCAGAAAAACTATCACAAAATCAATTTAAAAATTTTCACTTTTGCACTTTTTCACTTTTTTGGCTTATGTAGTTGAGGCTTTACATTACATATTATATAGATTATAAAGTGGACTTATTTTCTACTATGAACTATTTAATACAATTCTAGAAAAACATTACGTAAAGAAAATGAGAATTTGAATCAAAAGTTATTGAGCGCCGAAAAAATGATAACGTCTTTACAAACTCGATTCAAGGAAGCGGAATTCCATCAGACAAACTTGGAGAGCAAATTGCTTGAAATTTTTACACCCGTCAAATAAAGAAACTAAAAGTAGGTTCATTAAAGAGATCAAATTGGTCTGAGGAGGATATAGCAAGGTCGATAACGTTATACTCCTCAAACGTTTTGTTCCATTTTTGTTCCATTTTTCGCCGTTTCTCGACGCGAAAAATTATCGCTGAGTTACAGAACATGGGTCCAGGAGTCATGATGCCTGTTATAAAAATCATGAAGGCTGCGAAAGAGTTAACTGAAAATCAAAAACTTTGCGTTCTTAGCTTCGATAAAATGAAAGTTAAAGAAGCATACTGTTATGATAGATCGACGGACACAACACTAAAACCAGCATCTTACGTGCAAGTTGGGATGCTTAGAAGTAAAATAAAAAAAATATAAGTTTATTAAAGCATTATTTATCACCATATCTTAAAACAGGCCTGATAGGAAAATGGAAACAGCCAATTTTTTATGATTTCGACTGCAAAATGACGAAGAGCATATTGTTCGATATCATCGATAATGTAGTGTGGATTTATAGCTGTTGCAATCACAAGTGACTTAGGTGGTGCAAATCGAGGGCTATATACTGAATTAGAAGTCAGCATGGATAAGCCATGGTTAGAAATTCTATAATTTTGACACATTATTTATTAAATATTATTCCCGCAGGTTCTTGTTTAAAGAAAGAAATGTCTTCGCTGATGTACCGCATCTTATCAAACTAATCAGAAATCATTTTGTTGACCACGGATTTATGCTCAACGGAAAGGTTGTTAAAAAGGATACTATTTTGAAACTTCTTTCATTTACTTCTGGAGAGTTGTATTAAAGTATTAATGTTGTACAAGCTGATCGTCAGAAAGTGAAATTGGCAACGAAATTGTTCTCCCACACAGTGGCTAAAGCACTATCCCGAGCAGTTAGCCTTGGGCTTCTCCAAGATGAAAGTTGGGAAGAATGCTACAATTTGTCAAAATATGTATGCATAGCTATATGTACATATGCCAACAACGTAAACTAATGCACATTATTTTATTTTGTTTGGTATGTATAGACAAATGATTGGTTCGACGTTATGAACGTTAGGTAGTGATTCCAGAGAGAGAGTCCATACATACGGACTTCATTTAGATTCACAAAACGTGATTTTAAACAACATGACACAAATGATTAGAAATATGCGAGTCATCGGAAAAAAATACCATGCTACCGTTTCAAAAAGGTGAACAAATAATATTAATACTTATGAAATCAATCTAACTTTTACTATTTTAAAGGGATTGTGCAATCTAATACCGCTTTACAATTACTGCTCAAAGATGTGCAAGAACGTTTTGGAGTCAAGTTTATTATGACTTACCGTTTAAATCAAGATGTGCTAGAAAACTTTTTTGGTGTCATAAGAGCAAAAGGAGGACTTCATGATCACCCCGATCGCCAGGTATTTAAATACAGGCTTAGATCATATATACTTGGTCACAATGAAGGTGCACTATCGGAAAACGGAAACGATGTATATAACGATGTATAGATGATACACCAGATCTAAAGTTAGAAGAAGAATCTTTCTCGGGTTAGATATTCAAAAATTTATCCATTTGAAGTTTTTTATATTTATTCCACTATTTTCTTAATTTTGGATTTCAGGAAAGATTTTCAACATCGTGAAAGTCAACAATCCCTTAGAGTGCGAACCAGAAAAAGATTTACCAATGTCATACGATGGTCTGGAGAACTTGGCCAGCTACATATGTCATCGTTTTAAGAACACTATTTCCAACCTGGAAGATGAACATATAAACGTAAACTCTTGGGTACATCATTTCGACGAAGGTGGTCTTTCTAAACCATCGGAGGCAGTTATGACACAATTACAATCTTTGGAGAATGTATTTAATGCTGTAAATGGAGAAGGGCAGGGTATTTATATCTGTGGGAAGTATATTAAACACATGATCGAAATTTCAAATAAGGCCAGCATTGTTTGCGATGAAAAAATAAAAAAACTTTTCTTTCGATCCCGGATGTACTTTAGGATTCGAAAACTCATCACAATCACAATCAGAATATCATGAAGCAGAAATATTGAATATAACTAATTGCCGAACAACTATATTTAATATTTATAATTAATAAGTTATAAACAATTGAAAGAAATTAAAACACAACATTGAAATTGATCTTCTTGTTTAGTTTGATTTCACATACACTGAATGCAAAACGTCAAACACAGTGTGCGTCGATGACGTACGTGCGCAGAACGAGACAAAAATAAAACTCGGAAGACGCTATCTGTTTAGTTGTATCATGGAATTAGAACCATTTCTAAAAATTCTCACGTATTAACACAATATGTCAAATAGTGTGGGCTGGAATATCTGCTGTTTGGTAACTTGCAATTTCCTGCGAATTTGCACAAATTTTCACAATTTGCTGTCAAAAACTATAGAAAAGAACTGTTTTCGGGAAATTTGTTGAAAAAAAAAAATTACCAAACATGCTGAGTAAGATGGGCTGTCATATTTTGTCTACACACTATAATACTTGGTTTGTTTCCCACTTCTTGACATGTTTACATATTTGAAACTTTAAGGTGCCTCAAAATACATTTGAAACAACAATTCACACATTGAAACCACAACAAAGTAGACTTATGAGCCCGGTTTTTACTTTTCTTCGTGCCTCACGAGAGGTAAGGCTGCATTCGGTGAATACTGCACTTCAGTGGATCTGAACTTCATGACTTAAGGTTCCCCCACACCAACGCGAATCTGTCGTTGCGACAACGACACGTTGTTATTAGCCGTTTTTATTATCAGAATTGATGTACATATATGGATCATCAAATAACATACAAAACAACAACAACACATGAACCAGCTCTTTATCGAGTTCACGTTTCATGATCCGAAAACAGGCTGCTGATTCTAGTTTTATTTTCGCAGGATGATCCATATGGCCGCCAATCATGGGTCGTAATAAAAAACGTCTATTATTGTTTTCGTCGTCGCCATGAAAGATTCGCGTTGGTGTGGGGGAACCTTTATTTGCAGGAAATTGTATGAGCTTTAAGCTAGGACCGCACTCGGCGGAACTGCACTTCAGCGGAACTGAACTTCACGACTTATTTGTAGGAAATTGTATGAGCTATATCGCACTAAGCGACAACTGCACTTCACGGCGCGACACTATGCGACAAAGTTGGTAATCTGACCAACTGTGTCGCGACGTGAAGTTTCGTTCAGTTTCGTGCGAAAGTGCGCACGGTGTCGCCTAGTGCGGTTCTACCTTTATTGCACTAAGCGACAACTGCACTTCACTATGCGGCAAAGTTGATAATGTGACCAAATTTGTCGCGATATGAAGTTCAGTTCTGCTGCTGAAAGTGCGCGCGGTATCGCTAAAGTGCAGTTCCGCCAAATGCGGTTTTACCTTAAACTAGCCATCCACCAAAAATAAATGAATTATTCACCTATTTTAAAACAAAGTTCCCCCACACCAATGCGAATTTTCGGTGGCGACGACGAAAACAATAATAACAACGTGTTTTTATTGGCAACCACGTGTTGTTATTGTGGTTTTCATCGTCGCCAGCAAAAATTCGCGTTGGTGGTGGGGAACCTTAAAACGGTGTCAATGGTGAGTGTTCAATAATCCTATCATCGCGTTAGACCCTGGTTAGATGACTTTTCCCTGCACCATGACTATGGTTTTGTTGGAGAGATCGATGAACGGAACAGTAAATTTGTGTAAAAGGGGACTAGCAAAGTTAACATCTATTACGCCCATATTATTCACTCGATACATCCAGATTGAAACTTAAATCCGGATGTATTTACATTGAATTTGTATAGTTTACACCTGGATTAAAATTTTAATCTGGATGTAACGAGTGAATAATATGGGCGTTAAAATCGCAATGTTTATAAGCATCCCCTTTCACACTGAGTTTACAGAAACTCACAGTTTTAAAGTGAGAAGTGCACAAAGTAAGAGAAGTGAACGTGAACGAAAACAATAATAACAACACGTGGTTGTCAATGAAAACAACACGTTGTTATTATTTTTTTCGAATTCGCCACGACAGATTCGCATTGGTGTGGGGAACTTTTACAACAACACAGATATCCACGCTTTGGATACAAACCTGAACGCGACCAGTTCTTATAAGACGTATCTGAATGATTTCATTTTCTATGTTTTTTTATAGAGCCAATGTCATAATCAGCTGATTACTGAAGTAAAGTTGTTTTCCAATTCTTTATTTTTGGTTAATTTAATTCGTTTTCTTGCTACTTTTTAGTTGTGTGATGAATTAAAATGTGTAATTATATTAAGTAAAATGTATTGCCGCACCTTTATAAAACTCCCTTTGCAATATGGCAAAACTTTATTTAGTGAACATTCACCTTTTCTGCTAAAGTTTTTTCACTCAAAGCTAATAGATTCGCCACAAAGATTCATTCTACCCACCGCCGATTGCAGTATTCAATTTAGATCGTTTTCAAATGGAGATGGAGATCCAACTTTGGAACCGGAAACGTTCGAAGATAATGTCTTTGAAGAGAATTTGCTTGGTTTTTCCTTTAAGAATATACTATATCATGAAGATGATTCCATAGTTGAAAAAATAAATACATGCCGTTCTTCACAGCAAGTAAGTTATAATCAGTTCTTATGAATTTTATTTATTTATTCTAATTCTATAAATAATAATATACTAAGTTATTAGATATGTTTACTAACGATGGAGCTCAATTTCAACCCGCACATCTAGTTCAATCTGTGATTTTATTGTGGGACTTTTGTCGTAAGTCAGAAAATCGAACGTCTGAAATTCAAGGTTATCTAAAAGAAGATGGTCAGTTTGAAGAACTTCTTGCAGAATTATTGAAAGTTGTTGAAAATCTCAATCCAAACGAGATGACTTGCTGTTACTTGTACTTAAGGCGAATAGGTTTAGATTCTGAGCACAAAATAATGCAGAAGTTAATACTATGTATTTTGGACACCATACGAAAAGGTAATTTGTTGGTTGAGAATCGAAGTTTTCAACAGTTTCTTTTATTTTTCACATAATAGATTAGATTGATTTTATTTCTTCGTTTAAATGATTTAACAATAATATATTTTGCAAGACTTAAGTTTTGATTTTATCTTAAGACATAATATGAATTCTAATTACATACCTACATTAAAACTTAGATCATTGCAATAAGCTATTGACATGTAACTTTCGTTTGAATTTATTCCTTTAACCACAAGCAGTTTTGAGAATTGCTATCGTGAATCCTCGCACTGTGGTCAAACCCCACTTTTTTGTTATAAAAATAATAACGTTTTAACGAACAAGGTTAGGTTAGGTTTACGTGGCTGTTAGCAGAGACGCTTGACACACCGACTCTAGGTTGTCCCATTGTGATACCACAAGAATATAGGAAGCTTTCTTGCCATTCGTTGAACCATTTAGAGTTTCTTACGAAGCGCGCAAAACTATCATTGTAGTAGATAGTATTGATAGTAGATCATTGTAGTAGAATTCTCCTAGGTGAAGCCTACGCCTTTGAAATAGAGCAGGACATTCTTCATCCATACAACTTCTACAGAAATCATTTGACAATACTCCAAGCCTCCTTGCGTGCTGGCCTATAAGACAGTGTCCGGTAATGACACCTATAACGGAACTAATGTTCAATCTGCTTAGAGATATCAAACTTTTAGAGCGCTTCAGATCTTGCATAGGCAAGATTTGTTTTGCGGTCTGACATGGGGCGATGTTGTGCCACCTAAGGTTCGTTTTCTATTGCATCTTGCTTTAACATAATATAGACCCTCCTCTATCAAAGGTTTACATTTAACATTCTCAGATGAAGCAAAATACTTGGGTCTTATTCTTGATAAGAAGTTAAGTTGGAAGTTTGGTGAATAAAGATTTTATCGGAAAAAAAAAGTTTTAATTCCAAATACAGTCAGTATCATTGTCGTCAATCTTTTAAAAACAATAATTTTTTTCAGTGACTGAAATAATAAAACGGATTGTTTATCAAAATTAACGATACCTAGTTAAGAGCACACACAATTAAACCCAAAACTTCCTGTTCGTGTTATTAACCCACATAAATGAAAGTGACCTAAAATGTTCTGCCCAATCCTAACGGTTAAGGTGAGAAGCACTCGCAGCAGGCAGTAGCCATGGTACCCGAAAGTGGCCCGTAAAACAATTGACCACATTTCCACGTCTCGTTTCGAAGACCTCGCATATCGAAATACCGTATTATAATAATCTCCTTTCATCGTAACCTATCAATTGCAAAATCTCGCAATATTAAAATTTCCAATTTAAAATCTCGAAAATATAATCTCTGTAAAACATAATTTTATAATATTAAAAAAAAAATTTGATGTCATTATGATAAGTAAGCGATATACATATAATCTCATTTTGAATTAATTTTAGATGACAATATTCCACTTTCGGCCCTTTCGAGATTTAGTGTTGCCGTAAGCACTGATAAAAACTTAAATACATCACTCGTTTGCGGAAATATGCTGCCTCAAATTGTAAAGGCTCTGGAAAACTGTTCGACAGCTGAAGAAATAAGACTTATAACAATTTGTTTAATTAATTTGAGGCAACTTGTTTTAAAAGATATTTTGGAGATTTACAAGTCAAAAGTAAACGAGTTAGTGAAACTTGAAATATTAACCACCGAAAGCACAAAATGTATCCTTAAAATCTTAAACTTCCTCAACCATTCAACTTGGTCACATCGGAACTCATTACTTTCTAGACAATTGATGCTCCTCATTTTGCCCATTGTTGAAGATTTATCTGAAGAAGATGTCAAAAGTGTCTATAAGATATTTCAAAGCCTACTCGAGCCAGCTGCCATGGCACCTAAACTTCTTAAAGTAAGCGAAGAACTGCTCGAAAAACATCCAACTGAAGAAATGTTAACATGCATTGTACAGTTTGCAGAACCCAAAAAAAAGGAACATCTTATAGAGTTATTTAAAAAACAAATATCCGATGAATCAATGTGGCAGCGTTCAACTGCCCCGTTGTATTTTTTCACCATATTAAGATCGTTGAAAATATCTGATAACACCTTATGCAACAACTATTGGACAAAAGTGTTACACGATGTGAACGGCAATTCCGAAGGAAAAGAATATTATGTATTTGCAAGACATTGTCACCGTTACATGTATTTTAATAATAATCTGGGAGGTACATATCGTCATCTGGAATTTGAGAAGCGTATGGCACATTTGTGCATGAATGAAATTAAAAATGGGATATCAGGTTTGATTCCTACGAAGTTTGCAAACCTAGCGTCATTTGTTTTAGGTTATGGTCACACATACCGAGGAAATTCTGTGATTCCAAATGTCATACTATTTAAAATAGAAAAAATGAAAAATCAATTTAGCCCAAATGACTGTCTTAATTTGTCTCGAGGGATTCAAATTGCTTTTGAAATGAGGTAACTTTAAATTTGAATAAATTACATATTGGCAAGTTATTGAATAAATACTTTTTGTTAAGGTTTCGTCATTTTGTACCCACGATAATGGCCCAACAACTGGATATTATAGAAAAGGCGCTAAGTGAGAGCGCACAACGACATTTGGACTCCTTAAGTGATGATAATGCAAAAGACTTAAATCTTATAGTTCGTGCATTAAATAATCGAAAAAGTAAATATAACATTATGTCCATATATGAATGAAATGTGCAAATGCTGCCAAACATAAATCTTCGAAAAACGCGTTATTTACCACAAGAATTAAAAATCAAGGGTCAATAAAATTCTAAGTTTTACCGATAAACTCTAGAATTTCCAATTTTTGGGGTTTTATAGCGACAAATACGTTATATATGGACGTAATGCACTTCGATTGCACCAAATTTTCAACAAAAAAAAGCTTCTGATATATTGATATTTTTATAGATTTTGATTTTTCATTCAACTGGTAAATGAAAATTTAATTAAATTCCTAAAATTTCCTTAAATTTTACTTAACACAGCTCCTAGAAAATCCCCTATATACCAACAAGCGCTCAACAAGTACAATGACATAAACTTAAATACGCTCGATTCTAGGTTGCTGCGAAATATATCCTTCAACTTAACCACATCAAATTTCGTTGCTCCTGAATTTTTGGAAAAAATGTTTTGTTATATAAGAGACAATGAAGAATATGTGACAGGCGATACAGCTGAAAAAATTCTTTCTTGTTCTTATAATTTAGGATATTCACCTCAAATACAAGAAAGTTTGGAATCAATCGCTAGGATTGTAATGAGGTAGGTAACATTAGGTGTGTTTTATTCATTGTTGCATAGCCAGCGCAGCACAAGTCCGAATAAAACGCTTACTCACTCTATACATTCGTTTAAATAATTCAAAGTTCTATCGCCAATACAGCCATCTTTTTTTTTACTGACTTCTTTTTCGCCAGCAATCAAATTGTTTTTGTTTGCCAAGGGAAATTTTGCTGTGCTGGCTATGCAGCAATGATTAAAACACACCTATTATATTCACTGTATTGCAAGTATAGTGTAAATTTATGTTATATCAAAAGGGATTTTGAATACATGACGGGACTTTCAATAATTCAAGCTTGTTTAGCTCTCTGTTTCTATAAGACAATTCCTGAAACGCTTATAAATAAAGTCTTTTGTGTCAACTTCATCAAAAGAGTGGAAGAAGAAATTGAAATGTGTTACTCTAAGGTAAATACCTTTAATTAAAGTAGTTATATTTCTTTTGGTTATAAAAAACAATGTGAGCTTTATTTTTCTTTAGGCAACCTACCCAGAAAGAGTTATGAATCAAGTAATGCAACTTAATCGTGCTGTTTGTTTGGATTTCCCTGAAGCCGATGTTCCATGGTTCCAACAGAATTATCTTGAAGCTCAACTTAGCAAATGTAAGTTTTTTAAGGAACCATGTCATCCCGCACAAATTGCTTTAATCACTTTTGTCCAATGTAACGTAGTTGTTGCAGAACCCTAAAGGGAAAATCAGTTTTTGTATTGAGCCTTATGCAAATTTTGTGTTTTTTTTTGCTCTCCTGTAAATTTTGTCAAAGTGGACTTAGCAGATTAACGCATTTAGCCGACGATATGCAAAACAAATATATTTTATTTTGAATTTTTTCAGATCCATTTGTTCCAAGTAGATATAACGATGATGTAAAGCAAGTTCTTCTTTCAGTTTTGAAAGATGAATCTCTATTTCGTTGTAATCATATTACTCCATATGGATATAGAGTAAGTTGCACTATTCATATTCTTATTAACTTTAAATTAAAGATATCGACGGTTGAAGAGTAGAACCCTCGTAATCAAAAAATTCCTAATGCAAAAAAATCTGCAGAATTAGAGCCACCATTTCAATTTCAGCGTAACAATGTTCTGAACATTTTACAGAAGGAATTCAACACCTCTTACTATATGGGTGATTCTCTGCCAACTGTGATTCTCTGTGTCAAGTGCTTTTTTTGTAACTTAATGTAAAATGTTCTCATGAATTTCTGGTTTGACTTGTAGAAAAAAGTTTGTACTACAATTTAAATTAGAGATTATTTAAAAATTTACTTCCCTTTCCCCTTGACTTGAAAAAGTATAGCCAATATGTCTGTACCGTGGCATGTCCCACCCTAATTTTTCCAATTAAATCTACTATTTTCTATTAATATGCATACATCATTGAATAAAAATGTCGCTCTCAGAGAAATTTGACTACAAAAGTTGCTTGATTAAATTTTGACAATATCAGGTCAAAATATTTGCCCGAACCTCGCATTTAGTATAGGACAAGTTTTTTTTTTAATTTGTAGGGTGCATCAGTTTGGTTATACGAAATGATTTTCGGGGCTGTAACACCCCCCCCCCCCCTATTTGGCCACCATATTGAAAAAGGAGGAAAGGAACTCCTTTTCACAATATTTTGGGAAATATAGGTCTGACAAAAAATTATAGGCCTTTTTTGTAGAGAATTAAATTCTCTACAATTTTGGTTAAGAGACTTTTTACCGTTAAATTGAAAATAAAAAAGATATAGCCAATAATCGACAAACATTTTCAAAAAAAATACTTTAAAGGATTATAACTTTTTTTCTAGCAGTTTAATTGAAAAACACTTCTGGGTGCCGATTCTGGTTCTGTGAAAAAGTGAATCGAAAATTTTTTCACTCTTCACACTAAAGCCGATTCTCGTTCTGTGAAACCAAACGTAAAACACATTCATATCAATAATTTGCTTTCACGTCAATATTTGGAAGTGAATCTGTGAAAAGAAAAGCTGAATACGAATAAACAAAGCTCAAAAAGCTCATATCAACCACATGTCTCTCTCTGTCATATTCATAAAGAAAAAAATATTTCTATCTCATGCGTTTCACTTGGCTCTTCAAAAAATGAGAGAATTGCGCTTTTTGCGTTTGCGCTTTAGGGGAAATGATAAGGAGGTTCGGGATCGGTAGTATAGTTCGTCGGAGAATTTTATTCACTGAACCAGAATCGCTTGTTTGCACATAGTGAATCGAAAAAGTGAAAGCAATGCATGAGAGCGAATGTGAAAACAATTTATTCGATTCACTTTTTCACAGAACCAGAATCGGCCCCCTGATGTTTTTTGTAGATCATTTTACTGCGAATAATTTGGTATACCCAGTTTTTTAATTCCATCATTCTACAATGGGTTCACACCAAGATGTAACGCTAGAGCAATTATGTTTGTTTTAGACAAGAAACAAATCGTATGGGAGGGGAGGTCTATTTCCCCCAGTTTAGGTCAATTTTTTAGAAAATTGACTTAAAACAGATAATATTGGGCGGGTTCAATAAAAATAGCTTAACATCTGAATTTTCAGATTTCTGAATTTATGTCGTTGAACGCAAAAAAAAATCTGAAATTTCAGTCGAAAGTCATTGTGTCAAATTCCTGCATTTACCTAAAGGATTTACATTGAAGCAAAGTAAAATAGAACTTTAATTACATTTGTAAATTAAACATTGAGAGTGAGTAGTTGTGAGGATGAAAATATATGTAACTAAATCAGCAACAGGTTTCATTACCTTCATTAAAAGTCCTTTTATTGTTATGTATGACTTACAAAAACATAGAAAAACTTTCCAAACATCAATTAAAAAAATTGTTGATTTAAAAATTCACTAAACAATAAACAAAAAGTTCGTTCATTTAAATAAATATTAAATTTTCATGACAAAAACTAAAAAAATCAACCACCAACAAGACGAAAATTATAAAGTTCAGCTTTTATGTGTGCTTTTGGCACTTCCCCTTCCACAAACAACTTTCATCTGAATTTTCAGATGAGAATTTCTTGTCTGAAAATTCAGATGAAACGTAACTAAACGTAACTGAAAGTCACTAAAAGTCATCTAACTTTTTATAACAGCTGGCCAATCAGAAGCTCCAAAAATTCAGAAATCTGAAAATTCAGATGTAAAACGTAATCGATTGAACGCACCCATTTAAAAACAACGGTTAAACTTACAGTGTCATGGCCTTCTTGAAAAGCCAGAAATCTCTTCTTTAATTTTCATTTAAAATTAAGTTGTGTTAGTGAATAGTTTCTGAAAAATTAATTTTTTTTTCAAAATTTCGAGTTTGAAATTTAATTTTTCAATAACTATTCACTAACACAACTTAATTTAAAATGAAAACTAAACAAGAGATTTCTGGCTTTTCAAAAAGGTATAGCATGACATTGTAAGTTTAACTGTTGTTTTAAAATAATTTTTTCTATTTTAAGTAAATTTTTTAGAAAATTTCCTCTCCCGCCTAAACGGAGGAAAATAGACCTCCCCTCCCATACCGTTTTTTCTTGTCTTAACCCAACCTACTTGCTCTAGCTTCTTGGTGCACCTTATACCGATCACCCTGTATAAAAAAAACATAAACAATAAAAAAAATTGTTACTTCTTGGTGTAAACAAATTGTAGAATGATGGAATTTAAAAACTGGGTATACCAAATTGTTCGCAATAAAATGATCTACAAAAAACTGAAGTGTTTTTTCAATAAAACTGCTAAACAAAAGTTATAACCTTTTAAAGTACATTTTTTTGAAAATATTCGTCTATTATTGGCTACATCTTTTTTATTTTCAATTTAACGGTAAAAAGTCTCTACCAAAATTGTAGAGAATTAAATTCTCTACAAAAAAGGCCTATAATTTTTTTTGTCAGACTTATATTTCTCAAGATATTTTTAAAAGGGGTTTCTTTCCCCCTTTTTCAATATGGAGGCCAAATTGGTAGTTATAGCCCCCCATTTCGTATACTCACACTGATGCACCCTACACATTAAACAAAAAAAACCTTGACCTATACTTAATGCGAGGCCAATGAAATATTTCAATGGACTATCCCGAATTATAATTGAATGGTGTCCGGGTATTTGATTTTATTTTTTTAATTCAAAAGATTTCCCGTTGAACCGCCATCTTATTTTTAGTTTTATGACGCTTGTGTGGTGGCGTTTGAAAGAGACACTGTTTATTCACTATTAACAAAAATCAATTTATTTTATTAGCATAATTGTGCTTTAAGAGTGCAGTGTTTTTATTCTAAAAAAGTTAGTCACAAAATTACCTGTCAGTACGGTGGTAGTGTTATTCAAGCGTGTTTTAAATTTTTTTGGAGTGATTTTTAGAACATTGTATTTCTTTTAAAGTAATATAATATTACTTAGAATTGAACCAGTACTTCAGAAAAAACAAATAAAACTAGATCTGTGTAATAAATGTTGAGTAATAATTCAGCATACAAATAGGAACTGAAAACTCGAAAAACAAATTTCAACAACTAAAAAAGATACCTACAATTTTGAAAAAATAATTGCCTTTCAAATTATAAAACATCAAAACATAATAGAGGATACAGAGCCCCATCAAAAATATTGCCAAAAAGAATGAGAACGTATTAAAATTCAAAAACAAAAAAAAACAGTGTCAGTGCCGTACCTTCCAGATTTAATACTTTTCACAATATTTTTTGTTCCTTTAAAGTTGTAGTAAAATGCTTTTACAGATTTAATACTATGTCTATATAAAGTAAAAAATATTAAAAAATTAATTTTAAGAGTTTCAATTTTAATTTGAAAATTCACAGTTGGCAGAGAATCGCCCATATATATCCTTACGAAATTTGCCAGGTTATTTGATTTCTGAAAAACATGCAAAAACGTCTTACGAAGTTATGCACTTTAACCGTCGATATGTAATAATACCATTTATGTCCGTTATTTTTTAACATATTTATTTTTTGTGGCCCAGGATTAAACCGGAGTGTTCTATTTGAGATAAAAAAGAATTAACATTAATTTTAATAACTTCAAAAAGCTTCAGACAAAATTTTTGCGCTTTAAGAAAAACACGTCTTACTAGTTTGACTATATTAAAGGAACTGTATTTCGTATATGATTAGTTAGCTATTAGATCATAAGGAAACTGTAATGATTTACATTATTGTACATAGGAGTTCAATGATATTAAGAATAAGTATAAGAGAATAGTTGAATTAGAAAATAGCAAAAATTCAAATAGGGTGATTCAATGACATTTTAAAAAAAAAATAAACAAATTATTTTAACAAAAATGATATCTATGATTGATTTTCAGAAGTAAATTTCAACACTCCCAATATATAAATCTTTGCCAAGACCGATAGCTTTTAAACATATATGTTATATCATCGTATCTGATGGGATCGTTTAAAAAGTCTCTCCGATTTTAATTAAATTTATAAATTTTGTACTTCAATTTAAAAGTTCAAGTGACCTCAACTCCAAAATGTGTTTCTCCCAGATACTATAGGTGGGGAGTTAGTTAGATGCTGTCGCACCCTTCAAAGACTTGAGTTTAAATTTTATAGTTGTTCCACAAAAACTATGTGTACTTAGCTAGTAAGTTCCTTTACTAGGTAATTTTCATGTTTTTTTAATTCTTATTATTTTCCTATGATTTTCATATGATTTAAAATTATTATATATAGGAACTTACTAGGTTCATGTGGTAAAACAAGTGGCCAACTATTGGCCTAAGTGTATCAGTCCTCGTTGGACTTCTATCTATCCCAACCTCACCATAAAACAATTGTATGTTTTGTGACTTATGAAAAACACACTAAAACCATTTACATGGTCCTGGAGTTCAACATTCGAAAACTATGTTTTTCAACAAGAAAGTCTTAAAAAAAAATTTTATTTAATTTACAACGAAACAAACTGTTCGTTGCGTTTGAAATTTACAAATTAATTAATTTAATTTTTGTAATTTTTTTAGATAGATTTTGTGATTCATTTTGATAGTCAAAAACATCCGATGCCAGCTCCAGTTGAAACTACTGTTCTCGATAAAATCACAAAGTAAGTTAATTTTTAATTTTTATCATTCACCAATCACGAAAAATAAGAAGCAAATTATGCCGAAATAAGTTTTACTGATAATTTAATTTTTTTTTGTTTCCAGGGTCGCTATATTGCTGCTCAAACTTGATTC
Organism: Epistrophe grossulariae; assembly: GCA_929447395.1. Lineage (NCBI taxonomy): Eukaryota > Metazoa > Arthropoda > Insecta > Diptera > Syrphidae > Epistrophe > Epistrophe grossulariae. Next base: position 117,430,520 of record OV839566.1, read on the forward strand.
GCTGTGTGAGAATGATTTACTCACCATGCGAGGTAAAGAGGCATTAAGAATGCGACATTTAGAAATGCTTGGTTACAAGGTGGTGCACATAAATGAGTATGATTGGAACCATTTGAGAGTACAAAAAGACAGAGTTAACTACTTAAAGTGTTTGTTACAAATAACTAGCTAAATAAATTGTGTTTCTAGTCAGATAGAAACTGTATTTTCTGAATTTTTAACTCTTCACATAAAATACTGACAAATGGTAGAGTAGTTTCTTTGTTTAAACCGAGTAAGCAGTTCATGTGCGTAGAACAAAACGCAATTCCGAAATTCTCAGGTGTCAATAACCGAGTTCAAAATAGATATTTTTTTTTGGCATTATAAGTTGAATAAAAAATCTTGCAATAGAAATGTTTTTTTACTGTCCTGCATTTCCGACTGAAAAAAAGGCGAGCTAGTATCTAAAACTCATACTGAAGAAAAGCAGTTTAACTTAGAATTTGAGCAATGCAACGATGGCGTAGGGTATTGTAACATAAACCATGCTTTACTGGGTGTTTACAATAAAATTCAATTGTAAACAGCCTAATTTGGAGAAGAACAGAATCCTGGAGTATATTCTCCATTGAAGTTTATTCTGTCCATTGAAGTCTTGGTTCTTTCTACATTGGTGAATCAAAGCGAAGAATTAAATCACAGCTAAATGTACATGTTAAAGCCATACCAAAGAACCGAATACCGCATTCGATAAAAATAATTCATATATGAGATATAAGAATACAAATAAATTATTGCGGTAAGTCCGTAATCAAAATTGAACAAAAACTAAACTAAAAATTTAATTAACTTTTTTTAACTTGAAAACTTCGAATTTCAAAGAGAAAACTTGGTTATTATAAAAAAAACACGAATTCTTATTACTAAACTTTATTACACATTTTATTTCAGTTAAAAAAGGTACTTTTTATTTTGTACAAAACTAATTCGAATCCTAAGGAAGTTTCACTTCATTCACTCTTCGATGTACACCAAACAAATGCATTATTAAACATTACTTGCCATGGACTCTGTTCAAATTCACAACCTGCTGGTGTATAAGGCCACTGGTACATCTGACTACATCTCTCTGGATGCGGCATCAAAGCTAAGTGTCGACCGTCTTCGGAACATATACCTGCTACTCCATCGACACTGCCGTTTGGATTCAATGGATAAGATTGAGTGGCAACACCGTTATCGTCGGCATAGCGCATGGTAATGCATTTATTTGTTTTTAATTTTTTTAAAACATCATCTGTTCGGAAGGAAAATCTTCCTTCGCCGTGGGCAACCCAACATCCAAGAACTGATCCTTCCAAATTTTTAAGCATCATTGAATTGCTCTCTTCGATGCGAAGCGTAGACCAACGACATTCGAATCTCTCAGAGTTATTATGCAGTAAGGCCACATCAGGGACATCAATAGCACTTTGTAGTGGTTGATCATTCTCCGTTGATCCGACCCACCCTATTAAGGACATAAGTTGGCAGCCATTGCAAATACCCAATGAAAAAGAGTCTGTGCGTTTTCTAAATGCATTAAACTGGGGTGCTAAATGGTCGTTGAACATTATGTTAGCCGCCCATCCTTTACCTGAACCTAAAGTGTCAGCGTAGCTGAATCCACCAGGAAATACAATACCTCTGTATTGGTCAAGAGTACATTTCTTCTTGAGCAAATCTGACATGGTAACATCGTGAACTTCGAATTTTGCTTTCAGCAAGCACGATATCATTTCTCGATCACTATTAACACCTTCTTCCCTGAGAACTGCCACCTTAACACTTTTCCCTAACCGACTAAGCTTGACTTCAGGATCCAAATTTGCTGTGCAATAATATTTCGGTGCAGTTCTATAATTTAAGCTATTGAATTCATCCACAGCACATTCAGCATTGGCTTGGAGTTTTTCCAACTCGAAACTCGTGTTTTCCCATTTTTTAAATAATGTTCTTGCATCGCTGCGCAAAAGCACACTATTGCGGCTCTTGACAATAATGCTTGAATCTAGCCCAAATCCGGTTGATTTACCCACACAATAAACGGGAACATTTCCATTTTTGAATTCCTCCATTACTTCTTGAAGATATTGGCTATCCACCTCAAGTACCCAACCAGCCTCCTCTGCAAACATTACACCAAATTCGATCTTCTCTTTGGGTACTTCTTCAAGTTTAACAGAACTTAGATCGAGCTTCTCGAAAGCTCCAGTCATGTCGATTTCAATACCTGAAATTCCAGCAAAAGCCATTTCAACAAGAGTGACAATAAGGCCTCCATCACTTATGTCATGACCTGCCAAAAGTTTATTCTCTTTAAGGAGTTTTTGAGTTATATTGAATGCATTCTTTAGCACTGAAGTTTTTTTTACATTCGGACTAAACATTCCTTGTTGGCAATAAGCTTGAGCCAAAGCTGAACCACCCAATCTGAAAAGACCTTCAATGTTGACCCAAACCAAATGACCGATATTTCCCTTGGATGGAGCTTTCAAATCCGGTGTGATTTTCACTCTTACATCAGGACATGGTGCATAAGTTGAAACTACAAGAGTTCCGGGGGATTTTACTGTTTTCGAACTAACACGTGCTGCCATTGACAGAGAGTCTTTTCCGCCATCTACTGCAATGTTAAGTTCTTTCATAATTTCACACATTTCCTTACAGGCATCAAACAATTTTGCCCCTTCGCCAGGAAGCTTTGCTGCCCACATCCAATTCCCGGAGCACTTAACATCTGCCAGCTCGCTTATTCCAACAAATACTAGATTCGATATGGCTTCGGCTACTGACATACGTGCCATCGCGGAAGCATTTATTAGTCCCTTAATTGGTTGTGTTCCTATGGAAGTTGCGATACCTTCATGGCCAAAATGAGAGATTGCAGTTAAAGCAAAATCAGCAAGCGGTGTGTGCAATGGCCCAACACACTGTTGTTGTGCTATAAGCCCACTTACACAGCGGTCAACTTTGTTCGTTAGGAAACGTTTGCTTCCTACAGATAAAATACTTAAAACCCTATTTAAGGTACTCGAAAACCCAATATTTTCATCTAGCTTCAAGGGTGTCAAATTCGGCTTGGTGCGTTCCAAATCATATCTACGTTTTGGCATATCCCCTAAAACGTGTTTTAAATGTAAATCAAATGGAACAGGACCCGAATTCTCTATCTCGTCACGATTTTGGTATTTTTCGAAATCAGCTTCGGTCTCCAATAGAGTTACATATCCATTTCCAGTAACAGTGCCAACAAAGCTTATTGGGCAACGTTCTCGGTCACAAATATCTTGAAGTATTTGTCGACTCTCTGGTGAACAGAGAATTGCATTGTTTTCCTGATATTCGGCACCCCAGAGCTCTAGTGCTGTGATTGTTGGATCACCTAGCTGGAATTCTTTGGAAAATATTACAGCTCCAGCAAAACCTGGTTCTACTAGTTCTTTGAGAACATTACCATTACCTCCAGCACCCTTTAAAACCAAAAAAAGTATGAGAATACTTTGAAGTTTATTAAATTTAATTTTGAATAGGTATACCTGATCATGAATAGCTAAAATAGGGTTTCTTTTTCCCATTTCTACGCATGCCCTTACTACGCGGTTCAATTTGTTTTCCATTTCAGCATCACCCCGCTGAACAGCATTAAAATCTAAACTAGAACTGTTGTCGCCTTGGACTTCCACAGAACTTGCAGCTCCTCCACCAACACCAATACGATAAACGGGTCCACCAATTTTAGCTAAGAGCATGCCTGTGGAACGAGTTTAAATTTTTAGCTTTAGTATTACAAAAAAAAAAAAATTAAAAGTTTTTCTCCTTACACAGGAAATAAATAAATTAAACTGTTAAGAATTTTTTAGTAGAACAGTAAACATTTTATATCAATCAGAGATGGACCTGATTAATGATGAATTATTTGGCAAAAGAAAAATATTTCGTGATGCATCATAAGGTCATAGCTAAAACAAAACTATTTTCATCTTTTAGATTGCAGTCGGATTCAGCGAATGAAAAGGTTGATTCTGTACCAGAAAGAAATACACATTTTATATGCCTGTGTTTTAGTTTTACATTTAAACTCTATTATTTTATAATACTGGTTATGATTTAGTTTCTATATCTGGGCTTGGCACATTAATTTGGATGTTTATTGTCGCAAACTATTAACGGATAAAGAATATAACTATTGCATACAAAATATTTTGTAATCCGAAAAAAATCTTGGATGCTTCTGTTTCGGTTCTGATCTGTCATTCTCACATAACCAATCAAAAACCGCCAAAAGCGTACAAAGGGTAAGACTAGAACCATCTCATTGCATTTTGGATTATAAAAGATAGTTCTCAGGCATAAGTAATTTTATGTTTACAAATTTGGTTTGGGAGTAGTATTAAAGAAATTATTCAACTTTTCCATTTCGGTCCGGACAATGAATTAGGTATCAGAGCCACCTTTTTGCGTACAAAGGGTAAGACTAGAATCATCTCATTGCATTTTGGATTATTAAAGATAGTTCTCAGGCATAAGTAATTTTATGTTTACAAATTTGGTTTGGGAGCAGTATTAAAGAAATTATTCAACTTTTCCATTTCGGTTCGGACAATGAATTAGGTACATATCGACGGTTAAAGTGTAGGACCACGCAAGTCGAAAAATTCCAAAATAAATATTAATAATGCAAAAAAAATCTGCAGAATCAGAGCCACCTTTTTGCAATTTCAGCGAAACAATGCTATTATGAACATTTTACAGAAAAAGGCAGAATTCAAAACCTCTAACTATAGACCGCCATACAAAATTTACCAGGTTTTTTGTGATTTCTGAAAAACATGCAAAAACGACTTACGAGGTTCTGCACTTTAACCTTCGGTATGTAAAAGCTCAATTAATACAAACCTTTTTCAGGATTAGCCTTTTCTCTCATGTTAGAACTCATTATACCCAGGCCCCCACTAAACATAATGGGTTTCACATATTCATTTCGTTCCCGGTGGTGATCTTCGAGTCCATAAGAAATTACAAATCCCGATATAACTGGTTCACCAAATTTGTTTCCATAATCCGAAGCCCCATTACTAGCGTCAATGAGAATTTTCAAAGGTTTCGCAAATGATGGTGGATATTTTGAATTTCCACATTCAAATGGTAATGTGTAACCTACAAAGAACAGTCATTTTTTTTTGTAAGATTTTAATGATTAATAAAAATGTAATTAATTTTCACCTGGAATGTTTAAATTGCCAACGCAATAACCTGCTGTGCCGGCAATAGTTAGACCACCTCGACCGACTCCTTGCACATCCCTACAAAATTATTTGTTCAATAAAGTCATCAATGATATTCAAAATTTAATCTACCTTATTCGTCCCCCAGTACCGGTTGTAGCTCCACTAAATGGAGCCACGGCTGTTGGCATGTTATGAGTTTCAGCGGTAAATATTAAATCGGACTCAACTTTTTGTAAAGTAACCTGCCCTGGTCCAGAGCAGTTTTGTGGCTGCAATGCAAGATGTTCAAATCCTTTGATAGCACTACTATTGTCACCGAATTTTATGGTATTATTTGCATTCGTATGTAATTGTGTTTCCATGATCATTTTGAACAATGATTTTTCTTGTTCTATTCCATCGACATACATTTGTCCACGGAAAAACCAATGACGAGAATGTTCACTATTACTTTGGGCACAATCAAAAAGTTCCACAGTAGTTGGATCTCTTTGAAGAGTTTTTTGAAAGAGATTCGTATAGTAATTTAAATCCCATTCTCCAAATGCAAGTCCTATGGGAAATCATTAATATAGCACGATAAGATAATAACAAACCACTGAGTTCATAAATGTACAGTTGCTGTATCACTACAGAATAGTACAGTTTCAAAACTGGAAAAACAATCTTCGCCTGTAGAAATGGAACTTGATTTTGGTAGTGTATCAAAGCTTTTACATTTATGAACTCGACGAAATTATAAATTTATTTACCTAATTCTTCATTGACTTTTTCTAAAGCTTTTCTTCCTTCACTTAAAACAGGAACAAAGTGCCAGTCACATTGTTGTTTAGGAAGTTGTTCATCAAAACTATCTTTGGGTAAATTTTCTGGTGTATATTGACATTCGGTCATGCGATCCGATAACACTTCTATTATTTCCTCCAAATTCGTTGGTTTTCCATTGAATTCAATTAAATACCTTATGGACATTTCAATTCGATTGATATGATTTAAACCAACATTTTGACATATATTGACACAATTTGTAGAAAATGCAGTTGAAAAATTAAAACGTGGTCCGATTTCGATTAAAACAAACTTTCCCTTAGATTTCTTCAGGGATGATTGATTTTTTAAATTGTCTTCCTTCTGCGGGTGTTTAAGAAGCCATCTTAAGATGCTTTCAGTTTTATCATCGCACACCAAATTTTTCGTTTCAACGTGGAAGCATTTTTCTAATTTTACAGAACATATTTTCCGTTCAGGCTGAAAATAGAAAACTAATCAGATATTGGAGATTTTCAACGTGTTTTTTTAATGAAATAAATAAAAGATATTATTTTAAATAGGTAACTTAAAAACACTTATTTTATTTATTTATTTACTTAAATGCATTTCGGAATCTATGCTTCCATCGTCAGTAAGTTTTATATAAATAATAATATAAACAAAATTTTGATTGATAAACCTATTAAATACAAATAACTCATTACAAACAAAAACAAACTACATAAACAAATTTATACCTAGTGAATTTAAGATCAATTATAATTTTTTTTCGAAAATTGGATCTTTTATTGGGCCATCGTCACTATTCATTAAATTGTTTATATTTTTGATATATGTTAAGAGATTCAAAAGCATCTAATTCATAAGGATTATTTATATTGCGAATTAATTTCAAATTTTGTAAGCTAAAATTATGGTTATTCTCCAGCATGTGTTGTGCTACACTCGACTTTTCAGGTTCATTGTATTTTACATGTGCAAAATGTTCTTTGAATCTTTTCATAATTGGTCTTCTTGTCTGTCCTAGATATTCCTTCCTACAATCGCTGCATTCAACAGAGTAAATTCCTGATTGTTGATTTTTTTCAATTTTGTCTTTTAAGACACTAATCAGATTTTTGAGTTTTATCTCACTACACTGGCTCATTTGGATGTTTTGTCTACTAAAAATTGGTCTTAATTTTGAAGTAACTTCTGTACCTGTATGGTTTGCACATAATTGATGCCCATCTCCCGAGGAGAAACCCAATTTCAGGCGAAAATTCAATTTTTGGCTTTTATTTATTTTATTATTTTCTTTCATTTGATGCGAATTTTATATAGGTAGTAGGGTAAAGGCACTAGTATCCGGACACTTAACACATTTCTTCACTTTGGTTTCAATTTATTTTCATACTATGAAGATTTAAGAAACAAATTATGGTTTTTCTAAAAGTTTGGATATTTGTTGATAATGTTACATTTAAATAACTTACTAATTTTATAATTGCATAATTTATACAATTTTTTTTAAAAAAAGTTCGATTTGCGCTAGTTTCCGGACAACAAAATTTAGTGCCCGGACACATTTATTTTAGTATCCGGACGCACTAGTTTTGTATGAAGTTTAAGTATATAAAATGTAAAAATTGAAAAAATCTCCTTTTTGTTAACTTAACATTATGTACTTACTATGTAAATACAGTGTATTTAGATGATTTCTGAACCCCAAACCGGCTCAGGGTAGTCCAATACCTACCAAGTATAGGTATTAGGTATAGCAATTGATAAACTATGAAACTTATCAATTGATAGAAATATAGAATTGATAAATGTTATTTTTATTCTGAATATTAAACAATCCTTATGATTGTGAGTAAATGCTTATTTGATTTAAAATATCTTATATTTCAGTTGAGTCTCTATAAAGTTTGTCGAGTTTTTTGGATAATGATTACTATCTTCATAGAATCACAGAAGGTCTTCAGAATTTTCTTATAGAATTCCCCCATTTTTCATAAAAAAAACCTTCGTAGCAAGGAAAAATATTTTTAGAATTTAAATCCCAATTTTTTGGCTTTTGTCTAATTAATATTTTCTGTTAGATGGTTGATCATATTCTCAAGGACTTAAATTACGCAAGCCTCTTATCCTTAATTTATTTAAAGATTAAAGACAAAAAAGCCATAAATTTATAAAAAATCGACTTGTCCGGATACTGAACTCCATGGATTTTTAGTATCCGGACAGAGTTTTCTGAGTGATAAAACCCTTGTTCTCACTGATAAAACCCTGTCCGAATACTGAAACTATATGAGAAAAATATATTTCTCTTCTTCTTAATCATGTAGAATATGCGTAACTATCATTTAAGGGCATTAAAATAAGAATTTAAGATTTTTCTCTTATTTTCAGTATCCGGACGCTATGTCCGGAAACTGAAAATGATATAAATTTTAGTATTCAGTATCCGGACACCAAATATTTTGGTCAAAAACTAAGTTTACTTAACTTTTATGGTTTAAGTATTAAAATTTATAATATTTTATAGAATGAAAGTCACTTTCTTTACTAATAAATACTCGGTAAAATAATTCAATCTTCAAAATGTTCACACTAATTTTTTTTTTACTCAAATCGTCATTTTAATCGTCCTCTTAGATCTGATAAACTGAAAGGTCGCATAACTTTTACATTATATTCTTAATTTACTTGAAACTTTGCATATATGTTTGTGATACATAAAGGATTGTATTTTGATTGTTATTTGGGACTATTTATGAATGATATGATTATTTTTTCCAAATAAACGACAAAGTGTCCGGAGACTAGCACTGTCCGGATACTAGTGCATTTACCCTATCTGTGATTACCTCATTATGAAAACGACTGTTACTGAGTTTTTAAATTCTAAATAGCTTTCAAGAAGTTATCACTAAATGTTGGAAAACACTCCAGTCCTCTTTTTTTATTTACTGCAGAAGTTTAAATAAAATTTTAATTTTCTATATCATAAACATATCTATACATATATAGTTTTTGTGGAAAGCACAATCTACTAAAAGGAACGCATTTTAATATAGACCCTAGCTCATACGTCGCGATCGTATTACAAATGACGTATGGTTTCACGTCGAATCGATGGAAATACTAAAAGTCTATAGCAACGAATGTTGGAAAAGAAATATATAATTAACGAAGGCTTACATAAAGAAGCCGCGATATGCATTTAAATTGAGTTTATAGTGATTTACATAATGTATGCCTGCCTGTATTAGATTGTTGGCTGTTCTAATGCTGTAGGTATTCTGAAAAAGGTGTAGGAAGACGATGAATGTAAATTTGTTGAATTTTCAGTGACCTAGTTCAAAAACCCACATTTGTACAATGTACCTACATATAAAGAAAAATTATCTTTTTGTTTTATTATTTGAAACACTTTTTCAGTGCTACAAAATGCGTTGGTAACAAGGAAGGAACTTTGCCAAATGTGTAATATACCATATCAATCAAGTAGGGTACTTTTAACCACAGATATAAATTAATTGTTATGGATACCATTTTACTTACAGTTTGTAACTGCTTAAGAACCCGAGTTACATGTTGCGCATCGAATGCGTCTTCGGCGTAGAATCTCAAAATCGTCATCTCTTAAATATTATTTATTTTTTATTAAACACTTAATGCTATTAACAACCGTCTTTCTAGAATAATTTTAGCTAACTGGCTGGCGCAATAACACACACCAATAGGTTTCGTGGTTTTTGCAAAAAAATAATATTTTTCCAAGATTTCTCGACAAGAATCTATGATGCGCGATCAAATTGTTTTCATTTAAATTATATTCTCAAATAGGGGTCACTTCGTTGGGGGTTATCATTATCAATAAACACTTGTTATTTCCTCAGGGCATCACAGAGAAACACAAAGCTCTAATTTGGTATAAGTACTAAGCACGTCAGCGAATCTGAATATAAATCCCATGTGCTCAGTGGTAAGGTTTACTCTCTTGAGTTTGTTTTATTTTATAGATGGAACTTTATGTATCAAGTGTACTTCGTCTTTGGTAAAGTGTTTTATTAATGAAAAAGTCGAAAAATATTGTTTTAATTCAAATTATTTAAATGAAACAAATCTTTTACCCAAAGAGCAACCACATTTTCTGGTGCAAGGTAGAAACCGAAAACGTTGATAAATAGATCAGAGATCAATTAAACAGAACGATCAAATAAAAAGAAATGCCAAACTGAAAGGCAGGGCTGCCCCTTTGTTGAAATAGTACACTTCGTTAGTACGGAAGAAAATCGCCTCAACTCACAAAACAAAACTTTTGAGTCACGTCGTTTTCTATTAGGAAAGTTCACATTCAACAACATGTTCATCAACACATGTCGTGTTGTAGATTGTAATGTGAACACCAGTCGAATGACCTTTCGATCGACTTTTTCTGTAATTCAATTTTTTTAATAATTTGCTCTATCGGACGACCGAAAATATAAATTTTACATCTTTCAATTTTTTTAGTAACCCTGGCTCCACAAGCAATTTTTACTTCTAATTTTATTTCAGAAGTATTTATTTCTTCGTTGAGTTGGCAAATTATTTCATAAAATTTTAATTGCAATCATGTCCCCGCCGAGCAAACACCGCATTTTCGTCAACTTTTTTCTTTTCCAGCACTATGCTGAGCGCAAACATTTAATTTAAATTTTTTTTACGGTTTCTACACTTTTGTTGAAATCTTTTGAAAGATCCATCAAACATTTTCTTTTCAAATCATTCCTTTTATAAAGTGGGCTGGAATAATTCATCAGTCATTCCAAATCCCTGAAAGCCCTTATAAGCTTCAGGACTTCGTCCCGAGATATCCTCCACTCTTCCATTGTTTTTTTATGTTTCCTATTGTGCAAAAAAATAGCAGAATATTATATTATTTGTTAACTTGCATCGATAATTTAATCAGAAATAAATAAAAAAAAACTTACAACACGATCGACATCCGTCTTGAACGTCCGGCTCTGTTATTAAATTTACTTCAATAGCCAAAGATCATTCAACAAATCTGTAAAAAATTGATTCCAATCACCAAACGTCAAAATTTATGTTCACATTTATTTCTTCTGCGAAGACAAGATATGAATGAAAATATTTATGTCTGAAAATAAAAATCTTGACATATAAACCGCCGTATTGCAATTGTTTATAGAACTGTAATTTTATTTACATTTTGTTAATTATTTAATAAACTATGCTTTTCCAAATTCTAAAAATGGTTTTCCAAATTTCAGAATTGGAAATCCCGATCGTTTGATACCAAAAAAGCCTACTTTTGTTTCTATGTTCTGCTAACTATACGCCAAACCTTTAATTGTTAATAACTAATTAACTAAGGTTTTCCAAATTCTGAAAATGGTTTTCCAAAAGTTTTCCAAATTCTAGGAAGCAACAAAATTGAAATTCCCGACATAGTGCTAACTATACGGCGGTAAAATTTCCACTATTTTCTTTCTTCGTGTGAGAGATTTTTAAGGAAATTAAAAGAAAACGTCAAAAATATCTCCGGCAACTTGTTTCCTCGTGTGAAAGGGGACTATGAGAGTACCCACACCAACGCGATGCGATAAAGCGAATCTCATATAAAATAATATATTGACAGATTCGTCGTCGCTCCGAACGTTTCGCGTTGGTTTAGGAGAGCCTTAAAAGAGAATGGGTTGAAAGGAAACAAAATAGTAAAACGAAAGGGGAATCAAATGAAAATAATGCGCTAGAATTGGTGCAAATAATGAAATTCGATCCTTTTGAAAATTTATTTTTAAATATTCGGTACGACAGTCGTTGAATGTGAACGCTACCAAAACGACTCGGATCGGTTGACACGTCATTAAGCCTAGTACGCTGCTGATGCGAAACGAAAACTTCCTGTGATCTCCAAACAGACAACGAAACCCTTGCGAAAACACAACGGAAAATATCCTTGGAGAGTTTCATTAATTCCAAAAACAAAATCAAACATAAACTCAAAAAATCAGAGAAACCCATGAAGTAAGAGAATGATAAATACAAAAAAACACAAATAAAACTCAAATGTCATTTTTCCGCACACAATAAATAGTCTGTATAATTAGGTGTGTTCAATGAGGCTGTTCGGAACAGTTTAGAACACTTTAGAACAGAAAAGTACAAGATTTTGCTGTTCAATGAGAAATTTTCTGTTCTAAACTGTTCTGGATTGCTGTTCAATGAGCTAGTTTGGAACAGTTTGGAACACTTTAGAACAGGATTTTCTGCACTTGCTTTTGAGGTAGAACAAGTTAGAACAGATTTGTGAAAACTGTCAAAATCAGATGTTGTGATTTTTTTAATGAAAGTAGTTTGTTTTTTTGATAGATTTTATTTGAATCTTTGCTTAACTCTTTCAAAAGTGTATTTTAATCAATTCTGATTCTATTTTCATGAAGTAATTTTAGTTTTAAGACGTATATTTGTGAATTTGTGACAAGCTTATATGCTCCGAAAATTTTTTGTTGCTTTTTTAGTGACAACGTAGGTAGCCATTTTCTGTTCTACCTTGTTCTGACGTTTTTCACGAATCTGTGCTGTTCTGTTCTGTCCTGTTCTGTTCTGTTCTAACTTTTTCCTCACTGAACAAACCTATTAATTCAGTGCGAAAAAGGAGCGGAGACTTCTCCAAATAATCTGCTACAATTATGAATTTCTTTCTGTGGCAACACACATGAAAAAAAAAAAATTGCCCAGCATACGGTAAGAAATGTCTAAAGTGCAAAAAGTTAGGCCACTTCTCTAAAATGTGTAAGAGTAAGCAAAAAGTTAACCAAGTGTTCGAAGAAGAAGACGACATTACCGACAGTGAAATGGAGGATGTTTTGACAGTCAAAAATAATTTAACATTCGCAACACGCGGTGAAATTTTAAATAAAAAAAAATAGAATTTAAATCGAAAATTGGAATTCAGATAATTGAATGTATAGCTGATACGGGCGCGTCTTGTAATATAATCAGTTTAACCGACTTTCAAGAGTTGGGAGGCAAGTTAAAAGACCTAAAGGAGTCACAGGTTAAACTACGATCATTTGCTGGTGAAATTACTGGGCCACTTGGAAGTGCCAGGATACAATGCTCATATCATAATTTTACGAAAATTCTTACATTCCAAATTGTAAAGAATACAAAGAACCCGATAATAGGAGCAAGATCTTCGCAAGACCTTCGTATACTACAGGTAAATCAGATAGATTTTTACAAAGATAATACCGAATCTATTGTTAGGAAATACCGCGACGTTTTCGATGGTGATGGTACTCTTCAAAATCATCTCAAGCTAGAAGTGGACCCGGTCAGGTACTCCCATGCAACAACAACCTCGTCGAATCCCATTCGCCTTGAGAGAGGAACTGAAAGGAAAATTTAATGAGTTGGAACAAAAAGGTGTAATTAGTAAAGTGAAACACCACACTCCACGGATCAGCAATCTAATCATAGTGAAGAGAAATAACAAATTACGCCTCTGCCTAGACTCATTACATGTCAACAAGGCTTTAAAAAGGGAGAACTATCAAATACCAACCGTAGATGAAATACTTCCCAACCTTGCACAGGCAAAAATATTTTCCACCCTTGAAGCCAAAAATGGCTTTTGGCAAATAGTTCTCGATAAAGACAGCCGAGATTTGACAACTTTTTGGACGCCATTTGAGCGATATGTATGGAGCCGGATAACATTCGGTATTGCACCTGCACCAGAAATCTGGCAACGAAAGCTACACGAGATAGTGAACGGTTTGACAGGTGTCGAAGTCATAGCTGATGATATTTTGGTGTATGTTTGCGGTTCTACTAAAGAAACAGCTCAAATAGACCATGATACGAACTTAGAAAATCTTTTGAAAAGATTAAGACAGAAAAATCTAAAATTGAATTCTAAAGTTACTTTTTTTGGTCATTTACTTACTGAAAGTGGATTGCAGGTCGACGAAGAAAAAGTAAAAGCCGTAAAAGAACTTCCAGGACCCTTGAATGTACAAGATACCCAACGATTTGTTGGACTGTGCACGTATCTTTCTCGATTCCTACTTAATCTGGCCACAGTAGCAGAACCCTTACGGAGAATATGTAAATCAGACGTAGAATGGTTTTGGAGAAATGAAAAAGAGAACGCATTTTATCATTTAAAACAAATGATTACTAAGTGCCAGTTTCACAGTGCACACTTAACAAAATAAGTGGCACTTAATTTACCCATTTTGGCACTTTAACCGCAGTTTTACTACCTGAGTAAGTGGAACTTACTTAAGTGTCACTTATTCCGATAAGTTTATACTGTGAAATTGGGAATTAGTTTTCCATATTTGGCACTTAAGTGACCCTTACTTCACTGTGAAACTGGCCCTAAAGCTCCCGTATTGCGATATTTTGATGTAAAGAAAACAGTGACGATTCAATGTGATGCGTGTAGTTTTGGGCTAGGATGAACACCCCGTGACAACAGTATGCTCAGATCGAGAAGGAGTGCTTAGCTATTGTTTTTGCGTGCAGAAGGTTTGATCAGTATTTGGCAGGGAAACATAATATTGCTGTAGAATCTGACTTGCCGTTGCAAACGGTTTTTAAACGTCCTATACTTTTGTCACCAAAACGTCTACAGCACATGAGACTCGCAGTCTAAAGATATGACATCAAAGTGATCTACAAGAAAGGAAAAGAAATGTATTTGGCAGACACGTTATCGCGAGCTACCTGCCAAGAAGAATCGAATCAACAACCTTTGGATTATGAGGTGTATACCAACGAAGCAGTGGAAGCGTTGCTGCTGAATATAGCGGAAACAAATGTAATGCCAGACGTACCCATACAAGAAGATCGTATAGAAAAGATTCAAGCGGTTACTCAAACGGATGAAGTGTTAAAAGCATTAACTTATACAATCGCAAAGGGTTGGCCGGACAATAAAAGTAAGTTATCACAGTCAATACGGACATATTGGAATTACCGATTTGAGTTAACTGTCCATAATGGGATTATTCTAAAAAAAGATCAAGTTGTAATACCGAAGGCATTCTGAAAAGGATACATTCTGGTCACCAAGGTGTTGAAAGTTGTCTTAGGAGAGCCAGAGATGCAGTTTTTTGGCCCGGCTACAGTCAACAAGTTAAAAATATTTGCAAAAGCTGTCAGGTATGTTTGTCTCATCATATAACTCAAAGAAAATTGCCATTTCAAACACTAAAACTACCTAAATATCCGTTTCAAAAGATCGGCATAGATATATGCGTGTATAATCAAAATGGAAGCAAACGAGTTTTTCTGATCACGGTAGACTATTATTCGTATTTCTTTGAAGTGAATGAAATAAAAAACGCAACGGCTTACATCGTCATTAAATGTTGTAAACAAAATTTTAGTCGCCATGGCTGCCCCCAAATTATAACAACTGATGGAGGAACGTGTTTTGTCAATCACAAGTTCGTTCAATTTTCCAATGAGTGGGAGTTTAAACACACAAAAAGTGCCCACACCATCAGCAGGCAAATGGGAGAGCAGAAGCAGCTCTTAAAATAACAAAAAATCTGTTAAAGCGAGCTGAGCAATCCGGGGAATGCTTTTGGTGAATGCTGTTGGAATGGAGAAACATCACCAATAACGTAGGATCAAGTCCAGTTCAGCGATTGTTTTCAAGAAGAACTAGAGGCTTCGTACCAACATTTACTTCTAAACTTAAACCGGAAGTGCAACATAACGTCGAAAAGAAAATCAAAAGACAACGAAAATCTGCTAAATTTTACCATGACAAAGGAAGCCGTAGATTACCAAAGCTGGAATATGGTATAATGATTTTTCATGGCGTTAATTTTTTAAATTCAAGTTTCTTTTTTTTTAATTAATTATACGGTATATGTACAAATTATTTTAAAACTTGTACAAACTATTGCAATTACCAACTTTGCCCAACTCGAAAGTCGCGGGGCCAACTACATGCAAGCAAGATTATGTTTATTATTTTATTTTTATTTGATATTTGTTTACATATTCTTTTAAAGTTTTTATCTGAAATGAGATCTTATAGTTTACGAGATAATATTTAAATTTAAATTACTTACTTCTAGGTTGGTCTAGGAATCGAACCCGGGTCGCATCGCACCGAAAGTCTTGCGCGTTAACCGCTCGGCCATCGAGGCATATATTTTACTTGATTTTAAAAATTTACACTTTCTTTTCACTGGCTTTTCCAACAATTTTTTAATTGCATATTGTTCTTTTGAAAACAACAAAAATGCATCTACCCAGTTTGCAAAAAAAAAAAAAAAAAAAAAAAAAAAAACTGAGCACTATCACAATCACGTACTTATATACTATATATAGGCACATGAATATTCAGACTTACACCGCCGCCGTTCATCTGAATAGGTTCAAATTTTTGTTCACCTTATAGTCCAGTCAATGAAACCAAAAAAACAACCAAATTCGGAAATAATCGCCGGGAAGAGGATTTTGGTATATATCTTCCTCATGGTGTTCTTAAGAAACTGTCAAAAGTCCCTATCGATATGAGGGCCGCTAACAATTTTACGGGGGGTTTTTAAGAAATAACTCCCAAATGGTAAGTTGTACCAAAAATGTGTCAAAAACTAATTTGTAGCTTGAAATATTTCCTACAAAAAAGATTAACATACTTTTTTTCATACAAATAACGGTTTTTGAAATAAACCAATCAGAAGAGTTAAGGGTTTTACTTTTCTATATAGTTGGGAGACTTAATTCCAAAATTGTGCATTTTGTGATAAAAGCATCAATTTTTTTTGTATTGCTGGTACATTATATAGACATGATTTTAAGATATCGGTCCACTCTATTTGTCCACCCCTTTAGGTGGGAGGGGCAAATTAAAAAAAAAATTCTAACATTTTCTATTTTAGAATTTTTTTTTTAATTTGCCCCTCCCACCTAAAGGGGTGGACAAATAGAGTGGACCGATATCTTAAAATCATGTCTATATAATGTACCAGCAATACAAACAAAATTGATGCTTTTATCACAAAATGCACATTTTTGGAATTAAGTCGCACATAGAAAAGTAAAACCCCTAACTCTTCTGATTGGTTTATTTCAAAAATCGTTATTCGTATGAAAAAAAATATGTTAATTTTTTTTGTAGGAAATATTTTAAGCTACAAATTAGTCTCTAACATTTTGTTTGTACAACCTACCATTTGGGAGTTATTTCTTAAAAACCATTTTGGGGGGCTTTCAACCCCCGTAAAATTGTTAGCGGCGCTCATATCGATGGGGACTTTTCACAGTTTCTTAATAACACCATGAGGAAGCTATATACCAAAATCCAGCTTTCCGTCGATTTTTTCCGAGTCAAATGCTTTTTTGACTGGACTATCAAGCTAAGTACAGACGATTGTCAGATCTTACCATATTGTCAGAACTGTCAATGAAAAAAACTTTCAAATGTCTTACAATCGTCTGAACATACAATTTTGTCTGACAATATTGTCAGACACGTTATTGTCAAACGACAATCTGACAAAAAATTGTCAGGTATCTTACAATCGTCTGAACACACAATTTTTATCATTGTCATTCGATTAGGACATTGTCAGACTCATTGGTCATCGTCAGATATTTTAATTAAAAAAAACATCTTACAATTGCTGACAATCTCTTCATTGTTCGAAATGCCAATGAGTTGGTTAAAAAGAGATAAAAATAGCTGGCAATCAAATTGGGATGAAATCTACCTACCTTGTGAACGGACAATATTTCATTGTAAGAAATATGTCAATTGTCAGCTAATTGTTAGCTATTGTCAGACCATTGACAGTTCTGACAATATTGTAAGATCTGACAATCGTCTGTACTTTTCAAGCAATATGACAGTTGAATCGGTGATTGTTAAAACAACATAAGTAACACATTTTTCGAAATCACTTTTATTATAGTTTTGCACTGCTTAGGGGTAGAGCTATAGGTTGAGTTTGAAACTAACATACATTTATACCTGAAACACACAGAAATTCAATCGTGAAATCGGCATTATCAATGCGGCCGCGTGGTAAAAATATAAGGTTTTTTGTCTCTCCTGTAAAAAAAAAAATGTCACTCATGTTGTTTTAACAATCACCGATTCAGTTGTGAAGTGAACATCGTAAGTTTACACATAAGTTTACTGTGAGACCGCCCATAACATAAGAGATGTCGCGACTCCTCATAAGTCAATTATAAGCGCTTATAAAATGTTCAGTTGGTGAATAGGTTTATGAGCCGGTGAATACCGCCCTTAATCTTCATCTTTCTCAAAAGTTACTATTTATTAAAAAGGCTCAAATTAATGTGTTTTCATATATTTTATTCAAAATACTGTGCTTGATATCAATGCACAACTCGTAAATTATAAAAAATCGCTTCTTAAAAAATACCGAGTTTTAGGAACGCTAAATCCATTAAACGGACTTGCAGTAGGTACAGTATAAGCTCCCATATTTGGAAAGGCAATAAAATCTCCTTCTTTCAGATTTGGAAGATACAAATTATCACATATCTAGAAATAAGGATAAAATGATGGATTTTAGTTATAAATATTCATTTATATTTAATTGGATTTCTTGTAACAAACCTTATCAAGAGCATCACAAGTTGGTCCCCAAATTAAGCTGTTAAAAGTTTCTTTAACATCGGTCTAAATGAAAAGAAAAAAAAAAAGAATGTTACAAATCAAAATCAAAGACTATAAAAATAACTCTATTACCACAAAGTGAACTGCTTTGATTTTGATATGATCATATAAAAGACAATTGAATGTACCATAAGCCCCATCGTTGATATAGTACATAATCTTCTTAAGTCTACCGTCATTATCTCTGATCTCACGTTTAGAATAAACTTTGCATACAAGGGTATATGCAGCTGCTACCAAGAATCGCCCAGGCTCGCCAATTACTCGCACATCTATGCCATTAAAATATTTGTCCACAGAATGATTGACTACCTTAGCAATCTGTATAATTTAAGAAAGATAAATATCAATCTAAGATTCCGGACACTTTTAAGTTTTTTATGTTAACTTACGTTGACAAACAACTCGTCGTTATCTCCAGGAAATCCCCCACCGATATCAAGTAATTCCATATGATGTCCGATTAGTTTGCCGAATTTAAATAACTGGGAACCTGTACAAATTGCCCTTTCATACGCTGGAAAATCATAACAACCGGATCCAACGTGGAAACTAACCCCAATTACCTATCAAAAAAAATTAATACTTAAATGTTAGACAAATAAATGTAATATTTTATTTATTTTTTCAATTTTAAATTCATATTACATATATTTTTGATAAAATTCGTTTACTTCCCAAAAATACCAATTTTACTTTGTTTATATAAACTTTGACAAAACTTTTTGTATTAATTGGCAGTTTTGGGAAGTAAATGGACAGAGGTATTATGTGCGTTACTGTACTATCCAAAACTACGAATTTTAATCAAAAGTCTGCCAAAGTTCATATAAAAAATTCAATGTGTAGAAATTCGCAGTTTTGGACAGAGAATCACAGAATTTCAAAGGAATATACAATTATTTATGTAAAAATTTATTATCTTACATTCATATTTAAACTTCCAGCTAATAGCATGACTGCAGCTGCATCCTCAAAAGCGTCACATCCAAATTTATCACCAAGTGGACAGAGTGCATTTTCGGCCTCGGAAAGAAATCGAAGGACCACACTTAAAAAACAAATAATATCATTTATTAGCTCGAATTTATATTTTATTAATTTTATTATTAAAAAGGCTCATTTAAAAAAAAAAACTTACTTGGAATCCCCAAAACTTTTAAAAATTTTGTACAACTCAAATTCATTGTCCATAGTGCTGTCAGTAACATTTTCTGATTTCGCATATTCGATGTGAGAAGTCGCCTTCATAGGATTTGCAAAAATTATACGATCTGGGCTAACACCGAGTTCGAGAACTTGTTTTATTTCATTTTTCGATGCACAATCGAAGCCTGCTCCTAAGTCGGCAAGAGTTTTTATAATATAGGGATCATCATTGCACTTAACAGCTTTACAAACAAAAAATATAATTTAAGTTAAATAATTAGAAATTTTTTTTTTAAACTGTTTAATTAAAAATAAAAAAAAAATAAATTTTTACCATAATATGGTGTTACATTTGGCATGTGTTGTTTCCAGGTATAAAACTTATTTACAACGGTTGTTAAATCACAAATATTAAGAGCTTCGTCTACATTCTTTAAATTAAATTTTTTAATTTCATTTTTAAGTTGAAATTTTCCTTTGTAGAAATTTATTGTTTGGGGTACCGCGGTTGGCATTTTGATAATATTTAATTTTTTATTTTTTAACTAAAATAATTAGGAAGCCACAAACAAATATCAAACTTCGCTCTTGACGGTAGTGAAAACACTGAGTGATTGGATGTGAAGCTGCTGCTTTATAATAAAATACCCGTTACTTATATGAGTGTAGATATTATATCACTCCTTACCTAATTACCTTTTAACTTACTGTAAATTAAATTTACTCAATTTTCATTTTTGTTTTGAGTTAAGATTAATGTTTACGTAATTTGATATAACACCAAATTAACTGTGTTTCGTAGAATTAATCGATATACAGGGTGATTTTCATACTATATGACTTTATAAGACAAATTAATTTGGTAAGAACTATAGAATGTACATAGGAGGGTATATTTCCTTCCATTTAGGAGGCAATATTTACAGTAAAAAATGTAATACTTATTTTTTTAATTTACATCGAGTTTTCTCAGTTTAACGGAATTAAAGTATGACTCCTATACTATTTTTTTTTTGTAAAAAGTAGGAACGTTTTCAAAATTAACATCTCTATAAATAAAAAAATTTACTAATCAATTAAAACCTTTACTAAAAGTTAATTCACGAATTAAAATATTTATTAATAAAAGATTAACTGCAAGTTCACCCTACTACATCTAGTAAGCACACATACTTTCTCATTTCAACTTAGTAATTTACATATGTGTGACCAGCGTATGTTTTATTTTTTTGATTTACCTGTAAAAATTATCTTAGGCACTTTTAACTACATATATTAACCGTCAATCCACGGCATTACATATATTTTTGACTGTAAGGTAATTTGTGTTTTTACCTTTCAAGATTGTGTTAAAAAACCGCTATGCTAGTAAAAGTCGTTAATAGATTTTTAAGGTTTTCCTGATAACTTTCTGCCCTATTAATAAACTCAAATCAGATATTAATTATTTTTAACTAGTGAAGTAAGTGCCAAATCTTAAATCTTATATTAATAGGTGTTGTTCTTCAAGTATGTATATTCGCTTAAAAAAATATTGTTATAATAATATGTTAAACTCAACAAAAATTCTGCTTAAGGGAATATATAGGGAATTAAGGGAATATAAAACGGTGTCTCCAAAATCTCTTCTGATGATTGGTGAATTTCTTCAACTCATTCAAAAATTCATTCATACTTTTATTATAATTTTACATAAACAAAATGCCTGAAAAAAAAGTAGGAAATTTAAGGTGCTTCTCTTACTTTGAAACTGTGATTTTCTGTACAAAAATGCACATTTAATTTTTTTTTTACACGAACTTTGACAGACTTTTGATTAAAATTCGTAGAAATTCGCAGTTTTGGACAGTATGGGAACAAAAAATTTTCATATGTAGAACTCAATTAAATAAAATAAAATTTATAATTTTAATTATTTTTATTGACTTCTACGTGTTTACTTGAAGATTTTTTCAAATTTTACAACAACAACAAAAACTAATACAACAACTTCTTGTTGCTAAAATAAAGAAGAATTTGTTTTCGGATTTAATCGAATCTTGGTTTTTTTTTCTTTTTTGGTAAATCAATTTTTTATGGAATATTTAATTTTGGCTACTATGGAAGTCACAACCAGATTATCAGAACACAAAGACATTTTTTAAAATGAATCAACTCAAAATATTTGCTTGATTGACTGTATTCACAATTTGTATTTCTTTTAATTTTTGAAAATACCTGGCAGCTTAAATGTCACTAAAATATAAATGATGCCATGATTTTAAGCGGCGATGTGCGTTTTTTATTTAAAGTGGATATAAGTGCACACTAAATTACACCTACCGCCATTTTATTCACTCGATTAATCCATAGTTTAAAACTTAAATCCAGATTGTATTTACATGATTTGATATGAATTTGCATCCTGATTTAAGTTTTAAATTGGATTAATCGATTGAATAATATGGAGGCTAATAAAGGATACAAAAAGTTAATTTATATTCACCCTTATTGCGTGTTTCATCCGAACAACCTTCCACCCCGAAAAAATAGACATTTCACTTTTCTCCTATTATGCCTGTTTGTTAACTTTTTTTTCAACAAATTTCTCAAAACCGATTTTTTTTATCTATGGGTTTTGACAAATTGTGAAATTTTTTGAAAATTTCACGTTGCCAAACAGACCAATTGTTTCACCCGAAATTTCATGTTCGAAAAATTCTCCTTATTGTGAACATTCATTTCGGGCGGATTATTATGCCATGACTGACTAAATTTTTACTCACAATAGATTTTAATATTCTGGACGAAAAAAAATTTTTAGGTGAAACTCACAATAGAGATTAAATAGATAATTCACTCAAGAATTACATTTAATATTTTAAAGTTATTTTTGTATAGCATATCAGACGAAAAATTAACAATCTTGCCACACTGACATTAGTCAGTAGATAGCCTGATTTTTGAGTCCTGTTATTGGTTAAGAATCATCAATGAATAATTCTTATCTTTCGTATAGCTTGACCAAGCGACGCTTTTATGTTTTGTTTTATTTTTTTGGGTGAGTCTGAATATGTATTTTTTTTTTTTTGAGAACTTTAAGTAGGTAATGATGCCTTATCTTTATTGTTTTTATTGCTAACGTCGATATATAGATACATATATATTGTATATGTATGTATTATTTCTTTTAAAAATATATACATATGTACAGTAACAAAATATTGTGTATATAGCAGAAGATAACCATCTTAATTTAAGTGTGTCTTTTGGTAACGATGAGTGTACTAATATTATATAGGATTTTCCTTTGATAAATTCAAATTTCGATTTGGAAATTGATTTTTATCTTGGTCAATGATTTATGATTTAGATTTTTGTCGTGGTATCGATATATATCCAATGGTAACATAGGTACAGATCTGTCAAATCATTTAATTTGACGATTATACCATATAAAAACATGACAAACAAAAATTAATCTGATCTGAAAGATCTTGTTGAAGAGAAAAAAACAAACGCTTTTTCAAAAGCACGACTATAGTGAACAGCGTGGTTTGTCGCTGTATATTTAATTATATTTGTTTGTATTGCATTGTTTTTTATTCAGTTAAAACTGTCAAATTATGTCGAAAGTGAAACGATAAAAATATAACTCGTTTCGTTATTTCATTGTATTGTGAATCAGGTGAGGCTTCATTCGTCCAATGTGAATGCGGTAATTTCTTTATGAAATTATTTAAAAAAAAAAAAACTCTTAAAGGAAACTAATTTTCGTATTCAAAAGTATCAAGATCGACGGTTAAAGTGCAGAATCTCGTTAGTCGTTTTTGTATGTTTTTTTTCAGAAATAAAATACAACTTGTCAAATTTTAAAAATGTAACCCTTTTTTTGTAAAATTTTCAGAACAACATTAGTTGTTAGCTGAGTTGCGTATATAACAAGTTGTCACTGAGATCCTGGGCTGTTTTATTTTTTAGTTCTGATATGGATTGGATCTGGGAGAAAATAAAACACAGCTATTGAAACGCTGAAATTTCCAAAAGATGATTCTGATGTCTCTGATTTGTTTGCATTAATAATATTTTCATTGAATTTTTCGACTTACTTTATAACCGTTCTAAGTATTAGGAACTAGGTAAGCCTAAAATGAAAGTACTCTAAAAAACGCACATCGCCTGTTAAGAAAAAAAAATATAAAACATTTTGGCAGCATTATGCGAGAAACAGATTGACACAGCAACTTTGACAGCAACGAAAATTTTGACATCAAAAGTCATGTGAAATAGATTACAACGTGAACAGCGCTTTTGACAGCATAAAAACAAATATAAAAATCATATATAAATTACAAACATTTTTATTTTTTGAGTGTTGATAAACCTGAGAAACCTGCCTTTAAGTTGGAAGCATTTGCACAGCGACATCGAATTTAGGTGTTAGTTCTAACGTTGATGTTGATGTTGCTGTCTTAATGTATTCAAAGCCATTTAAAACCACTGGCTCAAAAATGAGTGTTGTGGTTGTCAAAGTTGCTGTGCCAAACTGTTTTTCGCTTAACTATTTTAATTAATTTTTAGCCATCAGCTGTTTTAAAAAAATGGAAAAAATTATGTAAAATGTTGTTTGATCATATACATATGTATTGAAATAATTCAAAAATTATTACTTGTTTAATCAAACAAATATTTTTCATTAATTTATTTTTAAAATATCTTTTCTTTCTGAATTTTTGTTTGCAATATTTATAGTGGAATAAGAAGTGGAAGTACTACAATTAATCCTCAGTGTCAAAAGGATGAAATTTTTAATTAAATTATGAAATTTATTAAAAATGTAGATTTTGGAAGCACTGTTTTATATTCGCTTAATTCATAAGCAGAGTCGTTTGTCGCAGCTAACTAATATGAATTGTTCTTGTGTTCAACATGGCAGTTATTTTTTAAGGAAATATGTTTAAAAAAACTTTTATCAGCAAATTAATATTGTTGTTTCAAAGACAAACTGGAAAAATAACCAAAACCAATAATAAATATTGAATATGAATTGCACTTAAATCTTAATAAAATGAAGTTTAAACAACGTGGGTGACAATTTAAGTTTTAAATAACTTTCTGTTTCTTTTTATCGAGTTAGGGCGTTTTTCTTTTTTAAGCCTAGTACGCTGCTGATGCGAAACGAAAAATCCCATACAAAAATGACACAACGAAATCATAAACGGAAAATTTCGTTCTGCTTTTCGTTTTGCAGTACGCTGTTCGAAGAGCGAAATTCATAATTGTAGCAGATTATTTGGAGAAGTCTCCGCTCCTTTTTCGCACTGAATTAATTATACAGACTATTAATTGTGTGCGGAAAAATGACATTTGAGTTTTATTTGTGTTGAAACTCTCCAAGGATATTTTCCGTTGTGTCTTCGCAAGCGTTTCGTTGTCTGTTTGGAGATCATAGGAAATTTTCGTTTCGCATCAGCAGCGTACTAGGCTTTAGTTCAGAGTAGAGCCTGAACTGTCAAAAAAAATCGTGTTTCTTTTTTATCTCAGAGTATTCAGAGCTCAAATTTTGTGTTTCTTATTTCGCTCTGAGCATGTTCAGAGCGCGCTCTATGAGCTCAGCCTAAATTGATAGAGCAGACGCAGTTGAATAGCTGAACACAAAGAAAATGACAACTGTTAACAAATAAAAAAGTGACAGCTGGTGAAGCGTGTTTCTTTAAATAAATCTGAACTCTCAGAGCAGAACATGATCAGTTCAGATATCGCTCAGAGTATGTTCGAAGTGTTCAGACTCTGTTCAGAGCTCTATTCTGAACTAAAAAAGAAAAACGCCCTTAGAAAGAGAGGAAGTTATATTAACTAACTAGTTACTAACTAAAATTAAGTAGCTACCAAATATGTGAGTTGCATTCTGTGCAGTATGTACTTAATGTAAAATTTCATAATTTAATTTAAAAATATTAATTCAATTAATAATTCTATCGTTATTTAAGTGACTCAAATGACAAATATTTTGAAGCTATAAAAAAACTGATTAAATTACTATTTTGGTAAAAAAAAACTCATTCCTGCCGAAGCATCCACATAAATTGGCTTTCAAATATCTGATCTGATTTTTTAGTACTAAAATAATAATATGATAAGTGATCAATTTTATCTGTGCCTCAAAATAATTACTGATTTTTTTCTTTTTAAACTATTCAAAATTTAAAAAAAAAAACAATAATTTTGAATGTTGACTTTCAATGAAAGCTATAACTGCGCCTTGGTGAAGATTGACACAAACATAAGGATTGTGGCACTTCTGATTGAATGCTGGGATTATTGTTATTAAAATAACATTTAAGTATCAAAACTGAGCGCTCAATTCTTTAAAGATAAGAAACAGGTTTTACTTTTCAGTTTTGCATCTGTCAGTTTCTACAAAATGATGGGTGTCATTTTTGAATTCGACAGATTTGGAAATTTCCTTGTTGGTATAGTTGCCGTACTTCATTCAATCCTTACGTTGCATCAGCTGTTTTTTTTTTCACAAGGGATTTAAGCAAAACAAACCCATCCGTAAAGCTTTGGATAGTTCCTCGAACGATTAGGTAGTTTATTCTGAAAAGTTAATTTTTAAGTTATTTATTCTTCGGTAAATATGTAGATTGTAGGTACCTACTTGGTATTTTAAACTTGGTACTTAACCTATAACCCCATACATTTAAATACCATTGCGGCGATCACCTGAAAATTGCGTGGTTTCAACTTTTGTTCTCACTTCCTCTGCAAACTATAGATACTTTAAACTTAAACTAATACAATTACTCATAAAAAATCAAAGATAAAAATCTTATTTATTAATTTATTTAAGTGGCCACGCGAACTCGATAAGATTTCAGTTGATATCTACCTATGTGTTTTTCAATTTGTTATTTTATGATGGGAAAATAGCAGAGTATAAGAAAATAAGGTGAGAATGACTCGGTATTGTCTGATAACTTCGATTCGAAAGTCAACTGAATAATTTGGAAATACCCCCAAAAAAATTTAAAGCAATACAAAAACAAATTAAATCAGATTTATATTTAGCATATATTATAGTTAGGTTAGAAACCGAGATAAGTATATATGATTGTTTTGTACATAATATTTTGTTTTAAGTTTAGATTGTGGAGGAACATAAAAATCCATGACTGTCTCAACAGGTATATGTGTAGATTTAATAGAAAAAATGTAGAAGTTACACGAGCTAACCAACATGCCATTTACTTTCACTTTAATAAAACAAAATTCAAGGGATGACTTGGATTAAAATATTATATATTTTTATATAATTTTTTTTTCCTCTTAACGGACTTACCGCGTTTAATTAATTAATTCAAAATAAAATTTTATAAAATGTCTAATAATCGCGAAAATAAATGTTTAAAATCTAAAATTATATATTTTTCATTTGTATATTTATGTTTTAAAACTTGTTTTTCTATAGGGCAAATATTGTTTCGTGTAATGAAAATTCAAGGTTTAATTCAAAATTAGCAATACGGTGATGAATTAAGCCTCAACTACATAAGCCAAAAAAGTGAAAAAGTGAAAATTTTTAAATTGATTTTGTGATAGTTTTTCTGACTAGAAAACTTATAAAAATGATGCAGAAAGCTTAAATTTTGGTTTAAAAACAAATTTGTGTATTCTTTTTCACAAAACAACGGCGCTAGCGGTAAAAAAAATATTTTTACTTTTGTACTTCAGTACTTTTTGGCTTATGTAGTTAAGCCTTTAGTCCGAAAAAGTGTGTTTTTTTATCCCGCGGATCTCTGTGCGCCCTCAACACCGATTGTGTTTTTCAGAATCTTTTTTTATATAATAAATACATAACTTTTAAATTTAACACATTCAACCGAATTTTGTTATCTGAAGATTAAGTTTTTTCTAATCATGAAAATTCCTTTTTTGACCACAAATTTTTTTTAACTATTAAAAGACCAAAAATAACTTTTTTACAGTATAATTTAATTTGTATTCGTCAAAATAATTAAAATATCGAATGAATTTCCGACAGACAAGCTGCTCATCATCGTGTAACATGCTAAACTTTTGTATATCTCGGTAAAAAAAAGTAGGTAGGTACTACAAGGAGTACTTTTACTAAAAATTTCTTAGTTTCAAACATTTTTTAACTAGCTAAACACGTCCTAAACAGTGACAATTCATGCAAAAAGTAAGCAAACATACCATTTCCACATTTGTAGTTGTCAAAGTGACTTATGGAATTAGAATGATACTATAGATCCTGTTAAGATTGGGAAGATTAAGTCCGGACTGGTGAGTCTCATCGTGTTTACCTTTGAAACTTTGATGCGCCTCAAAATTCTACGTAAATGGAATTTATGTGCATCGGAACAAATGTTCATCCAAATTATTTGCAGCCTGGAAAGTCTGAAGGCGTTATTAACAATAACAATTAGTGAAAGTTGTAATAAACAATAAGAAATTATGAACAACAGAGAAGAAGAAGAAGTAGAAGTAACACGTTTGTGCATATCAGTTATAAGTGCATCAGCGTGGATTTTAGTAGCCAGCGAAGGCGAAAAAAAAGAGAACCAGAGTTTGGCAAAACCTTGGAGATTACGCCAAAATGAAAGAAGCTCTTTTAATTTTTTGAGTAATAAATTAAGGTGCGAAGACAAAGATGCATACCGTCAATACTTAAGAATGGATGAAAATTGTTTTATCGGACTTTTAGGTTGGTTTAATATTTATATTTGTTTTTATAAATTATAAAGTATGTATCTATAACAATGATTTTAGATTACGTGCGAACATCCATTCAAAAGCAAAATACTATTCCGAGATCAACGATTCCTGCGGATGGAGTTTTGACAATGTATCCATCTACGCTTTATAGCAACAGGAGAATCGTCCAGGAGCTTAGACTACCAAACGAGACTCTCTGTGTCATTTATATCAACTATATAATAAGTGGATGTTCCAAAGCTATATATAGTTCCTTGAAAAATGAATATTGAATATAAGTAGGTACTTAAAAGTAAGTTCACTTGTGAAATAAATACAGAAATAAGTTAATACTTTTTAGTTTCCTTCAAGTACCAACGAATGGGAGAAAACGCGGACAAATTGGCAATTTGCACTTTGCCTTGGAGCATTAGACGGAAAGCACATTGCTAGTTAAATCCTTGCAAATAGATTTTTTGTTGGCAACGAAAATTACCTTAATGGCCCCAAAACACATTTAGTCGCAGAAAATTTGCAAACCGCACCAAAAAAATGTTCTGCGGTTGTGTCTTCGATTCGAGACAACTTTGCCGTATACTTTTCTGAGGAAGGAGAAATACAATGGCAAAACCATTATATATAAACAAAATGTTAAAACTAACATCATATGATTAAGAATTAAGATCAATAAAAATCTAAACTTAAATAATAATTTATTGATTTTTAACTTAAAATAATAATAAATTAACTTATAATAATTTTTTAATTTTTCTTTTTCAAACTGTCTTCTTCAATCAAGTCTTCAACGCGAACGCTGTAATCTTCGTACTCATAGTCACCCAAATTTTCCAACGCTTGCCCCAGTATATTTTTTGGTTTTGAAGATGATAATGATGATTGCTCCGGTGTTTCAAACATACATTTCTGAGTTGTTTCTATATCCTTGTGAACAACATAATAGTGAACACTTCTTTTATTAAATTCACTACTCTAAACAATGACCGTAAAAAAAATAATATCAATAAAATTAGTCAAGTGGTTAAAATTTTGATAAAAAAGCTATGAATTAAATAAATTTATTGATAAAACTATATTGTTGAAAGTTTAATCTAAAAATCTAAAAACAATTAACTGATGTAACTTTTTATAATTGTTCACGATCAATCGTTCACGTTATCGCGAGTGTACTGCAATTTTTTTCGCTTGGGGGTGGTGAAAAGCGTATCTTAGAAAAATCTAATGGAGTCCTTGACATTTCTCGTTCACGAAATTTTTTGTAAACACATATTATTTCATGTTCAAGGAATGGGAGCTTCGAATTTACAGGTTTCGACGTTACCATTGTAAATTTTGATGCCACGTGTTTATTTTGAACATTAATTAGACCTTCTATTTGGAAGTTTTCTGGAAGTTTTATCATTTCCATTTCGACCATATTTAAAAAAGGTCTAAGAGGAGATTCTTCTTTTTTTCCGTCATTGTTTTCAAACATTTTGATTGAATTTTTGACTGTAGTTGTTTTCTTTTCTAAAAAAAAAGTAAAGAAAAGTTTGATTTACACCCATATTACGGTTGTCAAATATCTAGGGTTGCCATGGCTTTTTAAGCAAACCTAGGACAAAAAGTTTTAAAATCCCGGACTTTGGAGGACATCATCTACCTTAAAAAAGAGGACAAAATAAAAACAAAAACAAGGTCCATGAACTCAAACAGAAATATATTTTTTATTTTTAAAATAACATAAATTAAAATGCAAAAAATAAATAACTTATGGTTATGTACATGTTTTTAACACTTTTAAGTCTTTTTATATTTACATATCTTCAGATTGATTTTTTTTAAGTAGCTATTGAATATAAGGTCATAAAATGACTCACAGCTTAGGTTATTGTAATTAAAATTAGTTAAAATTATACCCGAAATATATTTCTCTAATTTCTCCATTGTAAGTTTATTAATGAGAACACTCTTTCAACGTCCGCGTTGTGACTCGGAATTGCAAAATAGAATTGAGCGACTTTAGGCGTTTTTCTTTTTTAGCCCCGAGCGGGGCATAGAGCGGGCTCTGAGCGAATGGAGC
The DNA here is from genome assembly GCA_929447395.1 of Epistrophe grossulariae. Lineage (NCBI taxonomy): Eukaryota > Metazoa > Arthropoda > Insecta > Diptera > Syrphidae > Epistrophe > Epistrophe grossulariae. Next base: position 117,461,148 of record OV839566.1, read on the forward strand.
TCACTCCGAACAGAGCGTGACCTGAGCGCACCGATCTATTTAAGAAACTCAGTTGAGCACTGAACTCTCATATGCTTAGTAATCTGTCAAATTACATGAAAATTGTATGAAGTTAACCACGCTCAGCTTTGTGCTCGGTCATTTTTTTCCAAGCTCATCGAGCGACCCCCTCCCATAGACACCCCCTCCTATACAATTTTTTTCTTTTTTTGACCCAGACTACAAGTCTTAGTAGCACGGCCATAGCAAGCCATACGCTAGGGTGAGCTCAGCTCACCCAAAAAATATTTGAGCTCACCCAAAAAAGAATTGAAAAATTTTAAAATTTCCGCATTATTTAAACTTGAGTGATAAAATATTTTTTCATATCAAATTCTACTTTATTAATATGTTCCACTTTTTAATCCGCACATTAATTTCTTTCATCAACCAGTCGAGAATTTCCTAGTTCAAATTTATTTTGTTGCTTTGATTTTTATTTAAATTATTGGGAATAATTGAAACAGCTAATAGAATTTTGCAATAAAGTGCAATCGGCTATATCGCAATGCTATGCCAATTATTCAGTCAGTTAAAGAAGGTGTTAAATATTTGCGAAATAATGAATCAGTTTTTGAATACAGCAGATGAAAAACAGAAAGCTGTTGAAAATTTTCCCTCTTTGTATCACGGAGAATGCAAATTCGATCTACCCGATTATGCGAATCCATTGTTATGTCTTCACTTGGGAAAAGGGATAATGACAATGAAGTAGCATTGTTAAAGCTAGTTTGTTTTGAAACTATCGACTCAGTTATTTCAGAGATAAATGACAAATGGTTTGAGCATAATAATAATTCATACTGAATGCTGTCGATTCTACTACAGACTTTTTGAGTGAAAATTTTAACTACAACAATAAAGTGCAATCGGCTATATCGCAATGCTATGCCAATTATTCAGTCAGTTAAAGAAGGTGTTAAATATTTGCGAAATAATGAATCAGTTTTTGAATACAGCAGATGAAAAACAAAAAGCTGTTGAAAATTTTCCCTCTTTGTATCACGGAGAATGCAAATTCGATCTACCCGATTATGCGAATCCATTGTTATGTCTTCACTTGGGAAAAGGGATAATGACAATGAAGTAGCATTGTTAAAGCTAGTTTGTTTTGAAACTATCGACTCAGTTATTTCAGAGATAAATGACAAATGGTTTGAGCATAATAATAATTCATACTGAATGCTGTCGATTCTACTACAGACTTTTTGAGTGAAAATTTTAACTACAACGACTTAAAACCAGTTAAATTAAATTGGTATTGCCCTCACACGAAAAAATTTCTGTTTTATTAAATTTTCTGCTCTGGATTTGCAAAATAAAAATATAGTTCAGATGTTGTTTCCTGTTAAAAGCACTTTACCTATAACTCATCACCTCTTTGAAGCTGTCAAGACATTTGGTGATGGTACACCTTTGAATAAGTCATCATTTTCGGGCTTTCGAGAATCGACGCTCGGAGCTTAAAAGGAAAAACGCCTAATGACTGATCAACGATTGCGAAATCTTTTTTTTATAATATTAAAAAAAAAAACGTTTGAATTGATTAGAAAAAAATTATATTTTGCGTAACTTTGCTGAAAAAACCAGAAGAATACAACTTTTTAATTCTAAGTAGTAGATATTTGATCTCCTATATACCTACTTCTAATTGGTAATTTACAAAACATGAATGTGATACTGCTTGTAACTACGGTTTTAATAAAAAAACAAATTTTTATAGACTAGATAATTTTGACTTTCATTCAAAAAAATGGAGCTCACCCACTTATTAGGTCCTGGCCGTGTAGTAGTTTGATGTATCTTATGCCAAAGGCCCTAAATTTGTTATTATTCTGTTTTTTATACTACTTATTGTTGTCACTAAGCAATTATCGGTAATTTTTGAAAAGTTGTATTTTGGAAACTGTTGGGTTTACAGATACGATTCATAGCTCAAATTGAAGAAAATTTAGTGAGTTTGAAATCGTAGAACAAACTTAAAATCGAAAACTAGTCCTTTAGGGAAATCGCCAATAACTATAAAAAACGCGAAAACGAAGACTTTTGGCTGTCAAAATTTACTTACAGTACGATATAATGAGAGTAGCCACTCCAAGCCGAAAGTATTGTTGTCGTTCCGAATGTTTCGCGTTGGTTATAAAGGGATCCTTATTTCAGTTTAGTTTTTATCAACATTCAGTCTACTTTGTAGCTAGTTATTTACCATTTTCTTATTTGCAGTATTGCAAAATTACAATTTAATTTTCAAATGACAACTATTCATTATGAATTTTCTCGATTCTGGTTTTGCTTAAACATTATTTGATGCAAGTTTGCAATAGTGGACACTTTACAATAAAACTGATGCTAGTTTAATGCATTTATGAATGTTTGACTCGGCGATTGTGAATTTACATAAAAACTAATTTTAACAATTCCTCGGAAGGAAATTTACTGATTTATTATGCGAATAGATAAATGCAGACAATGTTAATGAAGGACCTAGGGCAAATATGATTCATCATGACTATAGGTACATGGCGTTGTTATTAAAATGGTTATCCCTCTGATTCTATGATACAAATGCTTCAAAGGATTCGAGTATCTTATTGTAGGTACTATAATCGCTGTTTGAGGTACAGTGTTTTTTGAGTAAAAGAATTCAATAACTTTCCCATTCAACTCCTAATACAAAATACAATTGATGACAAAACTATAGATTCACAAGGAAAATCGATATTTGGATATCGAAAAAAATAATCAAAGTTCCAGATTGTATGAATATGAATACCGAATTAAACTTATCAGCAAAGGCAACAACAAAAAAAAATGCTGGTTGCCGCAGTCAGAATAAAAAAACAATCAGCCCTATTCTGCTATTCACGTGGATCGTATATTCGATTCACCCATTCGATTCCCTTTCACATTGCCTTTGCATTCTGCTATCCATCGGGTGAACTACATTATCCCAAACCAATTTGACATTCACGTAAACAGCTGTTCATCAAAAAAATATCAATATTCCATGCTCTACCAAAATATTAAGATTGGATTCCCCTCTGCTGTCGTCGGAGCAATCCTGAAGATAATGTGGCTGATCGAAACACCAAAGCTTTGGTGTATACAATTCATCTGCTCCAGCAACACTCTTTTTGGATTTTAAAAATAAATTTCTCTCTCTAGAATATTCTTTTCGAATTGTTTTTAATTTCAACTGAATTTCCTTGATCGTAACTTTAGGCTTGTGTGTCTCTAATCTTTTTTTAATCAAACTTAATGTTTCAGATCTTTTATTTCTATTTAGATAGTCGGGTGATTTAGGATTATATAAAAACTATAATCTTCATAAATAGAAATTAAAGCACTAGTTTTGTCCCTCGTCCAATTAGTCATTTTAATAATAAAAAAAAATACAATACAAATTAGACCGACACGCTTGGGCGATGCTAGTACTTTGGCAATCTATTTGAAATGAACAAAATGGAATAAAACGAAATGTTTCGAGTATGAAACGGCTCTTCATGAGTCCAGTTTTTATATTTTCTTCCCTCCTCACGACAGTTCTCACCCCACACTTCTCTTGCCTAGGAACTGCCGTGATACCGGCCTAAATCTTCACAATCTAAACACTAAACAGCTTCATAGGTGTGTTTTTGTTTGCAAACCCGGTGACAATTTGTTCAAAAGACGACAACTGGGATTAGTGACGCCATCACACAAATGAAATTATCGTTCGCACGTATGTAATTCAGCCCCGAAAATTCTCTGGGCTTAGCTAAGCCCCAAAGGGATAACTTGTTGTTGCATTTAACGTGATATAAATTGTTTAGCACAGACGATGGCTTCTTTCATCCGCAATTATTATAAGAAAATAGCAAAAAGGGGGAGGAGATTTAAAATTTGGGTACTTCATGTTTTAGACTTAAAGGACCAAAAAAACTACTACTAAGGGCCAGTTGTACAAATATTTAAACCATGGTTCAGCAATTTGTATCCAACGATTCCGGCGGATTAATTGAGTTTCAACAGTGGTTTACTGTTCAAGTGTGTGATAATAACCAATTACATATGTACTTGAACCAGCGTTGAACCTTAGTTAATCCGCCGAAATCGATGAGTTAAAATCTTGAACCGAGGCTGAACCACTATTGTACAACTGGCCCTAAATAACCAAACAAAAAATTAATTTTAAAAATTTTCAATTTTCTGAGAAACTAAAAGACCTTAAACCGCCAGGTGTTTAAAGTTCGACCTAAAGCCTAGTACGCTGCTGATGCGAAACGAAAAATCCCATACAAAAATGACACAACGAAATCATAAACGGAAAATTTCGTTCTGCTTTTCGTTTTGCGGTACGCTGTTCGAAGAGCGAAATTTATAATTGTAGCAGATTATTTGGAGAAGTCTCCGCTCCTTTTTCGCACTGAATTAATTATACAGACTATTAATTGTGTGCAGAAAAATGACATTTGAGTTTTATTTGTGTTTTTTTGTGTTTATCATTTTCTTACTTCATGGGTTGCTCTGATTTTTTGCGTTTATGTTTTATTTTGTTTTTGGAATTAGTGAAACTCTCCAAGGATATTTTTCTTTGTGTTTTCGCAAGCGTTTCGTTGTCTGTTTGGAGATCACAGGAAATTTTCTTTTCGCATCAGCAGTGTACTAGGCTTAAAACAAATAAGAGGAGATGTGACTGAGTAAACTAGGGCAAGCATACTAACTGGCTGAACACAATGGATACAGAGCTGCAACTGAATAGCTGTCAAAATATTGCTGCAAAGGTTCACCAACTTTTAACTTTTTCACGTGCAGAAAAAAAGATCCGGAAAAAAATATTGAAGTTGTTAGTGGTCATTTGTGTCGCGAAAAAAATATTAACGTTGATTATGGAATCCGTATAGTACTGGATACGCAGTGATTCTCAGTACAGTGTTCTCTTTTCTATACACGACAAATGGGTAAGAAGAAAAGAGAGCATTGCACTGCGAATCAATGCGGACTTTAAAATGCGGATCCACGCGGATATGTCCACATTCTATTTTCAATTCGTAAATAAATAAATGCTTTGAAAAATTGTGAATTGTTTGGTGTCACGGATATAAACTTGAAAATTTGGGTAAGATTGAATGGGTTTTACAAAATTAAACGGTACTTATCTCCTAAATATTTATTTTTATTTTTTATATTGTAACAGGCAAATTATAAATCTAAAAAAATCGGGAATTTAAAATTACGCCAAAAATGCTTCATATAGATCGATTTACATATAACTTTTTCTAAGTTTGAATTTATTTTTCTCTTACCTGAGCTTATCTAAATAACAAAAATTGATACATTTTACGTTCAAATATTTCTTTATTAACTTAAAATTAAGTTTAACTTTTTAAGTGTTTGACAAAAAAAATTATTTTTAATTAGCAAAAAAACACGCCTACTAAAAAGATAAAATATCCATTTTATAATTTTAACTTTAATAAAATGTTAAAAAAAGTAGTGTTTTGAACCTAACATTATTCTAAACATTCTTTAACATCGTACTAAGTAGTCTAAATTTTTGCGCCAATTTTTTTTAAATGGAAGCTTTTTAGTCAAACACTAATTACGTACCCAAAAAAAGGGCTTCTCGGCGGAGCAATGATATTGTGTAGTTCAAGGCCCGCATTATTAATTATTAATTAATTAATGTACTTATTAAATAGTGCGCGCTGCACAGTAATCCTGTTTTTTTCAAAGAATGTTTATTATTTTCAAAATTTGTGTTAAAGGACTCTTTTAACAACAAGAAATATTTCTATAATATTTTTTCAGAGGTAGGAACTCTGATGCCTTAGAACCTGACCATCAGTTATTACTTATTCCGAGTTTTGCAACCCCTCTTATCAAAAGAATGCCATATCTTAATTAAATTCAACATCGAATGGTGGTTCAAACTATATACGCACTAAGAAAAAAATACGTTTATGTTGTGCCTCTCGGAGCATTATGTTTGACCTTTTCAGTACTTATTTAATTTCTGTAGTGAAATGGTCTGTGATGTTACCTACCCCCATACTAATTTCATTTATATTTTTAAGTGGTCGAACCCATAAGTGTTTCTATCTGGGTATAATTTACCTACCTACTTACTTTGGGACAGTTGTGAGTTGATGACTTAAATAAATATGTAATAATTAAATTGTGTCTTATAAAGTCTCATACTCGTGAACAAAACGTGACCTGGGACAATATCCTGTGATTAAAATTGGTCCATTATTGATGAATACAATTTAATTACAATAGTTGCAATTGTTTTGCAAAAGAATGTAGGATATATGCAATATAAGCATAGGGTAGTTATATGTGTTGTATTTATAGTGAAATGAGTTACGATATCAAATATTTTCGCTCGTAAATTTAAATGATTTCCATAATATAATGTATACATGGTGCACCATGAAGAGCATGTTTCGATAAGATTCATACAATACAGTTCTTTTCAGTAGACACACTTAGCAATTTCTGTTTAATTTGAAGTAGTTACTTCTATATTCATTTATTTATTTAATTCATAAATACTTTACCTCTGTTCGTTTATACTTCCCGAAACTGCAAATTTCTACCAATTTTAGTACAAAGTTCTGTCAAAGTTCATAGAGAAAAAATTTAATTGGACAAAAGTTGGTAGAAATTGGTTGTTTTGGAAAAATTATTCACTGATAGAAATAAAAACTCGATACCTATTTATAATAACTAAAAGTTTAAAGTTTATTTATTATTGCGAAAAAAGTAATTTTTGCTCAGTTTATTGTAAAGACGCCACCCAAATAAAGTTTAAATAAAATGGATGCATTGCACTTGTTGCGGGACTTAGTCCCCATTCCACGAGGAAACAAGTTTCTGGAGATTTTTTGACGTTTTCTTTTAATTTTCATCTCAACCAATCGTAGACCGTTTACTCCTCATACTTGGTGCTCTTCGCATCTAAAACTTAAAATTTCTTGGATACTCAGTTTCCTCGTATGAAAGGGGATTCATCAACAAATCAAAAGAAATGGAATTTTATTTCAAATGTTACTAAATGTACCAGTTTACTTTGTGTCAATTATATAGATTAAAATGACATTTTTTACCAAAAATAGCCAATATGGAGATCAAGCTAAATTTTGAGAAATATTAAAGCCTTAAACTTTCAAAAACAATGAAAAATATTTAGCCATTAAGTCATTCTTACATACCTATGAAGTATTGATAAATGTTGAAAAATATATAATGTCATTTAACTTAACCCCAATTCATTAAATTAAAAAAATATCTAGCCATAAAGTGATTCTAGAAGTTCATTCTCTTAATAAAACTTTCAAAAACAAAGAGTTTTTAAAATCGGATTTCACATTTTTTTTGTGTTTGTCCCTATTCACCCTAAACCTACATACATATACAATATACATATTATGTATCTAAATTTTGAAAGATATTTAGTGCTATAAAATGATCTCAGAAGTATATACTCAAATAATTACCCTTCAAAAGCACAAAAAGTCTTTTTTTAAGTAAAATACAATTTTTAAATTTTTTATGTTTACCCCATTTTACTCTATAAATAGCTAAGTTGTAAATTCTATTTGTTCTTCTCAGAAATTTGACAGTTTTACTTTTAAATTTTGCTGAAATTGCTGAGAAATAAAATTAAAAACCCGATGATATTTTGTGTTTTTTTTCGCTATTTCACCATATAAATAGTTTAATTTAAAAAAAACCTCCTAGGAATCCATCCTCTATAAATATAACCTTTCAAAAATAAAAATAATGTTTAAAATCTGACAGTACTTTCTTATTTTATCCCATTGCACCCTATAAATAGCTAAGTAAGCCTTTCAAACATAAAACAGAATTATTTAAAATCGAATGCAATTTTTTGTTTTCGTCACTTTACCCTTTAAATTTTTTATTCAATTTTGAGAAGCGATTGAAAAAATTTTTTTCTCAGGATTTTTTTATGATCTAGTCTCAGTATATCGAGTATTGTTTTGCTTTTTCGCCCAACAGATGGCGCTGTTTTTTTAAGTATAGTAAATCTTGCGTAGACATTCGTATGACGGTTTTCAAACGAAGCAATTACCCCCTGCCATTTTTAAGCACTTAGGCTGCGGGCGTATGTGATGGCCGACGGTATGTATGTATGTGCGGCGGCGCGGCGCGGCGTATAGACAAAGTTGTTAAGGTTGAGTAAAGACTGTGAATAGATGTTCGTTTTCATTAAAAAATTCAGTCTTCTAAAAGCAGTATATATAACTTTGTGTCAAAAAGTAATCGTTGATAACTTTCGGATTTTTAAATTAAAGATTTGCATGTAAGTGCATTGTTAAATAAACATCCTAAACATTATTATCGATTAATATTTAAATATAAAATAGGTACACTTAATAAAATAGTATATATATTTCAAGTGTATCTAACTATGTAAACCAAACTGTACGCACATTTGTACATAATAGAATGAAATTTATGACGATCAAATTATAACAGACCTTATCTCATTTAAATGACAATCATCATTGATGAGTGCTGGTTTTAAAATTTGTGGACAGAATTTCAAACCCAATGAGCCATATAGACCATAGGATACAAAATAGAATGAAATGAATACATAACCTACTTCCTTATCTATGTAGGTAGGTAGTTATAGCAAGTCCCTGTGGAATTTTATATGGGGGAGTTTGTTACACGGTTAAAAATTTAAAAGGAAGAAAAATCAAGGAAGCAATTGAATTGACTTGCCAATAATGATCAATCAATGGACAATTGACATGCGGTGAGTTGCAAAAAGAACGCCTATGTTGTACATAGTTCAAATCGACACCCTTTTTCTTCTCGAATTGAAAACAAATTTCTGTGTAGGAACATACATGTAGCTCTGTAGGTAATGGCAATGTGTTCTGGAGACATCCTCGTTGTTTTTTTTGAATTTACAATGAAAATCATTGCATTCTGATAATCGAATTCGTGATGATAAAAACTTGGCAATTGTCTAGTTGTCATTTGTATTGAGTGATGACTGCGGATACTGCAGTCATAAATCAAAAATGTATCTATTTTATGTTGAGGAAGTAAAGGATTGATTTTTGAGCCTTGAGGTCTTTCATGATATTTAACTTGTTTTATAAACAAAGCTATATAGGCAATTCAGAATTAAAATTTCGTGTAAAATTGAAATGAATTCAAACACAATAAGGCTAACGTATCGTATTATGTGCGTGCGTGCGTCTCGTCAGTTGTATATTTTTTATTTATATTTATATGGCTAGGGGAATTGGGAAGCTTATCATTATGGGTACCTATACTCTGCACACATTTGTGATCGATTGACAAAAAAAAAATTACTTGCAAAACGATTTGATTTACAATGTCTTATCTTGAGAGTCACAAAAACAGCAAAAACAGAAGAATAATATTGTTGGGTTATATAAATTACTGCATCTCTGAGTAATGAGTATAATTGGATTGAAATTTTTATACATATTCGTTGATACTTTAATACGATGAAGCTCAGACTGAGCTGGGGAAAACTTATAAAAGCATTTTTTGTAAAAATTAAAATAGGTACCTACTTAATTGACTCATTAACTAAATTGTTAAAATGTACGAGCTAAGAAAATTGTTGAAGGAGGTGAAGAATTATTAGATGTACATGGATATATTTGTACATCTAAAGTTCTTATTGTTTGCAAAGTGTTTCGATGGAATTAACTTTTTCATATTTGGTGCCAGATTTTCTAACAGGGGGATACCTATGGGGGTAGTCAGAAATAACCCAATTAAAAAAAGGTGCTGATTAAAGTTGTAATGTGCGTGCAGCAGTTTGTGTATAACCACGCGTAGTCATGAAGGAGCAATACGTCGGCTATTTAAAGTCATTTCATTTGACTTGCAAAACTCGGAGATGTTGGGTTGTGAAGTCAATAAGACCCCTTATTAATAAGACAAATACATATACATACATACATATGTATTTTATATTTTTGTAGTTTATAGGTATACACAGAAAAATAATGAGAGAAGTTCACAAACTAAATCCAATTGCATGACCTTTTTCTTGTGGTTCAAGGCTTTAAAATGGTTACGCAGTGTACGTTTTGCAAATGTAATTTTGTAAGGCCGTATTTAAGGACAAAAGTATTAAAAATTGATATCTGGTTTTACTTTTTTATAAAGACAAACAATGCCTAGCCTTTTTTGCAGCAAAAAAACACAACATTATATTTTCGTTGCATGAAAATTTCCCAAAAAACCTTGGACGTATAAAGGTAGTTATTTATTAGCATTTCTTTGAACAAATAAAAAGTATCACCAAAATTTTAAGTGTAGTTTTTGAGAAAATAAAAAAAGCCGTAAGTACTAAAAAAGTATTTCTTCTTTTATTTTAGTTAAAAAATTATCTATCTTAAACTGAACAATACTTATCTCTATATCTCTTAATACATATAAAACTAGCTGTGAACGAACAGAACAAAGAAAAAAGTTTTTAAAAATTGCCGATAGATGGTGCTGAACTGCAAAACATACAAATTATAAAATAATTTAGATCTATTCATGTGATTTTAAAATAAATAAAATAGTTAAGGGAGCATTTATTTCATGCCATCTATATACCGTAGTTTATTTTAAGGTAGTATTATGGTATAGTATTTTAAGTTATATTATACATATAAATATGAACAATATAGCACTGTGTTACAGTTTAGACTGAAAAGTTGTTAAAAATCAATATATGTATGTACTTAGAAATAAATTGATTAAACAACTTCTGAAATTGTTTGACACCAACGCTATAAACAACATCTAATTTCTTAAACAAATCCCAATCTCAAAAATCCTTGAAGCGGTTTAAAAAAAAAAAAAATTTGTGTACCTATACAGGTTGTCTCGAAATCACCGCCACAGAAGAAAACCATGAGTTCCTATGAGGTCATTTCAAGTCGAAAAAATTAAGAGGTAATTTTCTCGTTTTCGCTTCGTTTTCTACTTATAACGGTTTTTATGATTTTATTTTAGTTAGAGCCAGCCAAAGGAAAAAAGAGAAAAGGAAAGTCGAAAACGAAGCGAAATTACCTCAGGAACTCATGGTTTTCTTAATGTATAAAATTTTGAAAACATAAAAAAAAATTGCTACGCCAATTTTTCCTGTTTATTAATGCGGACTTAAAAATAAATTTTGAAAATAATCATCAAATCATTTTCGAAATATCGAATTTTTCAAATAAATAATTATGAATTATTTTTTTTAAATCCAAAATTTGTTTTTTTTTTTTTAATTTTGATAAGCAATATTGTTCGAATTTATTAGAAGCTCTCGTGTAATAAATTTCATTAAAATTAGTTCAATAGGTTATGAGATACTCGAAAACCAAAAAAATGGCTATATGAGAGATACCGTTACTAAACGGTAGATAAAAAATGTTTCCCAATAGTATGGTAGATCGTACTGATATTAGCTCTCACAAAATTTTTAATCAAAATTGTAGGAGTCATTTTTGAGTAAAATGAGATTTTCCTTACCGGTTTTTAAACACTTGTATGGTAGGTACCTACCGTTATTTTTGGTTAAAAGAAAAATTTTAATTTAAAATCTGCTAGATAATGTTTAAAGCTGCTGGGTGCCAAGTTTAATAAAAATTATTAAGTTCTCAAAAAATAATTGATCAAAATCAGTTAAACCGTTTTTGAGAAAATTCAAAATCAAAAAATAGATCTATGGGAGATACCATTTATAACAATTTGGAATTTTTTAAAAAAAAAAGTTGTGGGCACGTTTTTGACAAAAATAAAATTTTCATTACTGGCTAAAATAAAATTGTACCGCAGGAACCGTTATTGTTAGTTCTAAAACTAACCTCGAGTTCGATTTTTTTACGAATCCATAACTTGCCATATGGTATATACCTTCATACAAACATAATCCTTTTAAAGACATTGCATTATTTATAATTTTAGAAAAATTAAACTATAGAAGCTTGTAAAAAAACAATTTTATGTATTGTATAAAGGATCCCCCACACCAACGCGAATCTGTCGTGGCGACGATAAAAACAATAACAAAAACGTGTTGTTTTCATTGACAACAACGTGTTGTTATTATTGTTTTCGTCGTCGCCACGAAAAATTCACGTTGGTGTGGGGAATCCTTAAAATGAAATAAACAACATTACTTACGTAAACTTACCTACTTACTTACTTCCTTATACTTGTACCTATATATACATTATACATAGGCATTTATCGCAAGTTAAAATGATAAAACTCAAAAAGTTTATAACTGCACTTGATTGAGCTGAAACAATATATAATTTTTAATGAAGTGAGAACAAGAAGAGTATGTGAATTAAAATTTTTCAAGTTTTCCGACAGATGGCACTAAATATTAAAATATTAAAACATTAAAACAAGTAAAACTTTAAAACATAACCTCCGATTCAGCTGAAACTTGTAAAATATAAATATTTGCAGTGAAGTTAGAAGTTCGTATAAACTGATTTTTTTTAATTTTCCTGATCATAAACTAATTTTTATAAATTGTTCTCATCATCGAAAATATGTTTTGTCCATGGACACTGGACAGTTATATGTGACATGCTCACGCGTTTGAAATAAAAAGATTTTTTTTTTTCTTTTTATGCTTTTCAGTGAAGATGAGCCAAAATTAAAATCTAACAGATCCAATTCACAAAAAAAGAAAAAAAATCACTTCAATTTTAAGTAAACTGTCAAAATGCCAAAAAAAATTACCCAAAACCTTAAAAAAAATAAAATCGATCACCAATATTAAGCGATTTTTCGAAATTATTTAAAAATCCATTTTTCATACCGACGAAAACCAAAACCTTCAAATACAGAAACTCTAGAAAATATCATACATATGTATGTCTCAAAAATGATTTTTATTTTTTTATTATATTCTTGGAGTTTTGACATTATGTATTTAAAAAAAAGGAATACCAATAGTTACTTGTTTAAGCTATCTTACAATGTATCAAGGATATGCCTGTTTGGTAACTTTTTATTTAACTTATTTCCCAGAACTGAATTTTTTTCCTATGGGTTTCGACAGCAAATTGAGAAAATTTGTGCAAATTCGGAAAAAATTTCACGTTAAAAAACAAACCTAGCATGTAGAATATATACAAAATACCTATCTGAGTACCTTCTTTTCGACTTCCGGGTACTGACAACAGCATCAAAAAGGGTTTCAGTATTTTACATCTGTCAGAAGAGGAAACACTCATTCTCACTTTGAAAAAAAGAAGTTTTTTTTCTGCTTTAATGAAATTAAACAAAATGAACAAAAAAAAAAAACACTTCAATATAACATAGTTCAGTGACCGAATCTAATTAGGTGCGATAAATTGTACATTTTAATGCAATTTGTGGGAAGCAACCCTATAAGCTATGTTGATAAGCGTTTAATTTTTGTGTCATTGAAAATGAAAAAAAAATCAAGCACTGCATTTGAAATAGAACAGGTTTCTTACATTTGCATTAATTGTTCTGTTAAGAGAAGTGGTTTTTTTTTGTGCCACAATTTCATGTAAATCATTTAAGGAAAACATTCATTTGTCAAGAAGATTGACATTTATAAGAGGGTGTTTTATCTAATGGGCTTGTGAGATGTCAGTCAGTAGAATAAATTGAAGTGGATTTGAATTTAATGATTTTATGTAATTAAGCTATACGTACCTACCTATATAATAGTTAAGGACTTAGACTGAAAAAATATGCTCTTTTTGCTTACAATGCATATAATATGGCAAGTTATGCCATTCAATCTCTAATTTGAGGATCGAAACTTATCCAAGTTTCATCTTAAATCAAGATTCAAATCAGAGTGATAACGCGTTAGAATTTGAAGATTATATGAATTAGAACTCAATCAAATTCTTATATTTCGTTTTGCCAAATTTAAAGAACTTAGAAAAAGGGGTTGTTTCAGCTCAAAACAAGCTTATTTCATCAAAGGACTATATTTATTTGCAACGTTTTTCGTAATATTTTACATGTTCTGCTCGTATACATACTTTAAACATATTAATCTTCATCAAAAGTAGCTACAAAACTGTGTTACCGACGGATGTTACCGAAGATGTATATCTTTTGTAGGTGCCAGTTATAGCTTTCATTGAAAACGATCATTGAAAATTTTAATTGTTAATTTTTTAGGCGTTTAGAACAAGAAACAATATTAATGTTTTGATGCCAATATAAAACTTATGTCTCAATTATTATTTCTATCCAAAAAAAATTCAATTTCAGCCCTACTTTTCACATACAATAACTTCAAAATTTCAGTAAGGTAGTTCAATAATTATTATTATTTTATGCGCAATCTTGGGCCAAAATGAAAATTTTTTGAACAAAACATAATAATTGAGTCATACTTTATTTTGGCATATAAATAAACTCTGATTTTCCTTTCTTAAGGCCTCAAAATTGGCAATTAAAATTTTCAATGATCGTTTTCAATGAAAGTTATGAATGAATAACTAGATTGTACCCTAATATTTGTACAGTTTTAAAACCCACCATTTTCATAGTAAATGAAACGTTTTTGCCAAGTTCCATGAGTGGTCAATTTTTTGTTTGACTGATGCACAAACTGATACAGACAAACAGATAAAGAAATGCAGTTTATACCTACCTCTTTCGAACCGAATTTTTGTAGAAGGCTTGATTCGCACATAAAATCAAAAAATAGTAAGGTTATAGTCAACGTAATAAACCTTTGTACTTATAAATTATTAATCTAAGGGCAGATTGTACAAACGGGTGGTTCATCCTTGGATCAACATTTTTGCCAATTTATTCCAAGGGATTAATTGCGGTAGAATCACGACTCAAGTATGTGAAATTTTTAATTTATTTTTAATGCGAATTGTTTATGTTTTTATGCAAGTTTTCTCTCACCCGAGTTGGAATCATGATCCCCGCTTGTACAACTGGCCTTAAGTGAATAATTTGCATATTCTTCCTGCGGTTTGTTATGTTAACTTAATATTTTTTTTATGAATTTTTCGTTTTGACCAGGGGGTGTCCCATTTTAGTTTCGATGATGTTTTTGTTGCAAATTGTTTTCAACATGACTCATCTTTTAAATTGTGGTGTCCTTTTTTTCTGGTCGAAATAGGTATGTATATGGTATCTTAATTTTGGTAAGTTATTTGTCCAAACAAAGTTTATGTACTTTTAAAAATCAATTATCTTGAGAACATTGCAAATATTACCAACTACTATACATATATATTATAAATACGTTCCTAACCTGTATAAGTTTCAAATGATTTCAGATTAAAAGACACCCCGCACAACTTGCTTGTATATAATGTCTCTTTGAAACAAGTATGGTAAGATCAAAACCAAATAATAAATTCCTTGATGAGAGTTGCCCAATTGAAAAGTGGTGGAAAACAATAGAAACGTATACAAAAATGATGACGGAGCGTGTCGGCAGATGACACGTGGCACTTGCATTATTGTGAACATTATGGTATTTTTTTGTAACGATATAATATATACCTACCTATAACGCATTATTTTTTTGTTGTTGTTTTGTTTTGAAGAAAGGGTAAAACATATTTTTGGTATTATAGATATTATGTGTAAGCATAAAAGATGCTATACATTTTACAATCGTATCAACATATACCTAGTTATGTGCATAAATATTTTTTTTTTCAACAAAATTTAATAAAAGACATCATGGCCGACATTATTTGGTAGGATAGATGTACAGAGCTACCTAATACCAATTTATATAAAAACTATTTGCATAATGAAGCAATAGGCCTTGTGAATAAAAAAAATCTAAAGCTAAAACTTGGATTTTTAAGTAAAAGCTAGATTTTTGGTGAATAAAAATAAGCTTAAGCTAGCTAGTTAAAGATGTTTTCTAGTCGTAGCTATTGTAAAATAGCCTACGCTAAATTCATTTAGTTTTAGCTTGTTTCCCAGCCTAAGCTTAAATTTGTGTGAATAAAAATAGCTTTAACTAGAATATTAAAGTTAAAGCTACAAAAATTTCAAGATTTTTTTCTCCCTGTCTAGAAAGCTTTGACTATAAGGTCTTATTTTCAGCAGTCTCTTTAGTTATAGTGCGATTATGGTAAGAAAACTAAAATTTTAGAAGAAGCGGTTGGAAGTAAGTGATGAGGATTTTCATAGTTTATTTAGATTTTCAAAAGAAATGTGCAGTGGCTTTCTGATTACTTTATAGAAGACTCAACGGAGCGTAGAGGTGCACTAAACTCTGAGCAGAGAACGCAGATATTTTTAAGATATCTTGGATTTCAGTATGGTGAAGGACAAGATCTTGGAGTTGAACGCTCTTCTGTTTGTAAGACTGTTAAGCACGTAGTTGTCGTTGACAGTTGCAGCAATCTCACGAACTTGCTATTGCTGTAAGGTAGCTAGCCATTGTAGGTACATATATAAGCCATTAAAAGGTACAATTACAAAGTTAATAGAGAATTATGAAGCAGGTAGCTGTTTATTAAATTAATTTTAGAGAGTAACTCAAAAATAAGACAATTTTCTTTATACTTTTTAAAATATCAAAACTGTTTTATTGGAACTACCCGACCTATGTACAAATTTGAAACCAATTAGTCCACAGTGAACGTATAAACGCAGAGACTGACGGACGATATGATAAAAACATTTTTTACCCAAAATCAAAACTTGCCCTATAGAACAGATAGTGGCAAAATAAAATCTAAATCAAAGCTACCTAGTCGAAACATGTGAATAAAAAACAAACTGCTTAAATTGCGAAGCTTAAACTAGAATTTTCTAGCACAAGCTATTTAGCGTTATCATTTTTTTATTCACATAAAACAAATCTTAAGCTAGAACTGTCTAGCTTTAGCTGATAGTAAAAGCTATAACATAGTTGGCTTTAGCTTCCTTCAAAAAAAGCTTTAACTTTTTTTTTATTCACAAGACCCAATAAAATGCTTTACAGATACTATTGTAACTTATGTAAGTATATATTTCTAAAAGCATTATGTAAATAGCCTTTGCAAAGTATTTGGGCCCAGGGCACTAGAATATATAAGAGTCCGACGGCAATGCAAGTCCACGTAGAATTCGACGAAAAAAAGACATTGCAACTATGCGATTTAGACGTAGATAAATACAACAACAACTTAAGTCAATATGGACTTAGCTAAGTCCAGATATTTTTCGGGGCTTGACACAAGTCCCAACAAAAAACTGTATTACCGGCACTAATTATCATTTGTCTATCGACAGTTTGTATAAAAATGTCAATTTATATGTGATCATCGAATGAAACAATTTTTTTTATAAAAACAAAATGTCGGTCATTGTCAAGATTTAGTTTGTGTCTATCAAGTTTTATGTTATTATTTAATTTCATTAAGCGGAATAATTTGAAAGATCCACCACATCAACGCGAATCTGTCGCGGTGACGACGAAAACAATAAAGACAACCACGTGTTGTTGTTATTGTTTTCGACGTCGCCACGACAAACTCGCGCACGGTTAAATATTCTGGGGTATTTTTTAATACAGCTCTTGTATTACAGCCGTATGCAATACAGCAAATATTACATTTTAATACTAGGGAAATATTAAAAAAAAATTCTAATCAATTCTTATTACATTCAAATATTTATGTATTAAAATATCATTTGTAATACAAAAAAGAGTCGAATTTAACCCAAAAGAATAAAACATATCCCTTGTAGAGAGGGAAAATTTCTCTCTCAGTTGCCATTTCAAATATGAGAATTTTTCTAATAATTTTTGATTACATTCTAATACCTCCTCGCCCTTTTTTTGCTTCGATGCTCTTTTTTGTCAGCCATATTGAATATGAACATTTTGAACAGACTGCGTCACTTTTTAATACACCCAAGATTAAAATTTATTAATATTGTATTAAAAAGCAAGAATAATAAAAATAAAAAAATTTAAATATGCATTATTTTGAAGGCGCTTTGCAGTTTTTCGAGGCACAATATGTTAATTAGTAGACAAAATTTCAATCGCCATAAGATTTCTATTCTCATTTCTGAAAAACGATGGAGAAAAGAATGTTATTTTTCTAATAAAAATAATAAGAATAATTATTCCCAAATGGAAATAAATTGACATACAAAGATAAATAGGTACTCTTGCAAAAATACACATTCATTATTATAGCTATTACGAATTACGAGTATGTATTCATAATATTTTCTGTGTTGCATTAATTCTCAAATGAAATATCCTTTTGAGAGAAAATTTTCTTGTGAGAAATTTCTTTGTGAGAAATTTCCTCAATTTATTTCCTCTCTTTTTCTAATAAAGTTCTATTAAAAATGTAATAATTTTTGTATTAAAAGTAAAAATGTAATATTTGCGATGTATTAAACTTTAATACATTTTTGGTGTTGTCATATATACAACCCTGAAAATATTAAAATTAATGCCAGAATTTTTAACCGTGCGTTGGTGTGGGGGATCCTTAAATATTAGTTTTATTTTAATGTAGCATGGTCTATAAGTTTTTGTTTTACATGCTGAAAAGGTAGTGATGGCGTTTTATAACCGTGATGGGCTTGTTTGCTGTGATGACTTTGATAAGTTAACTTCCTGCGAAATTATCAGCTTAAAAGACCGAAAAAAAGAAGCCAAAAAACTATATTGCGAGACGAATAAAATTTATTTCAGTATTGGAGTTTTGTCTTGTTAGTACCTACTATAAAGCAGCGCCGCGCTCGCCGTTGCAACGTAGGGCTAGTGGAGGCTTAGACAATAGAAATTAAGATAATGTGAACTGCGCTCACAATTTTTACTTTTTTTTTAACAATAAAGCCTCAACTACATTGGCCATTTTTTGCAAAAGTTCAAAAGTAAAAATATTTTGTTTGGTTCTAGCGCAGTTGATTCGTAAAAAAGTGTATACAAATTGTTTTTTAAACCAAAATTTAAGCTTTCTGCATCATTTGTTTTTAGTTTTCTAGTCAGAAAAACTATCACAAAATCAATTTAAAAATTTTCACTTTTGCACTTTTTCACTTTTTTGGCTTATGTAGTTGAGGCTTAATAGTTATTTATTTTTTTTTAATAATTGCACTTTGCGATTTTTTAGAGCACTGAATCTTAAAAGAACCATGTCCAGGTCTAATGGAAATGGAACCATGTCTAGAATGGAAAAGATAAATTATATAGTCTCTCAGTCGACATGCTAATACGTTGAGGCCGCATGGTTGTATTCGAGTGTACGCGTTATGGACTGCTAGCTTATACTTGTCACTTCCATACATTTTTTGCGCAAAAAAAATGATCCAAGAAATCTCAGCGCTTTTGGAACTGAGCGGTAACATTCAAATAGACGCCAAACACTAAAAAAATCGTTAAAATTCAAAAATTTAAGAAGAACCAAAAGTACCTATACATGGAATTCAAAAAAGTTCGTTTTTTATTTAAATTGAATAATAGACATTTTTGTTTTAGGTTTTTTCGGTTTATTGGCCAAAGAATTGAACAATTTTTGTAAATTTTGATCGAACTTACTTTTTCTGATCTTTCTCTTTGGTTTTTGGTTTGTTTTTTTTTTTTGGCAATATAGTGTATTATTACCTTACAATATATATCAATAATAGAGTATCTTTATGCTGCTCGATATAGCGAGTTTCATGGCATGACCGCCAAGACCTAAGAGCGCTGCTGTAAACTGGAACACGAGTGAAGTTGGTTACTAGCAAGTAGCAGTCCATATTACGTCAATGAGTGTAGGTATCTGTGTTCATTCTGTTCAGGTTATCTGTAGGTACTACCGAATGTGCTGGCGAATGGAAATATGCGCTAAATTTAGTAAAATTAGTGACGGTAGCTTTCACAGCTTATTTCGGGTTTCAAAGATAATTCGCAGTGGCTTTTTGATTACTTTTTAGGGGACCCAACAGAGTAGCACTGATTTCTATAGTTCTAGCTAAATCTTCCTAAGTCCAAACATTTGAATATATAAAAGAAACTTTAAATTTTGCAACTAAAACTGAAATTTTCTATCTCAAGATGTTTTACGTAATATTTTTTTTATTCACATAAACAAAGCTTAAGCTAGAACTGTATAGCTGAAGCTACTAGTAAATGCTATGACTAGTTAGTTTTAGCTTCCTCCAAAAAGAGCTTTCACTTTTTTTTATTCACACGACCCAACATGCGTGAATAAAGAAACCAAAGCTAAAAAATATGAAGCCGAAGCTGAACTGTAAAGCTTTAACTTTAAGTACATCGCCAATCCGATTTTCGTGTCACCAAATGAAATTTTAAATCGCCTGTTTGGATATAAATCGCACAATCTGACAAGCCTGGTCACAGCTCGTATTGCTTCTCACCGCGCACTACTGTATACGCGCAGCCAGAGCTTGCAAAAAACCGGACAGATTGTCAATACCTAAATCTGAAAAAAAAGAATTTCTTTCAATATCATTACAAACCATAGTATGCCTTGATTTCTCCAATCCTTAAAAAATGTTTTTCGCTGACCTTTATGGTTGCACCTTTCAATTTTTTTTACAATTTAATCCTTTTTTTAGTTCAAAGTTGTTCAGAGAATTGCTTTATCTGGCTTTGGTATTATTTATAAATAATTTTTTATTCCTGCTATACTTAAAATAAAACCACATTTTCAATTATTATTTAAAAAAAATTTCAACTTGCGGTTGAACCTCATTAATCTCTTTAATATATTATGTACCTAGTATATATGTACATACTCTTAAAGATTTTCTTCATTCTCCTATACCCGTTTTTCACTACCGTAAACTGGTTGAGTTTCACCTTTCACGCTTTGTAAGTTCATATCATATAATAACATTTTTTTTTTAAGTCAGTCTAGTTGATTCACAAAAAATTATTATTATGGAACAATATTATTGTATTGTATATACATATTATTAAAATAATCGGTTTAAAAGGATATAATTTACAAACTTAGACCTCTATCACACGATAGAACCTGTTTCCAACAATTTTCAGTGTTAAAGAAAACGGAATTAAGTGCGGTGAACAAAATCGCTCGCTCAACGATTTTAGGAGATATTTGTGTCATTCCTTTCCACACTTCACGTCAGTAATGACAATTCACATCAAATGTAATAGATCTTTTTCATTTTTACTATCATCACTCATCTGCTACGTAGCAAAATATTGCTACTTTATTAAAATGTAATTTAAAAATATAAAAAAGATTTTTTCTATGAATTAATTTTTTATTCGAATGCATTCATCGCAAAAGCAAATCAATCTATCAAATTTTGAGAAGTTGGGATGGAATTCTCCCAGAGTGAAGTAAAACTGTCAAAAAAGAGCCTCCATAGCAAAAAAAAGTAAACAAAGCTACAACATTAAAATTTGTTTTGTAACTTTATAATTCTTTATTTTGTGTTTAAATAAATGAAAATAATATTAAAACGTCATCTTTTTCAGGCGTTTTTCTTTTTTAGCTTCGAGCGGGGCACTGAACTACCTTTGTATAATTGTAATAAACTGTTAAAATTGTCCGCTTTGTTTATAAAATTTGTGTTTGTTTCCAAGAAATTTTTCTTTTTAAATTAATTTTACCGTCATCCATTCCAAAAAATTTAATGAAGTTACCTGGGCTCTGGTTTTTGCCTCGATCTGCTCAGTCATTTTTTTCGGAGCTCATCGAGCGACCCACGATCGACCTCTGAGCTAAAAAAGAAATGCATATTGAGAGCTCACAGCACTCCGAGTCAAAAAAGTAACATAGTTCAAGCCAATCTTTGTACATACTATCAGTCTTATTTATAAACCCATTCCAAAGTATCTCTTATTTTCGATAGCTGTCCAACTCCAAAACCTTATTTATAAACATATTTCATCGAGTGTAATGCACAATAAATTGGAAATGAAAAGAAATGTTCTTTGGACGTATCCAAATGTTTACGAAATTGACAGATTACAACCTTGTTCGTTTACTCCCCAAAACTACCCATTTCTACCATTTTTAACCCGAAAGACTGTCAAAGTTCATATAAAAAAATAAATCTGGTAGAATCTGGCAGTTTCGGGCAAGTACGCGAACTGCAGACCTTAAATAGATTTCAGTGAGCGTATAAGAACATATTTAGACAGCTGTTTGAATGCGTTTATAAATAAAAGATATATCCAACTATTTAGACAGTGGCTTAGTGGACAACTGTCCAAAAGTGTTCGACAAAAATCTAATAAATACGACAGTAGGTATATCTCTAACCATAGTTTATATGTTGTCGTGAACCATTATTATTACTATTATTATTATTATTGTTAATATTATTATTTATTTCAATACGTTAATGCGTTACTGCGTTAAGTTTACAATATATTTACTTAACAATTGAATTTAATTATATACAAAGTTTCATTCATAGTTGACATAGAAATTATGTTTAAAGAATTTAGATTTGAGATTGAAATTTTGTATACCTACTCAATAAGAAAAGAGAATTTATTTAAAAAATTTATTAATTGATTAGGACTGTTAGCGCCGTATAGTTTGATCTGCCATACACCATAAGGATTTAGTCATGTATTTTATTTCTTTTTTAAGTGGTCAAATTTATTAAGCAGATACCTATACAAACATTTTTAAAAACAATCAAAAAAAAGTATTAACTTCCCTTCCCTTATTCAAATTTATATTCTTGAGCCATACAAGCAAGTGTGTGCGACCTATAGTCCTGTTTTTTTATTTGAATCAGCAGTTTTACTCTTTATTTGTATTTTGAATTTCATCATATTATTATGTAGATATGTATACCTAAACGACATGGGAGCTATCCACTATACTGATGGTATTTTTGTTTTACAATCGATGCCCCTTTAAAAATTAAAGGGAATCTCATATACATATACGTCCTATCTGCATCAGGAATTTATGACAAGGATCAATATCTAAAAATAAAAAGTAATTTTTTCGGTCGGTATAGTTAGATACATACATTGAACTTGATGTTTTTGTAAATCTATTTTTATTAAAAAAATGGTTTTCAATGTTATAAATTGATTAGCTCCTAAACCAACAGCCAAATTTAAAAATAATATGCATATATGAAATCTTACGCGAAATCAATGTTTTATACTTATACCATATAGATTCGATACATATAGAAGTGCACTCAATGAAAGGTTATGGCTACTCATAAAACCATAAACGTTAGGAAGAGTATCGGCTTTTGATGACCTTGGTTCTAGGTTGGCTCGCCCAGTTGACGGCAAAATCCCAGTTTTATAGAAACTTGGTGGTTACAAACTGAAATTGTTGTTGTTCCATTCAGTAATTATTCATAACGATAATTAAAAAAACTTTGCAGCCTTCACTGCGATTATGTTATCACACAAATCATACACCCTTTTAAGAATCATTAGTTAGTTGTTGACCTTCAAAGTAAGTAGATTCAAAATGAATTTGTGAGGGTAAGATTTGTGCTTTCAGATGTGGAAAAACCGAAATAACAATATTTTTGCACTAAAGCCTAAAGCCTGAGCTATCTACAAATTCTTAAGTCGGATTAAGGACTAGTTTAGTTCTTGCCGCAAAATAGTTGTTTCGATGCAAAACATCACTTTTTATAATTGTATACGTATTTTCGTAATATAATTCTTTAGTTGTTCATTCAGATAAGATAAGATACAAATATTTTACAAAACAAATTTGTGCTTAGACTCAATGGGTGATATGAAGAAAACGGAGCACATGGTCAGAGCAGGTCCTTAATATAAAAAGCTGAGCTGAATATCGTAGTATTTAATTTTATTCTAACAACAAATGGAAAAACTGTTCGGAAAAGTATAATTTTGAGCATGTGCTCCTTTTTATTCATGTTACATAATAAAATGTAAACTATTTAAAAACCTAAGGGAATCTCTCTTATTGTCTCGAAATAATTCGGTTTCCAAAACTTTGCATTCTAAAATTTTATAAATAGGTAAATTCAAAATTCCTAGAATCCAAAATTTTCTTTATTTTATAAATTCTAAAATTGCGTAGGACGTGTAAATAATACAAATATGTACAAGAAATAGAAATTGACATTTCAACTGTCATTGGTAGAAGTGCGAACAAAATATAGCTCTATAAAAATTTAAAATAAAATATTTTTTTTTATTTTTTAAATTTTATTGTGTATTTAAAACATCTTATAATTGAACACACAAAGTTCGGTTAAAAAAATAGTTTAAAAACAAACGTTTTAATACGAAAAATTTAAATAACTAAAACACTCAGTCAGCAAGCGATACAACGGGACACCTCTCTATAAACAATAAGCGAAAAGCAGCTGCAATTTTACCTGATTCACCCCACTCGCACAAAAAATACCAAAACTCACAAAAATAATCAATGAAAGTTGGTAAATTAACAGTGCCAGACCTAAAAACAATGCTAAACGAAATCCTATACAACAAACTAAAGGATCTCGCAACAAAATCGTAAATTAATTCACTTTCATTAGAAATAGCATGTTTAAGAACAACTAATATGCACCTCAATGTAAAATTAGCAAATATGACCGACTGTTGTGAGCTATACTGGAGTCCCAAATAGAACTACTCTCACGCAAATCCAACGAGAATATCGTAGTTGTGCACCTTCCAATTAAGACGAAAAGACAGATGCAGTCTACATAGCCAAAACCCTTCTTATAATTTAAAGGGTAATGATGATATTCTGGTAAAGAAAACACGAGAAAGAGGTACGGTTTTGTTGGAACTGGAGTCTAAGGAATTTGTTCAACAAATAATTTTTTCTTCAAATCAACTGAAAGGATCTGGGATAAGTGTTTACCGTGAGCAATCACTCCCGTACCGAAAGAAGAGGCAATCTTTGTTTGAGGCAAAAAACAAACTTCACGCACTAAATCCAGCAGCTAAGTTCGTTGTTAAAGGAGACAAATAAATGTACAAATTGCTCGATTTTGCAGGAGATTCCATCAAAGTGTCCTATACTCCTATCTAGATTACAACTGTTAGACATTTTGAACGGATCCCTAGGTTGGACAAATCCTTTCAAATTTTGTGACCATGCTCTTACTTATCGAAATAGTTTTTGAAATAACAGTAACTAATAACTAATAACCAAGTCAATCTTTTACTTTTATTCAGGAATATTGTGTAGATATTTATTTTATGCTTTTTTCAGTTAAAATTAAAAACCAAAGATAAAAAAAATTTTGTTATTAAAATGCATATTAAAAAATCATTACCTATTCATTAACTACCAACATATTTAAGCTATAAATCTGAACTTTTCGTTCAAATAATTATTAAAATTATTATAAATTTATAAATTTCAAATTTAAAACTATAACTTAATATATCTATCAATTTTGTATTAATCTTTGTTTCCTTTTTATGAAATGTCATTTTCTGGCAGACGGCAACTTGCAATGTCCATAAATTCTTTTTTATATTTATTTTGTAACGTTTATTTCAAAATAAAGAAAAATAATAATAATAATACAAATTACAAACGCAAATCACAATCATCTAATGAGGAAAAGAGAGAAAATAAGTAAAACTATTTTCATCAAAATTAAACCTTTTACTGTTCTGCGAACCACAACCTATAATTTTTGATGCTTTGAAATAGTTAAAAAAAAACATTGGAGACTAACATGTTACTAAAGATTTCTGGGAGAGTATATTAGCTGTGTTTTATGTTCCCTTATATCCGAACCAGATTGGATTTGCTTACGAAAATATATGTATTACAAAAACAACACAAATTCCAACTTTGTTTTAGATTTGGATCCATTTTGAATACACACCCTTAATTTTTAAATGTCGTCAGTATGTGTTAAGAATTAAGAAAAAATACAACGGGTGTATCTATACTAATAAAAAAACAAAAGGAAAAAATAGTTGGGTATATAATAAGTTGTCACTGAGATCCTGGGCTATTTTCATATTTTCATGATCTGATCTGGATTGGATCTGGGGAAAATAAAAAACAGCTATTGAAAAAATTTAAACCAGATTTTGAAGAAGAGAATCATAGGGTATAGGTATTAGGTACGCCATTCTTACTTCAGTACCAATTAATTCAGAAACTTCACTTAAAATCTCCAATATTTGCTAAGCTGATAGGGCACAGACGCGGCGCCATGCCGATATTTAATTTTCTTAGCAATGGTGGTTCCTAAGATATAAAACGTAAAAAATCGACTGATTCGTTAGGTTCGTTGAGCCATGAAGTCACCTCAGTCGCCCTAAGGCGTTATTTGAAAAACCTGAACTCATCCTGGACAATCAAATTCTGAGTCTTTTAGACCTAGAATCGCCCTGAAGTATAGACATATAGGTTTTTTTGATGTGACGAGTTGAGATAACGAATAAACTGCCAAAGTGATATGAATTGTAAGGCAATTATTTTGTTGTGGATTCGCTTGCTGCAGGTACATATGTGTAATTGCTAATGTTTTTCAATTGAAATTGCCAAATAGCGAAAAATCCAGGTTTTTTGACAATTCTTGGGGTTGTCAAAAAAACCTGGGTCCACCCTAGCTGATAAAGATCATCGAACGAAACTATTGACTCACCACTGACTGACAGATAGTCAGAATGATGGAGCACTTCCCGACACCGCTTTCTTTGCAAAAAGAATCAAAATCTCCCAAATTAGTTTTCGCATTTGACGTTTCAGTTGTTTAAAATGCCCACTTTAATTTGGGCGCAGATCAGTCATTTCAAATTTAACTGTTTCTTTTTATATTTATTTACATATTTCCCCTTGTTTCAGTGTGACTTTTTTCGTGGTGGGCTTTTGCTCAGACTGCTCGGTATTTTTTTTTGAGCTAAACTTGTCCTGATCACATACTCTGAACGAAAAATGAAACACAATTTTTAAGATCTGAGCGCACAATTTTTTTTTACAACTCAAGCTCGACTATTAGTATAGCTAATAAAAAAGAAAACACCTAAAAAATACACAAATGGAATAATGCTGTATAGCTTTGTATACCTTTTTTAATTTTCAGACATTTTTTGAAATTAATTGACAAAATAATGTCACACTTTTCCATATCTCTTTAAATTAACCTAGTGCTTGTACTTTGCGAAATGAACATTATGGCGTGGTTGGTTACGAACCGGTTCACATTTCGTTTTCACATTTGGGTACTCATTTCTCGTTCTTTGGCGAGAGCAGAGTTCTTGTTGAATGTGTAGTCTATTTAGTATTTAAATTGAATTAGCAATTAATTGTTTATTTATAAATATTTTAATTCGTGAATTAAGTTTTGAACAACTTTTAAGCTGATTTAAGGATCCCCCACACCAACCTTTATGAATAAGTATGTAGTTAACAGATAAGCAAGAGGAGTGTCTAGGGGTGATTTGCATAAAATGCGAGAAAAGACTAGGGCGTATATAGGACATAGGTTAGATCCAAACAAGAATAAAATTGTATGGGAAGAGTCAGGGAGGTCTAATTCCCCTAGGATGAGGTGGGAGATGCAATTTTCTAAAAAAAAATTATTTTCAAACAGATAAAAACATACAAAATGTCTGAGTACCGGGACTAATGGTTAAGATGAAGTGTAATGGAGAGGGGGGCACGTTTAAATGCGGGGTACCTTTGAACATGGCTATAAATAAAACCAATGGGGACTCTAAACCTAAAACCTAACTCTAAAAAAAGTTATCAAAGGTACCTCTCCCCTAGGCTTCAATAACAACGTAAAGTGCGACACGTTATAATGTGACACGAAACGTATTACAGGCTTACGTTTTAAGTTTACCCTACCGCCGGCATAGATGTTTAAACATTAAAAATACATACAATCTCATGATATAGCTGTTTTTGAAGCCAGGACTCCATTCTTTAGTTTTCTTTTTTTATTGAAAAGTTTTTAAAAATTAATTTAAAACTCAAAATTAAAAAAAAAATTCTTTTAAATATGTTTTATGTTTAATTTAAAGTTGGGTTTTTGCTACCAAGTACCACAGGTATAATCACCTTGATAATTACAATGCCAACAAAACAATAGTTAGGTACCTACTTAAAATTGTATCACATTACTTTAATTAGCATTGTATTAAATTTCTTCAGAACATAATTTAGAATAAATTTATGTATGTATGTATGTAGGTAAGTTAGGTAAGTATGGTGCTTAGGTACATGTACTCAAATGTACATTATAATCACGGTGATATACTTAAGTTTATAAAACACGTAGGTAACAACAAAAATATCAAGTTTTCACAAGGTCAGGTCACATAAAAGATTCTCAAAAAGTGCTCGGTTTTTAAAAAAACATATTTTTGCCCTTGCTAGGCTTTAGGTGCATACAACACACGACATCTTATCGAAACCTTTGTCCATGATCAGGAAAGATACATATAATTTTTAGAGTGTAAATCAATGCCTCGTTCACTTATAAGAATGCATTCTTTGTCTATGAATGTCCATACCACCGCAAGCACCCTTCTACAATGAAATAGATATACTATATACCTTTTGCCAGGACTGGAACAGAAAAAAAAATATGAATGGCAATTAAAATAATGCGACGAACAAGGCTAGCTAGGAGAATACCTTAAAATTCCGCTTGACAAACCTTGTTCAAAGAATATTATATTCGGAGTGTGTCAATTGTTAGACCCTCCAGACCATCTAACTCAAATTATAGGTATGGGGTGCAAAAATGGAAAAGTTCTATCAGAAAAGAAGGGAATCGAAATTCTCGACATTGGTAATATTATTATGTTCATTGAGAAAAGTGTGACATTGTACAGTATAACATCAATGATGAGTGAATGCGTATGGGGAAGTTGTTATGCGCTTGTGCCGAAGCACGAGTCATTTTGCAGCTACAATATAGGAATAGACATTTCGGAAGCAACAGCATGTCTGCTCTCAGGATTTGTTTTCAGTTTGCGTTCGAACGTGTAGCACTATTGAATTATATTATCCTTAATTTGCAAACGGGTATAAGATTGAAGTATCAAATATTTCCGCATAGAAAAACAGGTGCTTAAAGTAAATGTAGTGTTTTTTTTTTTTTATTATTATAAAGTGGTAATTCGTATATGAATTTGGAATATGGCGCAGTTATTGAAACGCACTAAAAAATCTTGTATAAAAGTAAGTTTTTTTTTTAGAAAGGACTATAGTTTTCTAATATTAAATCTTATCCTTTTGGGAATTAAAAAAAAAAAACTAAAAATCATAGTACCTAATCGATTAGATCCACACGAAAGTACTTCTTAGCAACCATATGCGTGAAAAGGCACACCAAATACCAAATTGTTAATTTTTCAATTGAAGAGTCAGATGGTTTAACTTCCATAAATTGTATTAAAATGATTTAATTTTCGTCTCAAATGAATAGGTATACCTACATATGTACGTGAGATAAAAATATTAAACCATGTTAATTTTCGAATTCCTTTGTTATAAGCGAATGTTTGTAGAAATCTAAGATTCTTCAAACTTTTTAGGTATTTCTATAAAATACAAAAATGTATTATTATTAAAAAATAAACAAAAACTTTTTATGTACGTTTTCAAGACATCATTATCCCTAAAAATGGTAAAGAAGTTAATAGTCAGTTTCAACCTTTTGCTAACTTATTGCGGTATGTTTGAAGGAGAGGGTGCGTTGTAGGGAGAATATTACAAATGTAAGAATAACACTAAAAACAACTTTGAGTGTTCAAAATAAAACAGTGATTCAAAAGAGAAATTATATTTTCATTTTAAACTTAATTTCTCCTAAACGGTCAGACGATTTTTGTTTTTGGGGAAATCGTAAATAAATTTTAAAAAATTGCGAAAGCTGACACAAAGTTTTGAGGTAGTAAATTAAATGTTTTTAATAGGTTTCGATGTAGGGATAAGTATAAGGTGTTGTTATTGGGGGTTATATACATTTAAACTCGTTTAATCTATTTTTGGTCCCACAATTATGTTTGTATGTACATAATATAAAAGTAGGTCCAATTTCTTTAAACTTATAGCAACTGTAAAAAAAGTCGGCGAAGTTGATGTATTAAATTTGAAAATGTGATCAGCTAAGTAAAAATATTAGGGGTATTCCCGATCCGATGCAAACTAGTTTTGCATCATTGCAAAAGTGCAAAGTTTTTTTTTTACAATGGGGTTAGGGTATAGCAATTTTACACGGATCGGGAATACCCCTATTGTAAAATGGACTCAAACGTGCACATTGACTTCAAAGGAATAAAATATACAATCGCAAAAAATGTTTTTTGGTCAGCGTCAAATTATTTCTTTGGTTAATCGCATCTTTTTCGAATAAAAAAACTGTGATTGAAAATCATTGCGGTTTTTAACAAAAATATTACAAACTTATAAAGTTTTTTTTTTCAATCCAAACTGGACAAGCGACAAACGAGGTACGGCTTACTACACATATTAGCCATACAACATAATATTAAATGGAGTTACTTGCTCCTATACCTAGTGTATTGTAGTGTCTGAAGCCGTGATAGGGGGCGCTTTTACCACTTTCAGTGAATACTTACGGCCATGTTATTCACTCGATTAATCCAGATTAAAACCAAAATCTGGATGTAAATCATACAAATTCAATGTAAATACATCTGGATTTATATTTTAAACTGGATGTTGCGAGTAAATAATATGGCAGTTTATGTTCAACTGTCAGTCATTATTTTCTTATATTTTCTCTTGCAAATTGTTATTGTTTTTCTTATTGTTTTTAAAAATATTTGTGCTGCCGGTTGTCAAAAAACTGGTAAGTGTTCACTGAAAATATGTTGCGTGGCCCCTATGAAAGCTTCAATTTGGAATGGAAACGAGTAGGTACTCCGTGTAATATTTCCTCTAAGATATAAGGTGTGTTTTTGTACAATAAAGTCAACTAAACGAAGAAACGAGATCGGTGTCAAACAATTTACTTGTGTTTCCGACGCAAATTACCTCTTTTTCATCGATATACATGGTAGGTCTGGTATTTCCCCTTTCACACGAAGATACTGAGTTTTCAGCAAACTTTCAGTTTTTAGGTAAGAAGTGCACCAAGTAAGAGGATGGAGATTGGAAATAAAAAGAAAAAGTCAAAAAATAAACTTGTTTCCTCGTGTGATTCAAAAGAAAACTGTTCGAATTATCATTTTGCTATCGATAATTTGAAACAGTTTTTTTATTACAAAATGGCCATTCGGGGTATTGAAATTGAGTTTTAATTTATTATTGTTCTTAGTGTTGCATCTAATATCTATACTTTGAATTCCTGTGCGTGTGATTTCTTTTTTATTTTAATATGGCATGTGTTGATTAATTTGAATGTTGCATGCTTTCCACTTAGCCGAGGTGTTAGTGATGATGATACATTTTTCTGCGATTGCGTTGCTAAGCGCCGATGTAATTTTCGTTCCATTATGAAGAAAGGGGCTTTAAAAAAAACAACACTTCCTTTTTATGAGAAGAAATTATATGAAAATAATTGAGCAGTTTTTAAAATAGGAAAGGAATTCTTCAATTAGAAGCAACACAAATTTTTGACAACTTCTAGTTGTTTGGTGATTGCTTAGAATCTTTTGTTAAATTTCGACAAAACTATAGAATTTTTGAACACTAAAAAAAAATTTAATACAAATTTCTAGGAGAAAAGCATTTCTTCCATTCACACATTTACATCTATCGAAAAGCCGATCTAAATGTTAAAGTGCTTATAAAGCTTTATTAACTGTAAAATCTAAATAACATTTAAGTTGTATTGAATTCAAGAACTCTTATTAGGTCAGTTCAGAAATCCATCGTAGTAATTGACTTTGACACACTTTTAAGTGAAAGTATTGGAGTGAAGGTTTCCAATTTCTATTTACGTATTTTTGAATGCTCCATTTCGTTTGTACCCATCAAAACACCAAGACGCTCGTCTCCAACAATCCCTCCATGGTACACCCACCAGCTCCGAAGTCTTCGTAATTTAAGGAATAGAGCATGGAAAACGTACTTATATAAAAAGCAATAGCTAAGGAACAGGATGATCACAATAACTATCTCTGGTTTAATAATGAGTTCCAATCATTATGAAGATTCCTGTTCCCTAATTATTCTTCACTTCATATTGATCCGAAATTTTTTTGGAAATTCGTTGATAGCAAGAGAAAATCTGACGGATATCTATCTACTATATGAAGTACTTGGATGAGACAAGCAGCAGCCCTTTATTTATTTGCAATGGGCCCTACCAATAACACAATTTGTAGACGACTTAAATATTTAAGTAAAATGGACCATAATGGTATATACTCATATAACAAACCAAACATGGTATGACTTAAATACGGTACGGACTCTTAAATATTATGAAACATGTGATTTCTGGTTCATTATTTATAGGCCATACCATTATGGTTCATTTTACTTGGATATGGAAGTCGTCTTTAAATTTGTTTATTGTTAAGGCCCAATATGTTTTCATCATTCTCTAAACTTACGTTTTGTGTACCTTGTGAAAACAATTTTATTCATTTGAATAGCATTTCTCAAAGCTCATTGAGTAATATTGTAATCACAGTTGACGATGTAAGAGAACATCAACTGGACAACGACACATATCCAGTGGACCTGCAGGAATTCTTGATTTTGTTTTGAAAAACTGTTGCAACACTCTGTTGGGACCATTAACATTTTTATTTCACAATTCTTTAAATTCTTGTATAACTTTTCGAAGAATTCCCAATCAATAAAAAGGTTAATCGTATAGTGATTACTGATTATAGGCCAATAGCCAAACTTTCATGTGTAGCAAAACTATAAATTCAAATGTATTGGCCATTTAATTAATAGTTTCTTTTTCAACTGCAAACCTTTTCTTGCGAGCGAGCAAGATACGCTTTTATGAAACAGAAATCTACCGTAACTAATCTTCTTGAATTTACGTCTTTTACAAATCAAACTATTGAAAAAGATTATAACTGTATCTATACTGAATTCAGTAAGGCCTTCGACAAGTTATTCATAGTCTTATTTTATTTAAAATTTCATATCTTGGTTGCCCATCAGCTTTCGTTCAATGTGTCAGATTGTATTTGAAGGGGATGATCTCTTCTGATTTAACTGACGCAGACCCTGGTGTACCGCAAGGTAGTCAACTAGGTCAATAATGTTGTTTAAATAGTAAAATCCCGTAGGTTGCTTTTCTACTCTCTGAATCTCTTCAAAATGACCTAAATATCTTTTCTGAATTATGTAGGTACACAGAACAATCTTTTTTTGAATGTGTCAAAATGCCAATCGATGTCCTTTTTTAGGAAAGAAAATGCATCATCGTTTAATTACAGCGTAAATCAATCTGTGCTTAAAAGAATAATGGCAACATGTGATCTAGGACGCTGTTTAGATTGGGAAGATGGAGTCCGGTTTCACGGTAGTTCGTAGGCAAGAGAAGTGACGGTTGACGACTTGCATGAGGCGCGAAGAAAATATAAAAAAATGTACGAAATGCCAAAATTGTGGTTGTTTCACTGTATTTTGAGGCACCTCAAAGTTTGGGACGATTGAGTCCGGACTGGGGGGTCTCATCGTGTTATGCTTAAAAAACTTTGAGATTCCTCAAAATTATATTGAAATAATGTCTTCTTCGCTCCTCAAAAGTGTCCTATCGATACAAATGAGTTATATATAATACACGCCTGCGTTTGATTTGTGAACTTATATTGAATCTTGAAAATAAATAATAACACAATATAGGACACAAAAATCAAGCAGTGGCTAATTAAAGCCTCTTTAAAACCTGTACATACATATTAATTATGTACATAGATCAGTATATATACCTTCTTTGAAAACCATTAACGTATTTAATATTTTTCTTACACCATGAATTTTTTTCTTATTTTTACAGTTTTTTCGTAAACTCACCTCATCAGCCAAGACCCCAGTAACTAAGTTAGAAGAAGAGTCCCTAAGACCACGTCAAATACAAAAATGCGAAATCGTCGATTCAGACAGCGAAATTTGCCAGCAAAAAATTCCCATGCGATGTCCATACACAATCAGTGCAAAAATATCCAATAGTAGCAATAAAAATAAACTGAACTCACGAAGCAACCGTACCGCCAGTTCTTCCCCGTCCGAGACTAAATCCACAAACTTCATGGTGTCTTCTCAGTATGTCAGCAAGCTTGAATCTTACCTATCATCCGCACGTCAAACGATGAACCCCAACTTCTTGACATGTGACGTCCACGGTGTAAGAAGTTTTCGACTTCTTTCCGAAGAGGATAATTCCAATGATTGTGCCACACGTCGTCGATGTTCTGCTGGTATTGTATTTGAGAAAGTAAAATACCGAGAAAATATTCGATACTTTCGACGCACTCCATCCAATTCAAGTCTTTCAAGTTATCCGTCTTCACCAAAAATTATAGAATGTCAAAAGGAATACATTTGTGCGCTGAATGAAAAGAAGAAGGAAGAAAACATCAACAAAAGGAACACATATTCAAAAAGCCGACAAAGCAATATTTTTCTTCAGTTTAGAAATAATATTTCTCATCCAGTTAACCTTACATTGAGTTCAAATCCGTCGGGAAATCTAAATAATTTGGTTATAAGTGAAGGTCGAAATTGGTTAAATGAACCATGTCCAGTAGTTAGCTGGGATATAAATGGAAATTCAATTGATGATGATATAATTTGTTTAAACAACAACTGGGATGAATGCGATAATCGAATGAATCTTCTGCGTGATAAGCGTTTGACAAAAACCCGTCTAGATGGGTCGTATAAATCAAGCTCCAGATCAAGCTCAACCACTCTAGAAACCTGGGTAGATGATGAAATTCTTGATAACTCATATAACGAGGAAATTGAAAGGCAATTTCGAATTTAGAAACCCACATAATTATGTACATATATACATTTATGTCATTTGAGTGATTGAAATTAAACTCCTGCTGTAGATACAAACATTTAAGTTTTAATTAGTTTTCTTTAATAAAAATCAACTAGGACGAAATATTGTTTTTTTATTTTTGAAGTAAGATTTCTCAAAACTAAAATTGGAGACAAACACACAAAAAAATGTATCACCATAAAGGCTGAGTGAGATATAGTGAATTTAAACTTTTTTTTTGTAGTTTTAAGTCGTATAAGTTGATTCCAGCCCACAGTATATACATAACTCATTCGAGTTCTCTCTGGACTAAATTAAAATCTTTCAAATTTGGAGCAGTAAGAATGAAACTGTCTTAGAGAGAAGTGAAACTGAAACAGCTATGTAAACGAACGCTTTGAACCAAAAATGTTCCCACTTTTTAAACGTCAAATCAAAGTAAACAAAAGAGTTTTCATGACAAAAATTTACCCGATTTGCAATTCCAACATAGTTCAGGTACATTAGAAATGAAAACAGCATTTATGTATTTTAAAACTTTGAATAAAGCAAGCGGTATTCTTTTAACATTAGAAATGTTTAAGCGGAGGCATACCTACTAACAATGTGAAAAAATCAACAGAATTTCAAAAAAGTGTAACGCCGAATAGATAAAGAGGGCGAAACGTCAGGGGAATAGACAAAATTCTTGCGTTCATGCTATGTTCTTAGTTCTTACTGGTTTGAGGAAACAGAATACGAAGAAGATGATAAAACGGACACCGAAAAAAGGAGAAGTGTTCGTAGGCAGGGATGGCCACTACATTTTTCACATTTGCTATGTAGTTTATGTAGTTAAATGTAGTTAATGAAACAAATTGTAGCAAACTTAGTTCCAAATATCAAATGATCTGTTAGTTGTAACTTTGAAGCTTGAATTTTGAGTTAAAATGTTCAAATTTTTAGTTTATTAAATAAACTACGTATAGTTAATGATGTAGAAAATGTAGTGTAGTTAATTCGGCCAACCCTGTTCGTAGGCTTTCCAGATTTGTATGTGAAGAAGAGCAAATTTAAAAAAGAATTTATTCAAAGTTTTAAAATACATAAATGCTTTTTTCATTTCTAATGTACCTCAACTATGCTGGAATGGCAAACCGGGTAAATTTTCTAAATTTGCTCTTCTCCACATGCAATTCTGTGGCTTCTCCTTTTTTTGGTGTGCGTTTTATCATCTTCTTCTGTTAATAAACCATTACTTGCCTATAATATAAGTAGCTATGTATGCTATGCCACCTGCCAACTTCAGGAAGAATGATTGCATTATAACACCGGAAGGACATTACAGCATTTTCAACAACATTACCAGTGTGCTTAAAATAGGAAGAGACTGAATTGTGTTTGACTATAAGCAAACTCAAAAATGCTTATATAGTCACCTGTTGCCGTTTAAAGATAAGTACGGTGAAAGTATACTTACACTGCGCGCCATTTGAATAGAAATATGTTTATTTATGTTTAAAAAGAATAAAATGCATATTCGTACAATAAAGTGTGTTTTTCTTCATTTTTGATATTTTAATAAAGTGTTCTTTATTTAAAACAACTTCATAGAGACGGTTGGGAAGTGAATTGGTAAATTGTTTCAATTTAAAACATTTAATAAAAAGTCACTCCATGCGAACCATCCACATCCATAGGTTTTCCATAATGTTATAGGGTTCGGCGAGTACGGTATTAAATCAAGCCTACATTTTATTCGGATTATATTTAAATGTTTACGATCCTTGAAACAATTTCCCAGAAATGGTTCATTATCTTGTTGGAATGTCTAAGATGATAGGTCGGAAGATAAAAAACAAGGTATTGTATTGTGTTGTGTTAATGTATTGACTACCCTAAGGGTTACAAGTCTCCCACCACACTCTCTCCTCCTCGCATTTCTCTCCTTACTCCTTCTCGCAACCTCTAGTGGCTTTATCCACTCTTCCCCCCTTCCTCCTTCGTTCATTATATCCTATTGATCTTTCTTCATCTCCGCTTGACCTTCATCTTTCTATCACATGTTCCCACGTCTCTTGCTCACCTTCACACACTCTGCACATTATCTCTTTTTCTTGTTTCTAATCCCATCTTTCTTTCACCTCATTCTCTAGCCTGAAAAGTGTTGCCGAAAATACTCCCATAGGAGTATTGTAGTACTTTCAACACCTCCGTACTCCCGTACTCCTCCTTTAGTTTGTCAATTTATAAAACAAACTTCGAAAAAATAACGTTTTTTAGTTGGGAGTGGTGTCAATATTGTTTTTAATTTAACTTTTTGAAAAGATCGCACCACGACAAAAAAAAGTCGCATTAGGGAAATTTCTTTTTTTTATATACGGTAAAACCCGCTTAAGAGAAACCCGCTTAAGAGAAAAACCCGCTTATTTGAAATACTTTTTTCATCCCCGAGTATTTGTCGACCAATTACCTTTAAAACAATCCGCTTAAGCGGAACTCTCTTAAGTGAAAAACCCGGATACCTGAAACATATTTTCAATTAAATTTAATATTTTTCGTTGAACAAAAACTCTCTAAAGTGAAATAAAAATTTAATATAACAGAACAAAAAATTAGCTGAAAATTTTTACTCCTTTTTATTTTTCACCTCCACCAAATTTTCATCACGAAAATGACATTTGAATTTCTGATATGTCAGAACCCTTTTTGGAATTTTTAAATCCGCTTAAGTGTAATTTTTTGTTCACTTAACCGGAATCCACTTAAGTGAAATTTTTTTTCACCTAAGCGGGGTTCGTTTAAGTGAAAACCCCGCTTAAGTGAAAGAAAGACTAAGACATTTTGCAGTTTCTCTTAAGCTGGTTTTACTGTAGTAAAATCAATCGTACAAATCCGTACATATTGTTAGGAAATTAAAAAAAAACATTAACTAAAAAAATATAATTTGCCTGAACATGAAGAAAATCTTATTGAAGTTTTAAAAAGTTTTTACTTTCTATATCTATATGAAAAATTACATTAAATAAATAATAAATAACGTCTTAAACTTTACGATGTCGTAAAATCGTAAAGTTTCCGACACTCGTTTCATGAACGCCCCAAAAAACATTTTGCGTAAATGTGGTAAACGATATGGTAAATAAATCAGCTGTTCGTTAAATGTCAAACAGTCCGCATTTTAAAAATGCCCAAAGTAAACAAAAAAATTATATTTATACAATTGTATGAACAAATTGCTTTCAATGATCTATTAATTCTTCAGTTATTTGGCAAAAATGATAAAGTATGTTTATTGTTGTGATCAACACTTAAGTGCATGTTTGCTTGTGCATTAGTGTTTGTGTAACTCACACTTTTTGACAAAAAAAAAACTCATTTTTCCTCGAAATGCCAGTTCCTCTATTTTTTTTCGAAGTTTACAAGAGTTTACCATGTTTACGATGTTTACCATCTTCGTTTAACACACAAATTTGTGTCTTAAAGTTTAAGATTTGTTTGAAAAGATTTCCCATACAAATTTTGACAGTTCGTTTACGGCGTCGTAAACTTTAAGACGTTTAAGACGTTTACGATGCTTTTCCGACGTTGCATGAATACCCTTAATGTGAAAATCGTATTACTTATTACTTATCAAGTCAATATTAAGCTAATTACAGACGATTGTAAGATCTTACAATATTGTCAGAACTGTCAATGGTCTGACAATAGCTAACAATTAGCTGACAATTGACATATGTCTTACAATGAAAAATTGTCCGTTCACACGGTTGGTAGATTTCTTCCCAATTTGATTGTCAGCAATTATTTTATCTCTCTTTAACCAACTCATTGACATTTCGAACAATGAAGAAATTGTCAGCAATTGTAAAATGTTTTCAATAAAAACATCTGACAATGACCAATGAGTCTGACAATGTCCTAATCGACTGGCAATGATAAAAATTGTGTGTTCAGACGATTGTGAGATACCTGAAAATTTTTTGTCAGATTGTCGTCTGACAATGACATTTCTGACAATATTGTCAGACAAAA
This sequence comes from Epistrophe grossulariae, assembly GCA_929447395.1. Taxonomy (NCBI): domain Eukaryota; kingdom Metazoa; phylum Arthropoda; class Insecta; order Diptera; family Syrphidae; genus Epistrophe; species Epistrophe grossulariae. The sequence goes on from OV839566.1 coordinate 117,500,058, forward strand.
TTGTGTGTTCAGACGATTGTAAGACATTTGGAACAGATTTTTCACTGGCAGATTCGATAATATTGTAAGATCTGACAATCGTCTGTACTTAGCTTTATTAACTTTTTTCTAAAGGCAACTTGTAAGGAAATCTTCTTAAATCTATAAGTTTTTTCTTATAAATATTTATGCGAAAATCAAATTAAATGATACATATAAGTAATGTGAAAATCTTATTACTTATCAGTTTTAAGAAGTCAATCTTATTAACTTATATGTCAAAATCCCATTATTTTCATCCCCCGTTTCTACAATAATGATTTCAGTTATTTATCTTCAAGTTAAAGACGCACGCTCAGTTAAATAATATTTTGTGAAAATGGAAGATGTTACTGAAACAACATGCGTTCCGTTTTTAATATGGAACAATAGGATATTGAGAACTCAACAAATTTTTTTCTCGTGGGGCCTCACTAGCTCGGTGTCCTCGTTGCTGATAATTTATGGAGTCCTAGAAAAAATGGGGATGGAAGGCATATTTTTGAGCAACTTCGACAGTTTCGGCAACTTTGGCGACCGAATTAAATTTCAAGCTGCACTTAAGAAGTGGATGAAGGACAGGGTAAGCAGTTTTGACTTTTGATATATACCTTTTTACATGGACGTCCATGCCTTTTTAATAGAACCTTTATTCCTTGGTGCAATATTACATTCCTATATTTATAATATATTTGTGCTTTTGAAGAGGCCTTGGGTGCTACCTTACGTATAATATCTTGCAGGTTTTCGATCGTAAGTGTTTGTTTATTTTGTTTCAAAATCTCCAATTCTGAGTTCATTGCTAATTGGTATGAAATAAATGAAATGAAATGAGTCTAGGATAATTAACCTCGGTGTCCAATAATCTTTGATTGTTTTCATTTACTTTCATTGACACTGAGACTGGCATATGATCGAAGAAATTTTGTGTATGAACTTCGAAGTCAGTTACATCGTGAAGCCAATCCTCTGTTACTAAACAGTAATCTATTACGGAACATGAGTTCCCTCTTATAAAAGTAAATTCTCCGCTGATGTCCGCTTTGGTTCTTCCGTTTAGAATTATTAGATTATAAGTTTCAGCGAAATCCAATAGAGTTCTACCTTTATTGTCCGTTTTTGAATCTTTCGATCTTCGTTGATGAAAAATGCGGCTGTTGTCCAGTTTCATTGTATATACCTTGTTCAACCCCAATTCTGGCATTTAGGTCCCCTATAAGCATCAGTTTGTTTTTCCGATTATAACATATTACGTTACTTAAAGCGTTGATTTAAAAATTATGTTAGCTAGGCAATGTCAATATTTTGGACTCTAGAATCTATGTAGGACTCCAATCACTATTCGCTCTGCATACATATATATTTTCCTTTTATATTTGATTTGAACAGTTCTTCTGCCCACAAAAATAGCAGAAAAGTTGAAGTCTTTCAATGGTAGCAAAATTTTTTCTATTTTTTCCCAACAATTTTGACCATAAAATAATCACTTTATCAACGTATTGGTTCCACCTGGTTCTATTTTGTGGTCTATCCTGTTTATACATATCGCCGCCATCCACCCATAAAATTATGCAATTTCACCATTTTCCACCTAATTTGAAATTTTCGGCTGCGTTTTGTTTTTACCTTACTTAATACTAATCCAACAAAAAAATCCTTATGCAAATCGGTTGATGTTCAGCCGAGTTATGTTGTCGATAACAAAAAAAATCCATTCATTTTATATATGTATATTAGGGTGTCCCAAAAAAATTAAAGTAATTTTTTTTTTACGCATACCCTCTTAATTTGTTTGAATGACCTTGAAACTGTTGTAAACCAAATTTGGTGTAGGTAGGATCACGATAACCCGTGCCGACTTGCATCGGAACTTGTCAATAATTGCTAACTACGGCCCACGCGCTCGAACGATCGATGCTCTTGTTATAATTTGTCTTTCTTTTACAGTAAACACATTTTTTTTGTTCGGTCAACATGTCAGTGAAATTACGCAGTTCTAAAAAGCATATATTTTTAATAGCTGACGAAAAACATCAAATAACGGGATCAAAACTTCCTTCTAATAGACAGGTTTTAGCAGTGTTATTTTACAACATTCGTCAAGTGAATTTAACTGTAAATGAAAGTGCAAATCTCAGTCTTCGCGAATGTATTATATATTGGGAAAAGGCGCGTATACCTACGAAATCTTTTCCTAATTGTGTAAAGAAACTTGTGAATTTATATCAAGTTTGGAGGGATTTGCAAAAAAATGCACAAAAAACACAAGACGTGTTTAAACGACGTCGAGAAGAGTTTGTCAGGAACTTAGACAATTTATTTGATATTGCCCACGCCGATGCGCTTAATTTAATGAAAACAAATGAAGGTAAGTCTTTTTTACAACGACAACGGGAGCCAGGTCGACCAGGTCATTTAGGTGGAGTAGACAAGAAAGGGACCTGCAAAGAGGAAAGGGCGCGCCTAAAAATTATTGAGGAAGAGAAACGGCGATCTAAATGTTTTGCAGAGGCAATTCCATCGACATCATATGATCCTCTACAAAAAGACTCATCTGATTCGGACGAAGACATAATACCTTTGCAAAAAGATTTGCCAACTCAGATAAATAGCGCAAAACCAAAGAAAAAGAAAATATCTATGCGGAAAGACTTCATCACGCCAAAATTAGTAGCGGCGCTAGACAGGTGTCAGTTAAGTATGAGAGATTCCGTGTATATTCTTGAAGCTACTATTGAGGCACTTGGATACAATACTGATGATTTTCCGATAAGTAAGTCCTCAATTCAAAGAATTCGCACCGAAAAACGCAAAGAGCGCGCGGAATCTATAAAAATAGATTTTCAAAACGAGATGCCAGAGGTTGTGACCGTTCACTTTGATGGAAAATTATTGCCTGCTTTAGATGCTCGGAAATCAAAAGAAGAACGTCTTCCGGTAGTTATTTCATATGGAAATAAAGAACAATTGATTGCTGTGCCAAGATTAGAAAACTCATCAGGAAGAGAACAAGCAGAGGCGGTTTGGAAAGCGCTTGCAGACTGGAATCTAGAAGGTAAAGTACAAATTCTTTGTTGTGATACTACAGCGTCAAACACAGGTCGCATTAATGGTGCTTGTGTACTTCTTGAACAGAAACTTGATAGAGAACTACTAATTTTTGCCTGCCGCCATCACATGTATGAGCTAATATTAAAAAGCGTATTCGAAGCAAAAATCAGTCAAGTGACAACAAGCCCGGATATTGCGCTTTTCAAAAAGTTCCGAGATAACTGGAACAGTGTCGACCCGAATGAAATACAATGCTATAAAGATAAACTGGATTTGCATCTGACTGTTTTCGAAATAGAAAATATGATCAAATTTTACCAATCTGAATTGACCAAAGATATAGTCCGAGATGACTATCGAGAACTAATTGAGCTCTCAGTGATATTTTTAGGCGGAGATAAAGATCGAAAATTTAAAATTCGACCTCCAGGTGCCATGCACCAAGCCAGGTGGATGGCGAGGGCAATTTATGCATTAAAAATATCACTTGTTAGCGCTCAACTGAAAATGACGAACAAGGATAAGGTGGCACTGTTTGATGTTTGCTTGTTCATTGTGACATCCTACGTTAAGCCGTGGCTCCAATGTATTTTGGCTGTAAAAGCACCTTATCAGGATTTGTGCTTTTTGAAGTCGATGAAGGCTTATGAAAAAATCGATACAAACGTCTCGAAAGCAGCTTTACAAAAATTAAACCAACATCTATGGTATTTAACCGATGAAATAGCTGCCTTATCATTATTTGACGACGATGTGGACCAAGAAACTAAAATAAAAATGGTTGAAAGTTTAACCAAAGAGAATCCATCAACCCATGGTAAACGCTACATCCCATCCAAAGAAGAACTCAGTGGTTCATTGTATGGTAAGTTTCATTAGTAAATATTGTTTTTTTTTTTTATATTCCATTTTTTTTAATTACTATTATTTTTTTATTTTAGACAAAAACATCTACGACTTCGTATCAGTCAAAAGTAAAGCGTTGTTCACCCGGCTTCAAATTGATGACAGTTTTCTGAACGAAGAACCGTCTTTATTGCCAAATAACGCTTCATTTCAAGATGCCAAGAAGAAGGTTTCAGTGCTGAGGGCAGTAAATGATACAGCTGAAAGAGCGGTCAAGATGATGCAAGAATTTCATGGTTTAATTACAGTTGAAGAGGAACAAAAGCAATTTTTATTACGCTGCGTACAAGAACACCGGATGATTTATCCAAACTGTAAAAAACAAACCTTAAAAAGAAAATTTATAGAATAATGTTTTTTTTTGTATGTAAAATATTAAATAGTTATATGTTTTGGGTATATAAGTGTTTTATTTACTAAACAAATTTGAACTTCTAGAAATCTTCTATTATACTACACTGAAACAAAAATTTATACAAGGTATATGTTTGGTATCAAGTCGGCACGGGTTGTCATGATCCAATCGCAATAATATTTATTATTTACGCTAATAAGGCCATTTAGAAAAAAAATAGAGGGTATGCGGTTTTATTTTCGAGAAAAAAAAATCCTACCTTATATCTTGGGACACCCTAATGTATATATATATATATATACCTAGATAGATAATAATGAATAACAAATCCTCAGACCCAGATCACAAAATAAATCAATCCCAATTTTATATAGTAGATTTCTTATATGTCAAACCATAAAGTCAAATTCCACCATGGGATGGCTACGATTTCAATAGTTTGAAAATCCTCTAAAAAAATCCGAAAATTTTAAATTTTTTTTACACGGGAATAACTCGATTTCTGGTGACAATTGCAATTATAAAAACTCTTATCTTTTAGAATATAACTTTATATAACCAAGGTCAGTGGCGGATCCAGGGGGGGGGGGTTTCGGGTCCGAAAAATGATTCGCATGTTTACAGCTTTTATGGCCAAAAATAAATATTGCGAAGCGTGAGGTTAGCACCGCCATTTTCGATTTTTAAAAATAAAGTTGCGCTGTATTGTACTCAACTTGTGCTGCCATTGTGCCGTAAATATTTTATTAAATTCGCAAATTTGCATTTTTTTTTTTCAAAATTACGATTTTTTAAAAGTTATACATCATGCGCTGTTTTAAGCTTAGTTTGTGCTTGCTTGTGTTTTTTTTCTGAAAATAGAAATTGGCGGTGCTAACTTCACGCACATAAATAATGTAGCACAAATCGCACACAAGTTTTACTTGCCTTTAAGATTTCTATTTGTAGTTGGATCCCCCCCCCCCATGACCAAATCCTGGATCCGCCACTGACCAAGGCACTCTTTCACCGCCATCGACTTGCAAGGTTCTGGAATGGCTTGAAAAGATTTCGAATAAGACTCAGTCATATATCATTTGTATGACTTGAACAATGGACCTTGAGGTCGTTCGCCCAAAAAAATATTGGAAATAAAGGGTTGTTAGCATCAAATCAGCGAGTTACTTACGGAACACTAATGAACTAAGAGCCAAAGCGAATTTATTTTCTTATTAGCAATTTAAGAGTTATATAAAAACATGTTCCTTTTTTATTATATGTATTACTTTTTTGAAAAAAAAAAACAATAAATATTGTGAAAAAAATTTGTTCTTCTTTTCTTTAAATGAAGGTCATTTTTAATGTGAAAAAAAAATTGTTCTTCTTTTCTTTAAATGAAGGTCATTTTAAATTGTTTTAATTTTTTAAACCGATTTTTAATAAGACATTTTTACTATAGTTCTAAAAGATTTTCACATACTATCAATAAGATCTTCTTTTCTAAGAGATTTGCTAATACTTTTCAATAAGTTTTCTTATTGTTTTAAGAAGCAGTCATATTAAAAAGCAATGAGATATCTTCTTAAAAGTATATGGAAATCCTATAAAATGGTAATCGAGATTTTAATAAGATTTTGAAAAGACTTTCTTCTTGGATGAAAACCATAGATAAATCATATTACTTTTCTTCTATTTAATGTGGTACTTTTTTCTCTGTGTATTGGTGCAATGTTGTATTCTGGGCAGGAAAAAATTTTTTTGTTTGTGCAGGTTGTCAAGGTTGAATGCCTCTCCATTTGACTGCCAAAAATTAAATTTAAGCGCATTTTTTACAGAATTGAATTCTCTACAATTTTGGTTGTGATACTTTTTACTATAAAGTTAAAAATAGATTTAATATTTAATAAAGATTAAAAACAAACATTTAATTAAATATCATTAAATTAATTTTTCTTGTTCGCTTATTTTGAATTAAAACTTATTTTTTATTTTCAATTTTGCGGTAAAAAAAACCACAACCAAAATTGTAGAGAATTCCCCTGAAAAAAAAGTGCAAAAAGTGTTTGTATGTTTACGTTGACCCCACCTACACATAAAAACAAAATCTTGTCCTGTACAAAATTCAAGGTTTGCCCAAATGCTTGTAAGATTTCAATGAACTATGTATATCGAAATTAATACAGCTTGCTGGCTTATTGCGCTTCTTGAACGGTAATAGGGCCTTAAATTAACGTTGACTGTTATACTATGTGAGAATATTGAATACCATTGCTTGCTGTTATAAACGAAAATAGATATTTTAATGGAAGCCTGGAAATTTTTTCTACTCATTTCTTAAAAAGGGTCAAAAAAGAATGTTTAAAAAAAATTCGCTTCAAGGCCAAATGTGGCAAACAATTGGTCAAATCGCGACTGAGGTACAGCGGCAACGTTGCAGCAAACAATTTCTATTTGCTGATTTTCCAACAAAAATAAAAAACTTCAGAACTAAATATAACCAATTGGGAGTGTTCAATTGAATTTCATAATGAGTGATCAGTAATGGCCTTTCGAATAGAAACTCGGTAGAACCGTCCAATCAAGAATGCCAATAAAACACACAGACAATGTATGTATGTATTTCGTCGCTACAATGCTTTGGCATAAAAAACGTATATATTATTTTTTTAAGCTGAATCATCATAAGGTCTATAGCTAGTTAAATTTAACAAGTTTATTGCTTCTGGTCATTTTTGGACATAGGATCATTGCGCATATATATTTTGAGTGTAGAAAAAGCTTATCTCCATAATTTGGAAATAGATCATCTACTTCCATATGGACTTAGGCTACTTGTCCTGAGTAACACTTAAAACCTAAATCCGTAAAATACTGACTTTCAGCATGTTGATTCTATTGCATTAAAGAAATTCTAATGGAACTATTGGACGTAGGAATGTGGTTATAACTACGAAATGCGCGGAACACAACACTGTTCTTATGACGTAAATTATTGTTGTTTACCTAAAATGAAATGACATTCCAAAATTTTAATCACAGTGTGAGTAATTCTGGTTTCGAAAAATAAAATCAAGAAACATTTGGTCAGTTTATATTTCGCTAATTTTTGCTCACCAAAAATTGAGCAAGCGAATCCAAACTTTTATTCCTCAAATATTTGACAAAAAAAAATTGAGAAATTTTGTTGAGGAATCCTGTTTATCTCCCATGTTCTGCATTCCACTTATTGTTAATTCACATAACTAAAATTAATTCGGGTGTTTTACAATTCGTTCTAAATGCTAATTGTGAATTGGAATTTCAAAAATCAAATGTTCTAAATTTCGTTTCATTCCGTTTTTTGAACGCATTATATCCACTTTATTATAGACTAATACGGTTTTTATACCGAACCAAAATCCCATAAAAAAATTTCCCAAAACAAGTACACACTTTTCGTTTTTTTTTCTTTCGTTTTCTGTTGAAAAAACTACCGCTACCTCAGTAGTCAGTATACTACACTCCACTCAATAAATACAATAAACTCTCTTTTCATCGTCTCTTTTTTTATGACTAAACTGTTATACTGAAGAAATTGAGTAATTAAATGTGTTTGTTTCACATTCATTATATTTAAGTAACAAATTGAACCAAGAAAGCGAAACTGAGAGACAAATTATAGACTAATCAAGTGATTGGAGCATCTTTTTAAATCATGTTGAAGATACCGTTGAAATTAAATTTGGTATGAAAAAACAGGGTTTAATAAATAAATTTAATATTTTAGCAGGAAGAACAGAAAATACACAACAAAAGAAGATTTTTAAAGAAGTAGAACCAGTTCAAGACTTTGTAAAAAATTTATCAAATATTCAATTTATGTACATCAAGTGAATTAGAATTATTAAACCAAGGCTTAGATTTCGCACTACAACCTCCAAAAGAACAAGCAATACAAAGTGCTTTGGTTAACATTGAAACAGCTCTTAAACACTTCAGTGATGAAGATGAAAAACCTAGATTTAGATGTGAAGCTTTAGAAAAAATAAACAGTGCGAATTTACCGAATATATCTGCTAAAATGATAGAATTCAGAAATGCAGCAGAGTCTAAAAGAAAAGAAAACTTCAGTTATATTTAGCAAAGCAGACAAAAGCAATAATATTGTCAGAATTGATAAAAAAGAATACAGTGAAATAAATGAAGAATTCATTGCAAATACGAAGAAGTATTTTATAGCCCTTTACCAAGAATGATAAGACGAACTAAAGAAGCCATAAAAAATGCAGCAGATATTTTTTGTAATGAAAATTTATCAAAAAAACTAAACGTTTCGAATCCGATATTACCGCGAATGTATTCTCAACTTAAGCTGCATATACCTGGAAAACAAATAAGACCAATTACATCAACAACAGGATCAATACTTACAAAACTTGAATGTTGGTTATTGGATAGATTCAATAATCTACCAAATAAATTTGAAACAAGAGCTATAAAGAATAGCATCGAATTAACACAGAAAGTAAAAGAATTAAAAATAGCCATGTAATGAAAGTCAAGTCCATTTTTGGCAAATTTATTTATGTCACATTTAGAAACTAAAATGAAAGAAGTTTTCCAAGAATTTGGTTCAGATACATTGATGATGTGTTGGCCATAGTTAAAAAACAAGAACTTCGAAGTCTAATAAACTTACTAAATAGAACAGAATATCCAACAATCAAATTTACTTACGAAGAAGAAAAAAACGGAATATTAAATTATTTAGATTTAACTATGTACATATAATTAGAAAAGGTGAAAATTTCGAGTTTGATATTTATCGAAAACCTTCAATCAAATACTCTAAGATATATAACATCGGACTCTTTTCATTCATTTGAACACAAAATATCAGCTTTCCATTCAATGATGTTTAGAGCTTTAAACATCTCGACAGAGTCCATTAAATCTGCTCTGGAAGAGGTTGGAGTTGAATCTGCCATCGTGGACTGGATTTATTCATGCTCAATGGTAGAATCTTAAACTCGCAACTCGGGGACACTATTGTCGAAAAAACAGTTACAAGAGGCACACCACAGGGAGCAGTAATCTCACCTCTCCTCTGGGTCCTCGTTGTTAACAAAATTCTTACAAAATTTAGGAATAAGGGCATTAAAACTGTGGCCTACGCAGACGACATAGTAATCTTGATATCTGGTAAATATCTTACCACCATCAAAGAAATTATGGAATCTGCGCTTAAGGAACTATCCCTTTGGGCAGCACAAAACGGTCTCGGAGTTAACCCTGCAAAGACCGAGCTATAGTTCTGTTCACGAAGAAAAGGAAATTAGAGGACTTTATCCCTCCCAAGCTTAATGAAATTCCTCTGAAACTTTCCAAAGAATCTAAATATCTTGGCGTAATCCTTGATTCCAAGCTAACCTGGAAACGGAATACAGAGGAAAGAATGAAGAAAGCAATAATTTGTGCTTTCTATACATACAAAAAAACATTCGGTACACGGTGGGGAATGCGACCGCAAGTCATCCATTGGATGTACATGGCGAACGTCCGACCCATCCTCACCTACGGTTCGATTGTATGCCGTATGGTGGAAGGCCGTAGAAAAGGTTAGCTATCTCAAAAACCTAAACAAGGTACAGAGACTAGCCTGTATAGGAATAACAGGGGCGCAGAAGTCTACACCACAAGCAGGACTGGAGATCATTTTCAACCTTCCAGTCCTGGATGAATACATTAAGGGGACAGCAGTCAAAAGTTCATTTCGACTTAAAGATATGGACTCTTGGAAGCACAGCACCTATGGTCATGGTCATGGGTTGAAAAGATATCACGATCTTGATGTGCCTGAATCTCTTTACATTTTCAAAAATAGAAATAATTTAATGAATAGTGACGATGGACCAATAAAAGATCCAATTTTCAAAAAATTTTATAATAGATCTTAAATTCCCTATAAATTTGTTTGTGTAATTTGTTTTTGTTTGTAATGAGTTATTTGTATTTAATATATAAACAAATTTTGTTTGTATTATTATTTATATAAAACTTACTATAGATGGAATTATAGCTTCCAAAATGCATTTAAGTAAATAAATAAATAAAATAAGTGTTTTTAAGTTATTTAAAACAATATCTTTTATTTATTTAAGATTTCGCAGTAATCTACTAGATTACGAAATATGAAAATGTATGAGAAAAATCTTTTTGATTTTGAATGACAGCAAAAATTGACTGATATCTATTTTTAGATAGATCTTAACTTTTCATATCTAGATATGAAAGTCTTACATTCCATGGTTGGGACGTTTGTTGGTAGTGGTGCATGTTTTCAGTGCACCCTCATGCGTGAGAAGTCTTGAATTTCCATATTTGTTATCAGAAGGGAAGCTTTTGTTAGTGAGAACATGTTTCTAAATGCTACCACAATTTATTTAGAAATGGGTTCGTCTTGGATGCAGATAGCCCCACCTAATACCTAATACTTCTTTGACCACAATTTTCGGGAAAGTTTCCCGGTGACCACGCTCAATGTAATTTGAAGCGAAACGTTCGGGGTGAGTACCTACTGCATTCAGCATTGAACTCGCTAAATATTTAATATTTAAAACGCGGCTAATCCGAGTAATTAAAAATGTCTTATGTAAACAACCGCGGAAACCTTAAAAAACCCAATTTTCATTTCTAGGGCGATCAGATCTTTAATGAAGTACATATAATGTTTTAGTTGCTATACTCTTTATCTGGGCTTCCAAAAAACGCATTTTCAATGCCGTTATTTTTTAAATTTTTGTCTCAAAGGTATAACCAATCGAATTTATATAAAAATAAATAGAGGATTACGCACTGATTTCAAATCCTTAGGTCCCAGACGTTTTATTTCATATTTCCCCTTGCCAAACGTCCAACAAAATGATCTAAAAATCAATTTTGCTGTTAAAGGTATATAACCACCTTCAGCCTTAAAATATATTGTAACTTTCTTAATATAGGTAAAGTAGGTGTGCAAATCTCCCGGCATGATGTCATTATAACTATAGTAGATATAGTCAAAAGTGCAAATTAGTGTTGCAAGATTTAAATCAGTATATTTTGTTGTTGGAGTGTTTTACAATGTTACTATAGAACTATATTTGCACTAGATAGTGAATACTCTTATAAAGTTCTAAAAATTATAAAATTACAAAAATTAAAAAGTGTTAAGTATATAGACTTAAATAAAATAAAACTTCTTTGTTCCTTTGGTTGTTTCTATTTTTCTATTTGCATTAGTTAAGTTATCGAAACTAATTTTCTTTCTAAATTATGAGATACAAAAGAAATGAAAAACGTTTCACCATATAAGTTTGTTTGAAAACAAATTGCTTTTAACAAAGAGAATTTAAACAAGAAAATAAAATAAACCTGTTTGACAATAATATTAGGGATCAAGTTTTCGCACCTAAGCTCCAGCAGTTCAATGCATTTGAACGTTGAATAAATCTAATACCTAATCCCTTTCCAATACCGCGTAACGCCACTTGAAATCTAAGCACAACAGAAAATAAATTTAGGAAGTTTCATAATCTAGATTTGAAAATAACAAGTTTTGTTTTTTTTTTTTAAATACCCTCTAATTGTTTCGGCACAAGAAAACAACTTTCCACCTTTTTTTCCGCGTATAGTGTAGTAGCGTGCGCGCAGGGGATTATAGGAACTATTGAATTGGAAGTAAATACTAAACGTGACCATAACTTCTACCGATATAACGATGACCAGTGGTCATTTTGAATATAGTGTATACTTTCTTTCTGTATCAATTCTTGTTTTTTTTTGAACAATTTCAAAACAACACAATAATAACGTGTATTTTTTAAAGTTTACGTTCATATTGCTCAAAAGGTATTCAAAATACTCACTGAGGCATAAAACCGCTGGAGAAAAATTCAAAGATTGTTTTTCGAAAACAATATACCTACCTATGTATAAGTACCCATATAATGCGTATCGTGCAGCAATGTTTTTAAACTCCCTAATGAGCATAAATTTACATCTGATTATGTGGTTTCACGGTATTTAAAAAAAAAAATAATATTATTATCTCCATGTTAAAATACATAATTCAAATTTAAATTTAATAAAAACTACCAAATATGTGAATATAGAGGTAAAAACGCTGGAAATGCCATATTGTGGCTTGTGGGTGTTTCATTACAACGTCTGTAGTTCTGGTCTCAAAAACGATTCTTATTTTACATCCCGGCAATCCAGTATTTACCAGAGCGTTTCGAGAACTCATAAAAATGTGTTGCTATACTCTGTTGCTGCTGCTGTGGCCACCTGCTATGCTCTGAAACATTATATTTGCATACGACTGCTAAGTTATATATTTTTTCCATTTTTGTGTTTTGTATGTTAAACGAGTTGGAAAATCAAGGAAATTCAATATAAAATGCGGTGTATCTCATGGTGTTTTGGTATAAAAGTGTTTTTATTTTTATAAATTCTTATTATGCTTCATTAAACTTCAATAAAATATTTGATGTTCAATATGCAGAATATATCAATAAGGGAAATAAATAGATAAATATTTCCCGCATACCTAATGCAAAATTCACATTAATTTAGTGGCGAAAATTACTTGGTTTTTTGAATAGCGACAGGTTTCTAAAATCGGCCTATCGTGATTCGAACGATCTGTGTCAGGTTGAAGGGTAACACTGCAGTCAAGCGTAGGTAGGGCTATGTAGGATTAAAAATTTTCCCAAGTCAGGTACTTGTTGATATACTGGCCTGTGTGTGATATACTCTTTTCTTCCTACTTTAAATATAACAAAAATAATTGTATGCAGGGGATGTTTATTTTTTTTTATTTTTACTTGTATAGGGTGGGCAATATTAACTATACTATTTATCTACCCCTAACTCAGCGTGGGAAGTTTTAAAAGACTTTTCTCTCACAGTAAACGTATAAATATGTCCTTAGGGGTGGAATTATAATCAAAAATCATACGCTATTCACACGAATCTATGCGGAATGGTAAGAGACCGTAGCAAACAATTTATTGTGTTCATTTTAATCTATAAGTCTATCGATGCATTTTTGTATCTATAAAAGAAGTCAAAATACTATGTTGAGTTAGGACTCTTATATGAGGAAACTTATTAGCTATATGTAGTTCAGTTTTTTTTTTCCTTTTTTTCAGCAATACCTACAAGATTTTTATTAGATGACAAGAGCCTTGTGTCACATTGAAAAATTATATAATATTGACCACAAGAAAATAGCAGTAATTAGTTTTGTAACTTAAATTTTCACCAAATTTCCCAAATCTGGGCAGCAAATTTTGAAAATTGTTGCATATTAACCTCATAGTAACAGTTTTATTAGTTACAAAAAATTGTCCATGTGATCTTACAATTTTGTCTGATAATACTGTCACAAATGAAATTGTCAATCCATTGTCACTGTCAGATATCTGATAATCGTCTGAACATGTCGGAACACACGAATTTTTATTATTGTCAGACGATTAGAACATTGTCAGACTCCTTTTGGAATTGTCAGTTTTTTAAGACATCTGGCCATAGCTTCTTCATAGTTGGACAGTAAAAGATTTTGTGTTCGTAGTGTAGGAGGAGTTAGTTTGAGTCATAATACAAACCCATTTTGGGGTTGAAAAAGCCATTCATTTGGCCGAAATCTTGAAACCGGAGTCGTACAAAGTTTCACAGAGGGAAATTCCGAAAATGTGTTTGCACCTTTATTCACACTGACCCCACCACCTTCATATTATAACAAAAAAAATCTTTTCCTGCTCAAAATGCAAGTCCAGTGTACCTACACTGAAAACAAAAATCGTTTGTAATATCAAAAAAAACACTGTTTATTAACTGTTTTTTCATTCTCAATCAATAATTTTTTTGTTGATATTACGAAAAATTTTTGTTTTAAAAATTTCTACTCAATAAACGAATTTGTTAGCTCATTTATAGATTAATTACCGCTTGCTTGTATTATTAAACTTTTTTTGACAAAATAAAATCACACATTGCGCCAAGGGTTTTTTTTTTAAACGACTTTTTTACTTAGGTAGATAAAATGCGTTTATTAGCGCAATAAACAAGTTATTAAATGTCAATAAATATTTTCGTTGATTTAAATTATTTTTAATTTTTCACTGTTTTTAATTTTTTTCCATATTGCATTCGGCGTTCGAGTCTGAGAACTTGGGTTATTTAATAAGCGAACATCATAAACAACTCAACTTGTAGCAAGGTTTGATGTATATATTTACTGGACTAAAATGAGTTTGTCATCGAAATTCATTATATAAAGTATTTACTTGTTGAAGCTACACTTGCCAAAATTCTAACAATTATAATAGCTCTGAATTCTTGACACGAAAAGCTCGAATCAAACACTTACATCGAACACAGTGTAAATGCTCGCGTTCGAGGAACTATCCAAAGCTATACGGGTAGGTTTGTTTTGTTGTAATCCCTTATGACAAAACAGCTGATGCTAAAACAATTCAACGTATTTGAATTTTTTTGGGTAAGTGGATAGCATATCTGATAGTTTCTCGAACGCAATAATTAACCTAGGCCGAAAATATTGCTTCATTTAGGTAAAATAACATATCTCAGGGTGACCCATCGAACATCGAACAAACGTATTATTAGGCCGTATGTTAATTGGATTAAAATTATGATTAAATTTTATCCAAGATTAAATTTTGACGTTTCCACGTAAATTAAACTTTGGCAAATTTTAGCGCAATTACAATCCAATTAATACATGATCTTATCCATTATCGTATAGTGTTATATAAGTCCGAAAAAGTGGTTTTCGTCATACAGTCCGGTCTGTGGTTCAGAGTATTTGTATGTGATTCCCTAGTGTGGAAATTTAAATAAAGGTCAGTTTGTTAACACTTTGTTTCACAGGTTCTAATTAAATGTTGCTTATCAACCAAAATCAGTTGATCAGGGATTTCCAATTACGGATTCAATAATAAAAATTTTGGTTACACATTCGATGATTTACCAGTTGAAATAATCCTTAAAGATGATCAGCTAAAAAAAGTTGGCCCTAAGAGTAGCTGCCATACAACGATTTCAGTGTTGTAAATTTTCTCGAAAATGTATCTAACTTTGTAGATTAAATGCCTTTAAATAAATGGAATATTCATCGAAAAATAAAACAATTGCATTAAATTATTTCTTTAAATATAGCTAAAACATTTCCTAAAACATGATCTAAAAATACAATTCTGTCACATTTCTTGTAAAAAAACGTATTTATAAATCGCAGCAGTTTTATCAGAATTTAATTTTTTCTACACTCAGAAAAAAAAACATTGTTAAAATAAGAATTTTGCGTTTTTAAAAAATTGTAAGCCTAAAATTGTTGCCCTAAGTACTAGTTTTTATTACAAGAATTAATTTTTGAATGTACAAATACCAAGTTAGTCAATTGAAGAATGAAATACTTGCCACAGCAATTTTCTGTTTGTTAAATGCTATCAAAAATGTAAAATTGTATTCCCAAGTATAACTTTGTTGTGGTTACTATTTTTATTTGTATAATTTCCTTTCAAAAATGAAATTGTTGCCCAAACAATCAGTTCTTGCGATTACAATTATTTTCAAGAATATTTTTTCTTGGCACAACAAAGAAACTTGTTGCTTTAAGTATTTTAAAATAAGTACCTCTTTAGTAAAATGAGTAACGGTATGTTCAAGAATTAATTCTTGAAATATAAACAAAATTGTCAAAATATCAACTACTATAGTTCTCCGCGTAACAACAACTTGTTGTTGACCCCTAAAAACGGTAAATTTGGTAAAAAAAAATTGCAAATGCATTTTGTGATCGTCAAAGTCGAAGAAAGTAGTGTATTTAAAGTGAAAATCATGGCGAGTGAAAAAGAAATGGATTTTAATTCAACAAAGAATATGGAAGCTGAATTGGAGACTAATAATATTGAAGGAGCAACCCTGGATTTGTTTTTGAGTTGGGGAATATCATTTGATGGAATTTTGATGTTGGATAAGTGCCGCATTTCCAACACAGAGTTGCTAAAAATGGTCAACACCCACGAAATCAGTGAAATTTTCAATAAGGAAGAATTTATGGCAGATAAAATAAAGTTTCGATACTGTCTAAGTAAATGGAGGGAAACGAATCATGTAAGTACTAAAAAGTTTTACGAAAAAATCATTAATCTAAAAACCAAATGTTTATCTTTTAGTTTTTTAGAAAATTAAAAGTAGACTAACTTCTCATTCCATTTTTTATTTTTTTGGTGTTCTGCACACTCTTCAAACGTTGTTTTCTTTTTATAAAGTTGCACTTTTACAATATTAATTAATTTTGTAGATTTTGTAGATTAGATCTTTTCAGTTCCTTACCTTATTTAAAGCTATAACATGGCAATTACTGAATTCATTTCACTATTTTCGGTAAAAAAATAGAAAATCTTTTAAACTTCTTTTTTTAGTACGAACTCTTATCATGCTGCCCAAGTGACAAAACGCTATCGAACATTTCCAGCTGGATTTCTTCTGGGACTATACAAGCAGGTTTTTTGTCCTCTTCGCAATCAAGTGAAATTGTACCTAGTCCAAATTCTGAATTCCGTATCAAAGACATCCTGAAAAAAACAGTCAATGGTAATGACATTCTTCGGAAGTATCGAGAGAATCCTATTTTGTCGAGTAACGACCAGACTATTATTTCGAGGTGCATTGTAGATCATTTTTATTTAAATGATATCAAGATGTGCCCAAAAACGATGCAAAAAGTGGCAGAGGATATCGTTGCATTATTTCCAAATGAAGATGAACTTACTTATTATGTTCCCAG
Source organism: Epistrophe grossulariae (assembly GCA_929447395.1). NCBI lineage: Eukaryota > Metazoa > Arthropoda > Insecta > Diptera > Syrphidae > Epistrophe > Epistrophe grossulariae. The sequence goes on from OV839566.1 coordinate 117,517,205, forward strand.
ATCAAATGGAAAACAACCTTCGGGAAAAATCTTCGATAGATATTTTAATGTTGGATACAAACGAAAAAAAGAAGACGGCTCTTCTGGGAAATCAAAAACACCGAGGACAAGCATTAATGAAAAAGAAAATGACGAAGTATCTGAAACAGCTGTAAATCCGAGCAATAATGATTTTTTAAACAAAAAACAATTTTTAAAATATAATTCGCCCGGAGATATTAATGTACAATGGGAGGAAACTTCATTATACAGAATGAAAGAGGAAAGAGGCCCTCTATCAATTTTTTTGACTGATTGGCCACGGTATAAGGATGCCAATGGAGACAAACTCATTAATATAGATTTTGAGACTTTACATCCATCAAAATCAAATAAACTTTTTATTAAATTTGACCAATTTGAAAAAAGGACTAACGATGTTTTTTTCCCGTCTGCAATAAAAGAAAAACTTTTTCTTGAAATGTACAAGAAAATGATTTGTCGGGAAACATGTACAGGTAATTTTATGTTTTCTTAATTCATATCTTATTCCACCTAAAATTAATTTATTTTCAGATTCACGACACTTCTTTTTTTTTAAATTACTTCACACACTAATACTACCACCACGCATTAGTAAGACGTGCAAACCTTCAATTTCGGACGCCCAAAACGACATGATTATTCATTTGGTGAGTGTAAATAATTTCAAACAAAAGGAAGATGAGCTCAAGAAACATGCAGTCACCGAAAATATGAAATTACAACCACTTATATTTGCTATAGGAGAATATGAAGAATGTTTAAAGGAGTTTTATGTTCGCGTTGAGGAAACTCGTTACAAGGTCCCAACCCTTCTTCATGCTATAGATTTGATTATAAAAATTTGTTTTGTGTTCAACTTAGAATATTCACAAAATATGTATGGATCTTCCTGCAAGAATATTTATATGAAATACCATCGATTGAAAAAGTTCCAAAGATAAAAAATATAATTTCCAAATTAGAAAATGTCTAAAATGTATAGTTCTAAGAAACATATTTGCTCAATCTGTGAAGAAGTATTTCAGTTTTCAGATAACCTCATTCAGCATTTAAAACGCGAACATAAAACTCCTACGCATTATCAATATTTTTGTCAATTTAATGAATGTAATAGATACTTCCAAACAATTTATAAATTTAAAATTCATATTTGTAAACATGATACAAACACGAGCTACTTTGAAGTTCCAAAAAAAAATAAAAAAGAACAACCTGCCACCGAATCTGACTCAACTTTTAGTGTTGAGAAGTCTTGTTCTCAGTTAGGTGTTCAATCTTCCTCCAAACATCCAAATTTACCTGATATTGAGGTAATGAAAAACATTTTAGCCAATGCGGTAATATCTTTTGCACTTAAGCTTCACACAAAATCAAATGTTACCCGTAAAAGTATTCCAGATATTCAAAAGACTTTAGAAGAAAGTATTTTGAAGCCTTTGTTTGATATTTTAAACCTGTTTTTGCCATTTATTGAACCCGATCTCAGACCTGTTTATCAAACAATTCTAAATTATGGGAAAAATCCTTTTAAAGATATAGCATCGGAATACAAATTTTTAAAAAAAATTGAATCACTGCACATTTTCAAACCACCCAAATTATTTACGATTAGTAGTCAGTTAGATGAAGTTTTTGTGTGTGGAGAGCCCACTTTAAAAGAAAATATTATTGAAGGGTGTCTTACTGACATTCATTTTCAATTAAAAAAGTATTTTGAAACACCTTTTGTTTTTAAAAAGACTCTTGAAAACATTGAATTTATTAAATCAAAAAATATTTTAAACCATTTTATAATGGGAAAAATGTGGAAGTCCAAGCAAACAACATTCGGCAATAAAACAGTTTTTCCATTGTTTTTGTATTTGGATTCATTTCAAACTAATGATGCAAACGGGACTCACAACGATTCGATATGTGGTATATATTATACAGTTCCAGTTATTCCTCAACATTATTTATCACATCTGAATAATATTTTCGTAGCTGGATTTATTAAGTCAAAGGATATGTCTCATTTTGGAAATAATACAACTTTAGGGAAACTTATTCAAACCATCGAGGATCTGTCTACAAATGGAATTGTTATAAATATCGAGGGACAAGAAGTTAAAATTTATTTCTGTCTCGGACAAATATTGGGCGATAATTTAGGACTTAACGAAGTCTTGGGTTTTGTACCATGTTTAATTGCCAGACATTTTTGTAGAATTTGCACAAGAGACAAAAAAAGTTGTCAAAATGATTGTGTAGAATTTCCGGACAGTATTCGAAATGTTTCGGTTTACTTTAACGAAACAAATTTGTCAATGCAGCCTGATACTTCGTCTGTTAAAGAAAAATCTATCTGGAACAGTTTGTCACATTTTCATGTTACTAATAATAAAGCTTGTGATGTCATGCATGATATTTTTCTGGGCGTTGGGAGATATAATTTGGGAAAAATTTTAAATTATTTTATTTTCGAAAAAAAGTACATCTCTTTGGATGCATTTAACTATAGAAAACAAATGTTTTCCTATGATTCTCATTTCGTTGGGAATATAAGTCGTCCAATAGAAGGAAACCACATAAAAAATGGGAACATAAAAATGAACGCGGCTGAAATGAAAACATTTCTACACTTCATTTTGTTAATGATTGGAGACTTGATTATAGAATCTGACCCAGTTTATAAGTTTTTAATAGTTTTTGTCAAAATTATCGATATTATAACTCTTGATCAATTTGACTCGGTTATTTTACATGAATTAACTGTTTTAATTGAAAAACACAACAAATTTTATATTGAATTTTTTAAAGAAAAATTAAAACCTAAATTTCATTTTATGGTACACTATAGTAATGTTATAAATGAAATTGGTCCCTTAAAACATGCATGGTGTTTCAGATTTGAAGGAAAGCATCAATCATTTAAGCAATATTGTCATGTCATTAATTCCAGAATAAATATTCCATATACGTTATCCATAAAAAGTTGTCTCCAGTTTTCACATGAAGCTCTTAATAAAACTTTTTTTAGTGATGATTTTTCTAATGTGTCTAAGAAAACTACATTCAATTTAATTGAACTTCCCTTTTACCAAAGTTTATGCACACAATTATCTTTTGGATGGCAGGTTGAAAGTTTGTTCTATAAAGGGAATTGTTTTAAAGTTAATTATTTTGTAAAATCGGAGCTCTTAATTATGAAGATACTCAATATTTTTATTGAATCCGATGAAAAATGTTTTTTGGTATGTCAGGAGTTCAATACTTCTTTTTTAGAAAAATTTCAGTCACATGAAATTGTAAATGAATTAAATTGCTTTTATTTGAAAAATATTGAAAACTTTTCAACATGTTCTGTAAAACCTATAACCTTAAACAGTAATGAACTAGTTATTCGATTTTAAGTTTAAACCTTATATATGCACCTGCATAATATGTATGTATGTATATTCAGAATTCTATAAATTTACTTTTAAAATACAGACTTGCTGTTTTAGAAAAGTGGTTTCCGATTGAAAATAATTCCTTTTTCCAAATGTTTGTAAAGGATCGGTCTTTGTTTCTCTGGAAAACAAATTATTTTAAACAATGAATAATTTTTCACTAATGTTCACACTTTTTTACACTAAAAGGTTATTTTGTATACTTTTAAATTTACTTTAAATGCTAATAAAATGAAAAATAAATTAGTTTGAACAAACACACAAGAACTTAGATGCTATCACAGATCTTGATGGCTACATTATAATATACGCATCGGAAACGACTGTCAAATACCTACATACATAGATTTTATAGAAATACTAAAGCAATTACATTTTTACTTAGATTCTCTATGGAATATATAAAATAATTTTTTCGTTATTATTGTAAAACATAAGATATTAAAAATACAAAATGAAATAAAAGAAAGATATATACATCTTATAAATCATACTATTACTTTAATCTTTTTATAAATGGATTGTGGACTACATCAAATTTTAAGAGTAAAATGCTTTTCAAGATTTGTTTATTTTAATGTTTTCCCACGGTAAGTTTGCATGAGTAAGTCAAGTTTTTCGTTTTTAAAATGTCGTATTAACAGAATTTATTTATATCATCATTTTGTTCCAGTTACGTAAAATAACAATTTGTTGAAAGTTCGTTCAAAGAAGTTGTTTCGATAAAAAAGTATTTTCTATCACAAGTAAAAATATACGTATCTACAAAATGGGATGAATATTAAGAAGAGCAAATTCAAAAAAGAATCAGAAATTGGATAGTTGCACAAACTATTTAATTTTTTTTAATTAAGGCTTTTAAATATTCTTGTCTTTTTGAAGGTATATTTTTACGGTTGATTAAAAATACGTTTTCATCGCAAAAACTTTTTTTTAACAAACTTTTAACAATGGTTGTTGTTGATGCAAGAAAATAATTTTCAATTTCATAAACAATATTAATTTTTGTCGTAACAATTATACGTTCTTATCGCAACAACTATTGCTGACAATTTTTTAACAATAATATTGTTGATGCAACAATTTCATTTTGAATTTTCTCAACAATTCATTTTTGGGGGAACAATGAATGCTCTTAATTTTCTGAATGTTTTAATTGTTGAGATAAGAACATGCATTTTTCATTTATTTTAAGAATTCCAGTTTTTGAGGCAAAAACTTTAGTTCTTATACGATTAACATTTCTGTTTTTAATCTAAAATTTTTAATTCTTATAGCGTAGTCAACACTTACAATTTTGATTCAAGAATTTAGATTTTTGGGTTCATTTTAACCAACGAAAATAGTTGAGCGAAAGTATAAAATTGTTGGCATTAAAACTTTTTTTTCTGAGTGTAGAAAGTTTTTTTTATGTAGGGAGGCTCGAAATTTGTAAGGTTAGATACATGGGTGTTTCTTATGTAGAAATCATCAAATTTTCAGAATCAGTAGGTACTCCGTTCGAGAAAAATTTTTTTTGCGAAAAGAATCATTTTTTTCCACTCGGCCCAATTTAAGAGAATGAGAATTGCCGTATTTGGGATATTATACGAATTCCCACCATATACGCCAATATCAAATGCATTACGAAAAAGTCAAATGCATGAGTCGAATTTTTAAATAATCGGTCCGAACTTCTTCCAAAACGAAACTTTGGCAGTGCCATAGCCGTCAACAGTTACAGATCAATAATAGGTTTGTTTTATTACCAATCATGAATTCTTTAAAATTATTACGGCAAAACTATTTTATAATTTTTTTCCGCATTTTTTTTTTCTATTTATTATTTTTTTACGATTTGGATTTTACATCGCTTCACAAGTTTCTCGTTCGAAGCGACATTATATTATAGGTAGTCCCAGATCATAAAACCATAGCCTTAATTCGTGAAAGTTATTTATTTCAACCAACGAATGCGCTCAATAAATCAACGTTGAAAACGGTGAACATTAATTTTTTTAATATTCATAAGAATAATAATCGTAATCTACTTTGTTTTCACTACCGTTGTTCAAGGTTAATTCACATCACTGTAGATTAGAGAATATTTTTAACCGAATTTGTAAAACTATTTACACCTTTCAATGTTGTTTTATTGAAAGCGATAAATATATCGTTTATGCAAATTACGCACTCATAAAGAAACGCAGATGTTTTAACCTTTAGAAACGTGTTTCAATTGTGTGAAAAAAACCCATATAATAGAACTATTAGAAAATAACAACGCATATTTCTTTTTTTTTATAAAAATAGTAAAATATATTATGTATGTAAGTTATCAAAAAATAAAGTAAAAAAGTTTCAGTGTTAATTTTAGAAGGGCATCGATACAGTATATTTTTGTTAAAATATCTCTTTCCTCTTTATGTTTATAAATATTCTTAAAAATATACATATATTTTTTTGTTTTTTTTTTAAAGCTCTATCCCCTCGATATTTAAAAAATGAAAATAAAATATAAATTAAATAATAAATAAACTTATCATCTAAACTATTTTGAGATACAAAAATAGTTATCACACACTCTTTCTTTGTAATTTTTATTTTTTAATGACTTAGATGGGTATACTATATACTCGTATAAGGAAACTTAAGTGTTTTTTTCTTTTAAGCACAACATTATGTCTAATAAGCCATTTCTGCACCCCATGGTCGATATGGTTTAGATCCATTTGCGCTTGCGTAGCCATATGGTGAAGGATTATTCTCTTGGGCACTACTTTCAGGATATTCCGATGGGTTTCCATAGGGATGAGTATTGGGAGCAGAGGAATTCCTATGACTGCTAGTAGTCAGCTCAATGTAGGTAGAACCTTGATGTTCGTGCGTCTGCTCCGGTGGGTAGTGGGGTTGATGCTGCAGAGTCTCATGTCTACTAATTGGCAGGGGTTGAATATGGGGCTGGTGCTGCTGGCTGGCGTGGGGCATCAGTGCCGCACCATCATTATTACTTGGAGGTGGTACCGATCGATTGCTATGCGACACTGGTGATGGCTGATGCATTGACGAAGCAACTGGCGATGAATTTAACGACGGATACGGCAGTTGTACCGCTGTTGGCATCAGGTTCGTAACATAAGAGCTTGTAGCACTTGTTTGAATCGGATATCCACCTTGGTATGAAGTGGTTGTGCAATTCGGTTGATATGCTGCTGAAGACCAATTTGGGCTGGTGCAGCTTTTCGCTGATATTTCCCGTTGTTGAACAAAATACTGCAAATGTGACATTAAGCGTAACCGCAAGGGATCCTGAATGTCCATGCCTTCAATAGTGACCAAATATCGTGCCACTTCAGCTGCGCACTCTCTAAATCCAATAATGTGATAGTCCATTGCAAGTCTTTGTGGATCATAGCCCATCGAATCGCCACCTTAAAAGAAAACAAAAAAACAATTTTTTTTTTATAGATTTTTCATTCTGTGGGAAAATATTGCTACATAAATATTATGAATTTAATGTTTTCTATATTTTCAACTCTGATACCCAAAAACGGCACAGATTATAAGGGCTATGAGATCTATTCGGATTTTTAAATTGTTCCCACGTCCACTTTTAGATATAAAAGCAAATTGATATGAGGGTGAAACGAAACTCACCATATACACCACAAAATACCACACACACATATTCTAGGTATAGGTAGGTACTTTTGTCATACGGTGGGAGTAATAAAATAATACTATTTATATTCCCACCAGATAATACTCTCAAAACAAAGAATTCAAGCACCAAGTACACCCTGTACATTTTACTCTGTTATATGCATTTAGTGTTAAATTCGTAAATCGTGAGAACATTTTTTTTGTTTTCTCTTGCTTTTAGGGGTGAAATTCAGACCGACCGCGGCCGTATGAAAATATCATGGCAATATTGTTGAATATTATAAGAAGAAGCAACAATATAAAGGGTTGTTTAGACTTTTAAACTCAAATGCCTCTTCCCATATAAAAAAAAAAAACATATTGGGAGTTTGGTGCCTTTGGAATCTATATAGGTAAAGATTAGTCACTACACCACCGATATATAGAATGTACTGAACTGGTCACTCTATATAATATACAGTAGCAACAAATGAATTTAAATTGATCTTTAGAAGTATTAAAAAAAGTATTGCGTCACAAATTGATCACGGTATATTTCTGTTGCTCTTCTGTTACAGTTAAGTTCGTATATAAAAGGGGACATTCAATTAGGTAGCGGTTATTTGTAATATTATTTAAATCAAGGGGAACGACTATTATTTCCGTTTCCTGTAGCCCACATAATTTAAAAGGTTAGAAATCAAACGCGTAATAGATACCCCAATCACATAATACTGTTAAGAAATTCTTTGTTTTGAATCAATGGTCGCGTTCGGGGATCAATCCAAAGCTATCCGGATAGGTTTGTGTTGTTGTGATCCCTTGTGACAAAACTGCTGATGCAACAACAACCCAACGTATCTGAAAATTTTTGGGATAGGTGGATAGCCTATCTGATAGTTTACCGAACGCAAGGAATGTTTTTTTTCTACATACATTGTATAGGTATGCCTTACTTGCAAGCACCCAGAAAAAAAAAATAGGAAAGTACGAGCATTAAGAAAAATTGGATTGAAGCAAATACACCAGTGCAATTTGTTAACATGACGTTTTTAATGCATTGCAAACATCTTTCTGAGAAGTCAAGGACTGAAACATACAAGTGGCCATTTCATAAAAGGACTTCTGAATACATACCCCGATAATAACAGATAGCTGCTTTACGTTATTAAGTTTTATAAATGCGCAATTCCACGCAGTTCCTTTTTTTGTATACTTGCTTTGCCTTGGCTTGAAGTTAAGGTGCTTGCCAAATCGAATATAATATGAAAATCTGAGGGTGCTTTTGTTCTTGAAACAATTGAAGGAATTTAAGTTTTGGACAGGAGATGAAAATGAAGAAATGAGAATTTGAGCCAAACGTATATTTCTGGGCTAACATACGGGGATCAAGGGAGGTGGGCAATGGGGGCTTATGCACCCTGGTCTATTAACGTAAATAAAATATAAATAATATTTTAAAATAATAGTGAACTCACTGATATTCACTGATTTCTTAAACTAACTTATTTGTTTTTTATGGACACTATCTTATCATGAATTTACGAATAAAAAAAATATACAAAAGAATTGTCAGAAATTTAATGACATTTCGGTTTGCAATTTGGAAAAACAGTTCGATTTGGAATGCCAATACAAAAATATTATTTAAAACGTCACATGCAGACGTCAATTTTTTTTTTTTATACTACGACCATATTAGGTCTGGGGCCCTACTCCTTAGTATTTCGTTTCGAAAGTCAATATATGGTGGTAAAATGGAGGTATATGGTGGTAAAATGGTTGATCCAGTGCTTGTCTAATTTCAATAGGTATTTTGTTGTTGTTCCTTATAATTCGTGCTGGGTTCCTGTGGGCACTCAAACAGCCATTTTTAATTTTTTGACACTTTCAAATTTGACAACCTGCGCAATATATTACCTTAAAGCACTTCCACACTATCCCACTGAGTATTAATACATAGTGGAAAAGAATTCCATGCTACTGCCAAATTTGTGAGAGAGAAATTTCTTTTCATTTTTTGACCACACACAACAGTTTAATTTAACCTCAATAAAAATGTGATGAAATGTGTGATCATGTATTAACACAATGTCAAATCGTGTAGGCTGGGAATATCATATTTTGTTTCCACACTATTATACATGATTTGTTTCACACTTTTTTGACATGTATTAGTACTCATTGGGATAGTGTAGAAGGGCTTTTAGATTTGTGTGTTGTTGTTCACATTAGTCTCACTTCACCAAATCATTTTGACTTCTTTGTACTTATTTAACTCGCCTTACTTCAAATTGTAAAAGAAGCAGTCTAATGAGACAGGATTTTGAAAGATAAATAACGGTGTTCACTCACATTGGACTGTCCTTTTTTGACGTCTCTGTATTTACTTTTCTCTCCCACTTCATGGCGAGAAAGAGATGCCTTTCTTAACTACCTTTTTCCCTCCATGAATTGGGGGTGAGATAATATTATATAGGAACGTCAAAAAAAGTTGGAGGAGAAAGTCCAATGTGAACACCGTCAATGGGATAAAATATGAGACGTCAAAATGAATCGGCGGCGCCCATCGCTGTGCAGTGAGTACCTAAAATAGGTATGTTTACTTCTTAAAACTACAAATGTCTACCAATTTCAATCCAATTTTATTTTTTTACATGAACTTTGGCAGAACTTTGGTAGAAATTAGCAAATCTTACTGAAATATTTTTATGAGAGTTTGAAACCATGTTCATTACAATGCATCCGTTTGGTAACTGCAACTTCTTGCTAAAAGTTTCTACTTGTCATTTTGTTTCTATGGGATTTGACAGCAATCGTCGTACGACATCGCACAAGTTACCAAACAGACAAAATATTTACAGTATTTTATTGCCAATATCGACAGATATGATATAGATTGCAGGTCATTTTGATAGTAAAGTGGCATAATATATGTGAAAATGTGACAGTATAATGACATTTGTGAACTTTTTGACTGGCAATCATAATCTTATGACATAAAGCCTAGTACGCTGCTGATGCGAAACGAAATTTTTCTGTGATCTCCAAACAGACAACGAAACGCTTGCGAAAACACAAAATAAAACATAAACGCTAAAAATCAGAGAAACCAATGATGTAAGAAAATGATAAACAAAAAAAAACACAAATAAAACTCAAATGTCATTTTTCCGCACACAATAAATAGTCTGTATAATTAAATCAGTGCGAAAAAGGAGCGGAGACTTCTCCAAATAATCTGCTACAATTATAAATTTCGCTCTTCGAACAGCGTACTGCAAAACGAAAAGCAGAACGAAATTTTCCGTTTATGATTTCGTTGTGTCATTTTTGTATGGGATTTTTCGTTTCGCATCAGCAGCGTACTAGGCTTAACTGTTAAAGTAATAAAGAAGGTTAATCTATAATAATATTAAGGTAAAAAAGTTTTAGGCAAATGACAAAAAAATTTCAAATGATTGTTGGCACTATTTGACCACAACAAAATAAACGAAAACGAAAGTTCAAAAGATACAGCACCCTCAACTTGGAACATCTTTATACTCGACATTAATGTACCTTTGTATGTATGTTTTGTATGTAAGATGCTTGTTAAATGTATCTCTGAACTGAACTCGCAAAATATTGCCGCCCTTTTCAAGTGTCAAAAACACTCATTTATATTTCTTCTTATTATTTTGTGTGTTTTTGTCGTAAATCAGGAGAAATGAATATATTGGGAAACTTTGTATCGTATTTCAATTAAAGTGCCAGATGCTGTCATACAAAACCATTCTTTTTTGATGTTTTGACCGATGCATGTGCAAATTTAGAAATCACAGAATTGAATGTAATTAAGGGTGGGCGGTTAATTTTAAATGTGACTTCTATTTGTGTCATAACATTTAACATACAGAAACCTGAAGCTTTCATTGAAACTCATCATTGAAAATTTTAATTATGAGTTTTGAGGCCCTAAAAAAGCGATATCTGTGATTATTTTGATGCCAGTAAAAAGCTGATGACTCAAAATATTATTTATAGTCAAAAAAATATTTCATTTTGGCCCTACCTCTCACATAAAACAATTTCTAAGATTTCAATGACCAATGATAAGGTAGTCAAATCATTGAAATAAAGAAATTCATTTCATGCGATAGGCTGGGCCAAAATGAAATATTTTGTTGACTAGAAATAATAATTGAGTTATCAGCTTTTTATTTGGATTAAAATAATCACTGATTTCACATTTTAATTGCCTCAAAATTAACAATTAAAATTTTCAATGCTATTACTGGCGCCTAATAGAGCTCTCTATTCTCGGTACGTAATTCACAAACGTCAAATCCATCTTTTTGTGGCAACTGATGATTGTTTATCTAATTATCAAAACAAGTTAGTATGAAATGGCGTTGTGTGCGATATTTAAAAATTAAAATGGGAAGATTATTGTAATTAAAATTGCATTCTAAATATCAAAATTAAAGATAAAAAACCAGCTTTTTATTTCGTTTTGCAATTTAACATATCACTGCAAGTTACCACAAAATGATGGCTGTCATTTTTGACGTTGACGGATTCGGACGGTTGTGAGATACCTGACAACTTATTTGTCAGATATCCACCTGACAACGGTGACTGTCAAGTGGCTTTTTACAATATTGTCAGACAAAATTTTAAGTTGCTTAGCCATTTGGATTTGTTTTTTTCTGACGCAGATTTGACAACTGTCTGTAGCTTAAAAAAAACATTAAAACGACTACGTCCGATAATGTCGTTTTCGGTTGGATTTGGGAGTTACCCATTCCTATCGAATAATTAAATTTTGTTCACTCCTTCTACTCTAAATTTTCCATATTCGATATTATGTGCGTAGACAATCCAAAAATTCATCCGAAAACGACATTATAGAACGTAGACTTGATTTTGAATCAGCAAGATTTCCAAATATACTTTATCAAATTTTCACTTAACTACATATAAGATTAAGAGATAGGTACTTTCTTAAGAGGTCAAATGGCACGCGAAAAAAATTTCTTGCCGAAAGACACACAACTTGTCAAGTTTTTGTCAATTTTGAATTTTAAAATCATACTTTTTTCACATTAATTTTTGGTGCACATTCTTCTCAAATAATTAACTGAAATATTATGACATTTCACTTTAATTTTGATTTCACTTCGCATTGAATTATAAAACTAGGCTTAACACATATATTTATTTACCTAAATTATCTGTAGGTATATACTTATACATTGAGCTGTCATTATTATCCGTTTCCTAAAACCCAAAATCACTTAATTTATGTACCCACTTTTTCTTTCTTTTTCGCAACAAAGAAACTCACCTTTCGACTGCATACTTTTCAAATGTTCCACCGTCAGTTGAAGAATCTCTGCTTTTTCCAATTTAGCCGACCCTTGCTTTTCATAAGCTGATGGAACAAGACGTTTCAGTTCGGAAAGAGAAGAATTTATTCTGTCTCGGCGTTTCTTTTCGATGACTCCCCGTCGTTTTTTACGACTTATCAACTGACAACTGCCAGGCTCACCAGGAGATACCCTTAAAATAACAAAAGCGCCACCAAGACGTTATAGAAATTATATTGTCCAAAGGAGATTTTCATATTTCTATCACACTTACTGTTCCTTTGATGATTCTTCCGAGTAGAGTTCATCGCAGTCACTCTCGGATAAAGCCCTTTTAACGGATCGTGTTTGGGGTGGCGGTACCCAGTGATTATGCGTAGTAGTAGATGCAGGATTGTATCCCCAATGTATTGCATTATTGTGGATGTTGTGTTCCATTTCTTTTCTTTTTTTTATAAACACTGTTAACTATAACTGCACTATAATTTCACAAAAAATATTTAATTTCTTTTGTTTTTTAAATGTTTTAAAAGTTCAATAGTTTCAAAAAAAAAGTTCGTAAAAACAAGTTGCACTATTGTTTAGTTGAGAAAAGAGAAATCGGTGTATTTTTGAAAATTTTTCTATTCGCCCACGTGTGCTCTCTAGCACGTGACTTATCGTGTGTGCAGACGTCGTTCGACTGATTTTAAGACGCACGACCTACGCATGCAGAACATGTGCCATCCCCTCCCAAAAAAATTCAATGCTTTATTCGCCCGTTTTCAACTATTTAAGGTTACTTTACCATTGATGCCATTGGTAAACATTACCACCCTTATTATTTATTTTCAACACTACCTACCCTATTTTTCACTTGTCCGCACTACCACCGTATATCGAGCTCTAACTGGTGAAACATATCAACGTTCTTCGCAACCAAACCACCCTTATAGTTCTTTTGAAAAAACAAAACATGGGTGAACATGTCAATCATGATCTTTTCTCGTGTATGTTTATAGAATTTTCCATTCACAAGAGTGAGACTAACATATAGTTTTTGTTTTTAATGAGGATGTTCTTTTTCTATTTAAAAAAAAAAACACTTACGAATCACTCGATGATTTCTAGAAGCGTTTATCTATCAACAGGAACAGGATATAGAATGAGATAACATGTTTGATGATTTTGCGTTTTTATTCTGGAAACAATATGTGAATGTGGTATAATTTACAAGTACAAGTTTCATCTTTCTATTGTATAATAATTGACGACGATTGACACAATTGCACGCTGAAGATGTGGAGCACGCGTTTGAGTAAGGCGCACACGACCGACAGTGTGGACGTGTGCTGCCCCAACAAGTAGTATGCCGCTAGCCACATGGTGTCACGAAATGAAGGTCACTGTGCAAGGTGGAAAAGGTCGTTGATACCTAGGAGTGTTTAGCTGCGGGTAACTGTAACTGTATTCAAAGTATAAAGATGCCAGCAGTGTTTTGTAAACATTTTGTTTTGGCATATTAATGGCTGCTTATATTATTGGAGTTTTATTAACAGTAAAAAGAGACTAGTTACCATTCAGAATTCAGGTTTTTTTTTAATATAGTGGGAGCCGTTTGACTAACTTAGTTACTAGGTTGTGCAACAGTCCAGTGTGAAGTTGGACCTCAACTAACAAGCTTTTACAGTAAGCACGGTGTCTAGCAAAGCTGTCTTCAGTTTTTCACATGTGTGCACTGACGTCTTCGCATTCATCTACTACACTCAATCCTTCAAGTGCACTCGTTTTTTCAGGTCTTCATGATCACATCATTATTTAGACTTTTACTTTGGATAGGTCAGTCCCACAATAGTCCAATGTCAAAGGTTTCTACTTCTAAACTCACTTTAAATGCACAAGGGAACACAAATGTCCCAAGTCAGGACTTTGAAAATCGTGTCTCTTCTTCTGGTCTTGATCTTGCGAGAATTTGACACTATTCTTCCAAGAACGATGTTAATTGTTAAAGAAGAAGCATGACGTCGCGGTCGTGTCACCTTGTATTAAACCTTTTTTGACATAAAAATTTTCAAATTCAACATCTTCATGCACAAATAGTTTAGAGTTTGGCAGAGATGGCAAAACAAGACATTTTCCTATAATGTTCGTGTCTATATACATAGATGCTGTCATACGCGGCCTTGAAATCGATGAAAAGTTGGTGGGTGTTGGTCTTACGTTGGTATCAGCTGCGGAGGTGTTGATCCATACACAGTCTTTGGAGTTGGGCCTTTGAATATTTATTTACGCGAGTCAATAAAAAAAATATTTTTTTTGAGTCTATTATTTAATGAAAATACAAACATCAAAAAGTAACCAAAAACTGTAGTTGTACTTTATAAAATGATAAATGATTATTTAAGGTTTTGGCAGACTGTTTAACAGTTAACGGCTTCAAATAGATATACGTAAGAGAGGAAGTGAACGGGGGATTTCCAGTCGCACAGCAGCCACATGATTCATATTCAGTGTGTATGCGCGCTTTCCAGTGAAATAACGTATTTCGTGCATCTTGAGGTCAAAAATGTCTTCGAAAAAATGTTAAAATGACGTTGACGCGTTTTTCTAGGTTATGTTAGCTAGAAGTGGTTAGGTTAGCTAGAAGTGGCTGTCGGGGGAGAAACCGACTCACTAAGACCAATTGATGGCCCATTGTGCTACCACATGGATCTAGGAAAACTTTTCCCTACTCGTTAAACCATTTTGAGCTTCTTATCAAGCGCGTAATCTTATATATTAGCCGTGTTTTTTTGCAAGCCTGGGGGAATTGGATGAAAAAAACGACGTCGGTGCTAAACAATTAACATGTTAAATGCAACAACAACTAATCCCGGAGAATTCTCGAAGCTTAACTTAAGCGCACCGAAAAACTGTGTTACCGGCATGAATTGCATACATAGTTTGTATGAAAACTCCATGTTTTTTACTGTCATGGCGTCGCTAATCCCCGCTGTCGTTTTTTTCAACCAATTCCCCCCGGGCTTGCAAAAAAACACGCCTATTATTTCTATATTATAGACTCACTTTCCGACTCTCATACTACACCGATTTTGACAAATGAGATGTCTAACGAAGCGAAATTGCTGATTTGACGAATCATAATTTTATTTTAAAAATGTTAATAATTTGTTCAAAAACTGCGTTTGTTTGTTTTTGTATGTCTTTTATTTTTACGTAATTGCGAAAATTCTCGCAAGGGTAGGGTAGTATTACTTATAGCAACATTTGCTAGATCACTCGGCGATCGCCGGTAGTAGTAGAAATCTCTCAAGTGGAGTCTACGTCTCTGTGACAGAGCAGGACAATTCAGAGAAGGTGAGGAATTGTTTCCTTCTCCTTCTCATCGATGCAGGTTCTGCAGAAATCGTTTGAGTAGACGCCTAGTCGCCTGGCTTGTCTACCTATTAGACAGTGTCCGCTTATGACATCTATAACGGAGCTAATATCTGTAATCTGCGTAAAGATATCAAATGCTTAGAGCGCTTCAGATCCAGGATTGGCCAAGCAGGCGTTGAGGTTTTACCACCTCTGGTTCGTGTTCTTATAGCATCTATGCTTTAGCATAAGTTTAAATGTAGCGGTTGGTATACCAATATTTGTTTTGTCTGTTAAAAGAGTTATGTTGTTCCTCTTTTGGCTAGTTTATCAGCTTTACAGTTTTCTGTAATGTGTCTGTGGCCCGGCACCCAGCATAGGTAAATGTAGAACTGCTGCGCCATCTCAACGAGAGATGATAGACAGTTTGGGCTGTTTTAGAGTTTGTAGAAACTCAAATACACAGAAACATAGTCCAAAGATTTGATCGCAGCTTGGCTGTCTGAGAAGATGCGGATATCCGTTATTGTTATCATGTTTTCTTTAAGCCAAGGTAAAGCTTCTTTAATCCCCAAAAGTTTCACCTAGAACACGCTACAATGATAAGGAAGACGGATTGAGGGACCTAAATTTAGTCTTTCTGAGTACACGCCTCGACGGTTTTTGATCCAGTAGTATAAAAATGAATGGATTCATCTTCCAAGAAGGTCTTATCCTCCCAAGCTATTCTGTCTGGGATGGTAACTTTAAATTTTTTGTAAAAATGTGTTTGGGCTATAGTGTATTCGATGTTATTGAAAATGATCTGAATAAATTCAGAATTGTTGTTTTATATTTTTGACCAATTTTTTCGTATAAGTTTTCCACTGTAAATTAGGCTGTTTTGGTCTTTATGAAAGAAATGTGAATAAAAAATATTTATTCCATTATTTTTCCCAACGTTTCGTAAGTTTTCCTTACTTCATCAGGGTAATTTTATTCAATCTGTTAATATAATATATAACAAGTTTAAGTTTCTTAAATGAAATAAAATCGAAGATTATTGTTTTCTTACATAGCTTTTCAAAAATTACATATTAAATTGTTTCCTTTCTGCTCCCTATTGCATTCCTTCCCGGAGAGGGCACTGACACAAAATTGAACATACGAAAAAAAAAAACAATCATAAATATAAATAAGAACAACTAATAAAACTATCAAACTCAAGATTGACAATACATTGTTTTATACTGTCGGTGTCCTCTTTTGTGTTCATAGTTTGTTTTATTTGTTGCTGGACTCTAAGACTCTCCAGAGTTAGTCTTGTGTTGAGTTTGCTCTCTTTGTTCAGTATTGTTGCATCTTTAAAGTCCACTGTGTGTCCGCTTTTTGTTATATGCTGTGAAAGCCCTGTTGTCTCTTTGTGTTTTCTTAAATCTGCTTCGTGTTCCGCTAGTCTCGTTGCTAAATTTCTCTTAGTTTGTCCTATGTACACTAGATCACAGTTTTCATTATTTTTTCTTCTACATTTGATTTCATAAACTACATTGTGTAGTTGTTGTTTTTGTATTTTGGATTTTGTGTTTGTGAATTGCCATACCTACATTTGCGGCGAATTTATTAAAGTAGAAAATTGAACTTCTACAAAATATCGAGATGTTTTATCGTAAACTCAACAGTTTTCTAGTTAGTTTTTCAAAAAAAATCCTTTATACAATATAATGAACCTAAAATCGGCATTTTTAGGTATTTGTTAGATAAAATTTAAAAAATTGATCAGAAAAATCGCAAATCGGAGTGGGTGTATTTTTTAAATAATTAAGATAAAAATAAACCTTAAAGTCAGCTTCGGGAGCACGTATTTAAAAAAAAATTTATTTTCAAAGAGAGTAAAAAGTTGCAGTTATAATTTTGTATATGGTTTAAAAAATTGTTGAGCATGATAAGAATTATCATGAAATACATCATACGAGAAGAGATATAGACATTTAGAATTTCATGAGCAGGCAGAACTTCAAGTGATCGATTTGAAATTTAAAATTCCCCCGCTAGGCCCATTTTTTTTACTTTTTGTTTATTTGTGCTAGGAACTTCAAAAATGGTTCGTTTACTTTATCCTTGTTTATTAAGAGTTTCATTTCTATATACAAAAATACTTTTCTTATTTTGTAATTTTACGAATTTTATATGATAAATTAAAAGGCCAAAATGTAGTTAATATTTCAGTTATCTTCTTAAACAAAAATACAACAATGAGTTTCGTCGCGATCTAATTCGGGTTTGCAACAAGATAAACCCCTTTAACATTTTTTGAGCCAAACCAATTTAAACTACTTCCCCATGATTCAAACCAAATATTTTCTTTTCACGTATAATCCTGGCCAAAATTTTAGGTAGTCTATTGTTATCATGAATTAAAGACTTTTCCTATGTAGTTGATATGACATCGCATAGTAAATTCGAAAATTGGCTTCATTTGGCATTCCAGTGTCAGCATATAATTTGGAGTTACTTTTGGCAATCCGAGAACTTTTTTCAAAAAGTACCTCTGCAGCTTTTCCACTTCTTCATGTTTTGTGTGACCCCAAAGTTGTGCTCCATATGCTATGATATCCCTGGTAACAGCGGTAAAAAGAGCAGAGTTTTACTTCCTTGCTCCCAATGAAATTTTTCCTTGTGAGGTTTAGATTTTGTTTTGTGAACTTAGATCTCTCTTTAAAATGCTTCTACAAGCATAGGCCAGGAGTCAACCAAACCCCAAGATATTTATATTTTGATACAATCTGAATCCTTCTTATATGTACGGGTAGCTGCCGCATAAGACATGTTCAGGAAAATGAGATCTCGGAGATCTCAGCAATCTCAGTTACCTGAACAGGATTCCTCAGCAAAATTTCTCAGCTTTAGGCCGTGTCCGAATTGCGTTAAAATGTTGGTTAAAACTTGACGTTCGGTTAAATTTTGACTCTAGCGTGGTGAATAAAATGGGTTAAAAATTACCCAGCTCCAGAGCAGGTTAAAATTTGACACTAGTGGTTAAATTATTACGTTTCTCAAGAAAGAGAGAAAATTTTTAAAAGTGCAACAATGGACAATGGAAATAATCAATGTTATGAATTTTGAATTTTCATGTGCATGTACACATACATCGCGTAGTCGTTACTGTGTTATTGCACACCTCGTAATAATACGCTGATATTTTAAAAAATATAAAAGAATTAATATAAAATACTTCCTCAAATTGTTATTCATCTTGCAAAATTAATGCCAATTGGTTGTTTTGTTTTGTTTTGTTTTATTTTTTTTATTTTTTTAGTTTGTTGACAGCTGTGAACTAGTGTTCACAGACTGCATAATCAAGCAATACACAATAGGATTTTTTCCGTAATGTTTGGGGATAGCTATAATCGATGCAAAACCTTTAAAAGTAAATCAAATTAAGAAATTTGTACTTTATTCGCGTCGAATAAAATATTTATTTTCTGGAATAATAAAACACATTTGTGGTTAGGGAAATTTGTTTAATCTTGCGGGAATTTTTACTAAAAATCCCATTCAACCCATCCTATTTTAATCCAGTTCGGACAGCAAAAATAAAAAATTATCCCATTTTAACCAACCGTCAAAATTTAACCAGTGGTAGAAAATTTTAACGCAATTCGGACACGGCCTTACTGTCAAAACTCTGAGGTAAAAAAATGTTGGGTTTGCTTGCTTACTTTTTGAGTGAGAAAAATCTCTGATGCTATTTCATTTATATATATCGAATATAATATATATGTACTAAACTATGTACATATTTTATAAAAACATATAAGGCTGCCGGCCCTTGTAACCTCAAAATTCATAATTCCTTCCGGAATCTTTTCAAGAGTACCTTGGGTGCCGGGTAGCCCGTTTATAGAATGCTTAGTGCTGCAATTTGATCGAGGTATGTCGTTACAGCTTTCTGAAAACACCATATGTATAATGTATATGAATATCGACATAATTCTTGTAGCGCTGGATTTGTAAAAGGTTTACAAATCAAGAGGTAAACTTATGTAACTATGGACTTTTTACAAGGCATCATAGTCAGTATGGATGGCGTGTCGAAAACCTTTAGTCTTCAGCTTTTCTAATAGCCCTCTTAAAGCTATACAAAAAATCAGCTGTATTTGTATTTATATATTTTTTTTATAATCAGGTCATTTAAGTAGGTTTTTTAAGGTTTTTGTTAAGATTTAAAAATAAAGATATTTTATCCATTTCCAAAAAGTATTGTTGTGAAAATACAACGTCCGAAAAACATCTAATACACAATATGCGATTCAGGAAATCAAACGAACTTATGTTAGGCAATATAAATCGATAGAATTCCTTTGGATTATCAAACGAAAACGTTATAATATTAAAACGAACGACTGGATCACACGAACTTGATCTTATCTGCGATCACACTGCTGGTTTTAAAGTCTGAATAGTTAATTAGATACATTCATCTGATTTTAAAAGAAATAAATTAGTTATGGGTGCCTATGTTTTATGCCACCTCCGAATTGCACATATGCATGTTATGCAGTTTAGACAGAAAAATTGTTAAAAAATATAAAAATAGAAATAAATTGATTAAATAACCTCTGAAATTGATGTACATCTGATTTCTTAAAAAAATTTCAATTTATAAGAAAAACACTTTGAAAATGATTGTAGCGGTTTTTTAAAAAAACTAAAGTTTAATATATAAAATTTTGTAAATATTTTTAAGAAAAAAAAATTGGTACGCAATTTTTTAGCAAAGCATTTATCAATAAAGAATTAAATAAATCATCCAAACATTTTCGAAACATCGAATTTTCAAAAATTAATTTTGAATTTTTTTTAATCAAAAAATTAGTTGTTTTTAAAATGTTGATATGTAATATTATTTAAAGTTATTTAGAAGATTTTGTGTAAAAAATTTCATTGAAATCGGTTCAACAGGCTATGAAATATTTGAAAATCATTTGTGAGAAAAATAAGATTTTCCTTAGCGGTTTTTAAACACTTGTATGGGAGGTACCGTTATTTTCGGTTATAAGAATAGTTTTAATTAAAATCTGTTAAATAATATCAAAAAACTTTGTTGCTAAATTTAGTAAATGTCGTTCAAGTCTTTTTCGAATTACATATTAAGTTTCCAAAACAATTTTTTTGAAAAAACAAAATTGATCAAAATCAGTTAACCGTTTTTGAGAAAATCGAAAATCAAAAAAAAATGGTTCTATGAGAGGTACTTATATTTATAACCATTATTCGGATTTCTTTTTTATAAAATAGTAGCTATCCAAATATGAAAGTGCATCTGGCAAACAAGCGGCCGCGGCGTCGTGGAAAAAGTCCTGCATCACCATATTTGTTAAGAAAAGGTGAAACACTTTTTAATAAGTGGTACCATTTTTTTCTTATATTTTTTTTTTGCATTTTAAATACTTTTTTTATAATATGTGCCAAAACACAACTTTTGCGCTTGATTTCAATTACGCTGCCATATAATGAAATAAAGTGCTCTCCATACGCTTTCATATGACATAAGTTTCATCACTGTTGAGCAATGTTGGATATTGGGCCCAAAATGCCCATGGTCCTTTTGTTCGAACATTGTTTGTATTGAAAAAAAAAATGCAAATTTTGTTCGAACATTTTTTGCATTAATAAAATGGAAATTTAATTCCACAATTGTTTACATTAAATGTGCGAACTATATGAAATGGTTTGTGTCTGAACTAAAATCTTTATAATAAAATAAAAAGGTTGAATAATTTTTGACATTGGGGTGGACAAACGAAAATTTTTGGGGGACAATTAGTATGGGCCGCTGGACAAACGAAGGCTTTTTGTTTCGATGTTCTAAGTTGAAAATTGTGGGTGGTAGGCGAGTTTTTAGTTTTGGGGGTGTTGCTATAAAATAGAAAAGTTGAATAACTTTTGAAAGGGGGTCGAACATTTTTTGTATTCTTTTTCTAGCCTGGACAAACGATGAACAAACGATTGCAAAAGGTTTGATTCGGCTAAGTGAAATTTTCAATTTTGGGGTTGGGTGCCATTAAATAGAAAACTTGAATAATTTTTGACCTAAGGGTGGACAAACGAACATTTTTGGTGGACAATCAGTATGAGCCGCTGGACAAACGAAGGCTTTTTGTTTCGACGTTCTAAGTGGAAAATCGTGGGTGGTAGACGATTTTTTAATTTGTGAGGGTGTTCCTATAAAAAAGAAATGTTGAATAACTTTTAAACTAAGAGTGGGAAAATAAAAAATTTTGGTGGACAATCAGTATCGGCTGCTGGACAAACGAATGCACCATGTCCCATCCATACAAGTTATCATTTGCGGGCGTGGGGCCACTTTTTAATTTGTGGGGGTGTTCCCATAAAAAAGAAAAGCTTAATAACTTTTTTCCTGGGGGTGGACAAACGAAAATTTTGCCTGGACAAACGTGGACAAACGATGGACAAACGATTCTGATATATTTGGACCCAAAATTTTAAGCTCAGGGCTTCACACAGCTTGTTAACAACGTCATTGTGTTTAGTACGAAACATATTTTTCAAGAATTTTTAGTATTTTCTTGTATTTTATTTTGTTTGTTTAAAAACAACAGTCAATTGAATTTTTTTTAAATCATATGAGTAATTAAATATGGCATCGTGGATAGAATAAAATTAGACCGAAGTATATCATATCAAGATATTGGAGCCAAAAAACGATTTTCTACAAATGTTTGCATGTTTTTTGATTTAAAAAAAAACTGCTTGGTGATTTTTTTCTATTCTTTCCAATTCTTCATTACGTCATTGTGTAGAATAAAATTAAGCCGATGTCATTCGCATTTCTTGTTCTCGAGATATTCGAGAGGAATGACATTTTGCAAATTTTTTTTAATTTGCTATAGTATGGAAAAGTCTGATTGAAACTCCTTTCTGCATATCATGATGTTATTATCAGTAAAATAAAATTTATTTGAAGTCAATATCTCTATTCGTTCTTGAGATATGGTGAACGATAGAATGTATCACAATCGTACGAACGAACGTACACACGCACATATAGACATTACTATAAAAACGATGGATTTGGCTGGTTGGTGAGATATGTGAACATTTTCGATTCGACAAATCGCACCAATTACAAGAACTTCCAATAGGAAGTTAAAAATCAATGTTGTTGTTGAAGTTAAAAATCAATGTTGGGAAATCGATTTGGAAAAATTTGCCAAATAGACATGTTTGTGAACTTGTTACTTTTTATTACAGACCTAATGTGGCGGAAACTTCGTTATATTTGTGTGAGGTGTGAACGGGGACTGTGTGGCAGGGCGAAGCGCGATACATCTTTCATAATGACGAGTTTGGAGACCATTACTTCTCAACAGTGCCAACACAAATAGAAATCCATGGAACAAATATTTTATAAAAGCAATTTAATTACTTCTACGCAGTATGAAAACTGATTCTTTTTTAATTAAATATTTGGTTAAAGGTCTGATTTATTATAATTAAAAAATATATGTACATAATATGCATATTCGCTCTTGTCCTTTTGTTTTCATACCAAACAAAATACATTAAATAGGCATACCTACAATATTACATACTACATATAAGCTGCAATGCTACAAATCAAAGTACTTAAGAAAAAATTTCGAACCAACCTATTCGAAATATTATTTAATACATGAGAAAAACATTTATGTCCTTTTCACATAAAAATCCAATCCCCCAAAATATGACTGTAATCGTAATTTTCAATTCAAAAAATACGAAGCGCTTCTCTCAAAGCAATAAAAGGAAGCGTGTTAAGCACGTGTCCAATATGCGTGAGAAAGACCTCTACAGATTGATTCCCACGAATTCTATATTATTCTTAACTCTATACCTTCCGTTTCCGCATTTGGAAGCACTGTTATAAGGGATGAAATTATTGTGTATGTGTTAAGTAAGGGTGGAAATACCATTTTATATATGAAAAAGATTTCTAATCATAAAAAATAACTTTTACAAAGATACAAAAGTTCACATAGAATTAGAATTCTATGGTCTGCGGCGAAAAACACAGTACTACAAATCTATCTATCTATACGTATCTGTACTAACAAGGGTGGTTTAAAGATAACTGAGTGATTTCGGTCATTATCAAATAAAATTTCTTGCTGACAAGATGGAAAAGATTTCTCTAGAGAGTTGTTTAATTATTATTATTTTTGTTGTTTGAATTGTGAAACTTTTGAGTGTTTAGTTATTGACATGTAATTGGATACATATTGTTTTTGCACCGCCTCGACTTTATAACAATTTAAGGATCAGATATTAATCTGGATATAGGAAAATCGGATTAGTGAAGAAGTTTATTTAAAAATAGATTGATATTGATTGATTGATATTTAGCTCTTCACTTTAGGAAAAAGAAAATCCGTTTAACAAATAAATATAGATCATAACAAGTATCTAGGTATAAGTTCGGGTTCAAAAATTTAAAATAAATGTACCATTAAGTTGGTCCACGATTTCGGTTTTCTTTTCTTTTTTAATTTTGGTATTAAGTTCTCGCTGTCCAAAAAATATTATAACATTTATTTTCAGATTTTTAAAATGTATATTAAACATAGGTTTTTCGAAAATGTTTTTTTTTTAAATTGATAGGTCTTGATTTAACCACTAAGCCTAGTAGGTACACACTTCTCGTGAAATGAAAAATAAAACGTTTCAAAATACACGTGAAAATTCAGTATGAACCCATAAGACAGGATTTCAAATTAAAAAAAAAAATTGCTATTAATGATACCTTTAAATTTTGTTTTGTCCACTGTGGTGCGTTCTTTTTCTATAAAATTTTAACTGTGTGTTGTTGTGTCAAAAATAAATGTTAAAATGTCATTGTTAAAAATGTTACACTCTGTAACATTTTATTTAGGAACAATAAACGTTCAAAATAAACAAGACGTTTTTGTATTTTTAATTTTCTTAAAAACTAAAAAACTTACAGCCATCTGGTTTTAGCATTTGATTAAAAATTAATGAGAGTACCTATAGAACATTATAACCAAAATTGGTACCTAGTACCTACTCAATAAAGTAAAATTTAAAAAAAATGTTATAAGTTTTCTTCGAGTTTGAATAACACCTGCCGCTTTAAGGGGCGGATATATAAAATGGCCCAATATTTTAAAATCATGTTCATATAATGTACCAACAATGGACAAAACTATATGCTTTTTATCACAATAGCACACTTATTTAACCATATAACAAAGCAAAACACTTAGCTACTGATTGGTAAAAAAAATCTATATAAAATATTTCGATTTCTATGTGCTAAGGCACGTGATCGGACAATTTTGTTTTTTTTTTTTCAATAATTGTTTTTTAGAATAAACTTTTTACTAATGAAACCTTTGATTGTTATTAATATATAACCCTATGTTAATGTTAAATGTCGACAACATCTTCTTTTTTTATTTGAGGCGGTAAAATAAAAATTTGCCAGGAGCAGCAAAAATTTCCTGCTTCAGCACCGTGTACAAAATAATTTTTTTGCTAACTTCGATTTAACTTTAAAAAAAAACCACCTATCTTTCTTATGTTAAAAATCAATAACTTTTTTATTTATAACTATTTCGGAATAATAGTTTCTATACATGGGAGGTTACTTTTATTTTCAGCAAAATGGTGCAACTAATCACACCGACCGTGAGACAATAAACTTGAAGCGAGAGCAATTTTAAATGACATTGAGGAAATTATGCAAATTACATATTCAATACTTCAAAAAGTCATGCGAAATGTTACCAAAAGAACCGATGCGTGCATGAATTTTAATTGTTACATCTTTCATCATCTGTCAGACATGTTCTAAAATGTCCATAAATTAAACTTTTACTTTCAATTTCTTTCATTAGTTTTTATCCTTTCGTTAAAAAAATATTAGGTACAGATTTAAATAACAATAGAAAGTGACTTTTTGTCCACCCTGTATATGCACTTCAGACCGTTTTACGGTCATTATTTGAAGTAAATACTTTTTTAAAACTAATGTAAAGAATGGTTTTTCGTATGCTAGTAAAGAATTTGAATTTTCATTTAAAGTACATACCTCCTAAATATTGATGATATAGTTTTTGTTTTGGTTCTGTGGGGTAAGTATTGGTTTCTTGTGAAATAAATGATAAAGGTTTTAATTAAACTCAGAGATCCAAAATAACCTTTGACCTTTATTTTCAAACGGTTTCTCACTGAGATATGTATTTAATTCGCCAATTTCATTTTGGTCTTGGTCTGTGATTTATTTTTAAAAATTATTTTTTAGGTCTTTGGGTGAGATTTATCATTTAATTTCAGTAATAGCTCTTATCTGTTGACTTTTATCATAAATAATAAATAAATGGAAATGCTCAACCTTAAACAGTTTCTCTAGAAAATAAATCAAAAATGGTTAAAATGATTAATTATGATATTATGTGCTTTCAGTTAAAAAAGTTGTCAAATACACTTAATGGTGTATATGAGTGTTTTGCATAAGATGCGAAAAAAAGCTAGGGCATGTAGGTTGGGTTGAGGCAAGAAAAAAATTGTTTGGGAGGGGGTTTATTTCCCCCAGATTAGGCGGGAGGGTTAATTTTCTAAAAAATCGACTTTAATTAGAAACATAATTATAAAAAATTAACGGCAACACTAACAATGTCATGTTATATCTTTTTTCAAAGCCAATAAGTGAATACTTTTTCAAACTCAAAATTTTGATTAAAAAATTAAAGAAAAAAATTTGGAAGCTTTTTTTTTAATTTTAAACTTTTATTAAGTCCTATTTTTGTTATTAATATTCAATGCTCTTATCTTTTCGTAAGATTTTTTTTTAGAACCGAAAATAACAAATTAAACTACAAAAAATGTAGTGAAATAAGAATAATTTGTTTTCTATTTTTAGTTATAACTTTTTTATTTTCGATTTCTCGATAAAAGTATGTACCTATGCCAAAGTTGTAGAGATTTTTTTTCTACAAAACTGTTTATTCTATTAGATCAGAAGATTAAGAATATTTATACTTAATTTATTTCAAACTGAACATTTTTTATTGACTTCCCAACGTCAAAAAAACAACCAAATGTTTGGTTTAAATTGAATAAAAGAATTATTCTTTAGTCCATTCTTATTCGGAATATAACTACGAATTAAACTACCTACAAGCATTAACGAGTAAATTGCAAAAAAAAAAATTAATAGCCCTCCGGACATGATTCTAGAAACCATGAGGAAAAAAATCGTTTCATGTCCCTTCCCCTATTGGAACTGTTTTGCGCAACTATAGTGCGATATAGAATACTTGAAATCGTCAAACAATGACTAATTAATCAACTGTGTTTGAAATTCTAGTGGAAGACCTTTATAACTCATTATACAAAATAAATATCTTCAAATGAGATTAATTTTTTTCTCTCAGAAATAAGTGGTCACCGGTTGACCAAAACCTAAAAAAACTCAAAATAAAAGTTTCTCTCTGAGAGAAAACGAAAAAAAAATACTTTTAAGTAAACTGGTTATTAAGTGATCATTTTTTAAAATCTCAACAAGTGAGAGTAATTTAAGAGACCTTTCAAAAGGTTGAGATTTACTTTCGATCTCTGATTAAAATTAACAATATTACGCTGTCAAAAACAGTTTTATTCGTCATACCATCGGTTGGTCTGGGCGTCTATACCTCCAGTATACATCGAGTCTAAATTTGTTTCCTTTATTTGTAGCCTTATTTTAAATTTTGAAAATGGATATTTATGTAGGTCGCGATCGTTTCCTCATCGGAGAATGGTATTTAATAATAACTTAAGAGAGAAGGAAAAAAAGCCCATATTAATTATTGACAATTAAGCTTTGTGCAACATTTTTTAGAAGGTCTGTATGTAAAATGAAAACATAAAAAAATCTTACATATGGAAGCTGTTAGGCTTTTTTATTAAAAAAAATCTAATAGTAACAGGACAGTATTATCAATGCCATGGAACTTGATTTGGATTACTTATTATTCCACGCTTGTAATATTTTGTTGTCGCAGGTGTCGTTGTATTAGACGATGTAGCCGTTTGTAGAAATGTATCAACCGATGGTGTACAACCTTCAGCCTTAAGAACTGCAGCACACTTCCAGTTTCTTGCATAGTTCACTTTAAAGTAGAAAAGACTATTTTAACAAAAACGTTAGAATAAACATTTTGTTCAAAATTACTTCTCCAAATACGAACACATCCATCATCACCAGACGATGCCAACATAGTTCCAGTTATATTCCAGCAAACTCTCCAAACCGGACAGTTATGGTCACTAAACTGAGCTACAGTTTGGATGTCCAAGCGTGCCGATCCGGTTGGATCTCTATAAAATGTATTAACTTTTAGTATAATTATTCAATATTGTGTTTCAAACAAAAAGCTTGATACTTACGATACAGATTTTAAATTCAAAATATACAAATATTTGCTTGCAACAGCCAAGACATGATAGCTACGTCCAACATTTGGTGCAAAAGCCATATCATGTACTGGATCTGTTATTGTGTTAATCGTTTCAATTTTAGCACACTTTCTAGCATTTTCACTGTATTCGAATATGAAAACTTTGCCGGCCGAAGAACTGACGTCATCGCTTCCAGCCTGAAAATATTCAATATTTGAAATTACTTATAAAAATATGTTTTTGATGTGTAAACATCTATACTGGCGGTAGGGTGAAAAAAAACGTAACGTATCTTGTGATCGTGATTGTGATTCACGTTACGTTACGTATGTTTACACATCTTAACCGTGAGTTCCGGCACTCACACTTTTTTTTTAGATAAGTGCATAGTAATTGATTTCTGTATCACCTCTTTTTTATTATTATCTTCAATTAATTTAACAACCTGTTTAAAAGCAAGAGTTACACATTTTTCAAACGCTTAGTTGAATTTTTCGGTTAAAGGTGTCTATTTAAATGGCTTACCGGTATTGCTTTTAAAGACATGATTTAAAAATGTTATGAATTTTAATACTCTGCAAAAAAGTCATTCAATATTAGTAAAATGGGATTAAAGAAAGCATTTCGAACCAGTGCTCCACGGTCGTGATTGTTTTGTATTTCTTGACAATAGACACTTTTGTTCTGTATAATTCGGTATTATCGTTTACTAATTTACTGTATATTGTTTAATTTTGTTACTTTGTATTTGATCTATATTTGCATGTGTTATTAGTTTGCATTATTTTTACTAATTTGCTAACCACTAACACATGCACTTATGATGAGCCTCTGATTGTAGTTTGCAGCTTGATCTAAGCTCACTACAACAAAGAATCTGAAGTGTAAAAAAAAAAAATATTAAGGAAGCACGGTTACTTTAGTTAAACGTTGTTGATGTAATGCTGGAGATACGCTTCTTTTAAATTGATTTGGTAAATTGAACAAGGGATCTAAAATCATAAATATGGTGAAATATTACACATTTGCATTGATTATTGCGATCAAAATTGCATGGCAATATATCTAACCATAATAAGGTCTGTATTTTTAATTAATATTTTTTTAAAAATACTTGTGCGATTAGTTTGAAGTTTTTTTTGTTGAATTTACCCAATTCATTTTCTTCCTTTAAACTATAGTGACCATACGTCCCGTTTTTAGCGGGAAGTCCCGTTTTTGAGGTCTCTGTCCCGCGACCATAACTGTCCCGCTAAATGTCCCGCTTTTCTTAAAAACCCGCTAAATGTCCCGCTTTTCCTACGACGTTTGTAAAAATGTGTGAGGTCTCTCAAAATTAAGCAATTTTATAAATACTATTTTACATCCCAGTGCATATCAATTGGAACATATAAAACAAACGTAAGAGCTGTTAAAGGAAGAAAATTAGTTCATGTATATGTCACATTAAATGAATTCTCAGTTTTGCTTGTGGTCTATCATTTTTAAATCGAAAACAAAACCATATTTTCTCTCAACTGATAAGTGTTCCATTGTTCTTCAGACGATTTTTTAAGACCCAAGTTCACAACTATGGTTGATGTTTCTTCAGAATCAGTCTTCCATGTTTCAATTTTAGCAAAAATTAAAATAATAATAAAATTCTTAATGAAATTCATACATAGGTAGGTATAAAAATTAATTTTAAATTTGTAATTAAAATTAATTGTCTACACACGCTAGCAATATTGAGGCTGATTTTTTTTAAGTTTTTGTTAAAAAAAAATGTTATGAAGTCTGTTCTTTTTTTAAATAAATGGGTATGGCATTTGTTGTTTATGTTGCGTACTATTTTAATTTTTACAAAAAAAAAAAATCATAATTTCTACTCCCTGCGAAGTTTTGAAAATATGTCCCGCTTTTGCTTCAAATAAATCTGGTCACTATACTTTAAACTACCGATTCAATTGTACTTTTCAGTTTTTTATTATGTATGTACCCAAGTAGGTAAATCGTTTTTTTTTTTTATCCATTAGCTCTACTTACAGCAATTAACTGAGATGGCAGCATATACATCGACTTATTCCAAGACAAACAGCTAAGTGGTAATTTACATGATATTTCATGTTGTACTGGCCACTGCGATAGATTCATAATATCTGGTGCTTCATAAATACGAATTATTCCGTCTGCCGATGCAGTTGCCAAAAGAAGACCTAGAATCTTTGGAGCAAATTTTACATCGGTCACACTTGTTCTAGAATCGACAAGTGTAGTGCGTCGGACCCAACGCTTAACAGGAGTCATGGTAGCTGTTACTTTATCACCAACTACTTCTTCCCATACTGAAGCTGTGCGATCAAAGGAACATGTTGCCAGAACTTGTCCAAACTCTGGATGAGCCCAAGAAATGCGCCAAATAGAACCAGAATGAGCTTTCCAGCTGGCTGTTACTGTCCATTTCCCTTGGTTATCCTGATCCCAAACCTTAAGTTCATAGACATTATGAGTGACTTTTAATAATAAAAAGAAATAAATGCTTAAAATCAAAATAATACCAACCTTAACAGTTTGGTCACTGGAACAAGTTGCCATACGGATTCCATAATAATCGTAGGCTATGTCATGTATAACATCTTTATGGTCGGCACGAATTTGTTCAACCTCAAACATATCTTTAAGTGGTTAGTAATATATTATAATAAAATACTTTTAATTTTGTTTCGCGCGAAAATTTAATAACAACGTTGATTGGAAATTTGGAAAGTTTACACAGAAAAAAAATGTCAAAATGACAGCAATGGCTGGATTCAAGGAACCGAGTCCGTTCAGTCCGCGATTGTGTTGAAGACTTCACGTTTTACTTGTATGGCCGCGTCCAGTTCACAATTTTATATCGTTGATCGAGAAACAAAAAAATAATTTTTTTTCATAATTTTGTTAAAACCTAATAATAAATAAGTGACTAGATTTTCCTTTTAAGGATCCCCCACACCAACGCGAATCTTTCGCAGCGACGAGGAATAATAGGCGTGTTTTTTTGCAAGCCCGGGGGGAATTGGTTGAAAAAAACGACAGCGGGGATTAGCAACGCCATGACAGTAGCCGTGTTTTTTTGCAAGCCCGGGGGGAATTGGATGAAAAAAACGACGTCGGTGCTAAACAATTAACATGTTAAATGCAACAACTATTAATCCCGGAGAATTCTCGGGGTTTAACTTAACCGCACCGAAAAACTGTATTACCAGCATGAATTACATACATGTTATCGATAGTTTGTATGAAAACTCCATGTTTTTTTTACTGTCATGGCGTCGCTAATCCCCGCTGTCGTTTTTTTCAAGCAATTCCCCCCGGGCTTGCAAAAAAACACGCCTACACTCACAATTTCTTTTGTCAGCAGAATTCCATATTTTTTTTTTACATTTGATTGAGGCGTTTTTCTTTTTTAGCCCCGAGCGTGGCACTGGGCTGTCAAAAATAAAACTATGTTACTTTTTAACTCGGAGCACTCCGAGCTCTCAACTTGCATTTCTTTTTTAGCTCAAAGCTCCGACCGGGGCTCGCTCGATGAGCTCGGAAAAAAAATGACCGAGCACATCGAGCACAAAGCTGAGGCTAACTTCGTACAATTTTCATGTAATTTGACAGATTTTTAAGCATATGAGAGTTCAGTGCTCAATTGAGTTCTTAAATAGACCGGTGCGCTCAGGTCACGCTCTGTTCGGAATGAGCTCTATTCGCTCAGAGCCCGCTCTGTGCCCCGCTCGGGGCTAAAAAAGAAAAACGCCTTTTGTATATAAACGCTAGTACTCTCATGGAACAGAAAAAAATAGTTCTGTTCCGGCTCTCGAACGGCGCTGTAATCGCCACAATCTGACATTAGCCGTTTTTATTATGACCCATGATCCATATGGATCATCCTTCGAAAATAAAACAACCTCACAGTAGCGAGAATCAGCAGCCTGTTTTCGGATCATGAAACGTGAACCCGATAAAGAGCAGGTTCATGTGTTTTTGTTGTTATGTATGTTATTTGATGATCTATATAGATCAATTCTGATAATAAAAAACGTCTATTGGCGAAATAAAAAGATAGGAGGAAG
Organism: Epistrophe grossulariae; assembly: GCA_929447395.1. Classification (NCBI taxonomy): domain Eukaryota; kingdom Metazoa; phylum Arthropoda; class Insecta; order Diptera; family Syrphidae; genus Epistrophe; species Epistrophe grossulariae. The sequence continues at coordinate 117,549,494 of OV839566.1, forward strand.
ATAAATAAAAAAGAAATGAAGACAAGTAGTAAGAACGAGAGGATTATATATTAATAGGGGTATTCCCGAACCGATGCAACTGGTCTTGTATCATTGCAAAAATGCAAAAGTGTAAAATTGCTATACCCTAACCCCATTGTAAAAAAAAAAACTTTGCACTTTTGCAATGATGCAAGACCAGTTTGCATCGGATCGGGAATACCCCTATTATATATACATATATAATTAATAAGGAAAATGAGCATACTAGGACTAAGGGCCAGTTTATTCACAGTGGGTTAAATATGCACCATCACTTTTAACAGGTTCTAATTAATTGGTGCTAATCAATGAAAATCGGGATTAGCGATTTCCATGATTAACAACTTAAATTTCCTAAATCAAAATTTTGGTTAACATGCACATTCTATGATTTACCAGTTGTATTAATCCTTGATTAAAGATAATCAACTGTGAACAAACTGGTCCTAAGCTATACTAGAAATATTTAAACCATTGCTATCGCTTAGTGGTAGCACATTTACGCCCATATTATTTACTCGATACATCTAGATTGAACCTTAAATCCAGATGTATTTACATGAATTTGTATACTTTACATCTGGATTAAAGTTTTAATCAGAAAGTTGTTTCTTCGTGTGAAAGGGGACTTACCTTATGCGTAGAAAAGGAACGCGCCACTTGTAAAAACGGGTTCATAATAACCCATAATCTGAACAGGTCTAATATATCCATTTGTTTTTGTCTCAAAAGAAAGTTGCTGTCCCTGTCATCAAATTCGCAGAACGGTAAAATAAAGGGCAGACCCGTAATTATTTTGTTTGTGCAAATTTAAAGAGAAAATAAAAGTTAAAGGTGATTACCGGTCCAAAAAATAAAAACCAAGTCGCAGTTTTATATTGTAATTCTCTGACGTTTTATTATTGTAAAATCCGCCGTACTCGAGACAAAAGGAAAACGCATTAATTTTCGCGAAAGCTGTGTATTGCTCCAATTTTTTCTGCTTAGTTGCAAATAACTTGAGGAAGCCTTCGATTGATTAAGCAACTCTTGTGTTTTATTGTTTTTTCCATTAAATTAATTGTGTACTTACTATGGAAACAAGTATGTAAAAATCAAGTTTTGCAGTTAAAACATAACACACCGCTAATAGAATCCCCAACAAAATCTTCCTCGTCCTCTGTGTATCCTACCCGACTCGTTGTCTATGGTGTCATTAGTTTGTCGAGTTCACGTCGTTTCTATCGTCGCAGTCTGGATCAAGAAAGATTATTGAACATCGACTATACTACTAAATGGCTTCATCAAACAAACTAAATGATCAATTTGTAAATATTATTGCATGAAATAACATTATAAATAATCATCAGAACGAAATGATAAGATTATAGATGACAGTTAGCATGACAAAAAAAATTAGAGAAGAAAATCCCATTGGACTCATGCGCATTGCAAGGGAGTACCAGTGTAGCACATGCTACCTGCTACTAATACATTCAAACAAATGTTCTGACCTTGTGTTCTTATTGGATGATAGGCCTCGCGCCATTCCTATACGTACACAAAAGTTAAGTCAAGTAATGTACGGTGTGCGGCGTGGGACTACTTTCAATCAGAAAAAATAAATCTTCCGGCACAGTGGATTAGTTGCACTTACAAACTGGCCAACATTTTTTTCCATGGAGGGGTACTAGAAAATGTTTGGCTAAATTAAAAGCAAGATTAAATAATGAACAAAATATTTTGTTCTTACAAAATTTATATGAATCAACTAATTCCACAAATTATCATTTATTTAAGAGTCTGTCTAAAGACCCGACGTAGTGCTTCTCACTTTTTTTTTTTTGCTTAAAAATACACAAAATACATAAATATAGTGCTAGCACCCAGCATTACGGCTAGTAGGTATGTATGGGGGGCTGCTGCTTGGGAACACTATAGGATTTGGGGTAAGTACGAGGTTGGGTGTATGCAAAGTTTTTTTTTGCATTTAAAGAATCGGGGGGGGATTTAAAACCAACCTCGCAATTACCCCAAAGCCTTTAGTTTCGCGTACGCGCTGTCGGGTCTTTAGACAGATTCTTTATTTTAATAGGGCAGGGTCGCCTCCCATCAGTCCAAATATTGTTAGAGTTTTCATCTCGAACAATAGAGTTAGATTAAATGCATTATATCGTTCAAGCAATGCATTAAATAGTTTTAATTTGTGTTCTTCTCAATAACGATAAGAAAAAAGTTGGATCTAGTACCTGTGTAGGTATTCGAAAACCTTTTTACTTCACTTAAATTCCAATAAAATTTATTTAATTCTAAGCTTATCCAAAAAGCGTTTTAACTAAAAACCTAGATCAAAATCAAAACGATTTTGAAAATTTTTGTTCATAATTTTGAAATCTAAAGGAGTAACTATTTTTAATGAAACGTCAATTTAACCGCCATATTATTCACTCGAGACCTACATCCAGATTGAAACTTAAATTCGGATGTATTTACATTGAATTTGTATGCTTTACGTCTGGATTAAAGTTCTAATCTAATAATATGGGCGTAAATGTTCTACCACTAAGCGATAGCAATGGTTTAAATATTTCTAGTATAGCTTTGTCCTTGTATGCTTATTTTCCTTAACCAAAATTTTTAAGCAAGAGCCCGTACAACCCCGCCATATCAAAAACATAATAATGGAATGTTTTGTGGTCTGAAGATTGTGCGTTTAGACTCAATTAAGCAAAGAAAATAGTAGGTATCTATTAATTTATATTTTTATATTGAATTTTCCAAATTTTTCGTTATAAAGAACTGATTTGGCTTTTTATATTCAAAACTTGTATCATTTTAATTCCAAGATTCTAAAAAATAAGAATTAAACACAAAAAAGAAGTCTGATGATCGGGGTGGCAGTCGTGAAACAGCTATAACTCCAGCCTATAAAAACTTGGTGGCAGCCTAACTGCAAGTGTGTTATCACACAAAAAACTTTAAAATTGTCCATTATTCTAGGTATAGGAATTTTCCAAAAATGTATGTATATACCTACGTTTTTATATTTATTACTGTATTTATATTTATAAATTGCAAATATACCTTATGTATGCGAAATATTTGGTGTATGTTAGTTCTTCCATAGTGAACAAAAACCAAGAAAAAAGATTTTCCCGAATATTCTTCACTCTTTCTCACACAAAATATAAAACTTATTTTTTTGGTGATAGAACTGTTTTGTGTAATAGTTTCAATGAAAATAATCTACTGTGTGGTGCTTGATAGGAAGAGTTACGAAAGATGTATTTCTATTCTATTTTTTCTAACGATACAAGTTTGAGTCATAGTTTATAGGGTAAATAATTTATGAAGGTGTTGTCGTCATGTTTATCTCTAAAATAATGTGGACTATGATAACTTTTTGATTGAGTATGGCTAGGAGAGGTCTAACAGGTGCTTGGGTATGCATCGCGTGGTTTTCTGTGTTCGTTATACAAACGGGTTTTCCGGCCGCTAAAATTAGTTGTTGTTTTAAAAATGAAGTAAGATAACGTCATAGTTAGCAGTCAGGTCATTAACTTTCAACTTAAATCGAATCATACGATTTTAGCGCACCTATCAAAAGTGTTATCGTATCACATAATCAGAACGTTATTTGATTTTTCTGAACGGAATCGCTTTTACTTTAGATAATGAAACCAACAGGAACTCGATTAAATAGAAGATATTGTTGCGATTGTGGTTTTTCTATTTGTTTTTGGACATTGTGAAACATGTGTATCAGCGAAAAGATAAAGAGTTATTAAAATAACTTTTTAAATAAATTAATATACATATTATGTAGGTGTATTCAATTATAACCGATTAAATGTATTTTGTTGTTTATTTTTGTGTTATTGATTGATTATTTTAATACCTTTCTTTATCGACTGATTTCTTTTTTCCTTTGCATAGAAAAAAAAACTTTTTTACACGTTTGAGCTATAATGTCTATCTTGGTTTGAAATCACATTGTTAAGAATCTACAGAAAATAACTTAAAACTCTTAATTGCTTTTTATTTATTCATATTTCAATTTTCAAAAAGTAAAAAAAAAAAATCTCCACACCTGCGACCTTGGAGATTCTTTTTTTTTGCCTCTTCTTGTGTCTTTTTTGTGACCAGTCTTAAGGTTGCTATTTTTTAGAAATCTTAAATTAGACATTAAGGCTGTGAAGATTTTACTAAACAATATTTTTTAAAAGGCTGGAACCGATATTCTACGTTTAAATATACATATCTGTTGTCTTGGTCAAGGTTACTCCAAGATCGAAAGTTATCTTTTTTATATAATTTGAAAGTGGAAGGATTTATGAATAAAAAGCGAAAAACATTTTTCTTATCATTGTCGATAGTTCCTTCGCTTGAAAATAGGTATACAATTTCAGAACCCCCTTAACCATAATTTTTAGTGCATTTGCCAGTGCTTTAATCAATCACAATACACACTATTATAACTTCCAAAATTTTTGATTGTTTACCTTTTATTGTGCTTAAATGTATATTCAATTTTTCTTTGTTCTAGTTATGTCTTTCCGGCGTAGATATTTTAAATGGGCATGTTCATATTTTCAAAACTTCACAAATCATAGAACTTTGGACCCCAAAACATCTGTATGGTATGGTAAATGACATTAGATCATATTTGTATGTTTTCGCCTAATTAACTGCTAATAAAAAAAGTCCAAAGTCCATTTTTAAATGATAAATCTGGAGTTGGTATTTTCAAAATTAATATACATATGTATGTAATGTACATACATATGTACATATTTAATAATTGTTTTTTGATTAAAAAATGTTTTTACGAGTTTGATTTCCACCACTGATGCTCTTTTTAGACTATTTCAATCAACTGGTAACATATAAATAATTTTCAATCTAAAATAGTGATCTTGAATAGGGAAAAAGAACGACGCGAGAAGATTTATTTTCTTATTTTTCCCAGTACAAATATAACCTACCCTATCAACCGTTCCCCGCTTGACGTTGAGTTTCGGGACACCCTATATATAGTTATAAAAAATTATTTTTTAAGAAAACATCTCCCAGGATTTTTGATTTTGTTTGCATAAATTCATATTTCTTAAAGAATTACGCCGTTTATTTTGAGATTAAAACATTTTAGGAGTTTCAGCACTTTGGAACCGGAATTATATTATATGCCTACATATTTGAAACAAGGGGCTAAGTTATTCATTTTTATGTTATCACATGATATACCACCCTAAACGAAATTATGTTTTTGGTAGGTGGTATTATATATTACTAGCTCTAATATATTTCTATTAAAATCTGATGAAAATCGCTTTACACTTCAATCTCAGTTTGTGCACGTTATATGCTATTGATAGTTTTTTAAATGTTTACTTTTTTAACATAAATGCCGGTGTTGTAAAAAATGCAATTCCTTACATCATCAGAGACAGTCATGTTTGATCTAAATTGCTGTTACATAAAAGTGCATGATAAATTTAATAACCCAAGCACTTGGGCAGGCTTATCAGATTCTGGAATAAAAGTCATAAATTCATTGCAGTAACATCCATAATATTTTTGTTTTCACACAACTGTATTGTGGGCCTTACAGCAGACAATATTATTACTCAAAAAATAGTACAAAAAATATTGCTTGAAAATAGATCGTTCCGCAATAGTTGGCCTTACACGATCAATATTACTGTGGGCAATAATTGATAAACAAAAAATAAAAATTAATTTGGTGGCACGTCATAGCTCGTGGAGAACTAAGCCCTGGTGACTTACATCTTCTCTCAACCATTTCTGTGCCGGTATCCCCTGAAACATGGGCCCATAATCTTTGTTGGAAAAAAGGAATAATAACTCGGAAAACATCCAGTTCAACAAGATTTTATTAAGCAACTGAGTAAATGAGTAATTCAAAGTATTATACAAAATAGTCCACTATGAAAAAGCTTTACATAATAATGGGGAAAGGTACTGTGTTGTCAATGTAGTACAATGGTACAATGAGTATATATTCAATATCTTATAAATACATATCTCTCATTTGCTGCAATATCGTCATAACTCAAAAAAAAAAAATGCTGTTTCGAGATAAATGAAATTGAAAATTTCTGTTTCGTGAAAAAGCTATGGAAAAACAGCAGTAGTGCTTAAAAAAATACGTTCTTGATTGAAATGGTGTAAAGATATCTTTTTTTTTGCAGAAATATAGAGAAATAGATTTTACGCACGTTGCTGTAATAAACTCAAAAATATCATATTATGAGTTATGACGATATTGCAGCAAATGAGCGATATATTTTTCTTTCATCGACTGAAAGACTAATCTTCTTTATGATGATAAAAATCAACCCACTTAATTATCATTCGAAAATTTTGCATGCGATCATCGTTCACTAGAATTACACACAAAATAATATATACAATTCACATAATTGTAACTATATTCGTACTGTTTTTTATCAAAATACATACATTCTAGCCTACCCGTGCGAGAATTCTCGCAATTAAATAAAAATTCCTTATGTTTAGTTTTGTTTTGTCCGCTATATATAATTATTCCCTTTGATTGAAATGTGAAATACCCTGCACTTTAAATTACCAAAAAAATCCCTCACTCAAATTCACAAATCAAATACACGAACCAATGAGAAAATTAAAAAATCGAATGCACGACCCATTAATTTTCTAAATACAATATTCAACAAACAAATGCAGTTTTTGAACAAATTATTAACATTTCTAAAATAAAATTATAATTCGTCAAATCAGCAGGTGATTTTTCTTCGTTTGACACCTCATTTGTCAAAATCGGTGTACTATGAGAGTCGGAAAGTGAGTCTAGACTATAGAAATAATATAAATGATGGTACATAATTTGCCATAAATTCAAATCATCTTATATTGATAAATTTGGAGTCTTTGGGGTGAAGTAAAACGCAACACACATGTTTTACCATCTCGATCGCTTTTCCACACATTTTCCTACGACCTTATATTAGAGCTCCATATTACACGGATACACGTGTTCTTATAATATCCGGATTTAAATCGGTATATTTAGTGTATCCGTGTATTTTAATTAATCCAATTATCACTAGACAGGGCCAAATTTATGGGATTTTTTTGATAAAAATACAACAACGACTTGGTAGTCGAATCTGTTAGTGAATTTAAGTTGAGAATTATTTAATTTTTTTCTTTTAAAATCGATTTTTTGGTGAACAACCGAATGAAATTAACTTGCCCTACTCTCTCTCCTGTTGGATTTGCCAATATAAAATAACTCACACATTTCTAAGAGAAAGGAGCAATAAGTTTTGTGGAATATTATTTTTCAAAATTCTTAATTTTTTCATCAACTTTTGCATTTGAAGGGCTTATTTGCATAACTTGATAAGCCACATTTTCAAAATCTCGAGATAATAGCATTTTAAGTTAAGACAAAATAAATCAAATAATATGAGCGTGATTTTTATTCCAATTTATTTTTTAAGTAATATGGTGTTTATAATATTATGCCTTAATAGTGTGTGAAAAAAATGTGTAAATAATATTAAAAAAAAAAAAATTTTTTTTTAATTGGTGGCTTATCATGTTTTTGCACAAAAAAAAAACAAATAAATTCAAATTTGAAATAAAAAAATTAAAAAGTTTTTTAATAGAAGTACTTTATTTAAGAAACTTTTTTTATAAATATTAAATTAAAATGTTAAATTAAAATGTATTATAATGTTTTATTGGATTATAATGATTTTATTGAAAAGTAAGCGTTAGTAAAAAAAAATATCTTTGTTTCCAACGAGATGTTGAAGCTTTTTCTGGTGTAGCCTCATTATCTCTTCTTAGTTTCTGTGACGGTGGAGCGGAAGAGCTACGTTCGGATTCACTTTCTGTCGATTCCTGAAAAAATGATTCTCATGCAAAAAATTATTCGATATGCAACAAAAAACATAGAAAAAACAATTTTTGCCCTTTTTCAATAACATGATAAGCCACAAAAAAACATGGTAAGCCACAAAACAAAATGTTGGTTGATTTTTTATAACAACATGATAAGCCACAAAAACAATAACTTCGCACATACCTCAGCAATTTCTGATGATTTATTATCATCTGATGGTCTAAAATCAGCATCAACAATTTCTTCGACAGTTTCAGTAACAGTTTCTTCGAGAAAACTAATTTTTTTTATAAAAAAATCTTCTAAAAATTGATTTGAATCAATTGTGGCTTATCACGTTATGACTGAATAATTCAATGAAAAGTCTTAATTGAAGAAGTCACTCTAGCCATAAGATTAAAAGTGTATGTAGATATACTATTTAGCAATAGATTTAGTTAAAAAACGGTGTTTTTGAAAAAGTGTGTCTTATCATGTTATTCAAATAAGCCCTTCATTTGAGAATAAAATTGACGACAGACTCAATCAACCATTTAGTATGAAATTTGTTGCGCCTCCCCAAAAATTTAATCTTGAAGATCCGACAATTGAAACCGAAGTTATTTTATTTATTTATTTATTTCATCAATCAGATATACATTATAATAATGATATATAAACTTATAGACTATAGATAAATTTTTAGCAACACGCAGTGCTTTACAATCTTGCTTAAATAAGTACTTACAAATAAAACCTAACCACCGGAGTTTGAATAGCTAAGTAAATAAATAACATGACTTTTAAATGTGTCTCGGCTTATATTACTATAAAAATCTATATGATTACCCACAGAGTTAGCTTCTCTTAGGTACCTAGTAATTGGTTCATTAAGTCCATAGTTTACTCTATGAAAGGGTTCAAAAAATGTACTACGGACTCGAAGATCCCTCGTTGGAGCATATATTTTTATAAGGGAAAGAAGAAAAGAGCAATCTATTTGATTCGTAATTATGTCTCTAATAAATGTTATTGAGAAATACTTTCTCCGAGTTTCCAAAAACTGGAGGCCAATCAAATTACATCTAGTTAAATAAGATGGCATTCGTGTATTCCAATGAAGTCTGTAAATAACCAATCTAGTAAATCGTTTTTGGATATTCTCGATACGATTTGAGTGAATGGCATGGAACGGGTTCCATATTATGCAGCAATATTCAAGGACTGGCCTTACATAGGAGTAAAATAACGCCCTAAGAGTATAGGGGTCGGAAAAATCCTTGGAGTTACGCATTATGAATCCAAGTAAGGAATTTTCTTTAGCCACAATAAAATCAACATGAAAGGAAAATGTTAGCTTAGGATCGAAGATGACACCTAGGTCTTTCTTTTCAAAAACCTTTTCCAAAGGAATACCCTCAATATTGCAATTAAAGTTAATAGGCGACAAATTTCGGCGGAATGATAGGAAGTCACATTTAGAAACATTGAGAAATAACTGATTAGAGTTACACCAATTGTATAGATTATGCAGGTCTTTCTGGAGCAAAAAGCAGTCATCCAGGGATTTAATGAATCGAAATATTTTTATATCATCCGCGAACATGAGACAAAAAGAATATTTAATATAATCAGGAATATCATTAATAAGAAGCAAAAAAAGAAGTGGACCCAAATGGCTTCCTTGCGGTACACCAGGAGTGACCACTATGGGATCAGACACTACATTATAAATGCGCACATATTGAGTGCGCCCCTTTAAATAAGATTCTAACCATCTCAATAAGCTCGAATGAAAGCCTAAGCTGTAAAGCTTCTTTATTAAGATTAAGTGATTTACCTTATCGAAAGCCTTGGAAAAATCAGTATAAATAACATCACTTTGATATCCATCTTCAAGATTTCCATAAACCTCATTCGATAAGATTGTTAGATTAGTCGCTGTCGATCTCCCTGAAACAAAACCATGTTGAGAAGGGGAGATAAATCCCCGAACAATAAAGGATAGTTTTTCATAGACCACCTTTTCAAATAATTTAGGGATCGTAGAAAGCTTACTTATTGGACGGTAGTTAGAAACAATTTGCTTTGGACCAGATTTATGAATAGGAATAATATAAGACACTTTCCACTCATCTAAAAAATGGCCTGTTTCTAGAGAAGCATTAAAAAGACGAGTTAACGGATCGGTGAGGGAAGCTATACAGGATTTCAAAACTATTGGAGGAATCCCATCAGGGCTTCCTAAGGCAACCATATCAGTCAATTTTGGAGGTTTTACATAAAATAACGGAATTCTCTCACTGGTGGATGATGGTTGGCAATCGACCAAACAGGGATTTTTTTATGATTTTTTTCCGATTTATCGATTGATTTAAACTTAAGATTGCGATGCTTGTGTAGTTTGTACAATAACGTTCGATATATGTATCAAAATAATTGCTACTTTATACACTTGCGCATAAATCAATCCATGCCGATACCCACGATTTATTACTTGATACTTGAAGGCACTGTAAAACTGTGTTTTTATGCGCCTAATGGTACCTTAGAAAATCAAATTCTTTACCAAAAATAAAAATCTATAATAGCCATTTTCCCTTAAATTTCGAGCTTGTAAACCCACCCCTTGAAAAGATAAAACTCAGAAACCAATTCGTATATTAAGAATCCGTATATATGCTTACCATCCGGATACACGGAATATTAAGCAAATAAATACACGTGTTTTAAGAGTACGGATTATTATTTTCGTGTTATAATTACACGGAGTCCGTGTATCCATTTTTTTCAAATACACGGACTGAATCGTAGGCTCAACCTAATACCACCTTAAGTGATTTTTATTCAGCGAACTGCTGATTTTTGTTGAGGTGAGGAGGGATTAAATCGAATTAGCCATAATAATATTAGTTGAATTGAAGATAGACATTCGGTTGATTAAGAGGTTTTCAATAAATAAAAGATATTATTTTAAAATCTCCAATATCAAATCAGGTTTTCAATCAAATATTTATGAATTATAAGACGTGAATTTTTAAAATATACCTACTTTTATATTATTTAGACCCGTTTGCTGATACTACACATAACTATTTAAGTTGAACTTAAATTCTTAAGGGGTACTTTTTCCATGTCATAAAGTCATTCTTAAGAAATTAAGTTCAACTTAAATCGTTATGTGTACCTCCCTTAATCGGTAAACGAATTTTTTTAGTAAAGCCGTAATTTAGAAACATACTTACATAGTAACCAATTTGAACTGGTTCCTATAAAATAATCAATATGAATAAAAGAAGAAGAATTATGAATTCCTTCGTGTAGCATGTTCTTCGTGTCATATTGTTTATAAGGTGAATTTATTGTTAAATACAATGATAAAATTCAACTTGTTTCTCGGTGCATGTCCATTTTAATGAATTAAATAATGAAATGAGTTTAAATAAAATATTCAGTTAAGCTCGGCCTATTTAAAAAAATATTGAAGGTTTGCATGAACAACAACACTTGAGTACCACCAAGTTTTTATAGGCTGGAGTTATAGCTATTTCACGACTGCCAGGCCGATCACCAGACTCCTAATAGTGGTGCTTGGTCTTTGTTCAATTTTAATTGAAAAAACTTTTTATGCCCAGCTAGGACTCGAACTCGGACCAAGCTCCCTCCGAGCCATATGCATACGCATTGCGCTACCGAGTCCTAGCTAGTTTTTAAATATTGACCCATATAGGAAATCATCGGCTAGATGAGGGCTATGTAGCAAATCACTCTGACCATGCTCTCAAGCCTGCTGCTATAAAACAACCGTTTCGTCTTCGTTCCGAATGTTTCCCGTTGGTTTGGGATAACCTTGTTTTAAATAGAGTATTCGGAAGAAAACTAAATTTTTCAAGAAAAAAAAAAATTCCTAATAATGTAGCCATTTTTATTTTCTGACACTTTCAATTTTAACAACTTGCACAGTATATTACCTTAGATTTGTGTACCGTGGTTCATACATAATATCGTCGTCGTTCTATAAAAACTCCCTAAGTCCAATTTTTAAAAACTGCGATACCGCTTTTTAAATTCGCCATAGTTAATCAAATATCAAGAGTTAAGATTATGTAAATCTGAACTTTAATGTTGTTTTAATTCTTAATTCAAAATTACTCAAACACAAAAATGTTCGAGTTGTTGTCAGTAAAATATCCATAACTAATTCAAATGTTTCCATAAAAAAAACAAAATGGACTTATGGAGTTTTAATAGAACGACGGCGATATGTAATACGTTTGTGCGATGCTAGCATTGGGACTTTACCTGAACTTGCTCTGAGGTGTTTTATGTAGAACTTTTTTGGCTCTAGGCGACTTGCACTGTGTTCTATGTGTGTTTGGAACGAGCTCTGATTGCACTCTCATGAAACCTACGTTTTTTCTCGGAGTAAGAATTCACTACTGTTAAAATTGAAATCATATGTTGAAAGTGAAGAAGTGTAGCTTCAAAGTCCAAGTCTTGGTCCAAGAATATCGAAAAAACCTTATATGTCTATCGAAGGTAAAAGTGAGAATAGAGCCGTTGTTATCACTATTAAACAAAATAGGAATTACTCCAAATCACAACATTCAACTTTGAAAGTTTTCGCAGCTGACTGCGTATTGTGTAAAAAATTTTCCGAAATGGCCGCCGATAACATTGTTATAGACTTTTTCTTTGGGTCTATGTTCATGACAAATTCTGGGCCAATGCTCCTCAACGATTCCGTATATGAAAGCTGTAAACCTCAAAATAAATATGCAATTACGCGAAAACATAAATAAACTTTTGTAAAGAGAGTCGAAACGGACATTTGACATAAATTGTATTCTTCAACTAACATCAAATATCATTATCTTATTCCGTTTTACTTTTTATTTAAAATGGCACCTATTTTTGAACGACTCTTTTATATTAAAATTTGAATTTTGTCCACATAAACAAATTATTTGCACTCGATCACCTTAAAAAACAATATCTTCTTATCAATTAAGTGTTTATATATTTTTATTTCATCGACTGAAAGACTAATCTACTTTATGATGTTAAAAATCACCCCACTTAATAATCGTTCGAAAATTTTGCATGCGATCATCGCTCACTAGAATAAAATACAAAATATGTATAATCCACCTAACGTAACTATATTCATACTGTTTTTCTTAATTAAAATACATACATACCTACATATTATGGTACATAAATTGCCATAAATTCAAATCATCTTATATTGAACATTTTGGAGTCTTTGGTGAGAGGTAAAACGCAACACACATGCTATACCATCGCGATCGCCACGATCAATGTTTTGATGTCCGAGCGTGTGTGTTTCGATACCTCTTCCTACGACCTTATACCACCTCAGCTGATTTTTAATCAGGGAACTGCTGATTTTTGTTGAGGTCGCGAGGGAATTTTTATACTACTCGGATTAAACTGAATTAGGCATAACAATGTTAGTTGAAGTTAGACATTCGGTTGATTAAGAGGTTTCAATTATGAATTCCTTCGTGTAGTAAGTATGTTCGTCGTGCTCTATTAAAAATTCAAGTATATCAAGATCGAAATACGATTCGGTGTTATTATTGTTGAAAAGGTGAATTTTGTGTTTTTTTTATTTTATAAGACGTGGACTCACTGTTACAATAATTAGAGTGGTGTTACAAAAATATTTTTAAAAGATATCATTTTGGATAAGAATGGATAAAACAAAAAAGTTTATTCTTATAAATTCCTGCGTTTTTCCTGCCTTTTTCAATATAATGAATTATAAGTCGTGATTTCTTAAATGTGTTTTTATAATATTTAATCGATAAACGGGTTTATTTAGTAATTTAGAAGCATTCTAACATCGTATCCAATTTGGACTGGTTCCTACAAAATAATCAATATGAATAAAAGAAGAAGAAGATATATTATTGTTATCATTCATTATTCTAATAAAATGAATTAGAGCGATAGGAAGCAAGTTTTTATAGATAAATTACCAATAACAGCCCAATAGTAATCTACTGTAATCTACATTTGTCTTTATGTAGATCTATACCTATAATATAATCCAATATAATCTATTCCATGCTCGTCTGTTAAAGTTTCTAGGGAAACATTGGTTTTAACCATATCCATATCCATACCATAAAACCTTGTCGAGTGATTTTTAATTTTTAACTCACTTTTTTATTTCGATGTTTTTAAAAAGAAGTCTTGATTTGTAATCGCTCGAGATCACCCTCATTACTTAATATATTATAAAAATGGTTGCATTGTTCACCACATTTAACATTGAAGTCATCCACGGTATCCATTAGTTTGTACCTTCCGAGGATTTGTTTAATTTATTTCAATTTTAGACTTATAAGTAAAGGCTTCTCGTTTTTAGTCAATAATATTGTACCTCGAGCCACGGTCAAGGTCGTATATTATCGATAGCGGACCGTTACCGCTTAACTTATACACCATAGCACAGGAGGGTCCTTTCATTAAACGCATATAGTGTAATCCAGTACGGAAAGTAAAACAGCTTTATAATAATTTATGTATGTATTTGAAACAATAAAATTTCGCTTTTTCTGCTAATGAAAAAATTTTGGATGACAATTATTATCAATTTGATATTCAAATGTCATTGACATGAAAACCTAATAGAGTCTCCTATAGTTGCCATTGATTTAACCTTAAAAACAACATATTATTTAACTGAATAAATGTATAAATTAATACACAAAACATGAGCTACTTAATATAAACGGCTTAAGCTTAACTAAAATCCATCGACTTTTGTTTGTCTCTGCACATTCGTGAATAAAATTAAAATTTTAATGTTGTAATTGCGATGCGAAAGGAAGTAATTTCTGCGTTTTTTTTTTTGAATAAGTCCATTTCTATTTTAGTAATGACTTCGGGCACGACGACGTATCGGAACATTAGATTGGCACCGCTTTCATAAAATTAATTAACAACAATCAATGTATCTTACGTGTATCCTTATGTTTTTAATTGCAACATTATTTGGAAAACTTTATAAACACTTTTATTTATGTAAGATCAAAATCAAAATACATAATTTTATTTCTCAAAACAATATTTTGCGATGTCATTACAGCAAACGCAGAAGAACCGCCAAAACCGAATAACCTTATAAAAAGGGTTCAATTTTCTAATGAAAATTTAATTATACAAAACGGGGTTCGCAACAATACAAATAGTTTACTTAAAAGTGCCGCAATGAGTATTTCAGAGAGGCCTAGTTTTTTGGTAAGTGCACAAATAACACATATTTTAGAAATAATTACATTAAAATTTATTGTTGTTCACTTTTTGTTTGTTTTTAAATATTTTAGGTAGGCGATGAAATCGAAGCGATGATACAAGAAGCGACCGAAGCTGTCGATGAATTTCCTCAAGGAAATAATCCCATAAGGGCCAATGGTGATCTAGTAGATAAGCGCAAGCGTTTAAGGTGAGTAAATCAAGAAATTTATAACAAAAAAAACATTTTGTTTAAAAGAATCAAAAACATTTAAATTTCAATAGGCTAGATTAGAAATCAGACCTTCGACTCACTAACCAGTAAGCCAAGGGCTATAAAAAAAAAAAGAAAACACGGATTCTTAGAATAATTTGTATTATTATATTTGCAATTGCAACCTCATTTGTACCTGTAGTAGGAACTTCCGTCCATCTTTTGTAAACCCTATAAATTAATTACTTTTGTTTGTTATGAATTATAAGAAGAGAAACACAAATAAAAGAGAAAGACATTTTTTGTGATTTTGTGAAATGAAATTCAAAATAAAGTTTGTATGATCTTTAGTCCAATGCATTTCGCCCAGGCACTACAGTTGGGCTCATCAGTTAGATGCTGTCTTACCTTTCTAAGACCTAATATTTTTGCTACCGACACAATCTTCAGCATATGTTATGAATTATTGTAAACTACAACTGCAATTAAAGATACCATCCACTTTTTAAAATCTTATGTTACTGGTGGGGGCATAATGAATTACTTTGTATATTTTCAAGTCATTCGGCGCATTGTTTTACATGTGATGCGCGTCGATATAAATATATTTTAATGTTCATTAATTAATTCATTAAGCAAAATATCATGTATCAAGTATCATGTATCAAGTATCCCTCAACGCATGGAAACTAACTCCCCCAAGGAGATTTTTTTTTATAAAATTGTATTATAATATTTTGTGGAAGCTATTTATTGATATTTACTTATTTGTGTTTTATTTAAAACTTACACTGCAAATAAATAAATAAAAAGTTAGAAAGTACATACAAAAATATATGATTTTCACAAATATACAAATTTTACTATTATGTATTTGCAAACGCAGCATTCTAGCTTATAAGTAGCGTGACTTAAAGGGCAATCGATTCTATATCACTGCTGTAATTTTAAGGAGTATTTTTGTTCTAAAATTAAGGCTATTGTGTTGTCCCTAGGTATCATGGGTACCCAGGTTCCCCTAATGCTCATTCAGAATAAGGAATCCATATTTTTCGCAGGGTCAAAGATGTGTAAAGCTACGCGCAAACCGACGCGGTGGCGGTGGCGATCGCGATAACAATGTGGATGCCGCACACGTAAATCAATGGAGGGGCACACATCGACGCGATATGTGGATTGCGTTCACATTCCACTGCTGCGTTCAGTTACGCGACTTTTCTTGAACGCAGCAAGCACCATTTGATCGCTATATCGCCTGAAAAAAAAGAGTCTAAAAAAGAAAATTTGAAAAACTGAAAAATTAATAGAAAAAATTAGGGGGAATTCCATTTTATATGTTTTTTTTTATTAAACTTCAAAAATTAAACGTTTGTATTGTCGCTGACAACTTAGCCCGCTACACAATATATCGCGTTGATGTGAGCAGGTTTTTGAACGCATCTTTATCGCGCGATAAAAGTTATCGCAATCGCCACCGCCATCGTGTCGGTTTGCGCATAGCTTAAGTTGGGTAAGAGTTCACTTTATGGTTAAACGGTAAAAAAAAATAATTTTTTTACCTAAATATTTTCAAAAGAAAAAAAAGACTTCTTTTTTAATTATATTTCTATTGTATCTTACAAATATAAACGGTATTCCTCAGTAAAGTTTCTGACTTCCAAATATTACTTAGGAATTTGAAATATAAAACGAACAAATTTGAAATAATTTATTTCAACATATTATTTTTCGTCAGAAAATTTACAGACTAAACATGGACATATAACTTGCGCATCAAAAGTTACAATAGGTGGTGATGGTAACGCTTAGTTAAAAAAAAATCTATTGGACTGTAGTGGAAAGTCAATAACAAAATTCATTTTGAGATAAAACTTTCATAATTGTCGTTTTAGATTAAAATTTAAATTAGTCATTTGAAAGATTTTTTATACAGCATGAAAACGCATACAAAATGTTAGTACAAAATACAAAAGCAAAATTGTATATAGAACTAAGTGTAAAATAATATAACTTTATAAAAAGAGCAGAACCCGAAATTTAGATTGAAGTTGTTTGCCAAAATAGGAACAGAACGTGTTCTTTTACTGTAAAAATACCTTGCGCGTATAAAAGACGTATTTTAATGTGACGGAACACATTTTTAGTTTGTTTTACGCCTTCTTGGATTTTGTAAAAAAATGATGCATACATAAATAACAAGTAGTTTGTTAAATGTGGACAAGTTATAGTGACACACAATTTTTTTCATCAAATAATTTAAAAAAAAAAACAATACAAATGGTGTTTCTATAATGGGTATGACCTTTCGCCGGCAAGGTTAATGGTGTTAAACATTTGAAAAGGCAATGCTTACAATGAAAATTCTATTGTGAGGCATGTTACCGATTGGGAAAAGAACTGGGACTAGAACAGGCAGGAAGAAATTTGAAAAGCTGTGTGGGATACTTTAAGGAAGCGGAAATATATTTCAGAAAACAACACACTATGGGATTAATCGTTTTTCTAATTTGAAGCAATGGTATATATCTAGTTCAATAAAGAATGCCATGAAAAGTTATCCCATTCTGTTAAATTTTGTAGGGATTAAATATAATAAGAATATAAGGGTTTTTTGCATAAGATGTGACAAAAGGTTAGTGTGTGAGCGTTAGGTCAAAATAATAATAATTTTATTACGCGGCTAATCCGAAAACAATTACCTAATACTGTCTATAAACAACCGCGAAAGCCTAAAAAATTATATAAGAAAAAATCGTATGGGAGGAGGGTCTTATTCTCCTTGTTTAGGCGAGAGGATAAATTTTCTAAATAATCGACTTGAAATAGGAAAAAAATCATTAAAAATCAACGGCAACACTTACAATGTTATGCTATTCCTTTTATAAAGCCAGAAATCGACGGAAGAAACTCGTATGAAGGTGGGGGGGGGGTCTGTTTCCTACTCGCGGGAGGGGCAATTCAGCAAACTCACAAATATTGTATTTCGTAAGAATTTTTTTTTTTGGTTTCGGCAGGGTTGCAAAAGTTTGAGCTCTTTTTTAGCTTAAGCCCTGGTTCAATTCACGAGTCAGTAATCGACTCGTGAATTCCATAACTTAATGCTGACTACATTAAGTTATGGAATTCACTCATTTTTTTTAATAACATCCAACTTAAAAAAATTTTGTTTTTATTTGGTCAAAGTGAAAATTCTCTAACTGAGCTAGGAACGATCAATTTTATTTACTATTACACTTGCCATGCCAAATGCAACAAGCGACATTAATTGCATCACCATCATATGTATGAAGTATTTTTCAATTCAAAAACCACGAGCCAAAAAGAGCTTATGAATTGAAACTCATTCAATTCCCAAATCGCAGAGTTTGTGAATCGAATATTTTTTAATTCACAATTCAAAAAGAGCTTGCCTATTAAATCTGTTTTTATTCAGAAGTCCCAAAAGAGCTTATGGATTAAATTTTTTTATAATTCATAATCTCACATTCCTGGTTTTCGGGCATTGTTTTAGCGGTTGTGTTACGTTTTCAATATGGTACTATGTTTCTTACAACCTTTTGACCTAGAAAGATCTCTAAGTTCAAATTAACACATTATTGAAAAAGAAACCAACAAATGCTCTAGCAATTAAATATGTGTACAAATAAATATTTAATAATATAATTATTTGAACTGTGTTCTTTTAACAAGCACATCAGAAGAACGAGAGCATATCGATACACCATGACACTCAATATTGAAAAGAGTATTTATATTTTACCTTGGACAAATGTTCAAAACAAACGCAAATCTGCAAATCTAAAAATTGAATTTTCAGTTTCCATATTAAAAAAAGCACACTTAAATATTTGCATGTCCTAAAGCTTTGATGTCACAGCAATTCCTTTTATTTTGAAGTATTCAGAGGAATATGTTTATGAGCCATTTATTATGAATTCAATTCGCCGATATTCAAAGTATACAGATGTATGTATATGTTTATGAGCCATTTATTATGAAAGTGATGATTAAGTTGGTAATAAAATTTATTGCAACTTTTCTAGATAATTAATTAATTTCTTCTCTTTATTTAAAAAAAGATATACATTGCTACAATTTAAGTTATGTCAATATAAACTTGATTTTTTTCAAATAAAAAAAAAATTGTTTAAATGGACTAATACCACTCTATTCTATTTAAGCATAAAAAAAATGTAACTAGTAATAAATAATTAATTTATGGGATGAACTTTATTCACAAAGGATAAACAACAAAAACCACCAGTTGCTAAAAACAAAACATTTTTACAGATACACTAGTTCACTGCCATTTTCAAGACGATTCTCATGTAATTATTGGGAGATGTAAACAAAGTGCCTTGCCTATCCACAGCTATTTAAAATAAACTATTAGCCAACTTACAGGTAGTAATCACAAAAAAC
The DNA here is from genome assembly GCA_929447395.1 of Epistrophe grossulariae. Taxonomy (NCBI): domain Eukaryota; kingdom Metazoa; phylum Arthropoda; class Insecta; order Diptera; family Syrphidae; genus Epistrophe; species Epistrophe grossulariae. Next base: position 117,569,287 of record OV839566.1, read on the forward strand.
AACACCGTGTAATGTATAATACGTGAAATAATAAAACTCTTAGTTGAACTTGGTGGGGTTAAATGGGCAGACAGGTCTGAAGCAAACAAATTGAAGATTTTTGGTCAGTTGGAATCGATATAGCACAAGTGTCGGATTACTTGCGAGAGTTTTAAACGGCAGACGAACAAATAATACAATTTGTGATTTCTTTTTATTTCTTCAATCCATTTTCTTTGATCGAAATATATTCATACAAAGCAATGCAGTAGATTTTGTTTTAAACTGAAAAGAAAAACGTATCTTACATTTATAATTATTAAAAATTAAATTAAAGAAAGTTATAAAAGTGGGTTATTGTCCTAAATGAATGGATGTACACACTTATAAACATTAAACTGAATTTGCGAATCCAAAAGGAATTTCGCATTTAATTTTCTGGTGAAGTCTTAAATGAATGAGAAATTAGTGACTGGTTGTTGTGTTTTAATTGCCATATTAATTTTGACAATGCTTAAGCGTCGAGCGAGCAAGCGTTTTGTTTTGATTGAAACTGGAGAACAAAGTACTTCTTGGGACTCAACAGTTGACAAAAACAACCAAATAATTGTTGTGGATTCTGCTGATCAACAGCAAAAAAATATGAATAACTTAACAACCGAAGCGGAAATACCTAGGAATTTAGTTGCACAAGGGGAAGTAGGAGTTCATAATCCAGCCCTGTTAAATGTACCTACGACTTCCGGCTCACTTAAGTACTTCATAAACGTTAAATAGTTTTATATGATTTTTTGTTTCTTAATTCTAGGATTACAAAATTTCATTTTCTATAATTTTAGGCCTAGCATGTCTCGTGGAACAGGTTTGGGACTTGAACGTCATCAAGAGCGAGATTTCCTCATTGCCACCACCGAAGAGTTCGTTAAGAGGTTTGGTGGTACGAGAGTTATTAATAAAATTCTAATCGCTAATAATGGAATTGCTGCCGTCAAGTGTATGCGTTCCATACGCAGATGGTCGTACGAGATGTTTAAAAACGAACGTGCCGTTCGTTTTGTTGTAATGGTAAGTGTTGAGTACAATGGTCATAAATAAATAATGTAATTATTTTTTTTTATAACCAGGTAACACCAGAAGATCTTAAAGCCAACGCTGAGTATATAAAAATGGCTGACCACTATGTGCCAGTGCCTGGTGGATCAAATAATAATAATTATGCAAATGTTGAGTTGATTGTTGACATTGCACTGAGAACTCAAGTTCAGGTATGTTGTCATTAAAAACAATCATCTGATCAGGAAAACTGTTTACTTTATAAATTTTATATTTGACAAAGATTAGTGCAATCTTAATGGTGTGATGTGATGCAAATATAATTTTTATCACCTGTTCACATTAGATTAGGTACAAAATCTAAAGTTCTATAATCAGTCCAGTAAACGAAAAATCCGAATTGGGATTTTGATAAACTTTTTTGACCAATTGTGCTATTTGGAGACACTTGAGATTATTTTTTTTTATATTTCGAGTATGGGTTTCTTCTTATTGTACACAAAAAGTTGATAATTTTAGGCAACAAGTTCAGCTATTATATATCCATATCATAATTTAGATAAGATTTTTTATTTCAATGAATCTTTTGTGTCCCAATGTCAACAAGTAAGATCTAATAGTTATCATGTTTGAAAGATATATTTTACACAATTCGTTTTTAGCTTAAAATGATCTTTGTATTTGGAGGATTAAAGTTAGAGACAAACTTTCGCCTGCTTTATATGAATCTAAAATATAGAAAACAAATTAATCGTGAAAAGTTGCAATAGGGAGTAATGAATTAAGGCTTACTTCGAACATTTGTGTGTTAATTTATTTACATCAAGCAGAGTACACACTCTTACAGACTATCAATAGAAAGATGATTCAATTTTCCACTTTTTTCTAATAACCTTCTCCAAATGATTTTTTAACCTTCGGTATTCTTTTTATATAATTTTAATAATAGGCTGTTTGGGCTGGTTGGGGTCATGCTTCAGAGAACCCAAAACTTCCAGAATTACTTCATAAAGAAGGTCTGGTATTTCTTGGACCGCCTGAGAGAGCTATGTGGGCACTTGGCGACAAGGTTGCATCATCAATTGTTGCACAAACTGCAGAAATTCCAACACTTCCCTGGTCTGGTTCTGAGCTAAAAGCCCAATACACAGGAAAGAAAATAAAAATATCTTCCGATCTATTCAACCGCGGCTGTGTTAGTAACGCTGATCAGGGGCTAGCTGCCGTTGCGAAAATTGGTAAATATTATTTAAATAGAAATGAAATAACTTGAATTGCGAACATTTTTTTTTTTTTCAGGTTTTCCGGTCATGATTAAAGCTTCTGAAGGTGGTGGAGGCAAAGGTATTCGAAGAGTAGACACTGCTGAAGAATTTCCTGCCTTATTCCGTCAAGTTCAAGCTGAAGTGCCTGGTTCGCCAATTTTTGTTATGAAGTTGGCGCGTGGTGCTAGACATTTAGAAGTTCAATTGTTAGCTGATCAATATGGCAATGCAATTAGTTTGTTCGGACGTGATTGTTCCATACAGCGACGTCATCAAAAGATTATCGAGGAAGCTCCTGCTATAGTTGCCTACCCAGAAGTATTTGAGGATATGGAAAAAGCTGCTGTACGTTTAGCAAAAATGGTTGGTTATGTGAGCGCAGGAACTGTTGAGTATCTTTACGATACGTCGGGTAAATACTTTTTCCTCGAACTGAATCCAAGGTTACAAGTAGAGCATCCTTGTACTGAAATGGTTGCAGACGTTAATTTACCAGCTTGTCAGTTACAAGTAAGTACTATATTGTGTTGGATGTTTTAACTGCATAACTTATTTCTGTGTGCATTTTTTTTTAAAGATCGGTATGGGTGTTCCATTATATCGCTTGAAAGACATTCGTTTGCTTTATGGGGAATCTCCTTGGGGAACTTCTATAATAGACTTTGAAAATCCTGCTAACAAGCCTGTTCCTTTAGGACACGTCATTGCAGCTCGTATTACATCCGAAAATCCAGACGAAGGCTTTAAGCCCAGTTCAGGAACCGTTCAAGAACTAAACTTCCGTTCAAGTAAAAATGTATGGGGCTACTTCAGTGTTGCCGCTTCTGGTGGTTTGCATGAATTTGCAGACTCCCAGTTTGGACATTGTTTTTCGTGGGGAGAAAATCGTCAACAGGCAAGAGAAAACCTAGTAATAGCTCTAAAAGAACTATCAATCCGTGGAGATTTCCGAACAACTGTAGAGTATCTCATCACATTGCTGGAAACAAACAGCTTCTTAGATAATAGCATTGATACTGCTTGGTTGGATGCTTTGATCGCAGAGAGAGTTCAATCCGAAAAGCCCAATATTCTTTTAGGGGTGATATGCGGAGCACTTCATATCGCCGATCGACAAATATCTGAAGCTTTCTCGAGTTTCCAAACTTCTCTGGAAAAGGGGCAAATTCAAGCTGCCAATACCCTTACAAATGTAATTGATGTTGAGCTCATCAACGATGGTAATCGGTATAAAGTACAAACTGCAAAAAGTGGACAAAATACTTATTTTCTGTTGATGAACAACTCCTTTAAAGAAGTCGAAGTTCATAAGCTTTCCGATGGTGGTATGTTATTGTCCTTCGAAGGATCATCATATACAACGTACATGAAAGAGGAAGTCGATCGTTATCGAATTGTGATTGGAAACCAAACTTGTGTTTTCGAGAAGGAAAATGATCCTTCACTTTTACGCAGTCCATCTGCTGGTAAACTTATAAATTTACTTGTAGAAGATGGATGTCATGTAAATAAGGGACAAGCGTTTGCAGAAATTGAAGTGAGTTTTTTTTTTGTTAATCCTTAAAAATAAATAAAAATTAATGTATTTTTACTTTTAAGGTGATGAAAATGGTAATGACGCTGACATCTTCAGAAGCGGGCACTGTGACATTTATCCGTCGTCCAGGAGCAGTTCTCGATGCCGGAACACTCCTTGGTCATTTGGAGCTCGATGACCCATCGCTGGTCACAAAAGCTCAGCCATTTAAGAGTGGATTTCCAGTGGCGGAAAATTCTTCGATACCAGAAAAACTCAACCGAGTGCACAACAATTACAAAGCCATATTGGAGAACACTCTATCAGGATATTGTCTCCCGGATCCTTACAATGCTCCTCGTCTTCGTGAAGTTATCGAGAAGTTTATGCAGAGTCTTCGTGATCCATCTTTGCCTTTACTTGAACTACAAGAAGTCATAGCATCTGTTTCCGGACGTATTCCAATCTCAGTTGAGAAAAAAATTCGAAAGCTCATGACATTATACGAGCGCAATATAACAAGTGTTCTAGCTCAATTCCCATCGCAACAAATTGCCAGTGTAATCGACTGTCACGCGGCTACATTGCAGAAACGTGCCGATCGAGATGTATTTTTCCTTACCACTCAGGGAATTGTCCAACTAGTTCAACGATATCGTAATGGAATTCGTGGTCGAATGAAAGCTGCAGTCCACGAACTTCTCCGACAATACTACGAAGTTGAGTCTCAATTTCAACATGGTCACTATGATAAATGTGTCGGATTGATTAGAGAAAGGCACAAAGACGATATGTTGACAGTTGTTAACACAATTTTCTCGCACAGCCAGGTATCGAAAAAGAATCTTCTGGTAACACTATTAATTGATCACTTGTGGGCCAATGAACCTGGTCTTACAGACGAACTGGCAACTACTTTGAGTGAACTAACGTCTCTTCATCGAGCAGAACATTCACGTGTTGCACTGCGTTCGAGGCAAGTTCTCATAGCAGCTCATCAGCCTGCCTATGAACTGCGCCACAATCAAATGGAGTCAATATTTTTGTCCGCCGTTGATATGTATGGACATGATTTTCATCCGGAAAATTTACAACGATTAATTTTGTCAGAAACATCAATTTTTGACATTTTGCATGATTTCTTCTATCATTCCAATCGTGCTGTTTGTAATGCTGCTTTAGAAGTTTATGTCCGAAGAGCGTATATATCGTATGATCTAACATGTTTACAGCATTTGGAGTTGTCCGGAGAAGTACCGTTGGTCCATTTCCAGTTTGTCCTACCAACTGCGCATCCAAATAGGTGAATTTTCGATTTGTTTAAAGAGAAATGTTAATTTATAACGGTTTATCGCAATTAATAGTTGGTGAATATTAACAGCCTTCGCGCATTTAAAGAAAAAAAAAAAGAGGCCTGGCTATGCGAAACTGCATAAACTAAACTGTTATAAGTTGTCATTTCTTTAGAAATTTCTTTAAAAATACCAAAAAAAATCGTCTATCACGGCATTAAATATTTATAGACTCCAATCTTATTTGTCTCTGGATGGAATGGAAGCAACCTCATCTAAAGGTTCAACATTTATGCGGACAGGGTGTATGGCAGCGTTTGATTCGTTCGAACATTTCGAACAATATTCTGATGAAATCTTCGATCTTCTTGAAGACTTATCATCACCAGCCTATGCCAGTGCTAAGGTAATATTAATATCATTTTATTTTAAATTTAATTATTGCATATATTCCTACCAAAGGTTCTTGAAGCTGTTGACGCAGCAGACTCGGCTTCTGATGGCAGACTCAGCACATCTATCAATGTTTCTTTGTCTGACCCTGTTTCAAGAGCTAATGCCGCAGAAGAAGCTATATCAACAGAGCCAATTCACATTTTAAGTGTAGCTGTTCGTGAAATTGGTGAAATGGACGATGTACAAATGGCATCTGCTTTTGGAACATTCTGTAAACTACATCGGGAGGAACTGTATCAGCGACGTGTGCGCAGAATAACATTTGCTTGTTTGAAAAAGTAAACATTCCATTAAAATATATTCGCAGTGTTACATTTTTTATTTTTTATTCATTGCAGGCGTCAGTTCCCCAAGTTTTTCACTTATCGTTCAAGGGATAATTTCGAGGAGGATCGTATTTATCGACATTTAGAACCAGCTTGTGCCTTCCAATTGGAGCTAAATAGAATGAGAACATACGACCTAGAAGCCTTACCAACATCAAATCAAAAAATGCATTTGTACTTGGGTAGAGCGAAAGTATCCAAGGGTCAAGAAGTCAGCGATTATCGATTTTTCATTCGTTCTATTATTCGTCATTCAGATCTCATTACTAAGGTTTGATAGGAAAACAAATTGAAATAGTTTCATTTAAAGTTTATAATATTCTTTGTAGGAAGCTTCATTTGAATATTTGCAAAACGAAGGAGAACGCGTGTTACTTGAAGCAATGGACGAATTAGAAGTAGCTTTCTCCCATCCACATGCAAAACGCACAGATTGCAATCATATTTTCTTAAATTTCGTGCCAACTGTTATAATGGATCCTGCAAAAATTGAAGAATCTGTTACAAAAATGATAATGCGTTATGGTCCTCGATTATGGAAACTAAGGGTTCTTCAAGCTGAACTCAAAATGGTCATCCGTCAAAGTCCTCAATCGGCTACTCAAGCTGTGCGCCTTTGTATTGCGAACGATTCTGGTTACTTTTTGGATATATCAATGTACACAGAAGCCACAGATCCCGAAACTGGCATCGTAAGTTATAGTTTGTATGATACAAATAAATTGTTTTACTAACCATTTTTGTCTTCTTTTCTTTAAGATTAAATTCCAAGCATACGGAGATAAACAAGGTTCACTAAATGGACATCCTATTTCAACGCCATACATGACGAAAGACTTTTTGCAACAAAAACGTTTCCAAGCCCAATCAAATGGGACAACATATGCATATGACATTCCTGATATGTTCCGTCAAATGACTGAGAAGCAATGGAAAGATTTTTCAAAGGCACGACCAACTGTTGAAATTAGAATTCCCGATAAAATTTTGCTTGAATGTGTAGAGCTTGTATTGGATGGAGATAGCCTTGTTGAAATGAAGCGCCTTCCTGGAGAAAACAATGTAAGAACTGCTTTGATTGAGCAAAAAATACCAAGAAATACTAAATTAATACCAATGAATTAAATTTTTTTTAATAGTGTGGTATGGTGGCCTGGAGAATAATTCTAGCAACCCCGGAGTACCCCAGCGGAAGAGAAATAATTGTGATTGCTAATGACCTAACCTTCTTCATTGGATCCTTTGGCATTAAGGAAGATATTTTATTCCACAAAGCATCTCAATTAGCACGAGAGAGAAAAGTTCCAAGGGTAAGACAGCAATAAAAGAAAAGCTAACCCAATTTATTCATATTGATTTTCAGATTTATATATCAGTGAACAGTGGTGCTAGAATCGGACTTGCTGAGGAAGTCAAAGCAATGTTTAAGGTTGCATGGGAAGACCCAGAAGAACCCGATAAAGGTTTTAAGTATTTGTATCTTAGTACCGAAGACTACAGCAAGGTTGCCAGTCTCAATTCAGTACGTGCAATTCTCATTGAAGACGAGGGAGAGCCACGTTATAAAATAACAGATATTATTGGTAAAGACGATGGGTTGGGTGTGGAAAATTTGAGATATGCTGGTTTAATTGCTGGTGAGACGTCACAAGCCTATGAAGAAATTGTTACAATTTCAATGGTTACATGTAGAACTATCGGCATCGGTTCGTATTTGGTGCGTTTGGGGCAGCGTGTTATTCAAATTGATAATTCCCACATCATCCTTACTGGATATGCAGCTTTAAATAAGGCAAGGGAAATAGATAGTTTTAATTTTGGAATCACGCATGTAATTTGTTTGTTTTGTTTTTTTTTTTAGTTATTGGGACGGAAAGTGTATGCATCGAATAATCAACTCGGTGGTGTCCAAATTATGTACAACAACGGTGTATCTCATAAGACTGAAGGTATGATAAATAATGCAACTTTGGTTGAAGTAGTTGTAATAAATTTCTTTGCAGCAATTGACTTGGATGGTGTACATACTATCCTTACATGGCTTTCGTACATTCCGGCTTATATTGGCGGTGATTTGCCCATAGTATTGCCCAATGACCCAATCACCCGTCCTATTGGATTCATGCCTACGAAATCTCCCTACGACCCTCGATGGATGCTTGCCGGTCGAGTTAATCCTGGTAAAAATAATATTTTCCAGTCTACTTTTATTATTTAATAATTATTTGTTCCTCTTTAGCCAATATGAACGAATGGGAAACTGGTTTCTTTGACAGAGGTTCATGGGCTGAAATAATGGAGGCATGGGCAAAAACTGTTGTGACTGGAAGAGCTCGTCTCGGAGGTGTGCCAGTGGGTGTCATTGCTGTTGAAACAAGAACTGTTGAAGTGGAAATGCCAGCCGATCCTGCGAATTTAGACTCGGAAGCCAAAGTATTTTAAAACTACAACTCCATAATTTTGAAGATTTGACATTTTTTTATTTCTAAAGACATTGCAACAAGCTGGTCAAGTTTGGTATCCTGATTCGTCGTACAAAACCGCTCAAGCCATTAAAGATTTTGGTCGCGAAGAACTTCCGCTTTTGATTTTCGCAAATTGGAGAGGTTTCTCCGGTGGAATGAAGGACATGTACGAACAGATTGTGAAATTTGGTGCTTACATAGTCGATGGATTAAGAGAATATAAACATCCTGTTCTAATTTACCTGCCACCTAATGCTGAACTCCGTGGAGGAGCTTGGGCCGTTTTGGATTCTCTTATTAATCCAAGGTATATGGAAACATATGCCGATCCCGAAGCGAGAGCTGGAGTTTTGGAACCCGAAGGCATTGTCGAAATTAAGTACAAAGAAAAAGATCTTGTAAAAACAATTCAGCGACTGGATGCCACTGTTATTTCGGTACGTTTGATATATTTTGAAACATTTTGAAATCTTAAAACTTTATTTTTTATTTTTAGCTTAACAAACAGCTGGAAGAAGTTGCTGGCGATACATTAAGGACACATGAAATTGAGGAGAAAATAAAGAGCCGGATAAATCAACTAATTCACGTGTACCACACCGTTGCAGTGCATTTTGCTGATTTGCATGACACGCCCGAGCGAATGTTGGAAAAACAATGTATAAATGAAATTGTTCCTTGGCGAGAATCTCGTGCCTGGCTATACTGGCGTCTACGGCGCTTGTTGTTGGAAGATTCTATGACAAAGAAGATCATTAAAGCCCAAGACAATTTGTCTGTTGGTCAAGCAAAGCAAATGCTCCGAAGATGGTTGGTAGAAGAAAAGGGAGCGACTGAGGTTTGACGTTATGAATAAATAATATTCGATTGAAATTATATAAACTTTGTTTCCTAGGCCTACGTTTGGGATAGCAATGAAGAAATGGTTCGGTGGTACGAGGAACAGAAGAAGTCTGAATCAACTGTTTCGACAAATATAAACGCTGTCAAACAGGACGCAATTATATCAAAAATTCAAACACTTTTACAGGTGAGTTGCATGAGATGCCTTTGTGTTATTCAATTTTGTTTCAAATCTTTACTTTAACCATTTTAGGAATGTCCAGAAGTAGCACTAGATGCTGTTGTTGGTCTCTGCCAAAACCTTACACCCGTTAACCGTGGTGTAGTTGTTCGAACCCTAGCACATCTTGAACTTAAAGAAAACGAATCCAATCCTCAAGTATGACCGGTTTTTAAATATAATGGATAAGTTCATGCACCCAGGATTAAACTAATCATTTTCATTAATTGGAAGAAATTAAAAAAAAACTTTGTAAATAATAATACACGGTCCACGCTTGCAAACTTCATTTATTATTCCATATTTTTGGAATTAATTTAACATAATATTTAGTTGAACTAAATGAAATTTTTGTTATACATTTAGAATGTACCTCGTCACATGTTCAATGAATTATTTTTAAACAAATTCGCTTATTAAGTTTGTTGCAGATTATATTTATTTTATAAAGCGAGTAAAAACATTTGTAAATTATATAAGGCAGATTAAACAAAATCGTTTAGCCGATTTTTTTACACTGCATATCTTTTTGTAATGAATTTGTATTAATGCATACCCTATGTACAAATATTATTATTATTATATTTAAATTACATGATAATATTAAAATTAACGAGCCTAGCTGCAGAGACTATTAGCTCTATAATTACATAATGAGGTTAGATGATAAAGGCTTTTGTTATGAAATTAGATAGTTTTTCAATATTTTTGGCTTTAGGGTTTTTTTTTTGGAATTTCATAAATGGAATTATTTGTAAATACACTTTGAATAATGGATAATGGAACAATTTTCAAAAATATGGTTTAGTTCAAATTTGTGTTGCTGTAGGAACAAACTGGGTGACTGTTTTTTTTTGTGAGAAGGTGATGATTAGTTGTAGTGTGTCAGATCAGAGTTGAAGGCAAACAAAATTATAGATTATTTGTTTGGATATGTCTGTAGGATATACGGGATGGAGTTTTAAATTTGTTGTAGTGATGTTGGTATGGACTAAAATAGTTTTTGTAATTAGCAGCTGTAGCATTGCAAAAAAATCAGCAAAATCGGAGCCACCTTTTGGAAATTTCTGCGTAACAATATTGTTCTGAAAATTTAACAGAAAAGGCAGAATTCAAAACCTTTAACTATATCACCATAAAAAATTTTGCAGTTTTTTTTTTTTTGATTTTTGAAAAAAACATGCAAACTTATGAGGTTCTACACTTTAACCGTCGATATGATGTGTTCTATGTACTCTTTGATCCATCAGTGAATACAAATCTCTATTAGCTGGCTAGTATCCAGGGATGTGACCCGGTATTATATTATATTATTTGGTACAATATTATCAATTTCGGGTCGACCCGAAATAGGTGCGAAACTATTTCCGTCACTAAACTCGGTCCGAAATTAAACTCTAATTTCGGGTCGACCCGAAACTAAATTAATACGAATTTAGTTTCGGATCGACCCGAAATTAAATTATTCATTAGAATTTAGTTTCGGATCGACCCGAAATTAAATTATTTATTAGAATTTAGTTTCGGGTCGACCCGAAATTAAATTATTTATTAAAATTTAGTTTCGGGTCGACCCGAAATTAAATTATTTATTAGAATTTAGTTTCGGGTCGACCCGAAATTAAATTCTTATTAATTTAGTTTCGGGTCGACCCGAAATTAGACTTTTAATTTCGGACCGAGTTTAGTGACGGAAATAGATTTGCATTGATTTTGCGGTGGCTCTCTTTTAGCCTACAAGCTACGGTGTTGCAACTTGCGCACCATCACCATATGCAAATGTATAATTATTAACTCCATATAAAAAAAATGTGGGGACAAATACATATGCAAGAAGAGGTGCATACTCACCACCTTTTTTTTTTGTTTTGCACTGCCCGAGGTGAAAACATGTACACACCGATAGGAATTCGACACGTTATAAAAAATGTAAACAAAAGGTTTCGAGGGAACGGAGACGAGGAAATTTGACTCTCTATTAGTTCTTTCTCTCTGCCCGAAACTAAATTCATATTTAATTTAATTTCTGGTCGACCCGAAACTAAATTCTCATAAATAATTTAATTTCGGGTCGACCCGAAACTAAATTCACATAATTAATTTAATTTCGGGTCGACCCGAAACTAAATTCATATGAATAATTTAATTTCGGGTCGACCCGGTATTAAATATTTAATACCATTCCGAGTCACATCCCTGCTAGTATCCCTATCATGAATGGGTTAATGAATAATAGAGAAGAGAAATTGTAAAGTTATTAGAACTTATTTATAAACGTTGTCTAACTTTGGAAAATGTGTTCAAAAACCTTGTTTATTGTTGTCTTATAGCCGCCTAACTTAGACAGAAGGGTAGATTGTCTTAACCGTGCATAATGTGATATTTACTTTTATTGGGCCCTATCGCGAACGAGATTTCCCTGGAAATATTTCCCACGTTCGAAAAATTCGTATCGTGAATGGTGTTCGAAATTCCCCTCGGAATTTATTGCTATCGTGAACAATATTTCCATGGGAAATTTGTTGTGATTTCTCTGGAATTTTTCCGCATTTATTTTGGTGGAGAAATTAAGGCGAGACGGAGCAATGTAAGTTAAATTGAAACTTTTTTGATAAACAAAAACAATTTTTTAATTTTATCATAGGACGAACTCAACAAACCAAAACCAAATAGAACTGCTGGTCAGTATTATGGAAAATAATACAGACATAGCGACTGGATTTACCACCTACAGAGAAAAAGAAGATTTGGCAGCCTGACGATTTTAGGCACAGCAGATAATTTTTTTGTCATGAGAAAGGAATCGGAGAGGGTGTCCAGTAAATATTTGAATAAAACTTTATTTACTCGAAAATTCTTGATAAATCTGAAACAAGAAGAATTGAAAAGAAAATTTGGTGCATTGCTAAATTTTACTCACAATTCTTGTGGTAACTCCAAGGATTTGGAATTATTATCCCTTAGTTCGGTTCGTATTGACCTGATTTCATTTTTTTTATTTCTTTCTCCTCGACCGCCAAGTAATACCAATCCTATATGCTATCCTATGCATTTAAAACTTAAAATTCGATCCAACCAAAACAAAATTTAATCCAAACAACAAGAAATGTTACTGTCAAAACAATGTTTTCAGATGGAGGGATTTCGTTCTTCTTGGGATTGGAATATTGAGGACGGCGAAATTTAACCCTCGTTCAAACCAAAATATCTTGTTGGTAACATGAAAAAATACAATTATTTTGTTTTTTTTTGTGCACGAGAGAGATTTGTCCGTCGAAGAGGACAATTTTATGGGATTTTATACAATTTGGTTGAAATGAACGCACCCAATATTCCTTTCTTCTCATGGAATAAAAAAAAAACGCATTTAAAATGTTCCGCAATGAATAAAAAAACAACACAAATCGATAATAGGTGGAATTAAGATCAATTGATAACACTGCACACAATTCGAAATTGATTTGCGAAAATAGTTTTGTTTTTCAAAGTTGGTAGTTTTTTCCGTAGGAAAAATTTATTCCGAAGGAAGTTCACGATAACTAGAAATATTTCCTGGGAATGAAACTTTCCGTGGGAAATGAAATTCCCCGGGAGATTCCCGATAGGGCCCAATGGGTAAAGCATATTTCCACCAATTTGAAAATAGTTAGACAGTGTCTAAGTAGACAGAAATCTAATAAATACGACTGAGAATGTTTAGTTAGGAGTTCCGTCAGTAACGATGGTATTTTTTGTTATCTTATGACTCGTTGCCTTCTTTCGCTGCTATTAATTTGGTGAAAATAAAATTTGATGAGTAAATTACGAAGTAACTCAGTAGCTGTTTTAATTTCCGCCACATCTGAGCTAGATTGGTTACCAATATACATGTTTTACAAAAACAACGCAAAATTTAACTTTGAATTTCCCGACCTAGGACAAGTCCTAAGTACACACATCATTTTCGAGAAAACTAAGGTGTAGAATTTTTCGGGTTGTGCAACTTTTGTACATTAATTTTAATAAAAACTTGTAAATGTGTACCTACATCTTATTTTTTTTTTCTAATTTTTTTACAATTATAACACTTAAAATATACATATTTATAGTTATTCAGCACTTGGGCTTAGAACATGAAGGTTCTAAATGGCTGACAGAACTTTGTCACAGTTTACATATAAATTCAACATCACAATTGATTCTAATGATGTGCCTTGGAGCAAGGTTTTATTTACTATTTATTTCTGCTTTTTCTTCAATCATTTCCAAAACCGTAAGAGATCGATATTTTTCGATTCACGTGAATTATTAACAATTTGTCACAAATTATTAAACTCTTCAATCTTTCGAGTTTTGAACTCATATTTATAAACCCATTGCAAAGTATGTTTAACTTTGTAAACATGTCCAACTCCAAAACCTTATTTATACACACGTTCCATCCTTAGAGCAAATATGGAGTGCTTCTTTCTATACCTAATGCATTGTAATGCGTGAAGCCGTGATAGGGGCCGCTGTTTTACTTTCAGTCAAAGATAATAAATTATAAAGATTGGAATCTTTCGTACGTTCGATCCCCCAAAACCCATTTGTTTACATTGTTGTTTTTGTAATGTCATCTCGTGTCTATGAATATAGATGTGAATTGCAACAACAATTTATGCAGTGGTGAATTCATATTTTTGCACTAGTGTGCGGAACAATAGTGCAAAAATATGAATTCACCACTGTCCGCCATTTTGTTTAGCTTGTAGGCAAACCAGAATGACAGCCGAGGATTCCAACCCTTCAAGCAAATTCACTGACCCAACTTTTTCGGTCTTTCTTGGATCATTTCAAAACAGAGTGTCATACACACAGCACATTTTTTGTTTATGCATGCAAAAAAAGAACGAAAATCGAGAGTACTGAGAAAGAGAGAATGTATGCAATACCCTAATGATGAGTATTTTTGTATGGACTGAAAACAAAGGAGAGGACAACAAAAACAATGATCTTTTTTCAATGTGTTCACGTTCGTGCTCAGCGCAACAGTTTAATAAAAATTCCCTCGAGAAAGAAAATCAATTTAAAATCAAAAGTTAATTATTTAATTATTAATTACAAAATACATCGTGATGTTTCATTTATATACAAACGATAGAAGAAAATAAATTGCATAATATTCTTCAACCACAAAACGCCTGTCTCGTTCGTTCATTTTTTTGGATCCATTCTGGATTCCATTTTGTTTCGGTTCTCGCTGAGTATGATGAAATGGGAAGCTCTCTCTCTCACAATACATGCACAAAATGAGTCCGTGGTGATTCTAATTTCCATACTAATTTGAGCCGACAAACGCAGTTTTGCGGATCCATGTTAGGATCCGTATACGGAGTCATCCATACGTTGTTTACTACGCACGCGGATCCAAAGCGGACTCGTTTGCTTGAAGGGAACCTTTATCATTCAGTATCTTTGCGTGATGTACAATACAAGTAAACTCTCTTCATCTGCACCATTATCAAAACTCACACCGTCTACACCAAAGATACTGAATTATAAAGATTGGAATCTTTCGTACGTTCCATCCCCCAAAACCCATTTGTTTACATTGTTGTTTTTGTAATTTCATCTCGTGTCGTTGAATAGATGTGAATTGCAACAACAATTTATGCAGTGGTGAATTCACATTTTTGCACTAGTGTGCTTTAAAACATGGAACACTAGTGCAAAAATATGAATTCACCACTGTCCGCCATTTTGTTTAGCTTGTAGGCAAACCAGAAAGACAGCCGAGGATTCCAAGCTCTATAATTCAGTATCTTTGGTCTACACCTTCATCTACTGCATCTGACTCTCTTCCATCATGTTCAGCAATGAACCCAAGTGAAGACCTTACCGCTACCACCGCTTTCTCCATTGCCACCGCTACCACCTACACCAAATCATCTAACATTGAAGATTTTATTTCAACTATGACTTCGATCAGTTTTATTAAAAAAATTAAAAAAGGAAAATCTCTTGCTAATGACGATTTGAAGAGCATCAATGTTTTGCATGTCAAATTTGTTTCTCGTCACTTAAAAGAGAAGGTTATGAAAACAAAACGTGACAAGAGAGAGCAACTTACGACAAAAATGTTTGGAGCAAAAGGTAAACCAGCGAATCATCAGAGGCGTCAACTTCTTAACACTGCATTAGCACTTAAAGCCTAGTACGCTGCTGAAGCCTAGTACGCTGCTGATGCGAAACGAAAATTTCCTGTGATCTCCAAACAGACAACGGAACGCTTGCGAAAACACAACGGAAAATATCCTTGGAGAGTTTCACTAATTCCAAAAACAAAATCAATCATAAACGCAAAAAATCTGAGAAACCCATGATGTAAGAAAATGATAAACAAAAAAAAAAACTTAAATAAAACTCAAATGTCATTTTTCCGCGCACAATAAATAGTCTGTATAATTAATTCAGTGCGAAAAAGGAGCGGAGACTTCTCCAAATAATCTGCTACAATTATAAATTTCGATCTTTGAACAGCGTACTACAAAACGAAAAGCAGAACGAAAATTTCCGTATCTGATTTCGTTGTGTCATTTTTGTATGGGATTTTTCGTTTCGCATCAGCAGCGTACTAGGCTTGATGCGAAACGAAAAATCCCATAGTACTTGCATTGACATTTTTACCAGATTTGCATTCTAACAAAAATACATTTCTAATAAATTAAAAATTTTCGGAAGTGTTGTCGACTTAAAGATTATAAATCACAAAATGATTATTTTATTTAATGAGTTAGAACATATTTCGAATCCTATTTCAGTAACACAAACAATAGAGCATTCCACTACCGATTACATGTCATTGCAGAATATTTTGAAACATGAATTTTGGGAACAGGTTTATTCGGAAAAGAACCCATCTACTTCATTTGCTATTTTTATTTCAATTCTGCAAAAACACGTACAGTCATGTACTTCTGTATCAATAAAAAATTCTAACAAAAATACATTTCTAAGGCCTTGGATGAATAAGAGTCTCTTTAAGCAGATTACAAATAAGAGCAAAATTGGTCTAAAGCTTAAAAAACATCTATACAATATAAAACTAAATAAATATTACATTTCAGTTTGCAAAACTGTTAGCACAAACGTTAAATTGACTCGAGAAAAGTTGTATTCTAAATTGTTTGAAAAATCGAAGGGCAATATCAAAGAAGAATGGAAAACAATTCACTGCATTTTAAGGAAAAAAAGGAAGCCAAACGCAATTGAAACTATTTTAGTTAATGATGTTCCTCTAACAGATTTTAGATGTATATCTAACAAATTTAATGAATATTTTACAGAAATTTCTGAAAAATTGAAGCCGTCCATTAATTCTGGTGCTGATTGTAACTGTAACAATCAACATTGTATGAATGCTGAATTTTTACTATCAAACAGCTTTGCCTTTAATCCTATCAGCTCCTTTGAAACTTATATATAAAATTATCTTATCTCTGAAAAATAAAAACTCTTGTACTTCAGATGGAATATCCAGCAATTTTCTTAAAAAAATTGCCTTTTATGTTTCAGATGTTTTAAGTTATATATTTAATTTAAGTGTTGAACAGGGTTGTTTTCCACAACAATTGAAATGTGCTGAGGTTATCCCACTGTTTAAAAAGGGAGATAAAAAAAATATGGCTAACTACAGACCTATTTCAATTCTTCGCACTTTTTCAAAAATATTCGAAAAACTTATGATTAGTAGAATTACTTCTTTCCTAAATAAAAAAAAAAATTTTAACGAAAATCAATTTGGTTTTCGCTCCGGCAAGTCGACCGAAGATGCAATTCTTAGGCTATGCAGTCAGCTTTATGGCAGCTTAAACAATAATAAAACTACTATGGCTCTCTTCATTGATATGACAAAAGCATTTGATATGGTTGATCATGATTTACTACTAAGTAAGTTATATAATGCAGGTTTTAGGGGTGTCATTTTTCAATGGCTAAAATCATACTTAAAAGACAGAGTGCAAAAAGTTATTGTAAATGGTACCGGGTACCCATAGTGAAGCTCGTTTTTTTAGAAGTGGAGTACCACAGGGATCTGTACTCGGCCCTTTGTTTTTCTTGGTGTACATTAACTCGATTTTTAGTCTTCGGTTAAATGGCAATTCGACGGCTTTTGCAGATGATATATCATTTACCTATCAGTCAAACTCGGATCTTAATTGCATCTTGTAAATTGAAGAGGATCTTGAAGTACTTAGAACTTGGTTTTCTTATCATAAGCTAATTATAAGTGAAAAAAATAAATTCATGACTTTAAAACATCTGCTCATCAAGTTTGCAATTACAATTTACTTTATCATGCTTCGAATTGTAAGCAATTTACCTTTCCAATCCACGATTGTGGTAAGCCAAATTTCCAGCAAATTAATTTTTGTTCCGATTCTTGTTTCAAAATTGATTCAGTGACGAATTTTAAGTACTTAGGTGTAACAATTGACTCAAACTTAAATTGGAAAGAGCATAGCCAAAATATTAAAAATTATTTGCTGCTTGTAACGCGTAAAATGTATCTTTTAAAACCATTTTGCCCAAAAAAGATCCTAACTAAACTGCTGTACGGGTTATCTAGTTGGGGTGGTTCCTATGAAAATACTTTAAGGCCTTTACTGATCGCTCAAAAACATCTTATTCGAATTATTTGCAACAAAAATCGTTACACAGAAAGTTGGCCTTTATACAAGGAATTGCGAATTCTACCTATGAGACACCTTTATATTTTTAAAGTACTAAAAGAATTTTACAAGCAAAGTGGTAATATTCCTAGCAGAACATCGCAGTTATATAATCTAAGAATCAACAATATGCACCTTGTATATGAACCCACCGCTCACAAAACTCATTTCTCTAACTTTTATACTGCCGTAGCACCAAAGTTATTTCATAAATTATCTTTGTCTATCAGAACGACTCATAACTTAAACTCATTTATAAAAAAAGTAAAAGACTGGCTTTTCACGATTGACTTAAATTCTATTGAAAACTTTTATTGAAGTATATGTATCATATTTTCCTAATTACAATTAATTATCATTTTTTACTGTTTATTTTTCTCAAATTGTTGATGAATTCTTGTACAATTTTTATTTCTGAATTAAGGCTTAACTACATAAGCCAAAAAGTACTGAAGTACAAAAGTAAAAATATTTTTTTTACCGCTAGCGCCGATGTTTTGTGAAAAAGAATACACAAATTTGTTTTTAAACCAAAATTTAAGCTTTCTGCATCATTTTTATAAGTTTTCCAGTCAGAAACACTATCCTAAAATGAGTTTGAAAATTTTCACTTTTTTACTTTTTCACTTTTTTGGCTTATGTAGTTAAGCCTACTTTATCATTTTTAATTTTCTTAAATTGTTTAACTTATATAGTTATTAAGGGTATTCATGCAACGTCTTAAACTTTTCGATGTCGTAAAATCGTAAAGTTTCCGACACTCGTTTCATGAACGCCCCAAAAAACATTTTGCGTAAATGTGGTAAACGATATGGTAAACAAATCAGCTGTTCGTTAAATGTCAAACAGCTTAAAATATTTTATTTAATTTTAGCATTCGTAAAATTTGTCATCCGCATTTTAAAAATGCCCAAAGTAAACAAAAAAAGTATATTTATACAATTGTATGAACAAATTGCTTTCAATGATCTATTAATTCTTCAGTTATTTGGCAAAAATGATAAAGTATGTTTATTGTTGTGATCAACACTTAAGTGCATTTGTGTTTGTGTAACTCACACTTTTTGACCAAAAAAAAACTCATTTTTCCTCGAAATGCCAGTTCCTCTATTTTTTTTCTAAGGTTACAAGATTTTACCATGTTTACCATCTTCGTTTAACATACAAATTTGTATCTTAAAGTTTAAGATTTGTTTGAAAAGATTTCCCATACAAATTTTGACAGTTCGTTTACGACGTCGTAAACTTTAAGACGTTTAAGACGTTTACGATGCTTTTCCGACATTGCATGAATACCCTTATTATCTTTATTACATCTCTTGGTAAATGAAACCATAGACGCTGTTAAGATTGGGAAGATTGAGACCGGTATGACGTCAGTTCGTAGGTAAGAGAATTGGGTGGGGTGAGGACTCTCGCGAGGCACGAAGAAAACACAAACAAAATTTTTAATTTTTTTAAATTATGCGTTTCCTAAGTTGACGCATAGTTTTTCTAGGAATTCAAAATTTAACTTCTCTTGCCTACGAACTGCCGTGATACCGGCCTCAATCTTCTCAATCTGAACAGCGTCTAACTTATACGCTGCAATTGGTTGACCACCTATTCCAAAGTGGGTGGGTATGCTCAATGAACAAAAAATTAAAAGTTCATTGAACGTATCCAAATGTGCACGAAATTGACAGATTACAAGGATATCAGTGAGCAAATGTCAGTGTTTGTGAGAGGGACAAGGATTAAACAGTTTACGATTAATGAAAAAGAAAACGTCAACAAACCTCCAGCATTGTATATAAAATCTATAGTACTATCATGAACACAAATTTTTTAGTCGAACATGTGTCCTGTACGCGTCGCTGAGATCGCCACAAATTAGACTATTGAGACTTAGCTAAATGTAGGGAATAAGTAAATAGAGCGAGAAGAATCTATTATTTAAATTCTGCAAACATAATAAGATTCCTTAAAAGGGTCAAGTAAACGTGCATGAAAATATTTTGTTTAATTAAATTTGTGTTACAATTAAATTTTAAATTAATTACATTTTTTTACACATACTTTTATGTTCCTCCGCAATTATTTCGTAAAAAAATGTAACCCGACATTCTACCTAAATTTTAAGGCCTCAACCTTAACGATCCGATTATTACAACAAAATTTATCAGCCCACCAAACCAACTACGAGGGGACCTTTACAATTATTATGAATAAAAAAACCTACTGCAAACGTGCATACCGACATATTACAAATTTTTTTTTCCGATGCGAAGCCAATTTGTCAAGGTTATAGTTTTTTATTGCGTTTTTTCACTTCCTCGCACTCTCATAAAATTAGTATACAGCGTTCCCGTTCTTATTTTATTATTACGTTTCTTGTTTTGTGAATATTCGGGATTCCAACCATCACATCACAAAGAAGTCGAACATATGTCCTTAAGATGTCGCTACCGTCACTCCTCTTCATGATATTACTATAGATTTTATATACAATGCCTCCAGCAACTATATTCCTCGTGGGAAAGGGGACACAATAATTAGGTGCGTTTTATTGGTAAATTTATAGCTAGCACAGTAAAATTTCCCTCGGTGAACAATAACAACAATCAATTACTGCCGATAAATTTGCCAGTAAAATAGTGGATATGGAAGTGGATAAAGAAAGTTGAAACTTTGAAGATGAAGATGGCGCGTTGAAAATTATTCATGACTTGAACCTTAATGTTGTTTTTCACTCATAAAATGGATGTGTTCTATGATATTTGGAGTTTAGTGGAGACACGGAAGCAGAAATACTTTGTGAACACAACCAAAAGTGGCTAAAGCGTTTCTGAACACAGCCGAAGCGTTTTATTGGTTCCTGATTGCTGCACTAGCTATAAATTACCAATAAAACGCACCTATTGTAGTATAAAAATCGCTAGGAATTAAAGACGTGTGGCCGCAGGGTTAAATTGTTATAAACAAATATAAATAACTAGCTGAATACATTCATTCAACTGCTGCCAACATCAGAATGACAAATTGAAATGTCAAATTTCAAATGTCAAAGTCATAAAATACGACTGAAAAAAAAATGGAAAAAAATTAAAATATCCATTTCCATATCGAACCAAGATTCCTAAAAAATCGTTAAGGGGTTCAAGACAGAATTTTATTTCCAATTAAACTCCCAATTCAGTTTTCCAATTAAATAAAATAAACAAATTTTTTCTAGGATAAGTGAAAACAGATTATATTGGCGATAACAAAAAAAAAACACCTACTGGTGTGTCTCCACCATCAGTGGTTTGCGAAAGAAAAATTTAAGTACGAAGCATAAAAATGTTTTCGATTTTTGTTTGGACAACCAATGGCTATATTTGAACAAAAACACGAAAGAAAAATCACCCTCGATGACACCCAACAAATAAATTGCTTTATAGAAACAGCACAGACGGTTCATGGACATACGGTAGTTTTTCTTCTATACAAATATTAAAGCATATTATTCTGTTGTCCAGTCAGCTAGTTCATGCATGACTAATTAATTTTATTATATTTTCGAAGGAGTATCTTCTGCGTCTGCAACGGGGACCATTAAAAGAAAATAGTTGGAAAATCTTACGCCGCTACAATGACTTCGCTGAGCTCAACCGACATCTCCAACCTTCTGGTATTGTATTGCCGATGCCCGGTAAGAAAATCATTGGTAATATGCGCCCTGATTTCATAGCTGAACGGCGTCAACAACTGCAAGAGTACATAGATACGGTCCTCATGAATCCAATATTAGCATCATCGCTGCCGGCGAAGCGCTTCGTTGACCCGGACAACTATTCACAATCATTTCACGGTAAGTACATACAAAATTTATTAAAAAAATTTCATTTGTTTTATTGTGAGTTATCCTATTTTATGTTTATTAACAAGAAAAGTAAGTTGACAATAAGTCCTGTGTTGTTTTAGAACTATGTAGGTAAATCTGGATAATTCACAGTTGAACGTCTTTAATCAAGGATTACTGCAACTGGTAAATCATCGAATGCATGGTAATCAAAATGTATGGGAAAGCCATAATTTGAGTTCTTAATCATGGCAATTTTCGTTGATTAATGCCATTTAGGTAGAACCTTTGAAAGTCATGGTACAAATGAACAAACTGGCCCTATATCTAAGAAAGTTCGACGTTCTTTAATTTAACTTAAAAACATTTTAGCTGCAATACATAAGTATCAAACAAATGAAAATCAAACTTTGCCAACATCAAGCTTTAAATTAAATCAAAGTAATATACAAACATTAAAATTATGACACGGCAAGTTTTTTTGTAAATGAACTTTGAATTCCCAACTAAGTTTGTTTTTTTGCCTAAACGAAAAAATAGCGATTACGTCACCAATATTTTTGGAATTTGCATTTATTCTTAACATACACAACAAAAACCCAATTAACGGCGGCAAACCATAAAATACAAATCATGAAAACTAGACCGTTAGGCATTTAATACACTCTCAACATTCGCATAAATCAGTTTAAGTTTTTAAGCGAGACAGAAGTTGCAAAGAGTCTATGTTTCCGTTTATAAATTTCACAATGAAGACAAAAGATAAATATAAGCGTCTGCTCTCAAGACTAGGCATGTCTATCAGTTTCAGTCTGTTGTTATAAGGCGGGAGTTCGTAAGGATTTTCCCAACCCAGTCCTCTGAGTGCAAACCTCAGAAATCTTTTTTGCACTTGTTCTAATCTGGCTTTGTGACAGTCATAGTGGGGTGACAAAACCTGACAAGCATATTCAATAATGGGCCGCACAAATGTCACAAAAAGCTGTTTGATAACAAAAGGATCAGAAAACTGCCTTGACTCTCTCTTTATTCACCCAAGAATCGAATTAGCTTTATTAGTTATGGAGTATAAAGTCAAGTTTTTGATCAAATAGGACACCAAGGACAGTTAAATCGCTAACTCGTGACAATAATACACCACTAAGAAAATAATTTGCAGGAGATACAGATGGCTTTCTCGTAAAATTAATAGTTTTACATTTATCAATTTCGAGAGTCAAACAATTACGAACGCACCAATCGAAAAACGAATTAAGATCACACTGCAACTCCTCACAATCTCGAGTATTTTCAATAGTTTTGAAGATTGTAACATCGTCCGCATAAATGAGACAATTGGAATATTTCAGAAGAGATGGTAATTCATTAATAAATAAAATAAAAAGTACGGGTCCTAAATGGCTACCCTGTGGTATTTCAGAGTTAACCTTAAACTTAATTAATTCACAACCATTGAAAAGAACCGAATAAAATCTGTCAAATAAATAAGACTGGAGCCACGATGCAAACTGTTCGCTAAACCCCATCTTCCTCAATTTTAATAACAAAATTTGGTGTGAGAGTTTGTCAATGTCTTACTGAAGTCGGTGAAGACACAATCTACTTGTTTTCTATTTTTAAACGAATCAATACAACTTTCTGCCAATTCCATTAAAAAAGTCACAGTAGAGCGACCTTTTGTAAAACCATGTTGATTTGCAGCGAGAGGGGATTTCAATAGCAATCTGTTTAGAATCCACATTCGCTGAAGACATGAAAGCTCTCAGTAGGCACCCAGTGAATACTTCAAATTCAACACACTTTACATGAATCTAGTACCCTCCTTGATGAATATTTTGTAAGCCACCTACATAAAGTTCTTTGATCTTCGGCTGGTCATAAGCTTTGGAAAAATCTAATAAATATAGGTGTACAGACCCATAGCTATTTTACCATTCTTATCGAAAGTTCTTGAAAAAATTCTGAATACGCAGGTAAGACGTTACTTGAATCGGAATGATATGATATGTCCAATCAATCTGGATATCGTCCAGGTCATAGCTGCACCGCAGCTCTTATAAATGTTATCGAACAAATAAGGGAGAATGTGCATAAGAAGAATGTTACTTTCCTCACGCTCTTACACTTTTCGAAAGCAATTGACGCTGTTGACCACCATATTTTATGTACTAAACTGATGGAGAAATTTGAGTTTACCTCATCTTCAACGAATCTTATTTTTTCGTATTTATCGTCAAGATATCAAGCAGTGGTTGCTAATAATCAAACGTCATCATTCCTTCCAGTAAACAGAGGTGTCCCCCAAGGATAAATTTTGGGACCTCTTCTATTTACGATATATACATTAATGAGCTTCCGTCTCTAGGTTTCAAATCGTCCTTTCATAATGTATGCTGTCGACGTCCAGCTTCGATATAGTTGTCCTCATGGTTTTATAGAAAATGGTGCTTGGGAAATAAATGAGGATCTAAACAAGGTCTTACAATGGTCACAATCCAACCAAATAGAAGTGTCTGATTATTTAAAAAAAAAATCCTTAGAAAAGACTTATTTTCCAGAGACAAAAGGTAGCTAAATGTTGTATACAATATGGGATGGCTACGAAATACCGTAAATCAAAATCTCGAAACATGAAATGCCGCACTTTTTTAAAAATCTCGCAATTACAAAAACCTACTTTTCATGATCTCGCAATTACAAAATCTCGATTTTTATAATCTCGCAATTACATCTCGCATCGAAAAATCTCGCAAATTTCAACTGAAATCTCGCATACCAACATCTGTATGCAAGTCCCCTGCTTGGGCAGCATGCCCCACATATATACCTCACTGATCGTATAAAACTTAATACTTTTTCTTTTGTGTTAATCACGTTAAAATTGTCAATAATTTTTATAAATACCTAATCAAATAAACCAAATTGTGTTTCAAATCCCGGCAAAATTGATAACATTGTCAACTCAAAAATATTTGTTTGCAGTTTTATATACACTCAGCGGCACGGAATCTTGGCCAAACTTGATTTTTGTTGTAACTCGCCCTTAAATATTTTTTTTATTAATTATTTGATTAAGAATTATTACCATATTAACCATAGTTTCTGTGGTGGTGATGGGTAGAAACTGCTCTCCTCTTCGATGTTTCTGGAAAAGAAGAGGAGAACGTATATGGACAAGAAGAGGATAGGAGTTTCTATCCATCACCACCACAGAAACTATGGTTTTTCATAGAGGCTCAATTATGGTATGGGGAGGTATAATTTCCGAAGGGTGTACGGAGTTGCCCATCGTTGATAATCGATTAAAAACAACGCGATACGTTGAGAAGATCCTTGAGGAACACGTCTTACCTGATATGGGGTTCATAGGGTACGATCAGTTCCTCTTTATGCAGCACAATGCAGGACCAACTGAGGCGCGTTGCGTATATGAATACCTTCAGTGCACTGGTATTCAAAAACTGCAGTGGCTCGCCCGCAGTACGGATTTAAATCTCATAGAACATGCTAAAAAGAAAGATAAAGTGCTCATCCCACCCCTGCAAACACTGGATGAGCTCAGGAATGGTGCACTGGCCGCTTGGGAGAGCTTATCGCGAAGGGATAATAAAAACATTATCCACAGTATGCCAGATCGACTGCAGGCTGTAGTATGGCCAAAAGGAGGGAACACACGATACTGACACGTCTCAAAACCCCCCAAAAATACGTTATTTTTCATTTTATGGTGTTTTTAATTTAAATGTTTTTTTTCGGACAAAATGAATTGTAGATTATCGTTATAAAAATAAAGTAAACCTTCGAGTTATCTTAAAAGGGTTTAAAACAATCAAAAAATGCACATTTAACATAATTTCAATCAAATCATTAATGAACAAATATTTAAGGGCGAGTTACAACAAAAATAGAGTTTGGTCAAGATTCCGTGCCGCTGATAGTATAAAAGTTGCGAAAATTTAGAATTTTAAACTCTGTTCTGTAAACTACGTATTCATATCTTTTGTTTGAATTTTCTTATGTTTTATAATTTTTGCATTTTATTTCTTTTATTTTTAAATCATATTATGAAATGTCATCTCAGGCAGACGGCAGTATTGCCATGTCCTTATTCATAAGTATGTATACATATTGTTAAACTTACTGATGAAAAAAAAAAAGAAGAATATTATCTATCTATTTAAAAAAATAGTACTTAAAGTACAATTTTGAACAAATTTGGTTTGAAGAAAATTTTCAAAAATTTTGAAATTGAAAATTAATTTTTCAATACCTTTACAGAAAGGCATAGCATGACATTGTAAGTGTTACCGTTGTTTTTCAATGATTTTTTTTCGTTTTAAGTAAATTTTTTAAAAAAAAATTGCCCTCCTGGGTAAACGAGGGAGAATAGACCCCCGTCCCATATGATGTTTTTCTTTTCTGGACCTAACCTACACAGTCTAGCTTTTTGTACACCTCACCCTCAATATTAAGATTACTCTTAAAAAAAATACTTCAACATTCTGCTATTATTTTCGCGTGAAAGTTTGTATTCTTCTATTCGTATGGTATAGTGATTAGTGGCATCAAAAACTTGGTACTGAAACCATCTGCAGATCAGTAAAATCAACTGGAACATGGTTAACTCTTAATTTTGGTCAATAAATAATTATAACGATATTAATTGGCAACGGGTTAAAAAAATTTGAAATTTTTTTAGTTTTAATGAATTTTCAGAAGGTTATGGTCAGAATGAAGTTTCTGCAAACAGTGATTGACTTCTGCTATTTTTTAACAGTTTGACTTGATCGGAATTTTACCCTTGCACTTGGCCTGGTCATGTAAGACAATACCCAATTTTGTCAAAATTCCCCAAAATTTATCTTTCATCTCGTCATGGTAGTGTATACAGCTAGAGAACTTTTTCTGAAATAGGCATCGTATACATAAACAAACGTAATCGTATGTTGCCGTAAACGTTTGTTACTTTTTTTGTTGCCCAGGGTCGTATTCATAAACGTTGTCTAACTTTAGACAGCCGTGCAAGTTAAATTGTTTGTCAAAAGAAAAGCAAAGTAAATCCACTTTCTATCGCACATCAAAATTGGTCCTGAACGTGTTATCTTAAACCTACTAATTCAGACGCATTAACTGACGAAACGGTTGCAATCTTAATATCGGGATCAATCAAAAACTAAGCTCTTGTTAATTGTAAACAACTTGCATTAAAAAAAAACAGTAAAACGATTTCAGTTTGTATAGTTTCGGCCACGTTTTTGGGAAATTTTGCCTGAGTGCGATCGCTCGATTAAGTGACTGTCATTTATCAGTAAACTGACATTAACCAAATTATGTTATCAGAGGGGAAGCTTCAATCAGTGAGAACATATTTCTTAATGCTATCACATTTTATTTAGAGACCGGTTTCATACTCATCTTTGGGTTCGTCAAGGATGCAGAAGACCCCATCCAAGACGCCTTGGGCCAACTTTTTTATGTCTAGGGCGCTCTAATGATTTTGTTGCTATACTTTTTATCTGGATTAAAAAAAAACGCGACAAAGGCCCCAATCACGAAATGCAAGACTTTCATATTGGCTTATGAAAAGTTAAGATCTATATAAAAATACCACTGAATTTTTACTATCATTAACACCCTAAATTTGCTGTGGGCTCTCGGTCTATTGTGATTGTGCCAGCTTTTCAAAAGTATTATAAATTATAATTTTATTAAAATAGTGAAAATTCAAAAATAAATTTTATTTCAATGGATAATTGTATCTTATAAATAGATCAAGCAGTACAAAATGCATCATTATGCCTTCGAACGGAAGGACATTATTTATTGGGACAAACAATGGGCGCAATTGGATGGCGTCTAAGGAAGCATTACTTTAAAGTAACACCCAAGCCACCTGAGAAATCCAGTAGTAAGCATTTGGTGAAGAGTGGATCTCAATCCCATCAAGCAAAGCATTTTGCTTCATCTAGTAATGGTAGTGGAAGCTTAGACTCGGGGTTATACGGACCTGGCGAAATAGTTTTGGAATGGATTGAATTTGGTCCTGACAAATATATGGATGACAAGGAGATCCATAGTGTACTAAAAAGTTTTGTAGGTTTGCAGCATCATTATATAGATCCGATTATCTATGCTGCATCCAATGAAAACGGCTGTGTTGTTGTAAGAAAGTAAGTCTAAAATTAACAGCCTATTCCTGATAGTCTTATAATAACAGTGTGTTTCATTGTTTTAGATTCCACAAACAGGGAACTCTCAAAGATATCCTTTGCATGGCAACTCCGAAAAATCCATTTCTGAACAAGTATGGAAACCCAAAGGGACGAACTACACTATCATTGAAACAAATTGCTCTGTATGGACGACAAATTCTGGAAGCTTTATCATTTTTACATTCTAAAGGAATGCCTTATGGTAAGTTTCGAGAGTAAATAGTGCAAATTAACAAAAGTATGTGAACTTAACACACAATATTTAAATAAAATAAAAGAAGAAAAGAAATCGGGTATTTAGCATAATAAGAGGGGAACCAGACCACCCCTGGAGTTTTTATTTTCTTGACTCAATACTATGCCCAAGTTTTTTGTTGCATCTTATGCAAGTCAACGTCTGTTAGTAAAGCATAAGTTTTGTTTTAGTGATTTTCAATAAGAGGGGGAATGTTGAAATTAAAAATTTTCAAACAAATTAATTTATTTGTTGCTTATATTTTTATTTCCAGGCCACCTCCATTCTGGAAATATTGTCATTGAAGATGATTGCGTGAGGCTGTTAGATATTGAAAACTATGTTTTGGGAGTTCCTGCATTCTATCGTCCCTTCTTTGTTCAGCATAGTAAACTTCATTCAGCTGAAATAATTGATGTTTACTGCTTTGGACATGTGCTCTTCGAAATGACTATGGGTTATCCCCTACAAGAATCAGTGGCTCGTCAAATAAGTGATTGCCCCGAAGATTTAAGTATTATATATATATTTTTATTAAAAAATGTGGATTTATTATTATTTTTTATTTTTAAGAAAATGTATTAGAATTAATTTTGTCAAAAGAGGCTTGTCGAGCTGGTCTTCCGACATTGGATCAGCTTATAGAGCATCGATTCTTTACTGAGCATGTTCCTAGTCTACGAGAGCTAACAAGTACTGTTGAGGGGTGTAATAAACCACATTTAAAATTATCCGTAAATGCCAAAGAACAAATTCGTATTGCCACACAAAAATGTGAAAGTCGATTAAGGGATGAACAAAAATCAGTAAAATACTATCATTTCTTATCGATTGCTCACATTGTTTTAAATAATAAATTTCTGTTTTAAAGGTTAAGAACCAAAAACGTCTGGTACGAGTTCAAGAACTGATGAGTTCAGAAGAAGAGCGCAAAAAGTCTAAACAAAAGGCGGTAAATATAAAGTTTTTCTATTTTGCTTTCTTACAAATTTTAAATTATTCTACATATAAATAGAAATTAGAACACAAGCAATCGAAATTGAGACAACAAAACTCACTACAAGCAAACAACGGACGAGCGCAGTCTGCTTCTAGCGGTGGCGCCGGTGGGACCAGTGGAAATACGGGAACATTGTCTATCCGAGTATATCCATTTAACAGAACTGACAGTGTTTTAAGTGTTAATGTATCAAACGACACTGCTTCAACGCCCCCGCCGTCTTCTGGAAATAGTTGTAAGTATTTTTATTTTTAAAATATTTCGGACATTTAATAAAATTTTCCTTGGCAACAATTAGAGAAACCCCGTTTTAATAGATTCGTATAAATCATACTACGAGATCATAATATCATACCTTTTCTCATAGCATGTTGCGATACAATCGAAGTTTGTGAAAGCTTCCTCTGATACCACTTATCACCGAATAAACAGTTTTTGTGTTTTTTTTGCCTTTATTTTATTTTATTTTTGCTGACACACAAAAATTTCTGAATTTAACACTTCGAATTTATTTTAATTTTAGCGTCTCCATTACCTGTAATACCGCCGCCGTTACCACCAACAGCTCCCGTCGAACAGCCCATATCACACAAAAGTGTTGCCAACGTCAATGAAGAAGGCACTCGTTCGGTTCTATTGGAGTCAATTTCCAAGTTCAATCGGGGATCCTTGCGAAAAGTTCGATCAAATGATTAAAAATAACTTTCTGTTTGCATAAAAACACCAAAATTTGGACCAAAAGTAGTTGAAAAGAACTTAAGTAAAAGTAATAATGAGTAAAGTTTTTTTTACCAAACAATTGAACTGGATAATTCAGAATTAGATTAAAATGACTGCAATAAAAAAAAAACATAAAAACAAATTTATTTATTCAATGTAATCTCAAAGCAGTAATTAGAGAAATCAAATCCATTTTTCATTGTTATTTTGTTTGTTTTGAAAAAAAGAACCATTCATTATTATTTGCGCTACAAAATTTATTTAACAAAAAAAAATACTCTAATGCAAAAAAGCTTTAAGCTAAAAATAATCATAATCAATATAATATAATATAATAATATTAACTGCACCAAAGTGAAGTGTTTGTGCTTCTTTGAGGCATTCCAACATTTGATTTCAAATGGAATTCGATTTCATTTCATCAGGATACCTTTATAATAATTATTCCAATACTTAGAAGAATCGATTAGAACTAACGTCCTTAAGATGATTACAATATATGAATATGAAAAAGATTTTTGCCAATGGATAAGTCGTGCTTGTTTTTAGTAAATATTGTTCGTTGAGTTTCCTTCATTTAAATATAATAAACAAAAATATTCAATGTTCTGCAGCACTAAAAATAGTCTAAGAATAATGCTAAGATCTTTCTTAAAATCTATTAAAATCACCAGACACGCAATCTTTTTTTTTAAATACAAAAATCCTCGCCTTAACTTTTGCTCTACAACCAGCTGCAATTCGTTTAAGCTTATATTTTTCAAATCATTGGCATTTTCTCTGAGCCAAATATATTACTGTACATTTTTAAAGTCTAGAAAATTCAGATATTTTTGGAGGGAATTTATGCAAGGCACTATTTTTATTAAATTGTCCAGTTGTGTCTATGATGAGTTATTTATAAACTATAAATATAGTAGAAACAAACAACTATAGTTAAGATGTCTGTTAAATGTGTACACTAAGTAGCTATATAAATGTAAGAACAATTTTCTATATACAACAACCTTAATGGATAATATACATTGTAAAATTCATGTCCAAAAATTATACAAAACTAAAAACATATACTATAATCTCCCATATCGTATTTACATAACTACTATACAACTTACTTTTTCCACAGCATTAAAAAAACTAAACATATAAGTCTTAAAGTTCCAATGAATGTAAAATCTTAGAAAGAATATTTTATTCAGCAGAATGTCAAAATATAAGATGCATTATTGTTATTATAAAATTAAACAATTGATGGTATTTAAAAAAAATCTTTATTATATAAATTAATGTTTTTTGAGGCTGTGAGTAGAAAAGTCGTTTAAGCCATAATTTATTTTAATATGTAGTATTTTGTTTTAAATCGATCCAAAATAATACCCTTAAACTTAAATATTATGTAACCCTATAATATTTCAGAATCTCGAATGATGTTACTAAAAGAAAACAAAATGAGACAAAATTACCAGTAGGGCTATTTCAGAAAGCGCTGCGGATCGTATTGAAAGCGATACCTCAATTTCGAACATCTTCGCTTTCGGTTATTCCCAAAAGCCATTTTTCCAATTCCATTTTTCCAATTTAAATGTCAAATATTTCCAAGTCTTTCCCATTCTTTGTTCCACTCTTCCCATTTAAATCCCATTTGTTTCCAAAAATATGAAAGTTGTTTCAAGTAAAAAAAATGTTTTTCTCTGACTAAAGAATTTTGATTAACTATTTTGTGATTTTGTCGCTTCCATCTAACAAAAAACCTTCAGGTGGACTCCATACTCCAAAAGTGTTTTTTTAAGTGTAGAAAGTGAAAAGCAAGGGATGCTTTGTATATAAAAAAAATGATTGCAAGTGGAACTCCTTCCCGCTTGATATTCCTCACAAATAATGTGCATTGAATTTTGTTTATCACAGTTTAATTGTATTTAATAATTCTTGTTCAATAAAATCCACCATTAATATCTTATGGAAACACAAATTTTTTTTAAGTTATTAACATTTGGTTTCGATCCGCCAACAATCCGTCACCTTCACATCTGTCGCTTTCCAAACTTATTGAAATTTACTTTCGCTTTCCATTTAAGGTCGAATTGAAAGCGAATCGCTTTTGAGAATAGGAAAATACAAATCCGCCAATAAAAGCGATCCGCCGCGCTTTCTGGAATAGCCCTACAGAGTTTTCGAATTAGGGTTATACAATTTTTGTACTCACGGCCTCATTTATACAACTTAATAATAAAACATCATAATTCATAAAAATCAAATTATAGTAAACGTTCATTCATATACATATTTGCATGCCAAATATTCAGATGTTGTGTTAGCACAAAACTACTCTTATAGAAACTATCTTCTTGTTTTGTTTTATTTTTTCTTTTATAAATATGTTTGCAATAATTTTTACTAAGTTAATAAACCTGTTACGTAAATGTGATACCAATTGTTTTCTTGTACGAATTTCAAGAAAATGTAATTTAAATAAAAATTGCACTGAAAATCACAAATTAACAGCAATCAAAATGCGAATAGTTCAAGAAAAAATGTGAGTATTTTTTGAAAAAAAAAATATTATTTAAATTAATTTTAATATTTTCTATAATATAATGTTTTCAGGGGTTAAGTTATATTAGAAATTGATCATTTAACAATGACAAGATTGCTTAGAACTAAAAACACAACAGAATCCCAAATTGAATGATTTTAAAATGAGCAAACAAACAAACGGCTTATTGACTTTTTAGTGTTTATGAAAGGTTTGTCTTGCGTGTACATATCACATGGAAGTGAAATTGTGTCAAAGATGCTTTAATAAATTTCTGGTAAGATTTTTGTCCTTGTTATTCAATAATAGTTAATGATTTAAATTTAGATTACAGATTTTATTTTTTCCTATAAAAATTATTTACTCATAACATTACAAAAATCTCCGTATGATATTGTATAAGTTTTCTATAGTTTATTAATCATGAGTTTTAGAGGTTCAGGCCATGAATAGTTTTATTTTGGATTCCTACATTTTCATAAAATTTTTTAAAATGAGCAAACAAACAAACTTAAAGTACAAACCTGTCGTACTCCTGTCTTGGTTTGAAACACTAAGATTTAAGTTTCACATTCTACACCGCTTTATTATTAAGCCTCTGTAAATTTTTGTATTTTTTTGTTGTTGTTTAAAGGGTTGTTTAAAACGACTTTCTCTCTATCTTAATAGAGGTTTTGTTAAGCTTGTACCTAACTATCGCTTGTGTATCTACCTTATCGCGAAGGAAATACTTCTGTAGTTGTGTAGTTGGTCCGCGGTTCCGCAGTTTTATATGAATTTAGAAAATTAGCGGTCGATTAAACCGATCAGCTATGACCTCGTGAATACGAATGTAAAGGGTATCCTATCTGAACCAGCCGCTTTCCCATCTCTTAATCCTGCTACCACTGGACCAAAAATGGGTCAACTACTTAAAATTAAATTGCTAACAACCGATTTCTATACGATAAATTTGTTTTTTGCACGAGAGTGACGCAATAAAAATTATGTATCTTCTAAACGAATGGATATCGCACTTTGAAACTTGGCATGTAGTATATCTAATGTATGAGCTTCATTTAAATTAACTTAAAAATAAAATATAAAAATGGGCTAAATTGCTAAAATCTGGTTTAAAATCTTAACTTCCGGTTTTTTATCAAATCAAATAATAATTTCCGGTTTAAATTTCATAAATTAAAAGAAAATCTTATTTACCATATATTCCTCCATTTTCTCTAAAACCCATAGCTTGCTGAAACTTTACCAACTCACTACTGGAGAACCAAGCCTCAAAATTCAAAATCTGTATATATAGTAACACAAGATGAACGAATTTCAAGACCCACCACTTTTTTTGTTGTCCGCTTCACGTGGAATGCCCCATATATATGTATATATGAACATATCGCAAGTAAAAAGGAATAAGATCTTTTTTGTACCCAGTCATTTCTTATAATTGCGGCGTATCGGTATTTCAAACTAATTTTTTACTGAAAAATCTTTGAACACGTCCCGAAGCCGTAAAATATTGTAATTTTGAAAACAAATTGAGCTTTTCTATTAACACCTTAACTGTACAAATTGATTAAAAACCACCCATACGTCCATTATTATTTCAAGACATCGACAATACGTCCCATGTGTCATATTTGATACACAAAATTTGTTTTTTTCTCGTGCCACCTACGTCCATGTATCATTTTTGATACATGAACAGAACTCGGCTTCACTGTCCTCATTCAAAATCATTTAAAAACGCCCATACGTCCGTTTTTTTTTTTTTTTTCAAAAAAACCATTATTATTTAGTAATTTCGTTTTCCATTGGACGTTTGAAAGCGTCCAAAATCAAAAAGAACTCTTCTGAAACCATTCCATTGGCAAAAAAAACGGTCAACCGACGCTTCTCAGAAGAAAATTTCGCTTCTCGATTTGAAATCAGAATTCACTCCAGAAGCACAAATACATTTAAGCTATAATTTCAAAACAATCCCAGTGGGAACCCAGTGGGAAATTTCTAAAAATTCAATGGTGAATATCTTGCTTCTTCCTTGAGGAAAGGGAGCAGCACCCGCTTCCTTTGTGCGGAATACATCGAGGATTTTAACATGGGCATGTCATTGGCGGGGTGCACATGCAACCATTTCGATGAAAATTCCACAACTAAATCACTACTTCCCTGGAAGTTGCTTATTCACCAGTATGGACTGAGGACTCCGGTGAAAAATATGATGAATATTCAGCGAAGAAATACTTAAACAAAAGTAACTTGCTTATTCATCAGATCATTAATTTTTGATGAAAAATATGATGAAAATTCTTTTATGAAATCGCTAAATAATTTGGACTTATTTTTTCACTACCTCAATATTTGCCAATAAAAAATATGATGAATATTCAACAAAAAAGTCACTAATTGCGTGTTACTTATGTAGTTATTGATCAGCTTAATATTTATTATTTTCGATGAAAATTATGATGAATATTTAGTTGTGAAATCAATAGGGAATTGGGAGTTGCTTAATCGCTGAATATTTTATTCATAAATTAGAAAAATACTTCTCCTAACTTCAATTAAAAGTGAAGTGACCTATAAACTCCAAAATGCGTCTCTAAGACGCAAATTATGGTCAATTTTTACCGACCCTTATAAAAACCAAAGCGTGAACATACTGTGAATTTTATTTTTCTAAGTGAATTTTTTAAATTAGATATATACAATGCTCAGTTCATGATAAATGTCTGATGAAAGTATACATTACTTTTCTTCACAGAAATCCTCATATTGATAGCGTCAGGTAAAGGAAAGGATAGTTTTCATTCTTTTCTTGCTCAGGGAAATAACAAGAAAAAAAAAGAGAGCGTCGTGGGAGAATTATTTTTTCTTCTCTCTCAAAGTATACTTTACAAAGCAGACGAGTGGATCTAGACAACGAACTGCTGAACTTATGCATTACTTGTCAACGATTGAATCATCGGATAATTTTATCTATTAAAATAGAATCTTTTAGTTCCGCATTAAACTCACTTGATTTTTGTGTGCCAGAAGAAGGGAGTGTTTCGACATTTTGCCCATTTACAAAGCAGACAATTTGCATAAAACCATGAACTGGTGAAACTATGCATTACTTTACAGTAACTAAATCAGTGCTTGCTGTTTCTTCGAAGAAGTGGCATTTGAATTCAATGTTGAATTCAGCTAAATTTTTCAGTGAGGATGAAATTTCCTACTGGGAAACTCACTCAAATGTCAAAAGTAAACATATCGGACTCTGTTTGATTGTATGCCTGTTCGATACATAAAATGTTCACGATGATTCACCAATACAATGAAAAAATTTCTAAGTTGAGTTGAAGAATGCTAACTTTGTTCCATTGGATTTCAGAATGAGTTAATCCCTGAGTGAAACGAATGGAAAACGACATAATAAGATTCAACATAGAAGGGGTTGGTTGCATACATAATTGGTCATTGCTGTTAAGAAAAAGGTTTTAGTTTTGTGGTCATTTTTGATACATGGGCGTATGCTAACTAATTTTGTGTATCAAATATGATACATGGGACATTGAAGTTAACGAATTCCAACGCAAGGATTATTTATTATCTCGAAAAATATTTTGTTTTCAACTTTCAAGTCGTTCTATGAATTTTTTGGCATTTCTGAAAAAATAAAAAAAGGAAAGGAAAAACTTATTTGTAAATACTGTGATGGATAGTGACAGTCAAGGTTTCAGTTCTGGCAGTAAAAGTGAATATCAACCATCTGAAATTGACTCTGAAGAATCTTCTTATGAACCTACAAAAAGTGAAGATGAGGAAGCAGAATTGATCCTTTCAAATGCAGCCCAACAATTGTTCCCACGGCAAATTTCAGAACAGGTGCAACAAGATGATTAAGTTTGGCGTGATGAAATTCATCACATCAACTTTCGATAATAAAATAGTTTTGAGTTTTGTTTACACCAAATCATGAGAATCAACAAGAACGAAAGTAAAATTCGCCGACCAACAAATTAAGCATTAGTAATTCCGGAAAAAAATTCAAGGCTGAATTTTCCAAAACGTTTTTTAAGCGTATGAAATTAAAAAAAATCGCTAAAATTGGCTTTTAAGCGTTTTTGCAATTTTTGGATAAAAAATAAAAATTCACAAGAACGCCTGAAAATCCCTTTAAGCGTACATTTTTTAAGCTTTTTTAGGCAATTTGAGCGTTTTCCATTTTTTACTTTTAAAAAGCGATTATGGGAATCTCGACGACTTTTTTTTCAACGCTTAAATGACATCCTTAAAACCAAATCCGTCATCGATTCATTATCACCCAAAACCGGTAGATATAACTGAAAATTCTTGCGCAAGCAATAAAAAATAAAATAGTAAGGATTTACTTTTGATAAAAGTTTGTTTACTTAAACATTTTTCCAATTTTTGTTTTTAAGTTTCGTTAAGTATCAGACGTTACCTATACATGTTTTTATGAAAATTAAGTTTTTAGGCAATTTTGTTCATATAAACGCGATATATCATTATGTATCAAAAATGATACATGGACGTAGGCGGCACAAGAAAAAAATTATTTTATGTATCAAAAATGATACATGGGACTTATTGTTGATGTATTTTATATCTAGGACAATATTATGGACGTATGAATATTTCCATATCAATTTGTATGGGGACAGTGAAGCCGAATTTAAAAATGTATCAAATATGATACATGGACGTAGGCGGCACGAGAAAAAATTTAATTTGTGTATGAAATATGATATATGGGACAGTTAAGGTGTTAAGTTGAGATTTTCCATTCATCCACATTCTCAAAATTCTTATTATTTACATTGAGTACTTAGTCTTAGGAAGATGAAATTAGGTTAAAGGTTAGAGTCTAATGAAAAATTAAACTTTCAGATTTTATATTCAAGAGGCGTGACATCCAATTTTCACTTGTCAAAAAAAAAAACTTTGCAAAAAGGAGTGAAATCATACCAAAAACAAAATACTTTCATGTCAAATCCGACAGTTTTCAACGAACCAGCGCGGCGGCGGTTCAACCAAAAATGGTTCTCAATTCTCATCGCTGAACAAGATTTTGTGGTGAAAATAAAAATGAGTTTCGAGAACTCAAAACAATTAAAAATAATTTGGAAGCGTTGCTCTGATGTAAGGCTATTCATGTTGAAAGAAAGCTCAATGATCAGAAATCAGCCATCAATTATCCAAATGGTTGTCTCTAGAAACATTGGCTAAATCAAAATCAAACTTTAAAAAAAAACATCCTTTACATTGACTGGCTCCCAACATTTTCGCCTGTTCATTGTTGTTTCATATAATATTTGTTGAGTTTGAAATAAATCAATATTTTTTTAAGTTTTTAAGTTTTTAAATTTACATTTATTTGTTATAAAATAAATTAGAATTATTCTTAGGATATAATATAGTATTAAAATCTTTTTATATACAAAAATAAGTATCAAAATTATAACTGTACAAAAAAAACATATAACAAAATATACAATACTTTTATATTATATCTATTGATTACAGGCATCGAACTTGATATTATTAATTTTAATGATTTTTTGTATGTATTATACTTACATTATTATTTACTTATTATATTGTGAGAATAACATTGTTGGAAGCACAATTTTGAGAAATCAATTCTAAGGTTGCTAAACATAACAGCGATAGATTAAGTACGTAAGCAAAGTGGTTTGAAAACCATCATTACATGGTAAAATTAGCTTACTTAGCAAGAAAAAGTTAGAGGCAACAATCCTTAGGGTCTGTTTTAAAATGTCTAAATAATGTTCTGATTATTTTTA
This sequence comes from Epistrophe grossulariae, assembly GCA_929447395.1. Classification (NCBI taxonomy): domain Eukaryota; kingdom Metazoa; phylum Arthropoda; class Insecta; order Diptera; family Syrphidae; genus Epistrophe; species Epistrophe grossulariae. The sequence goes on from OV839566.1 coordinate 117,607,722, forward strand.
TATACTAATTAGGTAGACATTGTTTTTAAAATTTTTTAAAAGTAAAATTAAATTTAATTTAAATGCTTGCTGTCTTAAAGAGTTTACAATGTCTAATATTCGCGACACTTAATGCAGACTTTTTGGGTTAGGGCACTTTAGAAAACCAGTGATGTTCGCATGGTTTTAGAAAATCGTATGCTAGTATCTTATTAGATTCTTATTTCCGTTTTCACTGAATAAATTTTTCTTAGAACCTTCGCCATCTTCAAATTGATTTTCTCAGAATTGTTGTGAAACCAATTTTTTTGTACAACTAATTTACATTTAACAAAAGAATTAAAAAAAAATAAGTTTATAATAATAATATAAAAATATAAAAAAAACATTTGTATGATATTTAATATCGCTGATTATTGGGCTAATTTGCTTTTTATCTCATCGTATGTTCGATCAATTGGTGCCAAAAAGACAATAATATCTAATGCAACTACGAAGAAAATCAGGGCAATAATGTAGACAGTCAATAGACCTTTACGGAAACTAGCAAACTGTAATTATAAAAAAAAGAAATATTGCTATTTTTCAAACATTAATTAAATAAAAAATCTTACCGGTGCGTCCATTTTTCTTTCCAATTTTATGCCATTTCTATTGCCTGACATATCACCCATGGGGAATGAATTTACCCTTTGACTTACTTGGCGGTCAGACATGCAACCCCCAATCTGCGAACAATAAAACACCTATTAACGGGGACTAATAGTAAAATCTGTTCAAAGAAAACTTGAACACATAATTAGTATATAAGAAATCAATTTTTTAGCACAATATTTACAACATATTTCTTTATTATAAGAAGGAAAGATTGCATTAATCACTTTTCTTTTTGTACAAATAAAAAAAAACCTATAAACTGATTAGTAATAAAAAAAAAGAGCTCAGATTTCAATTAAAAATAGTAAATCTTGAATTTAAGTGAAAGAAAACTTATCACTTAGGAATAATCCAAAGAGAAAATGGTCGAAATTGAGGCATCGCTTTCAATACTTTTCGCCGCGCTTTTTGGAAAAGGTCTACAGGAAAAATTAAAACAATAAAAGAATAAGGGGTTGGGTCATTATTCTGTAAGTGCCAAAATTCAGTTTCCAAAATTCTGAATTTCAAAATTCTGTAAATCTAAAATTCTGTATTCCCAAATTCTGTTTTTAAAAATTCTGTAAAACCATTATTCTGTAATTCAAAATTCTGTAAATTATAAAAGAAAAATTGTTTTGATAATGAAAAAAGTGCGCACTTTTTTTCATTATCAAAACAAATGTTTCTTTTATAATTTACAGAATTTTGAAATTCAGCATTTTGGACTTCAGAATAAAAAATTTGTTGCATACCATACTAAACTTTCATTACAGTCCAAATTAATTTATTTCAACATTTGCATTTTATTTATTCTTTTGCACAGCTGGTAAAACTTCAGAATTCACTTTGATATTGATTGCATATACGGATTTGTTGTTTTTTCTATTTCCGTGTTAAATTTTTTTAACACAATTTCCAACAAATTTTTTTGGAAATGTACATACATATGTATTGACAATTAAATATAATATAATAAATAAATAAGTTGTATCTTGACGTTTCAACGTATTAACAATTTCACAATTTTATTTCAATTTATTTCGCCTGTATTTCCTCTAATTTTTCTTCTGTATTTGCTTTTAAATTACAACATACTTTAAACTTTCCTTGTAGGAACGATATTATTGGTTTGTTTTTAGTACGACTTAAAAACAATTGATTTATTGAAAACTGAAAGTAAATGAGAGTGGTTCATAAAATATATTTTCAAGATATGCTATTTCTTAATATAATGTATGGCAAAATTTGTTGATATCAAAAAACGAGGAGAAAAGTTGCACATGGCGGTTTTATATTTTAAAATGTAAGATTAATTGAAAAACAAATTATTTCCTATATAGTATTTAAAATTTTCCAGAATTTTGTATTTACAGAATTTTGATGTACAGAATTTTGGAATACAGAATAATAGATTTACAGAATAATAGATATATAGAATTTTCAATCCATGTACACAATTTTGGCCATACAGAATAACGACCCGTTCCCAAGAATAAGATCAACGTCAAACAATTTCATTTACTGAGTCCAATTGTAAAAAAATATTAAAAGCAAGAAAACTGAAGTTTTCATTTTCAGGTTATCATGCCATAACGTGGGGTTACTGGTAATTTAGTTTTTTTGATTCACTCCAATGCTGCTACAAAATAATGGGAATGTTTCCCTTTTCTTCTTCAAAAACTGATACCATGAATGATGATCGTTAATTTCCCTCGAAATTTATTTTCACCGCGAAAAAAAATTGGGGAATTTGGATTTTCGTTGGAGGGAAAACATATTTCGAGGGTAAATTCCCCTCAATATTCCCGATAGACACCAATATCTTTGATATTTCGCATACCTAGCATTTTTAAGTCAATATTTTTCTCATTTCTCTTTCTTTCTGATTCAATGCCACACAGACAATTAAGTGTGTGTAGGAACTTTAATTGATACTAAACCAAACTCAGCAGCGACGATATAACACAGACGAAAGACTTATAGAGCTTCAATTTTCTTCATGGAAACATTTTTATGATTTTATCTGAGCTCAATAAAGATACTTTCAATCCTGCTGCCCTCTTTTTCTTTTAAGTCAATCTCGACATAGAAAATATCACTTACCGAAAATATTAAATGAACAATAACATGGAAGGCAACAAACGCCACCAATATCCAGTCCATCCATTCAGGAAGCTCTGCCTTGGACAATTTCACCGCAAAAAATATTGCTACAACTATAAAAGGTAAAAATTATAAAATTATAAAATCGTCCTAAAGATGAGGAAAGGTAGTTTAAAATTAAAACGCCGCGTACTTGCAATAATATGTGCCAAATTTCCTCCTAACCAATGCAACCAGTTGAAAATTGGCCTTTTTTTGTCATTAGGTCCAGGTCTGAATATCGCTCCGATAGGTTGAATGAAACATAAAACTGTCGTTATAACACCTAATATAGCGTGCGGATTGCGAGCGGCTGACCAGCCTCCAATTTCAATAAATATTATCACAAATGCAGCCATTGTTAGTGCCCATGTTGTCACCATGCATATTCTATGCCACTAACAAAAAAAAAAAAAAAAAATAAATATTTGAAATAAAGACAAACTAAATCTATATTTTAAAATATATATATGTATATTTTTACCGCAAACCATTGATCCTTTCCGCATGTATGACTACCAACCCAGGTTTGCTTAAAATACCGGGCCAAAAGTATTCCAAGAGAAGTCGATCCAATCCAAGCGGTTATCATAAAAGCACCATGAAGTCGAAGTAAAATATTAGATGATCCTGAAAGATCTTGGACTTCAGATAGTATGATTGCTTTTCCCGAAACAATACGACCGATGTTATGGTGACCAGCTCCATTTTCTAAAATTGTGTTTTTTTTAAATAAATAATGAAGAATATGGGATGCAAAATTGTCTTACCGTTTACGCTCCTTCCGAGTGCTAGCATAATGTAATATTGATTGTTCATCAAATCAAACATTTGACCTTGAACCGTTGTAACTATATCCCTTTGGACTTTACAGTAAATTCTGCCGTCAATGAGGGATGAATCAATAAGTTTGACGTTTTTTTGAGGCTAAAATATAATCAAAAAGGTTTTGATAAGTTAATCCCACGCATATATACAAAGTTTAAACTTTGAACGTACAACACTGTAGGTTGGAAGATCTTAAGATCAAAATCCCCTATTAATAAAAATGTTTAATAATCTTTAAATTAACAAATCAACTAAACCGTTAATCAAGAATATTTATTAATAAACAATCAACTGTTAATTCACTTTTAGCAATACATCTAAACGAAAATCTACTACTTTTGAGAAGAACTTTGCTGTCGCCAAAGAGTATTTAGTCTGCATACATATAAATTTTCACAAAAGGTGAACTTTTTCACACATACTTTCTCATTTGTGCCTATAAATTACATTATATTTCATTATCGTTTGTTTTTTTTTGTATCTATAGTTGTTGTCAAAAATACCTGTTTTTAACTTATTAACTTAACTTTTTGTTTGTTTTGTTGATAAGATTTTACACTTTCATCGCTGATTAAAAACAATTCATATTTGATGTGAGTTTATTAATAGGAACATAAGTACCCAACATGTATGTATGTGTGTGATAAAAAAAATAGAGGATAAGTGCTCGAGCAGGAGTTCTATATAAGAAGCTGAGGAGGTCCTCCTGAAAATGCAAGTGATCGTGAATTTTATTCGTACTTTACCGACTCCGAGCTTAATTTTTAAATGCTTGCATAACAAGAATTTGCTATGAACAACCTTTATCTAAAATGCAAACTTCCATTTGAAAAAAAATAAACTTAATCTGCCGTAACTCAGACCAATTTTTTCCGTGTGAGATTAAAGTTAAACTCGAGTTAATTCAGGGAATTTTGAAAGGTTTCTGGTTTAACTCCGAAATTGGCAAGAAAAACAGGGCTTCAATTTACCTATATCCTCTGACATGTCATTCAGAATATTTTTTCTCATAGCATAGTTTAGTATTGCTATACAAAAATAAAGCTTGAAAGGATAACGGTAAAACTTACAACTCCAATTCTAGTGGTTCCATAGTTAGGCTTTCCGGACGTCAGCGATGTGTACAATGCGACGTTTCCATTTTGTGCAACACATTCTGTTACCAAGTCATCACCCATTTTATCGTCATTAGACAATCCCAATGCCAAATAAGCTGGTTCATCTATTAAAAAAATTCGTAAAAGATAAGCATTTCTATGCAAAAAAATTTGTCTGTTTAGCTTACTTGTTGCACCCTTTAGTTCAAACTCATAAATATCACCACGAACAATGACTGACGTTACAGCTGTACAAGATTTTGTTTTGACACATCCATCTGGAAATCCAAAGCATGTTTTACTCCTGGCACAGCCATTGTAAAATGGATCATCTTTTTTGGGCTTTAAATATTTGTTAAACATTTTGTTTTAAACTTGAGTTTTTATATTTAAAAAAAACAACATACCACTAGTGGTGCCTTCTCTGCTTGAGGGACATAGTTCCTTACAGTGTTTGTTAGGGGTGGACGAGTACTTGATATACCAATAACTGGAGGAGCAATTTCTCGTTTCACAACTTGAATTGGATTTGATGGAATACCAACCCAAAATGTATCATAGGTTTGTGCGACTGTTGAACTATAGGATCCCTTATAATCACCAAAAATCATTATATACAATCATTATACTTACTTGAAAACAATTTGCCCAAGGAAATCCACTGGACACTGCCATTCTAGACTAATAACTGGTTTTGGGTCGGCAGTGGAATGAGTGGCTGAATTATTTACTGAGTTTTCGCAATTCATCAGTTTTACCGAACCATCTGCAGTAGGATTAAATTGTCCCAACTAAGTATATAAAACGCTTGATATTATACAAATGCTAAAAATATCAAATTATTATAAACACTTACAATTTGGTAAGGTGGGTTCCTATTTCTAGCTTGAATCATAAAACCTCCGAAATTCAGACCATTCGGCGCGCCCATAATGTCGACCCTTAACGTTTGTCCTTGACCAATCGTTGCTGCAGATGGTTCTATCCGGAAGGGTGGCACCGAATTTGACGGCTCTATGCCACTATGATATGGCATCATTGAGTCGCACACTGTTTCTGGGGCGCCGTGTGGAAGACTTGATATTGGTGTCCATGATATTATAGTTAATACAACGAATGTAGCAATTAAGTATTTGTGTTGAATCATGTCTGAAATTGAAAATTGATAAATGATTTAGTATTTTGTCATTGCAATGTCCTCCCGGTGCAGTTTTAGTTTAATATACTTCAATCTGTTTTAAGATCAATGTCCCTTTTACATAAAGCTAGGTGTGGCACGTGCCTTAGGCCCACATAAACAAATAAATCAAATGAATACACAAAAAGAAATGTTTTACATGAAAAGTCCACTTTAGCTAAGCTGCTGTTGCTGAAACAGAAAATTTATTTTTCAAACAAGATTTTTATATTCCAATTTAAAAATGCAAAACAAAATCCGTTATTTGGGGATATTTGATGTTGTATCTTTGTATACAGGGTGTCCCGAAATCACCGCCTCAGAAGAAAACCATGAGATCCTGAGGTCATTTAAAGTCGAAAAACTTAAGAGGTAATTTTCTCGTTTTCACTTCGTTTTCACTTCGTTTTCGACTTATAACGCTTTTTATGATTTTTATTATTTTTTCCTTTGACTGGCTCACTTTGCCAAACTACAACCGATTTTTTATTTTTTTTTATTTAAACAAGAACAGAAATTTGTATCTACAGCTAAGTATACACGATTGGAAGATCATCCAATATTGGCCGACTTTTCGCAAAAAATGTTCACCAATTTTCTATCAACCATGTAAACATCCAATTTTATCTGTCAAAAGTGAAAAATTGGCCGACTTCTTGCAATCGTATGAACTCGTCTAAACACACAATTTTTCTTATTTTCAGATAATTGGACGATTGTCGGCTAATTGGATATTGGATGATGTTCTTGCGACAAAACATCATCCAATATTTAATTGGCAGATAAATGTTTTCTATTGTGGAGGAAAAAACAAGAAGAAAAAAAAATTGAAAAAGTGTTTTTTAAAACAACGAAAAAGGGCACCACTACGATAAATATGGCGGGAAGAATTGATAACGGTTTTTTTGTAGAGGGGTCAAAAACAACAAACAACGGCAACACTTACAATAAAGTATTATACCGGTTTTGAAAACCAGAAATCTGATCTATAATTCTAAATTTAAACCAAATTTTTATGTCAACAGTTTTTGAAAAATTCGCATGCAAACTCAAAATTTTGATAAAAAAATGAAAAAAAAAGTTTAGATCAATTTTTTTCAAAAATGTGAAATGAAGTGCTAAATTGGCTTTTTGTGGTCAATGTTAATATCAATTCTAAATCGAACAAAAAAAAACCGAATGGTTTTATGTTCCTGTTTTATACAATTCACTTCTAAAATAAAGTTTCAAATTCTCTGCAATCTGTCAAGAAAATTGTCTTCCAATAAGTCTACCAATTTTTTGATCTTAAAGTCTTCCAACCGTGTAAACAGACAATTTTTAATTAAAAGACAAAAAATTGTCGGCAATTGTTATCCAATTTTCTACCAAATATTTGTCTAATTTTTGGATAAAATCTAACAACCGTATAAACGGAAAATTTTCACTTGATAGAAAATTGGTAATTGTCATCTCATTGGTTGCTATTAGCAGACTTTTGACAGTTCGGCCAATATTGGAAGATCTTCCAATTGAATATACTTAGCTTACCATACAACTTTTTTCTGTGTGGATTAACGGTTTTCCCGCAATTTATTATCAAACACATTTTGTAGGTTGTTTTTTTTTTTTTTGACTTCGATATGATTTTTTCACAAAAACACGTTATAAAGATAATTTCTTTTTTTTTTATTATGAAAGCCAATTATATGTGTTCTTAAAAATACTGAACATTTTTTTTAGAAATTATACTTAATAACATGTTTTTGTGAAGAAAAATCATATCGAAGTCAAAAAATCGGTTGTTGTTTGGCAAAGTTAGAGCCAGTCAAAGTAAAAAAGAATACAAATCTTAAAAACCGTTATAAGTAGAAAACAAACCGAAAATGAGAAAATTACCTCTTAAATTTTTCTACTTGAAATGACCTGAGGAACTCATGGTTTTCTTCTGAGGCGGTGATTTCAGAACACTCTGTATTAAAAAAGGTTGTATAACAAAACAGAATTCTGCAAAAAAGTAGTAAAGCCAGGGATGAAAATTCGTCTTTAAGCAATTTATCAAAAGTTGAAAAAAAATGTATCGAATTGTACTTTACATTTGTTCCAACAAATCAGTTTTTTTTGAAGAATAGCATTGAATAAGAAATCAGAGTAAGTTAATTCTAAAAATAAATTGAACCCGATTTAACTCAGAAGCAGAATTTTGTTGCAGAAAAGTTATTTTATTATATAACATAAACTCAAAGCTCAAATTAAAGCCAAAAACCAAGTCACTGAAGTTGACATTACAATTTTTACTTAGATCAAAAATTTAAAGTCGTCATAAAAAAAAAACAATTCATACTTCATTGTTATCTTTATTTCTCAAGTCTTGCATAACGGAAATGTATCTAAAGACTTCGAAATCGATAGTGGAATTCGACAGGGTTTTTTACTATCACCGTGATTATTTCTGGTGGTTATTGGAGATGTCCTCCGCATACAGCTCAAGCCGAACAAGAACGAGGAATCGGATGGACTATGTTTTCCTTCCTGCAACATCTAGACTACGTGGACGATATTTGATTGCTTTAACACAGCATCATGGATCTTCACCAAATGTTGAGAAAACTGGAAAGTGAATCAAAAGTGAAGGTCGGACTGAGGATCAAAAACAGGAAAACGAAGATCCTCAACATTTCTGGTAAATCTGCTCAAGTTGACGAAGTGGTAAACAACTTTTTGTTCTTAGGAACTGTCGTCTCAAAAGACGATCGCGATGGAGGTACAGATGAAGATGTTAACTGCCGAATTGGCAAATTAAAAGCTGCTTTCGGCATTCTGTCAAAAGTTTGGAATATCAACGTCTACAGTACGACGACCAAGCTACGACTACTCCAGTCAAATGTAGATTCCGTACTATTTTATGGACGCAGTAAATGAAAAGTGACCTCCTCATGCCACAAAAAAGCTGAAAACTTTTCACTTTTGTGAATAGAAACTTCATCGGAGAATTGGTAAAATTCCTATCGACATCGTTATTCGCAAGACTATAACATTTTCAATAAGATTTTAAATTGGAAGTTTGTATGCATTTCAAGAAAAGACCCCGTTCAAATTTCGAATTAGCAATGTAAAAAAAATTAAACATCATCTTTATATTATAATAAATCATATTATTATCTATATTACCCATTAAGTTAGTAATCAAAATTGTTATGAAATCAGCCTTAATTTCATTAAATGATTAAAACATACAAATCTTGGCCCAAAATCAAAAGTAAAGTTGAGTAAGTTACAAAATACACTTTTGCAAGGAAATGCTTTTATTGCCAAAAATTACATTGCAAAGCTAGACAATGTTGCAATGTAATTTGACTCTCTTTTTTCTTTATGTAAAAATATGTAATTATATTGTATTGTGGTATCAAATAAATCAATGACTTGGTTTGCGTAAAATTGGGAGTGACTCTTGAGGGGGACATTAAGACAGCGAGACCACAAAGTGTGACCATGAATGTACGCTTGAGTGAATATAAAATGACTTATCTGCACAGCGAACCATTTCATTACAAATTGGTATACATATAAAGTCTTTGCTTACCTTGAATAGTTGGAAGGACCTACTTTTGAGACCGTATATAATGACAAGAGAGACAAACGATTGACAATTAATTTTAATTAGATTTTTGTTGGATTGTTTTAATTGATTGTATAAAAAAATATATGATTGCAATGATGACACAATATAAAACTTATTTTAACGAGTAGGTAGACAGTCAATTATTTGCTTAGTTAGTTAATGATTTAAACTATACAAAGCTCTTTATATTTTAATGACTTTGTGTCTGTATGTAAATAAGCGTGAACATTATTTGTTTTAGGAAATAAAATATGAAAAAGAAATGTTGATTATAAAATACATAGAATGCCTTGAAACTAAATCTCGTACAAATTATAGAATTAGGAAATACGATTTCTTATATATTTAAGTCAAATATGTACGTTACAAACTGTCCATGTTCTACATTTCGAACGAAATAGAATTGTAATCAATTTTCAATTTACCTCAAAATCAAATTCCATTCATTCGATAACGAAATAACTTCGAACTGTCAAAAACCATTTTAAATTGTTTTGTTAAGTGCAATTACACTGTGGATCAAAATTGATGCAATTTTATGGCATTTAAAAAAAAAAGGAACTACAGAGAAAAATTTAGAAGAGACAAATCTAATAAATCTACATATAACATCAAAATTGATGATTATAATATAACAAATAATTGATTATTCTTATATTCGTAGTTATGGTATATTCTAATTTTTTCATCTTAAATTAAAATAAATAAATACCAAAAAATAAACTTTGCTTACATTTTGCACCAAGAAATACAAAATTTCACTAATTTATCAAATAATTCACAAAGCATATGGCATAAACAAAAAGGATGGACGACTTTCAGAAAATGGAATGAACAGCGGTGATGCAGAACATCAATTTTATTTTCGAAATTCTAATTCACAATAAGCGTTTCAAACGAATTGTGGAACACCCAAATTTACTTTTGTCATGTGAATTCACAATTCACAGTAGAATTTAGAAGTGTGTGAATATCCCGTCGTTTCATTCGGACACATAGAAAGCGACTAAATCTCTTAGTGAAGTTTACTTTGAAATTACTCCGACAAAGTTGAATGTTGGTGTAGAACGTTTAAAGAAACAATATACATACGTACTGGCTAAATAAAAAACGGGGTATGCGTCATAGGGCAATTCCTCAACCACAAGACATGTGCAATCTGCAAGTTATTTTAAATTGAATAAAAAAGAATTTTTATTTTATTCCTCTGTTATCTCAAGACATTTGTGTAAATAATGTTTGTTTTTTTATTTGGCAATATAATGAGCAATTTATATTTCTGTGTTCCCACTGCTTAAGCAATTGACCGTGTGAAAAAAAATGGTGCGCAATGCATTCGCTGGAAATTGAAGTCGTTTGAACTTGAAAGTCAATTCCGTTGTATTATTATTGCTGCTTCGGTATCATTTGCCAGGCGCTCGCAGGTCTAGTTCTGTAGAACAACTTTCGACGATCTAATTTCCTAATTCTAAGCATTATTGATCCTTAAATGGTCAATGCGTTGACTACTTGACGTCACAAAAAATATCATCATTTATTGTCAACGTATTCCGTGTCGGCGCGAGGACATAAGATGCAGGGGCCAGGGACATAAGGCGCAGGGACATAAAGCCCAATTTTTATTTTTGGGGCGAACGTCCACTTGAATTAGACATAAAGCCGAAATTGAATTCGGGCCTTAAGTCCCATCCAAATGAGACCTAAACCACACAAAATAGTCAATGCATTGACCCCAAAGTTCATGTCAACGCAGCCGTCAACGCATTGATAGTATTCTGCTTTGACGATCACATGCCTTGACAACTTTGGGACAAAATTTTGCCTCATTTTTAAAGACAAATTAATTTTTTTTCTTTGTGTTAACTGCAGAGAAGTTTAAACAAATATAAAATCATCCAAATGTACACAGTTGCATTAAAACCTTCAAATAAATCCAATTGGAACAAAAAAATTCACTTTATCTGACAAATCGGTTGAGTTGTTTGAGAGCCTATATGCAAACTTATATTATCAATATAACGTATAGTAATGAGTGTATATTAGTTTTAAGTAAAACATTAAAAATCATTTTAAGGGCCAGTTTGTTCACAGCTGATCATCTTTAATCAAGGATTATTGCAACTGGTAAATCATCAAATCTCCATAATTATGAATTTTTTTTTCAAGGAATAAAAAATTTAAGTTGTTAATCATGGAAATCGCTAATCAGCCAATTTTGGTTGATTAGCTCCATTTAGTTAGAAGCTGTGAAAGTCATCGTTCAGATTTAACCAACTGTGAACAAACTGGCCCTAAGTCTTTCTTATTCTTGAGTTATTGATTATATTTTAAAGACCTCCACCCTCCGATGGTGACAAATCTCCCCTAGCCCGAAAATAGGTACAACTTTTTCTTGTCTCTTTTCAACCCCGACTAATGTCTGCTGAAGTCCAAAAATACCCCAATAAAATACATCAAAACGGTTTTTGGGTCAAAGAACTATACATTTATTTAACGATTCAATTTCGGTACTTCATAACTTACAATGTAGGTACTAAGTAGGTATTATCCAAATAAATTTTCCTTATCGATGGCAATCTTTTCAATTATAGAATAAAAAATGAAAAAACAAATTCACGCACGTCTCTAGCTTGAATAAGGAAAAGTGACCATACGAATTTAGAACAAACTTTGTGCGTGTTAAGGGTTAACTCAAATGTAGAACAACTTCCTTTGAAAATGAAGTTGGTAAATAATTTATTTGTGGTCATATTTTATTTTTGTACTTTAAAAACGCGACAATATGTACCTATATAGCCTTTTTATTAAAAGAAAGTATATTAATGAGTTGAGTACCTACATATACCTCTTTTGGGCTATATAGGTTAATTTTTGTTTATTTAAAATTGTTGCAGTGACATTTCGGTTATGTTAACACCCTTCTTCAGACCTTATCTATAGCGTAATTTGTCAGTGTCTTACTGACTTACTGCGTAGTGTGTAGCCAGACATTCAATTGATAATGTTTCCTTAAAGATCCGATTGTAAGAGCTAAAGTTATAAGCCTCTTTAGATAACCATTTTTTTCAAATTCCAAATTCTGAAATTTTTCATTAACACTTTTGAATTTATATTAATAGAAATCGAATTGATTTTTAACTCAAACATGCCATTTTACCATGATATTTTCTTTTACTGACAATTTTGTCATCAGTTGGATCTTTATGGTTGAGGTCTCAACCATAAAGATAAAACTTTTATAACTTAAATTTTGGTAAAAACGACGGTTTTTAAGATTTGGATTTTAAAAATAAATAAAATTAATTAAATAAAATCAAGAAAAACTGCAGAAGTACCTGTACCGCCTATCATACAATCACTATAAAATCTCTGACATTCTATTTAACGGAGATGACGCTGCGTCACCGCACACGCAGTTGCGTCTTTCAGTACCTACATTGTTTGTTATTGAGCAGTGCATACATGCGTCATTTTGCCGCTAATTAAATTCGAAAGAAAGATGTCAAACATGGAAGAATTTGATATATCAATGAGATAAAAAAGTTTGCAGAAATATGGGGTGTTGCTTCCGAGGCATATTATGACCGGCAAAAGAAAAGATGTAGGTATAAAATATTATTTATGTTAGCCAATGATCAACAAAACGATGTACCCAACAACGTCTGTCGTTTCTTTTTAAGAACATTAAAGTTTTTATACACTAGGTACGCGAAAATTACTTGTTTCTTTTTATAAATCTGCATTGCTGCAAGCTAAACGCGAACTGCAGATTGAGTCCTGCGAGAAAAAACGCATGTGTGCGCTGAACGATTGCGGCACCGCGCGTTACAATAACGGATGTGTGCACCGGGCCTTAAGCTTATGAATTAAATTTGTTTAATTCATAGGTCACCAACTAACGTAGGAATTAAATTTTCATAAGTCACCCGATATATCTTTTGAATTAAAGCCAAGCTGAAGCGCAACCCCGGTTGGGGCAATAACTTTGTAGAAATTATTTTTTGCAGTGAAATCAAATTGATGTCAGTCTCAATCACCTCTCTAGCGTTTTTGTCTACTCCCAATAGTTTTCATGGACAAATTTAGCATTAGTCTGACATTTTGTTTAAAGATCATAACCTTGAAGATCTCATAGTTAAAGAAGTTGTAGGCCTCTTTAGCTAACCATATCGACGGTTTTTACTGATTTTTCATGAATAACGGTATTCTCCGCTGAAATTAGTCAGTTAGCGACGATTACGGAACAACCATTTTTTCGATTTGACTTAATTTTTTTTTTGATTTTTTAACAAATCAGATATAAGATTTGAGAGGCCTGTGAAGCATGTAATTTGTGAAAAAAACAGTAGATTATTATATAATTTATCTATCTATATAATTAATAGGTAATAATGAAAATAATAATAATTATTTTTGAAATTAAAAACAATATTAAAAATTTTATATGTAGGTAATAGGTATGTATGTACCTAAATAATAAATTATAGCCTTGGTTTTGAAACCATCTCGACATTATATAAAATAAACTGTTTTCAAATTCTATATCAATAATATGATATTTTTAAAACCATCTCCTACGAAAATAAAATCTTCGCAAAATTGGTCAAAACTTGTGTGCATTTAAAAATGAATTATACAACCAAATCCAATCAAAAATTCCTGAAACATATTATAATTAATTTGTTTAGATTACCTTTAAATCGAAAACCTTTTAAAACAGCTAATTCCATATAAGATCTATTTTCTCAAAATTGAAATTAAATTATCTATAGGTATATCTATTACCAATGCAGAAGATTAATCGGATATTTTGTGTTATGTGACGTCATGTTGATCGCTTTATGCGAGAACGTCAATGCAAAAGCTTCGTGGAATGGAAAACAGAGTAGGAATAAGCTACCTAAGGTAATAATCATATATGTTTGTCACATCAACGACAGTTACTTGGGATTGCCACATCAACGACAGTTACTTTTGATTGTCGCTGAGTTTTCCGTCTGCATAAGATGATTCAACTCGACTCAATTTATATTTGAACACATTTATAAAAATTATGATTATGAAAAAATAATTCCAATGAGTAATCGCAATTATAGAATCAAAATGATGCCTTTGCAATATAATTTTTATATTTTCTGCTAACAGACATGTCAGTTTTTTGTATGGTTAAAAAAAGAACTCAGAAAAAGTTGAAGCATTTTTGTATAGGGTTGTGGTAACTCTGGACATACTGTGGCAAATGGACGTATGTACGTCCATGCTGTGGCATACACGTCAAATTAAGTAGTTGGAAAGAGACGTTGGGCCCTACCCATAACAAAATTTAGAGACGACTTAAACACCAAACCAAAACAATACAATACAAGTAAAAACTAAAATAAAATGCAAAACAATTAAAGAAAAATTCTATGTTCTATTTTTCCGAACATTTTGCAGGTTCTTCTTATCACCAAAAAATTCTATTGTTTTTACATGACCGAGCAGAAAAGAAAAAAAAACCTTTAACTGCATCTCGCCAAGCATCTATTTGTGTTTTTTTCATTGAGAACTAAAGAACCTTTCCCATAAGTCCAATAGTTTGATAATTAATACAAATACGAAAGAAAAAAATATAATTTATTAAAAAAAAACATGGTGCGTCTAAACAAGTGAATGGCTGCACTGTGTCTCTCTCACGAAATTCTATGATTTAACTCGGGCTTAACACCGAAAATAGGATTTTTTCTTATTGAAAATTGGGTCGTGATTTTCAGAAACATTAACGCTCTCAATCGTTTTAGGAAATAATTAAAATGTTCAAATTGTAAGTTAAAGTAATTTTTCTTAGATACACAACTTTTCTCTCCGACGAATAGGAATTGAAATAAATCTATCTAAAAAATAGAAGTGGTCAATTAGTGGGAAGCCGTGATTTACTCTCTATTTTGATATATTGATTGCAAATTTGTCGCATTTGGATTGAATATAATCCACATAGCACTATATAGTTAAATCCCGAAATATGCAAAGTTTAATGCGGTCAATGGGTTTGTGGAGTCATCGGATAAAACATATAAAGCTATAAAGCCATGTTTAATGACTTTTTTCTATTCCTGATTTAATGGCACGAATTTGCAAAAGATGTGAATTAAGCAGAATGAGCCCTACGCACTAAACCATTACGCCGGCTAAGGGCTACAACTGTTTACTCGTTTCACAGAAATTTTGCATTGTCGTTGTTTTTTTTTGTATTTCGCGCCCGATTGATTATTCCGTAACAAAATCGAAAAAAAAAATGTTCCCCTCTTAAATTATAATTATTTTTGAAAGTTTATATTAATTATATCTTTATATATACATATTCCAAATTTTGAAAAAAGTTTTATTTTTGTTAGACTTTTTTTATTGAAACCAAAATCTACAGAGAAAATTGATTTTCCTCTTAAAACTCAAGAGAGCTGCCACTCTTTGTGGAAGGAAGATTAGGGTGAATACGCCTAGCCCATATTATTGGGTGCGTTCAATCGATTACGTTTTACATCTGAATTTTCAGATTTCTGAATTTTTAGAGCTTCTGATTGGCCAGCTGTCATAAAAAGTTAGATGACTTTTAGTGACGTTTCATCTGAATTTTCAGACAAGAAATTCTCATCTGAAAATTCAGATAAAAGTTGTTTGTGGTGGGGGAAGTGCCAAAAGCACACATAAAAGCTGAACTTTATAATTTTCGTCTTGTTGGTGGTTGATTTTTTTAGTTTTTGTCATGAAAATTTAATACTTATTTAAATGAACGAACTTTTTGTTTATTGTTTAGTGAATTTTTAAATCAACAATTTTTTTAATTGATGTTTGGAAAGTTTTTCTATGTTTTTGTAAGTCATACATATCAATAAAAGGACTTTTAATGAAGGTAATGAAACCTGTTGCTGATTTAGTTACATATATTTTCATCCTCACAACTACTCACTCTCAATGTTTAATTTACAAATGTAATTAAAGTTCTATTTTATATCCTTTAGGTAAATGCAGGAATTTATTACAATAACTTTCGACTGAAATTTCAGATTTTTTTGCGTTCAACGACATAAATTCAGAAATCTGAAAATTCAGATGTTAAGCTATTTTTATTAAACCCGCCCATTCACTCTATTTATCCCGATAAAAACTTAAATCCGGATGTATTTGAATAATTTGGAATAATAGTGATTTCCGGTTTAAATTTCAATGAACCTCGATTAAATTTTAACTTTTTCGAAAATTTAACTGGACTAATTAATATGTATACCTATAGACATTTGACTTTTTGTTTTAATTCCAGGTTGAGTTAAAATATTCCATCATTCCATATTAAAATTCAGTTGAACTAAATTACTTTGTATACTTTTGAGAAATGTGTTATTTCAAAGTTCATACATGCATTTAATTAGCATTACTTATGCATTATCATGAGTGAAATGCATCAATTACTGATGAGCAATCAAAGTAAAGCAAAACGACGAGGTTAATGTTATAAAGATACCTGTTTAAAACTCCGTTCCTACTTTGCACCCGCCAAGCTGCGTCACGCCACCAATGCCGCGCCGCAGCACCGGCCATACTTTTTAAGTTTTTTTTTCGTTTTTCATTCAAGGTTAAAACCATCAAATAAGATTTCTTAACAATAAAATATATTCATTGGAGATTTTAAGATTAATTTGCTTTTCCTAATCGCAATTGATCTATTTATTTTTTTTCGATTGAGCTACAAAGCCATTAATGATTCAAATAAAGTAGCTTGCTCGACTTGTGAGGTCACTGTCAAAAAATGTCTTAACTTTTTGTAAGTTTTTAAATTGAGGTGATCTTGAATTTGTTGGTTAAAATACTTTATGGCCTGTCTTGTTTCGCATGTCAATAATTGGCAACGAGTTTTTTTTGTTTTGTTTGGTATTGCTTTATATATTTGTATATTTCACCTTGATGCTTAACCAAAACAATTCATAATAATATGATGTGAATCCATATGTAATTTCCTTTGAACTGGAACCCCTACACGAGTTACTCTTATAAAGGTAGAAAAATACAAATTAATAATACTAACAAAATTGAAACACTGATCACGAGAACATTTGTGGAATTTAAATACGTATGAATAGATACTTTTTATGCGATTTATTCAGAGAATAATGGGAAATCCCTGTGCTCCGACAATATTTTCATCTCATAAATAATCAACCTTGTAATGTCAGGTTAAAGTAAAGATTTTATTTTATTTTTGTTTTATGATACTCTGAGTCACATCACAATTCACAAACTATTATACTTACATATACATTCGAAGGCAAGGTTTTTGTAAATTGCTCAGTAGAATGGCTCTGTGACTTGTTTTCACGGTGAAAATTCATTAAAAATGAAATTGCGTCGACAGTGAAAAATTAAATTGAAACCGGTTCTTGGAAAATAATAACTAATTGCTTTTTTGTATGGATCAAGTATTGGTTTTGTACATACAATATTGCAGAATATAAGTATAGGTATATATCTGCCTATAAAAATAATTTATTGTTAATAAAATAAAGCTTTAGGGAATGGCTATAAACTATGCGATATAAGTTTATTGTACAGTAATATGTCTCAATTAACGTTCTAAAAGATAAAAATGAATCAGTCCATAAAACCCTGTCTAGAACTACAAAAGGTGCTAGTTATAGCTTTCATTGAAAACCATCATTGGAAATTTTAATTTAAGGTTTTAAGGCACATAAAAAAGCGAAATTAGTAGGCACTAATCCAATATAAAGCTGATGAATAAATTATTATTTCTAGTCAAACAAATATTTCATTTTCGCCCAATCTTTCACATAAAATGAATTCTAAAATTTTAATGATCAATGGTAAGGTAGTTCAATCATTGAAATTAAGAAATTCATTTTATGTGGAAGGTTGGGCCAAAAGGTTGGGCAAGGATTAATAATTAAGTCAGCAGCTTTATATTGGCATCAAAATAATCACTTCTTGCGTTCGGTAAACTATAATGCTATCCACGCATCCAAAAATTTTCAGATACGTTGGGTTGTTGTTGCATCAGCTGTTTTGTCACAAGGGATTACAACAACACAAATCTATCCGGATAGCTTTGGATTGATCCCCGAACGTGACCACTAATTTCGCTTTTTAAGTGCCTCAAAACTTAAAAACAAAAATTCCCCCTAAGTGTAATAAACCATTTCTTGTTTACTTTTTTCTGACTCACTGTGAATGTCATTTAATCAAATCGTAAACGAACTTCCATTCTTAATTTCTTCTTAATTTTAAAAAAAGATCACGATCTAATCATTTCATAATAAAAAAGACATTGGGACTCAGTGTCGTAGCTACTCTGTTTTGTTTGGGGGGGGCAGAGAAATTTTACTAAATTTAACGTCTATTTCAAAAAAATTGCCATTCGCCAGCACATTCGATAGTACCTACAGATAACCTGGGGTGGAATCGGCTAAGGTGATAAATGATTGTCACATCAACCATAGTCACATGTGATTGTCATTTAGTTTTCTGTCTGGGTAAGGTGATTAAACTCAATTCAATTCAATTGAATACTTTCCAATGGAACTTCTCAAAAACATGGTTGCCATAGTGAATGTTTCAAATGTTTGTAATTAGCTATCGTAAATATATAACGAAAATGAAGTCTTTGCGATATAATTCTTCATCTTCCCAAATGTAGTAATGTTTTTTTATGTTTGTATGAATGGTTAAAAAAAAGAACTCAGAAAAAATTGTACAATTTTTGTAGGCTGATGGCAACTCTAGTAGTACTGCGGTAGATACGTCAAATTTATTGGAAAATGACAATCACATTTTTGATGTGATAGCTCTTTAGCTATCAAATGTGATATCATCTTACACAGACTGAATTGGTTGATTGTGACTCTCACTTATCGCAGATACCTAGTACCTACACTCATTGACGTAATATATATGGACTGCTAGTAACCAACTTCACTCGTGTTCCAGTTTACAGCAGCGCTCTTGGGTCTTGGTGGTCATGCCATGAAACTCGCCATTACGAGCAGCCAAAGATACTCTATTATTGATATATATTGTAAGGTTATAATGCACTATATAGCCAAAAAAAAACCATTGGGAAAGTTCAGAAAAAGTAAGTAGTGTTTGGCGTCTATTTAGTAACGAATGTGGGCGCTCAGTCCCAAAACGGCTGAGATATCTTGGAACATTTTTCTGCGCAGGAAATGTATGGAAGTGACAAGTAACTAGCAGTCCATATATAATACGTCAATGCCTACACTCGAATACAACCATGCGGCCTCAACGTATTAACATGTCGACTGAGAGACAAAACAATTTATCTTTTCTGGTATTCGAGAACAAGATTTGTTAGACCTGGACATGGTTTTTTTAAGATTCAGTGCACCAAAAATTCGCAAAGTGCAATTATTAAAAAAAATACATAAATAAATAAATAAATTGTTTAAAAAAACATAAAAACAGTTCACATTATCTTAACTTTTATTGTCTTTTAATTTGTGTCCTTTTTTTCTAGTATGGTGACCATCCGGTTATTATAAAAATGAACAGTTCTGTATTTGAAGACGATGTTCATTTGTTATACAAAAACACATAAATGTTCTGTATTTCAGAGGTTGTTCATTATTTATTCTGTATTTCAAATTCTGCATTTACAAATTCTTAAAAGTAATAACATAAATATTAAAGCAAAATTCAATGACAAAAAAAATAATAACGCTAAGTGACCTAACCGATTAAAAGAACGAACAAGACATCTAGTACAATTTTATTTTGTCAAATGCTCCTGCAGAAAGAGTGCTTGCGAAAACACAACGGAAAATATCCTTGGAGAGTTTCACTAATTCCAAAAACTAAATCAAACATAAACGCAAATAATCAGAGAAACCCATGATGTAAGAAAATTAAAAAAAAAAAAAAAAAAACACAAATAAAACTCAAATGTCATTTTTCCGCACGCAAAAAATTGTCTGTATAATTAATTCAGTGCGAAAAAGTAGCGGAGACTTCTCTAAATAATCTGCTACAATTATAAATTTCGCTCTTCGAACAGCGTACTGCAAAACGATTTCGTTGTGTCTCTCTTAATTATTTTTAGTTTTATACATTTTAACTATAGTATCATAATTAGCCCATTTACTTAATAAAATTAAGCTTAAATAAAAAAAAGTGACAATTCGTGCAAAAAAGTAAACAGACATACCGTTTTCACATTTTTAATTGTCAAAGTGACATTTGAAGTGAAAAGTTAATATAGGCTTTTGATGATTTTAACTTTAAAATGTTAAAAAGATAGTACGATGCTAACTCGTTTAAAATTTGGAAAATCCAATTTTTAATTTAGCCTCATATCTTCAAAAAATTCTTTAGCATCGTACTTAATCGTCTAAAATTTTGCGTCAATTATTTTATATGTACCTATCGTTGCACTACAACTTCATCGTCAAAATTTTGTGCAACAAACAAAAAATCTATCGGTCTGCACTATATAAGATTTTTCAATTTCATGAATTGGTGTTAACTAAATTATTTATTGTATTGTATAATTCTAATTAATTTATTATGATTTCACATATTTACTTACTCATTTTGGTCAAAAAACATTGTTTACCTTCTAAATTCGTGTTTTATTTATTGTTCACCAGCCAATCGCTAGCAATATTTCCCTAAAAACCTAAGATCCAGTCAATAACTTTGGAGATTAAAAATACGGAAAATTTATTGGAAAATTTGAATAACTTGTTCTTTTATTTTAACAAAAACTTAAACTCGAGTTTCTACTTTTGGGAATCACCAAAAAAGTTTTGGTAGGTATACCCAAAATTTAAAGCAAATCCGTCTATTAGGGTATAAGTTGAATTACAGTGAACGCATTGGCAGAAAAACAAACAGACCGACACGTGACGGACGGTGACTCAAATCAATTGTTTCGTCTTTCCCTCGTAATGACTTATGTTAAGTTTGATTTTTCTCTTTCACGAAACCAATACTTGCCCTAAATTAGAGCAAGTAGAAAATTGCACTTCTATTAACAACTTATAGCTAATTTTATTTATAGATCTTAAATGCTGTTGCTGTTGTTATTTTTAATATAGAAAAAACCTTGTTTAAGTGCGAAAACCACAAGACA
The DNA here is from genome assembly GCA_929447395.1 of Epistrophe grossulariae. Taxonomy (NCBI): domain Eukaryota; kingdom Metazoa; phylum Arthropoda; class Insecta; order Diptera; family Syrphidae; genus Epistrophe; species Epistrophe grossulariae. The sequence goes on from OV839566.1 coordinate 117,629,318, forward strand.
CATCAGAGACAAGTTTTATGTTGCGATGGCAAGTGTTCAATGTTGATCGACCACGACCACATCTCACCTTGACTGTTAGCGGTTTTTATACAAGAAGGAAGCATAATATTATGATGAGTGTTACCGATAATAATTAATTATAAATGTGTCAAATTTAAAAGGAAGCAAACTATTGAGATACACATTTCACCTTGTTGAACAGTCACCACCTAAAATTGGGGTGGCATAAGTAAAAGAAACAATGAACCAATTCAGTTTGTGTAAGATGATACCACATTTGATAGCCAAAGAGCTATCACAGCAAAAATGTTTTAGTCATTTCCTATCAAATTTGATGATAGCTATAAAAAGCTATCACAGAAAAATGTGATTGTAATTTCCCATCAAATTAGACGTGTCCGCCGCAGTACGACTAGAGTTACTTACGAAAATTGTACAACTTTTTCTTTTTTTAACCATTTCTACAAACAAAAATAAACATTTCTGTGATCGAAAAAGTTTGATATATTCCGTAAGATGAAGAAAATATAAGAATGTATTGTAAAGACGTCATTTTTGTTCTATATTTTCGATAGCTCATTACAAAAGCATTTACTATTGCTTAATTTTGGAAAGCTGTATTTTGAAAACTATTAAAACTATTGGTTCTGCATTGGGAGCTCAAATCAAAGAAAATGTAGTTATCTTGAAATCGTAGAGTTTAAATCATCAAAACTAAAAAAATCGCGAAAATAGGGCGGTTTTTTTGGATTTATTCCAATGTTGCGTTCGTCGCTAGCTAGGCTCTAGCTCGATGTACATTGTACTCATTCACAGACGCTTAGAAAGAATCCGCCGGCCAACGAATCGATTGTAAGCAATTTCCTGTGCCCTAAACTGCATGGTATAGATAGAGGATACAAACGACATGTTGTCTTAACAGGATGGCGTTACTAGCAGGCCGGGCCGATTGGGTAGTTGGTGTAAGATGTAAAAGCTTAAATTCACTAATACAAAAAAATCAAAATTTTTTCATTTTAAGTTTTTTATTTATTCTTTTGATGAAACACCGCACTTCGTTTGGAGTGTTTTGAAATAAATTTATTTAATAATTCATCCAAATTTAGATTTTCCGTGTGGTCGAAATAAACATGCAATATAGCAATATTGTTGAGCCGATCCTGCAGCATTGTTGACTTAAGGTAAGATTTTAAACGACGAAGAACGGAGAAACTTGGTTCATTTGAGCAAGATGATCCTGGGATTCTGTTTAGCAACCGGACGAACCTACAAACTCGGGAATAATCTCTCGACTCGATTTGTTGACCTAAGGTACGATTTTAAACGACGAAGAACGGAGAAACTTCGTTCATTTGAGCAAGATGATCCTGAGATTGTGATTAGCAACCGGATGAACTTAAAAACTTGGGAATAATCTCTCGACTCCAGGCGTATTTTTGCAAAAAATCAACTACTTCTCTCAAATTTTTTGCTTGCTCATTCTGTCTTTTAAAAAGCTATGGGAATACGTCCCTATCGCTAATAAGTCTTTGTTTATCAAAGTCATCTTTGTAGAACTTAACTACATCATCGACATCTACTTTTTGCCCTACAGCGAATCGTTCCAGTAATTTGAAGAAACGATTAGAATCATTTATGAATCTTGCATTTAATAATGATAATAATTGGTCAAATATTTCAAAAAATAATTGTCTGTAAAAATCTTTCGGTCTTTTGAATTTGTAATTTTCTGAGGTACCTCCATCGATACGTTTTGGTGCTTTCCGTTGACGGGGAATTTGGAGTTCTTCAATTTCAAGATCAACAACCGCTGTTATGGAATTTTTCCAAATTGCCTCAGATTTGGAATCACGGGAAGCGCCCAGCACATCAATAACAGCTTCTTCTTTTTGCATTTCCAAAATTCTTCAAAAATTCAATGAACAAATAAACTTTTAGTGTAATACCAGAATACAATTAGTCCAAGGTCAATTGCCCTATCATAGTATCCGATCGGAACTTAATATTCTCCGAATTATAAGAAATATTAGAATTATTAGAAATAATACCTTTAATTAACCCACTCGAAAAATCACTACCCACTCTACCCATATTACCTGCCGGGCCTGGTTACTAGTGTGATTTGAAGACTTTAGACATCTTCCCCCAAGGCAATATTTATAGTCAGCTGTATGTGCGAATAAAACACAAACAATTGGTACTCTCGAAAGTCAACATAACAAACGTCATCCATCAAAATATTAAGATTCGACGGACATTTGAACGACACAAGGAACATTCATAGTTAATCCCATAAAATGTTCCTTCAAATTTAACACAAAAATTAGTGGATATATCACCTATACAACTTTTTTCACTTATACATTAACGAGCATCCTGAAAGACCGTTTGCAAATAGGATGTTGTCCACTGTAGTAATACTTCTTTCTTATATTTCTATATAATGTAAAATTATTTATGAAAACTGGTATTACTCTATTTTGCAAATGTAAAAAAGAACTCCTTACATCATTCCTACAACATTTTCAAGTAAAAAAACAACTTACTATCAAAGAATAACAAAAAAAGAAAAACGACGAAACAATGTAGGCAAATGCATATATTAAATATTCTACATGTCGTGACATCATGTTTATAAAGCAACAAAAAATCACTACATCATTGACAGTTCAATCAGGGTTTTTGTTTGTTGCTGAATAACATTATATATACATAGGTGTACAATAACCTCTATATGCAATTCTCTCTTGTTCCTAGTACCTTTATTTTTCTATTCCGTCCATTTATATTTAATTGCTTCTGGTACAAAATCAAGTTAAAGAATTTGTACTGAATCTAAACAATATCCGTTTTACTTACCTACTTAAAATAACTTCAAGTTTAAATAAAATATCCGACATTTTTATACCTGCATTATTTTATTATTAAGATTTCTAATTGCATTTTGCAATACAAAAAAAGGTACTCAAACTGAATATTTAATTAGTTTCAAGTTTTAAATTTTTAATTCTTGCTCTTTTATAGATTTCAATCAAATGACGTCGTTACAATGATATTAAAATAATTCAGAACGAGGCCATATCAAGCACAAGATATATCTGTTTTACTCACTTACATATCTCAATTCAAACATCAATTTACACTCTCGCAATGGCATATAGTAGCGTAAGCGTACTATATAAACTTTAAAATTCAATTTCGCCCGAGGCATAGAAATAACGATTACTAATTTTATTCTTAATTTCACATTCCGCCTTTCAATGCTGACAGTAGCACATAAGAAAATTACACTTCCATAACAGTTCTGACACTTTTCCCTCTCAACAAAATTACTGATTTTGTTTTCTATAATTCACTGTTGTTCCCTTTGATTTAGGTCACCAACCTGGTATTCACAAAAATGGCATTGCATGCCCTAGTAGCAGTAATTGAGGCGCTTCTTAATTTGGTAAACAATTTGCAAAACAAAAATATAATGTGCATCCAAACGGATCACAGGTTCTGACATTAAATATAGGTACGTTTTATCGGCTTGACAAGCGACAAAAAAAAAAAAAAAACAAAAACAAAACGATAAATAGAATTAGCGTTTCGGTGAGAAACAGCGACCTTCGGGTGTGGTTATTAACAATAATTTTTTTGTACACAAAAACGACTTAAAAAAAAAGTAGCACTGCGATTTTTCATCGAACTCCATCCTACCTTTGAAATTGATTAACGTTTCACTTCTAAGATGTTGATTTATCTATTTGGTGAGTGAAACTCTGCAATCACTCGCAGATCACTGTTTAAACTATTGGTACAGTCCGTGACTTATGCTTTGCGGTCAACACAATACACGTTTTTTTATATTTCACCGCTGAGAAGAAAAAAATTATTGAAAAATTATTATTATTGTTTTGCCACTCGTGAATATATAGTGACACATAAAACGGATGATGAAGCCCGCGCGTTGGCTGGAAGAAGAAACCACCGACCAAACCGTTTCGATAGTAAGTTTCAAACTAATCGCTAACTTCTTAACCAAAGACTGGTTAGCTGTCTATCTGGTAGCAGCAGTTATAAGTCTGTTACTACTTTCCCCTGTTCACCTTCTCTGGCACATCTGAACTGAATGACTGGATTGCTGGCAAGTTTTACATTCTTCCACTCTATCGTACATTTTCGACATAGCTGCGCGGTGCTCGCAAAGCTGGAATTCCAAGAGCAGGAAGGTGTAAAAGTTTTGGAGTTATATAGAGCTTGGAACTTGGAGCAACATAAATTTATCTTGATTATCAGGTTTTTTTTTGTTGTTGTTGTATGTTGTATTTGATGGGATCAAATTTTATTTTATCTATCGAAAGTAAATGAGCACAAGAACCCAGACAGTATATACCTACTTTTATTACCTACCTTTTACAGCAAGTTCGTAAATGAACAACAGGTTGGTACTCACTGCTCAGTTAAGGTTCACTTCAGAGTTTACCAGTTCGGTGGTGATTCATTGAGAAAAATTATAAATGAATATATGAACAACCGCATTCTTAAAAGTTGACATGAAATCATTATTATTGTGGTCATTACCAGAGACTTGTTGTCATGGGTTTTCTTTAAAATGTTTCCAAAAAATTAATATGCGTTGCGTGGCGCATTAGCTGGCTGGTGGGATTGTTACTAAGTATAATAGAGATTTAATTAGATTATAATTATTATTTTATTTCAATTCGAAAGAATTTATAAGATTTATAAGGTAAAATTAATAAACGAGACTAACTCAAAGTAAAGGGAAATCACAAGTGATTAAATTATAATGTCTCTCAATTAGACTTGCAGGAATAAATATTTATTAATATAAATGAATTTTTAATAAATAATGGTTGATCGCACCCTTAGAATGAAAGTGACCTAACTCAAAAATTTTGCATCTTTTTTACCAACTGGTTTTAGAGTTCATGTCGCTTTTTAAGGTCAGTTTATTGAAAAATAAGAAGTTACGAAAATTTTGAGTTAGGCCACTTTCATTCTAAAGTCTAGTACGCTGCTGATGCGAAACGAAAAATCCCATACAAAAATGACACAACGAAATCATAAACGGAAAATTTCGTTCTGCTTTTCGTTTTGCAGTACGCTGTTCGAACAGCGAAATTTATAATTGTAGCAGATTATTTGGAGAAGTCTCCGCTCCTTTTTCGCACTGATTTAATTATACAGACTATTTATTGTGTGCGGAAAAATGATATTTGAGTTTTATTTGTGTTTTTTTTTGTTTATCATTTTCTTACATCATTGGTTTCTCTGATTGTTAGCGTTTATGTTTTTGGAATTAGTGAAACTCTCCAAGGATATTTTCCGTTGTGTTTTCGCAAGCGTTTCGTTGTCTGTTTGGAGATCACAGAAAAATTTCGTTTCGCATCAGCAGCGTACTAGGCTTAAGGGTGTAATTCATTTTGAGGTATTTCTTTGAAAACCAAAAAAGAAGAATTTTTTCAGGTGATTTTTACTATCATACAAAAGAACAATCACTTTTGTTTTTAGGAAGTGATTCTTAACAACCTAATTGGCCCCGCAGCACAGTAAATAAGGTAATATACTGGGCATCTTTGAGAATCTCCAGTGACCCGGCTTTGTCAGAATTAACAATAACAATATACAAGTAGATTATATTAGATTCTTCCTTTATTCATTAAATAAATTACAATTGATTCGATTTTGGAATACGGACATGACAATGCTGCCGTCTGCAAGTAAATTGTCTCTTCGAATTATATCTTTGCATGAAACTTACAATTTAAACTGACAAATCGGTTAAAAATTAATACATATATAATTTTAAATAAATTAATTAAACAAAATCTTAATTTATGAGAATAAAATTACAAAAATCATTGGAGTGGTTTTTTAAGAAATTAATTTTTTATATTTATATAAAATTTTGTTTATTATTACGGAGTTAAAAATAAATCTACCCATTTTCAAAATATCGAATTTTCAAAAAATAATTTTGATTTTTTTTTTAATTTTGTTTTTTAAAATTTTATAAAAAAATACTGCATATTGTTAAAACTTATAAGTTCATGTGTAAAAAATTAAAATAAAATCGGTTCAAAAGGTGATATGAAGTTTAGTTGAGTTTGTTATAATTTGTTGTTAGGCAAGAATAAAAGACTAAAGAACATGAAATAAAAAACATCGCCTCTAGAGTTTGGAAAATCTAATTTGTGCATGTATTTTTTTTATCTACCATTCGTTGATCCGAAGTTATAAGGGTCTAAACTTGCCTGTATTTCCTTTTAAGTTTCATGCTCAAAAAAGCTCAATAAAAAAAAATAAAATAAAGTACATCGCCCCTAGAGAAACGTATGCTCTACACAGTGCAAATTTTTTTTTTATAAAACATTTATTATGGCCAAGCTGCCTGTCTAAAAAAAAATATAACTTAAAAAGTTTAGAAACTCAGTTAAAAAAAAATATAAAGAGGTTCAATTCAAAAAAAAGTAACGGACATCGCCCCTGGAAAAACTTGCCCTCAACATGTTGGTGTTTAAATTTTTCTATACCATTGATACTTATCGAGAGCTGCAAGCCTAAAGAAAAAAAAAACTTCGGATGCAGCGATCTTCAACTTCATAAGGTTATGAGATATTTGAAAACCAAAAAAAATGGTTCTATTAGCGATACCGTTACTAAACGGCAGATACAAATTTTTTTCCAAAAATATGGTAGATCTTAATGTTATTAGTTCTCTTAAGTTTTTTTTATCAAATTTGTAGGAGTCGTTTTTGAAGAACTTGTATATGGGAGGTAACGTTATTTTTGGTTATATATAAGAATAATTTTTATTAAAATTATGCAAGATAATATTAAAGTTTAATAAAAGTCGTTTTCGAGTTATTAAGTTTTTAAAAAAAATTAAACTTTCTTTAAAAATCAAATTTTTTTAAATTTTGGTATAAATTATACTTTTAAACTGTTTGAACATTCTGCACAAAAAAATTGAGCGGGGTCTACGTTCCCCTTTTAAGACACGAAGTAAATTCTAAAAAAAATACTTAAAAATTAAAAAAATAAAAACAACGGTGCCTAACATTAACAACGTCATGCAATATTTTTTTCATTTTTGAAAATAAAATTGAAAATTTTTTTTTAATTTTTGTATTTTTTTAAATGTAGAGTTTGAAAATATGTATAGGTATATTTTAAAAACTTTTGCTTTTACTCGGTTTTAAAAATAAATTAAAAAATAAATTTTGGGTTTGAAAACAAAATGTAATAGGTATAACATTGTTAGTGTTGCCGTTGTTTTTATTTTTGTATTTTTTTAGAAATCTATATTTCGTGTCTAAAAAGGGGGGCTAGACCCAATTTACACGTTCTAGTGTTTTCATACATCTAACGCAAATCACGTAGGATTAATATCTAAGGTTAAACTCCAAATGTAGTGATAAAGCCTAATTTTGCTGTTTGTAAATAAATTCTGTTCGTTTATACCTCATATTCTTGCCTTCATTATCTTTTCTACGTAGACAGCCCAAAACATTTTGTTTATGTTTATGATTTTCATTGTAATAGGTTTGAGGTAGAAAAATCGTGAAATTATTTTTGAGTGCATTAGACTGGCATGCTTGTGGTTGCTCGGCATAAACTCGTCGGAAATGGGTAGGTTCTTGTCAATGCAACACAAACTCACCTATCACTATACATAAATCATGCCATTGAATTTTGTAATAACCGGCAAATTTAAAAGAAACGGACGGCCTACCACTAAGGGATGGCTATAAAATGTTGCCAGCCTTGGCTTGACCCTCCTCTACGATGTAACTTCCCCTATAAGCTTCAGCTTACCTTTGCACTTCCGCTCAATCCATCACCGAACTATTTTGTCACAGTCCTCATATTTTTTATATTTTGGCATATACATATATTTCAAACGACTCACTTTATCAGTAAAAAATAGATGTTATCTTCACTGCTAAATAAATAATGTTCAATCAAAGTCATCTGTCATCAGCAATTAAATTAGTTTTGTGTAAATTCACAAATGCATCGTTGCAGCGATGATGCACAATCACTTGCGTCAAACATTCATAAAGCCATCAAACCAGCATAAGTTTTAGTGTAAAATGTTCACTATTGCAATTTGTCAATATACACAATTTTTGCTGAGTTCAGTTCATCTTACATAGATTTCGTGACGAATATCTAGTGTGAACTTTATCCAACAAGACTAGAATTCCTAACCATTAAATTGGAAGTTTTTGTTTTTTTCCCGTGGGCTGGCTAAGTTTATATAAGAAGGTTTTTATAATAATACAAATTCTATATACTACTGAAATACAACAGCCAAGTAGAAGACTTAGCACTATTTTATCTGGACTTTGTTGAATTATTGATTCAAATAGCTTAAATTATAGATTGGAGATTTGAAGATAAACCAGTTGCAATAATCCTTGACCAAAGATGATTATAGCTGGGAACAAACTGGCCCTAGAATTGGTCGATAAACGTTGAAAAATGGAACAAAACTTATACGATTTGTTTCATTTTCATCGTTTTTCGACTTATTTTTGCGATCCGAGAGTTAAAGAAGGTATAAGCAAAGATTGGAAACTGTAACAAATTTAGTCCAGCCATTAACGAAATATACGACCATAACCCAAAAATAAGGCTAAAACCCTGTTTCTGTTATGTGAATTTTTAGGCAAAAAACTGAAACCCAGTTGTTTTTCAATCAAACATTTTCGAGAAAATTAATTAAAAAATACGTAAATTGTTATTGTGGCAGATCCCCGATCTTATAACCTTAAACAAAAATTCGATTTTCTCCTCTAAGAAATTGCATTCAAATGATCTGTGCCTTCAATCTGTATCTCGGATCGATAAAATAAATTGAGAAACGATTGAAATTAAAAGAAATTATATAAGTCATCTTCCATTTTTAACGTTTCTCAACCAATTTTATCGATGCGAGAGAGTTGTCAAACCATAAACGTCAATGTTCAACAAGAAAAAATCTTAAAATTTTCATTCCTGCTTTCGTTACTTCATTCCCCCTACATTTCTACACCTCTCACCCAAACTGTCAAAAAGACGAAAGACAAAACGACCGAAAAAAGTTCTCATTTAATCAGCGTCTAACACTGACACTTTAACATTGAATAACATAATGTTGCACTTTTTCATATTTAAGAACGATCAAAGCTAACAATAGTTAAAATTTTAGAGAAAAAGAAAGCGCAACACTGTCAACGCGTTTTTACCTTCAGGTACGTCAATGTCACTGTCAAGAGTGTCAAGCTATAAACTATCTATTAAATTCCATTGAATGATGGCTAGGATGTTAATGGATCAAAAAACCTCTACAACATTAGAACTTTTTATAATTATGATGAATAACAATTCACTGATGCGGCAGAAAATTCTGCAGAATATTCTACAAACTCTTTTTTGCGTTTATACACGTGCTTCAATGTTATTTGTCATTGCCAAAATTGGGCAAAGTTCTACTTAGCCACTCCACCAATTTTCATCAAAATCATTTCAGTAGATAAGGCGCACTAGATAAAGAAATAGACAGACAGATAAACTCACTTTGACAGTAATAATATTAATTCAGATTAAGATAAAGGTACAATCAATTTAAAAAAAAGAAACTAGATTAACGCAATATACCAATTACCTAGTCGTATCATAAATGATGATACAAATTTAAACGCAACCGTATATAATAAAGTATTTGTTGCAAATTCTTCAAGTTTGACGTGAAAAAGTTTTTTTTTAATCGTTTACAGCCATGTAGTGGGGTGATACGAAAACCGTATTTTTGGACATTTTGTAAAATGTAAAAAAGTTATAACTTTCGGACCTTGCGACCTGTCGGAATCACGCATTATTTTGTGTATTGTATGGTGAAGTTGTTTGAGTACGTGACAACCAAATAGCCCAGTCGTTATAATACCTATGTACAAAAAAGGCCTGACCAGGAAAAAATTTAATTGTACATTTTTCTTTCACTATCCATTAGACGGAGTTATTAGGAGCATATGTTTAGTTTATCGGGAAAATCGGTCTGGAGCTTAAGCCGCCATCTTGATTTTTCTAAAAAAAGTTACTTAAAATAGAAAAACAAAATAATACAAAACAACGGCAACAATTATGTACAAGTTATATATTTTTTTAAACCCAGAAATCCGTTCTTTAATTCTGCTTCTAAATCAAATCATTTAAGAAAATACTTTTTCAAAAATTAATTTTCTAATTCAAAATTTAAAAAAAAAAATTTTGAAATAAATTTTTTCAAAATTTTACGTTACTGATTATTTAGTATTTTTGTTTCTAATATTCAATGCTCTTATCAATGTTTAATCAAACGCTAAAAACTAAAGATTCTAAAATGTCTCCTAGTTTTTGAGAAAATTAAAAATAACAAAATGGCTTAAAGATCCGGCCGCCAAAGCAATATGAGGATACGTGCCATTACCACTGACAAAACAAAAATTCTTATCGTGAGACATGAGTTTTTATCTAAAAACCATGTATCGTATCCTGTATCCTGCTCAAAGTCGCACTGTGGCAACAAGGGAAGGTACACAAAGAATGCTCACAGACAGATTCTGATTTTGATCGTCGAATTAGGATCGTTTAGTAATCAGAATGATCTGGGGTGACAATCATGGTGTTACCGACCTTCGTTTCTAATTTCAATAGTTTTCAGAAAAACTTGCCTGGCTTCACGTTCATTCATTCTTTTTATAACTTCAAAAACAAATACCCAACAAAATAAAAATCTAATAAAGAAATGGTTTTTGTAATTTTTAATTGATCCCATAGTTTATAATAAATAAATAAAACGAAAATAATAAAAACGTTCACAATTATCCCTTTCACCCTATTAATAAACTATTTTCTTATTTCTAATTTTTAATCTTTTGCCTGTCAAAATTAGGTACTCAGAAAATTAATAACAAATTTAAAATTAAAAATAATGTAACGTTAACTATATATGATAGATTTATCAAAATACTATAACCACATAAGTAAACAAGTGTTCAAATAAATATGCAGGTATCAATGACTTTGTTATATTTATTCTATAAACGAATATTTTGATTGTTTATTACGAACATATATAATTTTAATTGATTATGCCTTTGAATACTTTGTATATCAGTTTCCAAGTCAATCATAAAAAAAAATTCGCTTATTCGCTAGAATTGATATAGATCTCTTATATTAGGAACTAAGAGTGACCCAAATCTCAGCCGAATACATATTGATAAATCAATCACTGAATAGACAAACAAAATGTCTAGACTACTAGATAGGCAGTAGTGTACTCAGGATTATTGTTAATTACGAACATATCTAATTTTAATTGATTATGCCTTTGAATAAGTACTTTGAATATCAGTTTCCAAGTCAATCACAAACAAAAAAAAAAACACTCGCCTATTCGCTAGAATTGATATAATGTAGATCTCTTATATTTAGGAACAAGAGTGAATAAATCAATCACTGAATTGACAAACAAAATGGCTAGACTACTAGGTAGGCAGTAGCGTACTCAGTATTATTTCTGAGAGACTAAGGGCCAGTTTGTTCACAGCTGATTATCTTTAATCAAGGATTATCGCAACTGGTAAATCATCGAATGTGCATGGTAATCTATTTTTTTTTTCAAGGAATCCATAATTTAAGTTGTTAATCATGGAAATCGCCAGTGGGTTAAAACTGAACCATGACTTTCACAGGTTCTAATTAAATATTGATAATCAACTTTAATTAGCTAATTAGGGATTTCTATGATTAACAACTCAAATAATAGATTTTTTAATAAAAATTTTGGTAACCAAGCACATTTTGATGATTTACCAGTTGCGATAATCCTTGATTAAAGATGATCAGCTTGTTCACAGTTGATTGTCTTTAATCAAGGATTACTGCAACATGGTAAATCGTCGAATTTGGATGTGTACCAAATTTTTTATTAAGCAATCCAAAATTTGAGTTCTTAATCATGAAAATCGCTATCAGCCGATGTTTATTGATTAGCAACAATTAATTAGAGCCTGTTAAAGTGATGGTGCAGATGTAACCCACTGTGAACAAACTGGCCCTTAGTATTAATTTTAATGAACTACTTTTATTTATTATTATTATTTATTGTATTATTCATACTAGATTATCAGTTTATTAGACTTGACCATTCTTTATTCCGTCAATTTCATTGAATTTCTGAACAACAACAAAAACTTAAAGGTGCTACCACAAATTGTATATGAATTATTTTATAATTCGTTTTAATTAATTATTTGGCTGGAGATATAGCTATTTCAAGGGGTGCCAAGCCCTATAACTTTTATTGATATTTTTTTTGAACAGACGAAATCATTTAATTAATTTATTCTCTCCCCAACCCATGCGTGCTGGGGGCAGGAAACAGCCTTGGCGTGAAGAGTGAAAGTTGGTCCAAAAATATTAGTTAAAATACTTATCATATATTCATAAAATCTCAAAGCGACGCAGAATTTGCTTTCAAAGAGGGGCGGACGGATGGGTGTAAGTTTATAAAAATAAAATATTTTTAAGCATCTGGTACATGACTAAAGATATTTCTTAATGCCCGATCTTATGAATTAAAAACGAACACGATAAAAAGATCCTAAAAAAAAATAATGACTGAATTGAATCGAAATCAAGTTCATACAAATAATTGTGGTGAAAAGGGTCTCTTTTGATGGGGATGTGAGAAAACCCAACCTGGTAAAAATTCATTTTTTATCAGAACCAAGAATCAACTGCAGCGTCATCGTCCGATATTTGGCTTTTTTTCATTAGTGGGGGGCTAGACCACCCGTAGGGACGCCACTGCAGGTAAGATAAAATAAGTAGAAGTATTACAACAAACTAACAGCACAATATATCGCACTCTCAATTATATAGATAGTGACAAAGTGACAAAAATTAACTTATTAAATTAAGTAGGTAGATATACCTATGAGCAATTTCTGGCAATGAAATTTATTTTAAGGCCCTTAGTGTTGTCAAAGTTAAAGAAACTAAAAAAAAAAAAAATAATAATACAAATTTTAATACTTCCATTGAAAAACTTTTACAAAGTAGGTATATTTATTTTTTTAACTTCAAAACTCGAATAATTCTAATACAATATGAATACAATTCTAAATTATTCCATAAACCAAGATTAGTTTTTTATATTTTTGATACAAAAACCATTCAGATGCGAAGAAGACATAACTTTAATTTTTAGGGAGAACAGAGGAGCATCAAACCAAAATAATACTTTCTGACACTTTTTTTGTTAACAACCATATTTTTGAAAAAGATATTCACGTTAACCGTTAGGAGGCAAAATTTTGGTTTTTAATTATTAATTTTTTAATAAAACATTTCATATAGTATCAAGTATCCATATATCCGTACTTTCGATTACGATTTTTGCCTCTATTTTTTGAGTTTGTTATAAATTTTTTATGTAATTAGTTTATACCATTGGATTTACAATATCGTCGGTCCAAAGGTAAAACTCACAAAGTTAAAGAAAATGAGAATGAAATGCATTTTTTAATTCAGTCTCATTTTTCAAAATATTTATAGAGACATTATTGAAAGATATATCCGGGAACTTTATTTCAAAATTTGCGGAACGTGAATTCAGTATAGCGTATTATGTTTTAGTGAGTTTTACCTTTGAACCGACAAATGTCCACAAAATCAAAACTTTTACTTTTTTATTTTCTTACGTAAATGTAACAAAATAGAATTATGAAACTATCGATAAGTAAATATTCTACTTCCCCTGCAGTAAAGCTTACCTGCAGTTTGAAGATATGTAAAAGGTAACATGTTCTTCAAATTTAAGTTTAGTTAAGTTAAAATACTAATGGAATAAATTCTTTAATGATTAAGGTGAACTTTTCTAATAATTTTGAATAATATTAATTAGGTTATTTTAACACGTAATAAACAAACAAAATAAGGGAATTTTCAAAATTGTATTTGTAGACGTATTAAAAGTTAATCCAGATCCGGGTTCCGATGAAATATATAAATCACAGCTTATAAGGTTTTATTTGATGTATAGGACACAATATTGCCTTCATGATTAAAATAGCAAGTTTTAATAAAACCTTAAATTATTAAGATTATAAAGCAATCCAAGCAAGTGAATTTCGGGTAACTTTTGGTACCAGTATAATCAGAATAAACACCCCAAACATATGCAAAGACATCTCAAAAACCAACAAAAGGTTCCTTTATTTTTCTGCCCTTAGTTTTCGGACTCTGATTGTCTGTGTTTATCATTTTCTCCTATTTAATTATGAATCCTTATTTCGTGACCTTTTATATTTATAAAAAGTTTAGAGAGTAGTGAAAATAAAATAAATTAATGTATACATAAGTCATAAAAATTTTATTAGTATCTACACAATTATGTACAATGTATGTACATATCTAAGGGCCAGTTTCACAGTGCATACTTAACTAAATAAGTGGCACTTAATTTTCCCAATCATGGACTTTAGACGTAGTTTTAAGGTCTGAGTAAGTGAAACTTATAAAGTGGCCAATATGGGAGACTTAAGTGTCACTTATTCCGATAAGTTTACACTGTGAAATTGGACAATAGTTTTCCATATCTGGAACTAAAGTGACACTTACTTTACTGTGAAACTGGCCCTAATACTTCTTAAAAGATCTACGAGCTTTATAAACAAGCTAAGAAGGACAAGCAAACAACGAAGCCGGTTCACGAAAATTCAAGAGCAAAACATCCTAAATGTGCTGCAAAAATGGAATAGTTATAGCTTATAAGCTTTCAAATTTGCATCCTCCTCGTTACCCCCTATTTCCATTGTTTTCGAGCAACTCAGCCGAATCGAAGTATTTTCTGGAGCAAAAACTGATTGGATATTGCAACGCGCTGTAAGATCGATGTGTTTAAACACGTACAATTGAACGTTATTGGCTGCACCACATCGTTGATAAACAGGTATAAGTTCATTATAACCATGAAGTAGCTAAAAGTGTATAATGTATATCCAGGATCAGGAACAGGTAGAAGCGATCCTATTGCGGTGGTAAATCTGAAATTGTATTTTCATACCCCCCTATTACCGTTGGCGAATAGAACGTTCGAAGTGAGATGTTTGCATTAACGAACTAACGCATTCGACGAATGACGTTTAAATCAACGAACATTAGATAACCACAATAGAGTGGGATAAAATTTATGAAATTTTTCGACATGAAAGGTGAATCAAAGGTTCTCAATTCTCAGACACACGTTTATTCGTTCGACTCGCCAGTGGTAATAGGGGGATATATTTAACAGAAAGTGCTGAAGGCAGGGGTTCAAGTCGAGGTTGCAAATTTGAAAGTTAAACTTTTCCGTTTGCGCTTAATATTGGTAATAAAAAAAAATCTGTGAAATTGAAAGATATGGTACCTATATATATAAAATTTAAAAAAAATAGCAAAGCAAAGCGAGCATGGATAATCAAGGTTATGGGGGGGGTCATTACCCCTATGACCACCCCCCTAGATCCACCACTGGATGCAGAAAACCCCATCCAAGACGTCTTGGACCAACATTTTCATGTGTAGGGCACTCAGATCTTTTATTAAATATAATGATTTTGTCGCTATACCTGGGGTTTAAAAAAAACGCATTTTCAATGCAACTTTACCGACAAAGGCCCCAATCACGAAATGCAAGTCGTTCATATATTGGCTTATGAAAAGTTAAGATCTATATATAAAAACTACTGAATTTTTGCTATCATTCACACCCAAAATTTGCTGTGGACTTTCGGTCTATAATTAAATTCCATAATGAAGTGAGCCAATATAGAAAAAACCCTTGACTGTTTTGATTGTTTTTTTTTTCAAAAATGGTAATTTTTATGAAAAAATTTATGTTAATGTTTTTTTGTTGGAAATTTTCTAAGCTAAAAATTAGTTCTTGACTTTTTTTCTGTACAACTTACCATTTGGGATTCATTCCTGAAAAACTATGTTGAGGGACCTTCACCCCCTAAAATTGTTAGCGACGCTCATATCGATGGGGACTTTTGACAGTTTCTTAAAAACGCCATAAGGATTCAGTTTACCAAAATCCAGCTTTCCGGTCAAACACTGAACACCATTTGATAAGTCCACAAAAAATAAGTTTCCCTTAATTTGACTTCAATCCATTATTTAAGTTGCTTTAAAGATCCTATTTATCTAAGAAAGTAGGTTAGCAACTGGGTATTGATAAGAGCATTTGATATTAAAAATAAAAATATTACTTAATAACGTAAAAATATTTTTTTTTTCAAAACTATTTATACTTAAACAATTTAATTTAAAAACATAATTGAAAAATAGATTTCTGGCGTTAAAAAAAGTATAACATGAGTCATGACATTATAGGTAAGTGTTGCAGTTAATTTTTTGTTTAATAAAAAAGACACTTTAAAAACGTCAAAAAATCTCAATTAAAATTCCGTGTTTATATAAAATATATATATATATATATTTTCCTAAGTGGGATGTTCATTAAGCAATTTCGAATTGTCAAGATCTAAATTTTTCTTCCGAGGTAATCGTTAAGGAATTTTTGTCTGCCTTTTTGCATTTACACTTTATGTAGGAGTGTCCGAATTATGTTCCCAACAATATTTACACAAATAACTTGATTAGAGTTAGTTTTGGAACACTTTCAATTGTGTCTGCCAACACTTAGTCAACGTCCAAATGGTAATTGCTTTTTATTTATTTTTCTTATATCTACAAGCCAATTAGCAATTATAACGTAGTTGAGTTTATGGCACAGTAAAACCCACTTGAGAGAAACAATTTTTTCATTTACGTTAAATTTTAAACCTGTTACCTTTGATTTTGGAACACAAGGACCTAGTTTGTATTTTAATAAAAATAAAATATCAGTCTTTATTAAATTTGATCAAAAATGGGTTTAAATTAAACTTTAAATACATTCCTCGAAGTGCCGGTAACTTACAAGCCAATTATTTCACCACATTGGTTTTTTGGAGGCTCTAAACCAAAAATTGTTCTCCCCTATGTATGTGTACTTCGACTACACATTTTTTATATTCAATAGATTTTTATTTAAAAAAAAATCACAAACGGATCTAATCATAGTATAAATAATAAAGAGTTGCGTTTGCAAAAAAATCTGGCGTGTCATAGGCGTACTTTACATATCCATCCTTTTCGGCATCCCATAAAAAAGTAACAACTGATTTAAAACCTTGCATGCACTTTTCGCCAATGGTAACAACACAAATAAGGCGATACCTTTATAGAGAAATTAAATTTGTTCTTAAGTATGAAGGAAACGGTGCTTTTAACTTTTTTTATACACTGACCTGTCGTAGTTTTTCTCCTTGATCCTAGTTTTGATTTCTTCACTTATGTGTTGACACAAATCCTGTGCTTGCTTTGAGCTATAAATGAAGTCCTCAAAAGCTTTATCCATCACGGCTTTCATTATATTCTCACATTGTTCACGGTTCAAAGGATTAAGCGATTCTAGTCTGTACGACGGCATATACCGAGGAAGTGTTGGCTTAAAAGAACAATATTTTTAATAATATGTAGGTATATATTTTACAAGAATTTTAAATTACATACCTTTGGTGTTCCGCCACCAAGAAACACGCTCATTCTATGAGAAGTGGATCGTGAGGATCTGCCATTCTAGAAATATGACAGACAAATAAAAAAAAATTTTCGCAGCTGAAATACCTATCAATTATAAGTCAGTTAGTTCTTCGACCGAATAAAGACACTCGCTCGTCAAAAATTAACCCTATGTCTAACCATGTTCAAATCAAATCACAATATACAAAATAATGAAAATATAGAAATAAAAATAGAATTTCTAAGCATTTACCTTTTCTTTTTTCCGGCCTAGGTATATTTGCATCAAACCTGACCAACTTCCTGCCATGTTGAGGTAACAAGGTCTCAAAGCTAAAGCCAACTCCTTTTTGAAGTTATGTTTGTTGAATCGATAGATTCATATTGTAATGCCAGGCCTTACGTATACCTATATACTATTATATCTACATATGTATGTGTATGTAAGAATATGATTTCGTGACTTTCTATATCCAAAATGTTAACCTCACAATGATCTAAATGTCTGTCAATTATTCCCAATTGAATAACAATAAACTCGTGTCTCATATGAAATCGAAGTCTTTATAACCGCATTGCTTGAGATATGAAAATGTATAAGGATATCTATACAATAAAAATTTTGATACATCAACAAGTTCTCGCCTGTTGGTACTAAAAATTGATTGGAATTGTATAGTTACCATACCGATATACGAGTGTTTTATACATGTGCGTGATTTTTGGTCATAGAAAACTTTATATCTATACTTGACTTCAAAACATGCTTTTTGGAACATTATCTTGAGATTCGTTAAGTTTTATGTATGCAACTTAAACAAAAGATTCAGAAAAACAAAGGGTATCTAAGTGTGATTAGGATTGGTAGGAAATAGATGGTTTTTTTCCGGAGTTTCAGACGAAGAAAGTTAACCTTCCAAAACTGCATTAAAGACATTAGTGTTATAAAAGTTAAATAAAATTATTTGATAAAATCAACAGAGCATTTTAAGTGCATTGATATTGATAATGCCCTGAAGATGTCCCAACAAGACGAAACATCTGCTATGTTATTAAAATAAAATTACAAGTATAAAATACCATTGAACCAAAAAACTAGTGTTTATTGTTTTTATTCCAAATAAAATTATTTTTACTTTCTTTAGAGCTAACAACAAATCAAATTTCGAAAAGTGAGGAACTCAGAACTTCTAAAACTGCGAACAAAAACGGGAATGCGTTTTACAGAACAACAATAAAAAAAAAACATATCATTGTAGGTATAGTAGCTACCCGTTCTAGGGGCTCACATAAAAAATGCTCTATACCAAATTTGAAGCTTTGAGGCAATACACGGACGCACGTACCGATATAACGGTAAACCCATTTTTTCTAACTTCTCTATCATCGTAGTGCTGATTTTACAATACAGTTTATCAATAGAGGAAAACCGCAGCTATCTTAAAAAAATATCAAAGCTCGTTTGATGTTTGGTGCAACTCATAGAATTAAAGATATGGCGCCAAATTTAAAACGGTTGTACTAAATCGTTTGAAATTTTGCGCCATTAATTGTTGGAACAGAGTAGTTTGGATCGATGAAATAAAGGTTAAGCATATTATACCTGGTGGGAAAATATTTGTATACATCTGGCTTTTAGTGTTCGACAAAAAATTGATAAAAGAAAAAATAGTAATTAGTAAATACTTTGAACAAATATACCACATAACCTCCAAAATGTTTGATTAATTTAAATAAGTAAAGCTGTTTTTAACCAATATTGCCAGCTCCTTAATACTGGCTACAGTTGGAAAAACGAATTCAAAATAAGTATTTCCATAAAAGATTTTCGAAAATTAAAAAAAAAAATAAGATTCTTGGTTGTTATTTGAAGTATTTTTCCCCAAGTTTAATTCATTATTTTCAGTACATATGTATGTATGTATTTCATAAGATTCAGCTCATATTTGTACAAATGTTTAGTTTGTTAAACACTCAGCTCTGCCCCTCTTGCAAAGCGACTAATCTAGATAAATTTAACAAAAATGTGCATTTGTAAGTCGAAAAATTCAAAAAATATTATTACTGTAAGAAAATCAGAAGAATCAAAGCTACCTTTTGCAAATTTCAGCTTAAAAGTGTTGTTCTGAACATTTTACAGAAAAAGCACAATTCAAACCCTCTTACATATATATATCGCCAAAGAAAATTCTGCTCTTTAACCGTCGCGTCAATATGTATGTTATTTGAATTTGAATTCCCTTGGAACTATGTGTAAATTCACAAACGCATCGTTGCAGAGATGATTAACAATCACTTGCGTCAAACATTCATAAAGCCATCAAACCAGCATCAGTTTTAGTGTAACTGTTCACTATTGCAAACTTGCATCAAATAATGCGCAAACTTCAAGCAAACCAGAATCAAGAAAATTCATGATGCGTAGTTGCTGATGTATTGCATCAGCATCAGCTACGTTGCGCATCAGCATCGCAACAAACCAAATGTTTGATGTTTATGAATTTAAACTATGTCTCAGTATTTAAACTTTCTCTCTTAAAAATTTTGTTGCACAGCAAAGAACATATTAAAAAGATAAATTTATACTCACTTCTTTTGCGTCTGCTGACATTTGGAAAAAGATTTTTGTTTAGATAGCTTTTAATTCAGACTGAAAAAAAAACATTTGTCGGAATGTAAACTAGATTTTACTAAATAATACATAATATGTAAATTGAAGGTGTAATACCAAATATATAAAAAAAAATTTCGTATTGTACTTACTATGCTATAAACTTATTTGTTTAATAATCAAACGTATTCCTTTTGCTTTTAATCCTCTCGATGACAAAGCATTTTTTTTTAATTTTTAAATTAATTCTTTTCAATAAACTGAGTTAATAAAACGATAAGATTTTATCTTCTTAAAATTGGAATTAAACCAGTTTATTTATTTAGCACTTTGGTATAAACTTTATCGGAAAATAACATGTTTCTTTTAGCTCACATAGCTCATTTTATTATTTCACTTGAATGCAGATGAAGACCTTATTTACATTCTGCCTTTTTGTTACAATGACATGGATAGATTCAGTAATTATTGGCGCCACTGCCAAAAACCATTGGAACCCTCTGGTTCCCTCTTAAACAAAATGTTCGCACGACACATGCACGAAAGCCAAATGTATACAAACCAAAATGTTCTTAGTGAAACTCCCACGAAATACAAAAATATTCAACGACTGATGTACTCACGATACATGTATGAAAAAGGTAGACTCTACATTGACGCAGGGTCACAATCTCACAAGTTCACAGAGCTAATATTTTTGTTGTATCGACTATACAAATATTCATAATTTTTATATTCAGTTTGTCATTTACCTTTACCTTTAATATCTCATAATATACACTATCGAATCGAATCGATATAAAAGTTGTTCCATTAGATTAAGCATGTATATACATTGCTTGAGTTAATTTATTTTATTCTCCGATTTTTATAATTCACAACTGAAAACAAGAGTTTGATCCCTAAAATGTGGGCACTAATTAGATCATCAATTATTGTAACACGAACACGAGCGTTCTTGATAAGATAACTAATTGTTTCTTTATTGTTCGTCTTTTAAATTGTACTACAGCGACTTTTCATGTTCCAAAGGTTCCACAGTACGCCAGAAAATTGATTCTTAAATCAAGATGATTCTTTTTTAAAAATAGTACATACTTTAAAACAAAAATATATAAAAGTGAAAGGCTTATTTATACACGACGGATATTTTACCCTTTATGAAATGTTTGAATTTTATTTTCAATTACAGTATTTGTTTAATGTTTTTGTTTACTTCATTAAATTATTTTACTTGTATTTTATAATATAAGTTTTAATTAAAAAGATGATATTAATTTATGAAGAATATATTTTAGCAAAATAGGCATGAGTTATTCGTTTCGTTTATTACTTTATTTTTTTAATAAACCTTTGTAAATCATCGTTCCTCGAGAATCACTGTTTCTTGTGGATACAGTCCTAAACTTTGCAATGTTGGATTAGTTTCAATTGCTGCCAAATCTCTTCTTGGCCACCCGGCAATTACTTTGTGTTCCTCAACCAAAAAACCATTGGAAGTTATGAAGTTCAGCAAGTCCTTATTTATGAAAAATAAGTCATTAGAATAATAACAAATTTATGTGGACATTTTCATTGAGAAAAAAAGAATACCTTTAATGTGTTTTCAGTAAAGAATTTTCTCTCAAGGAAATCCCCTGTGGGTTTACGAATTCGAATTTTTGTGATATTTAATTCAGATTCTTCTGGTTCTGAAGGAAGGGCTCTCTCGGCCTAAAATAAATAATAAGCAAAAATGAATGGTAAGTGAAAAAAAGAGAAACTTACTTCAAAACGAATTGATTCTTTTTTGGCATCTTGTTCGGCCTGTTCTGATTCTAAACGTTGACGTTCTGCAGCAATGGCTGCTTCTTTCTGTCTTTTAGCTGCTTCTTTGGCCATGTCGGCCTGCAACGTCACTTGATAGGCTAAATCCTGTTCAGCTTTCACTTGATCTCTAGCGGCCCGTTCGTCTTCTTCACGAATTTCAACTTGAATATGTTCAGAATACATTTCTACGGCCTCTATCAACCGAGAGAACAAATCGTCTAGTCCAACGTTCCCTTTAAAGAAAGGAGTTTTTTTTTATATTCCTAAATATGATTACAAGTAATTTGCCGACAACCAAGCAAGATATTTTTAAAGCAACAAATTTTTCGTGGTAATAATTATTATAAATCCACAAAAATTGTTTTGATTGATTTATTTTATTTGTATTGTTATATTTTGTTTTCCGTGATATACATAAAGAACAGTTATTGCATAAATTCAAGCTTGAAATGCGATTGAAAATGTATGGGTGGCTTGCACCCTGAGATAACCCCCCAAAAAAGTTAATTGACTTGATTGTGTGGACTGTACAAAAAAACAAGTGAATTGAAATATCATAATATTATGAACATAAGGAGAGATTTGATTCTAAGAAATATCTATTCAATAAACGCGAGAATTCTTATATATTAATTATTACCTACCATGAATCACAGATAAGACTTCACACAAGCTGCGGCCAGACAATCGGCTCTTTCCAATTATCAATATTGCTGGTAATTTATCTAATGGGATATTTCGAACAGTCAAAGAAGCTGTATTTCCTACGCATGCTGATACTGAAGATAATAATCTAAAATTAAAAAAAAAAAAACTTACTTAATTCTTACTCATTGTAAATTTTCAACTAAAATAACCTACAAATTTTTATTGCTATCGAATGTAAGATCCCATCCATAGAGAATAAAATTTTGAATAAGTGTCTGAATAACGCTGTCATGCTTCATTAGGTGATCACAAAATACATTAGTAAGTATGCTCTCCCCGTGATGTAGATAAATAGCCAGAAGTTTTCTCTGTTTCGAACAAAATAAGATCAATATTTGGAAATGGAATTTGTTTTTATGCAAATTAACTAACATCTTTGGCCGGTTTGTGACAGGCTTCTTTGAGAGCGTCTTCTAAGCTTCCACGGAAAAATACTGGATGTGGTTCTCCAAATCTTTGTATGTAGTTGTCAACAAACTGTGCAGATCCACGGGCTTCATCATCGGTGTGATTTGGAACTGAAATTGAAAATTACATTTTTAGCCACACTTCAATTCAGTTTCAGTCGATGATATTGTTTACTTAAATGACGAGACTGTGGTTGAACAGGCGGTGAGTCAGTAAAGAACTCTTCACAAGCATTGAAGTCAGAAGCATCTTCAAATTCATCAGCCGAACTATCGCTGTCAACAACAACTGTGCTGCTAAAATTGAAAGATAGTCAAGTAAAATATAAAAGTGTAATATTAAAGGATCCCCCACACCAACGCGAAAACAACAATAACAACACGTGGTTGTCAATGAAAACAACACGTTGTTATTATTTCGCGTTGGTGTGGGGGAACCTTAATACAATAATACTAACTTATTGGCTTTGTTAGGTTTGGAGTTATTCTTTCCTTTGTCAGCGTTAGAATGGAGGATTAGATTATGAGAGAGCTCAATGCCTGATTGCTGTGAAAAAAGGATAAGCAGGAGATTGAAATACAAAATAAGTCAAAGGTAAGTTAAATTTAAACTTACAGCTAAGGTGGTTCCATTTTCTGATCCAACTGGCCAGCCAGTCCATTCCTGATGTCTCACCGGTATGTTAGTTATGTAGTAAACGTCTGTTTTTACTTGGAGTATAGTTTCTTTCCCAGAAAGGTTTAATGTTATTTCTTTTCCTTCCGGCTGTTGTACTATATTCAGATTGAATATTTTTTCAAAACGTTTAATAATTTCGTCACTGCAAAAAAAAAAAAGAAAGTAAGAACGGTATCAGTATCAGATTTTTTAATTTCAAATTTACTAAAAAAATATAATTTCAATACTGAATTATTCATTAAAGCCTCATTATATCAAATTAGTTCCAAATGCACTTAGTGAATTTTACTTGTCAACCGACGCGACGCTATGTAATATGTATAAGTTATTTGACTTTTATTTATTTTTTAGATTTTTTCAGATTTGGAGATATTCTTTGTTAAATGGTATTATTAAGGACAACCTGTACCCCAAATTTTTCCTCACAAATTTCACACACAAAATATCAAATTGATTAACAATCATCGAAGCAATATAGTTACTGCTTCCGAAAATATTCCACCACTTTTTTATTATTAGATTACTTTATGTTCTTATGAGTGCCATATTTTCAAACTTGTATTCAAAACAAAGAGAAAACAAAGATAGCGTTTAGATAAGTCAATATACTCTTAAATCTTTCCTGTTCACCAACACAAAAAAGGAAAGTTGACAAAATGAATAAGTCTGATGTTGTTTGTATAAAAAAACCCATGCATATTTGTATGGATTTTTTGCAAGCTGCTACACATTTAAATTTTTGTAGTTCTCATAAAATTTTAATAGGAATAGGCCTTATGAGTACTTCATTAGTTACGGTTCTATTTTTCTCCGTATAACCAACTTTCTAAAAAAATCAAAAAAAATAAAATAACAAACCTTATTTGTTGTGAATTTCGTTATAAAAAAGTTTAAATTAATTTTCAAAGAATTAATTTAATTTACAAAAAGGGGAATTTAATAAAGAAACACCACAGATGATTTTTCAAATATAAAAGTACATTCTTTAATTTTCTTGTTCTTGAGAAATTATCTCAATTTTCTTTAAATTGTTCGTTAAATACCAGATTTATTTTTAATATTTAATGCTCTTTCATCGAATGTTTGAAGAAAATTGAAAATTTTTACTTTTTCTGAAATTATTTGGGCAAAACTAAAGCACGTTTTTGAATTTATAAAATTAAAAACAAATTAAGTCATTAGTCGCGTAACCTTTATTTTGTATAACGGCGGCACAACGACGAGGTATTGAGGCAATGAGGTTGTCAATTATGTATTTGATGTTGTTCCAAGCAATTTGCGCTGGGTGTAGTATGGAGTCTTAATTATTGCGATGAATACTTTGACCTACAATTTCCCAAAGGTTCTCTATGCGGTTGAAATAAGAGGAGAGGATTGTGCTGGCCACTTCATAATAATTATACCGCTTTCGTTAAGCCAATCCTTTACATGTTGGAAATTCGATCGAAATGGCATGTTCTCCTCAGCATGTTGAAGCAGGAAACGATCCATTATACCAGTAATAATATTGCCTCCACTGTACTAAACTGTGTCCTTGGTAAATCGAGGATTTAGGCGTTCGTAAGAAACCAGTCAAATTCTTTAATTTTTGAATTGGATTTTTATGCATCAGTAAAGAAAACCATTTTCCATTTTCTCACAGTCTAGTTAATGTGTACATTGGCAAACTCCCGTCTTGCACTTCGATTTCAGGGAAATAAATGTCTTTTTTTATAGCTCGATAAGATTTCGACCACTATCCATTGCCCTATGCAAGATCGCCCTGCTTGAGATCTCAAGGTCTAGTTCCCTTTGAACATTGTTCAATGATATGTACCCCTTTAATAATTTTTTATCACCGCGACTGGGGGTTTTTCGATATATAACACCACTTCAGCGTCTGGACATTGCCACGAGCACAAAACCGAGATATTATAGGGCAAATTATCGCACGGATTATACCAAATTTATTGGCAATAAATGTTACTGATTCACTCTTTTTAAAGTCAGACACTATTTTTTCTTTTAATTCGTAAGAATATTTATTTTGAGACATTTTTAACACCACCGCCAGTTTTAAAAAATTAGTTTTTTTTTTAAACAAATAAAGAATTAAAGTAAAATTTATAGTTGGGAATTAAAGGCTAATACGTTGTTATTAGAAAAAAAAATAAAAAATTAAATGATCACAAGTTTTTTCAATGTTTGTTAATTTGCTTCCAATGTGAGGCATTGCGTGCTTTTTCGTTTTCTCTATCATCGTAATATCAATTTTCGTTAAAATCTAGGGCCTAATTTGTGCCTATTCTCTACCATTGTAATGTTCTTTACCGATCCTACCTATTATGTTAGGTGCTCTTAGAGAATTTGTGACTTGGCATTTTTATTGGCGTATCTACACAAATAAATTAAAAGTTTTCTTAAGTAACGCACGAAGTGATTAAACATCAAATTTAAATTTAGAAACTTGGGTTTTCAATCAACACCGACAATTTCAAGATTATGATCAAGTCCAATGCAATTCAATTTTGGAATTTGTAATAATCAATCATCTAGAGCTTGATGGGATTACTAATTCTACAGCTTTTCATCTAAATGTGTTCTTTTGAGAAACACAAATATTTAACTACTTTCAGAGATTCTTATTCGCTGTCTTTGTCCCAAGTACTTATATATGTCTGTAATGCATTTTTGTATCTATTGTGTTGTCCGGCTCCGGGAGCTTACTAGCTCAATAAAAGTGAAGTGTCTTCTCAGATTACAGTGACCAGTTTAGAGAGCCGGTATTATACTCCCATTTTCCGAAGAGAATTTGCCAGTCTAATGGCGTTTTATGCACCTTCATGACCTTTTTTTCTGTTTTGATGTTGTTCTTAACCGCGTTTTATTCTATTTCGCAATATTTCGCAATCTCTGGCTCTGTTAAGTTTCAATCTTCCCATTATTAGTCTTTCCGATATCATTTAACTTACCCTCACACTTTCGTGGTAATTTGGAACTGATAACACAACTAAATTTGATAAATTGATCGTAACTATCTGATATTAAGCAATTGTTTTTGTTGCAGTGGTTTTTTCAAGATTGTATTCTACATATTTTCCCTTGGAGTTTGCTACTGCCTGAACAGTTTGGTTTAAAGCCTAAATATTTTCATCCACCAATACCTTCATACTTCACCGCTTCGCATACCAAATCTTTTTTTCTGCTTAGCTCCGTTTTGAATTTTTATTGAAGCCATTGTAAACCTGGAAATAAAGTCAATTTCTCTAAGACTTACACAGCACTTTTAACGACCACGTTCGTGTAATGGGGTCGAACGAAGGGTAACCCTGCTGTAGGGTTGGTTCTCAACATTTACATGCGAGCCTCCGGACGTTTTCTTGGACTTTTTTCTTTAGTGATATAAAGCATCACAAATTCAGTCTCCGATAAAATTTTTTTAAGGTAAACCAATCTTACTTTAAATTATTACTATCGGAAAAACTAATTCAATAATAGCGCCGTATTTTTAGAGTTATGATATTAAATATACTGATAAACATTATCTGAACAAAACTAAAATCTTATTGGTTTTTAAATTTAGACTAACACTCACCTCTCATCGTCCATATAACCTTCTTCCGTAAGATCAATAAGTATTAGTTCATTTTCTGATGTTAATTCTAAGTTGCACAGCTGTGTGGATGAGTCTTGTGCATCTTGCAGTCTAGCTGGAGGCCAGCCCCGTATAGCTTGACGGCATATTGGAACTTTTGTTGTATTGAAAATTCTTTCTTTCAAATGACCTACAAAAAAAAAAACCAATGCAAATTAAAAGCAATCTAATAAATGGAAAACAAAAATGGGGAGACCTTACCAACAGTTGCAACAGACGGCAGTTTTATTGTGTAAATTTGTTGATTAAAGTGTATGTTGAATGTCAGCGTTTGGACTTCTTTTTGTAACGAGTCTATATCGGTGTCGAATGTGAGATCAATAAGTTTCGCCTCTGCGGATGTGGAAGCCACTGTGCGAAGAACACACAAGAAGTTAAAAGTCAAAATTCAAACAAAAGTAAATTTCTTTGTTCGCCCGTGGACAGTGCTTACCTGGCACAAAAGCACTCTCAGCACCACTGGAGTCCCACCTGTTGAAATTGGAAGGAGCACTCGAGAAAGTATTCATTGTTGTTGCTCTGCTCGAACTGAAGGACGCCTCTTCCATGGGGCTCTCTTCCTGTGGCATGACGCGTTGAATCGCAGCCTAAAAAAAAACAACAACGAACGAACAAACAATGGAAGAACACAGTTGGTGAAGTAAAAAATTGCTTTTTACAAACCATTAGGTCCCAGTTCGATTCCTCGAGATGAGAGAAGGCTTCTCCGATGTCGTCTATCCCAGTGATGCTCTGTAAAATCGATGTTTGTTCATTTATAAACAAAAGAAATAAGAATGCAAATGAATTTCTTTTAAGAACTCATGGAAATTTCTTTATTAGTCACAATACGAAGAGGAAAGAAATGTCAATGAGAACCATTTCCTAACCTCGGACTTTTTACGCAGATGAAAAATTTAATGTTTGTTTTTATTACGGATGCAATTATAACTTACTTGAAAATTGGCAAAGATCTCCTCTTTGTTTTCTGACATTTTTATTAAAGTTTATATAAAGGTTTGTTGTTTTAATTATTTTTTCCTTTTATGTAAAAACGCAGTGCATACACAGTGACAGAGTTAAAATTCAATAAAAACACGACTGGGGACTTTTTTGTGTCGAGAAAATTTTGACGGCTGATTTGGAAATGACATTCACATGAAAAAGAGAGAAGAAGGTTTAAAAATGTGTAGTGGACTCTTTTTATCTTGGTGTGGAACGTAGTCATATGTGGAAAAATTAAAAACTTTAAGGTGGAAGTACAAGGAATTATGTGGAATCTAATGGGTCTGTTCATAGATCTTTAATATTTGTTGTTCCCGTGCTATGTCCCTTTTTCCACGATGGAACTTTCTGCATGAAACTTTTGATGATTTCTCTTAAAATTCCTCCGACCTTTTCCACGATGGAAACAAAAATAAAAATCGTAGGCCAGTGGTGTGGCTATCCCCCTCACTTTCAAACCCTTCTTGACAACAAGCGAAAAAGTTTCATGCAGAAAATGAAATGTCCCCGGTCAACGATTTGAGGAGATTTTTTTGACATTCCTTTTCACATACACAGTAGTGTGTGTTCAACCAAGCTACTTTAAAAAGAAACTACAGAAAATTTCCACGATTTTGTTTCTTCGTGTGAAAGGTACAAGCTTAGAAGAAGAAATAGAGGAATGGACATATCGAGGAAAAAGTAAAGCATTTTTCAAAATAGTGTGAGTTACACAAACACAGATGCATTCACACAGGGAAGGTATGCAGTTAGACAGCTAAATCATGGGGCGCCCAAAGGAATTTTTAGCTGTTTTTTTGAGGAATGTCTTTTGAGATTTTAAATCGTCAAAATAGAAAAAAAAGCTTATTATTCACTTCATACATCCAGATTAAAACTTTAATCTAGATGTAAAGTATACAAATTCAATGTAAATACATCCGGATTTAAGTTTCAATCTGGATTTATCGAGTGAATAATATGGGCGTTAGTAAATTAAATTTAAACAAGTGAAATAAAAGTAAAGCTAAGTACAGACGATTGTCAGATCTTACAATATTGTCAGATCTGTCAGTGACAAAACTGTTCCAAATGTCTTACAATCGTCTGAACACACAATCTTCTCTGACAATATTGTCATGAACGTCATTGTCAGACGATAATCTGACAATAAATTGTAAGGTATCTTACAATCGTCTGAACGTCAGCCTTATTTATTAGAATTCGCTAAACACCTCTAAACGGTTGAATAGTTATGTAATGCATAAGCATTTATGTAGCAACTATTCAATGCAACATAAATTATTATTTATAAAAGATTTTCCTACCCTGTATAGTTATAATACGCTTGTGTCAAATAAAGTACCAGAAAGAGGAAATCTATTACGTTTTACTTCCAAAACTGACAAACCAATCTCAGCTGTTCATAAAAAAAAAACAATTCTGTTGGATTCTTTTATTTTCTCCTAATATTATTATTCAGATTATTGTTATTTGTGTGGTTTTTGTGTTGTTTGTAAAGTATATCTGGGAATAAAAAAATTATTTTTATTGATTCATTAGAAAATTTGTGTTTTCTTCACTCTACACGGTGGTGTTTTTATTGAAAAGAAAATATATCCATTAGGGTGGCTCTTTTGTTCGCAATGTCTAAAATTATTCTAAGTCCTTTTCTGAAAGTGATCAAAAATCTCCAAATTTGGCACATTTTAAGTAAATTTGGCACACATTTGAAGTTCTATTAAGAGTGCAAAAATTTAATTCCTCGAAGAGGTAGTATCCAATAAAAAACATTTCTTTTTTTTACTTTTAAGGTGCAAAAAGGCTGGGATTCAATCCGTATAATTATTTTTCGGTGTTACTAAGCTAGCCGCGTAAAAAAAATGCACAACGTGTTTGTATGTACATTGTACAGGTACATAATAATTTTTAGGGGAGGACAAAAAAGAAATTCAAACATTGCCAAAATAAGCGCTACCCTAATATCTATGTATGTGTGAGTCAAAGTGACATTTCGATACTATAATATCCTTATACAGACACTATTCAACCCTCAAACGCGTTTAGCTTATAATAGCCGTGTTTTTTTGCAAGCCCGGGGGGAATTGGATGAAAAAACGACGTCGGTGCTAAACAATTAACATGTTAAATGCAACAACAACTAAGCCCGCAGAATTCTCAGGGCTTAACTTAAGCGCACCGAAAAACTGTGTTACCGGCATGAATTGCATACATGTTATCGATAGTTTGTATGAAAACTCCATGTTTTTTACTGTCATGGCGTCGCTAATCCCCGCTGTCGTTTTTTTCAACCAATTCCCCCCGGGCTTGCAAAAAAACACGCCAAATGCCACTATTCAACGTTGCAAAGTTTTATAAATACGATTTTCATGTTTAGAGGAAAGCTTGTACTTTACTAATAGGCGACATTAGTGTTTGGTTATTAGTAAGGCCCAATGAGTTGGTTAAAGAGAAATAAAAAAAGAGCTGACAATAAAATTGTCAGACTTTGGGAAGAAATCTACCAACCGTGTGAACGGACAATTTTTCATTGTAAGAAATTTGTCAGCTAATTGTTAGCTATTGTCAGTTAATTGACAGTTCTGACAATTTATTGTAAGATCTGACAATCGTCTGTACTTAGCTTAAATAAGGTGAATATATGCTATTCTTCATTGAAATAAAAATATAAAACTACATGCGGTGCTCCATTTAATCCTGTAAAAACACCTTCAATAAGCAGTGAAACTTTTGTTCATTTCACAGGTAAAATATCTCTCATTTTCCACATAAAGAAAGTAAAATTACTCTGTACTACGGCCGCTCAATGTATTTTAGCGCCTTGCCATCATCAACAAAAGCTAATTCGGCCCTGGGCGAGAATTTCAATTTCGACAGTTAGGCACCTGACATATCAAGTTTCAAAGTATATTTGTATTTTCAACAAATTAGTCTTTTTTATAGAAAATGCTATGAAATATCAATTTTAAAGTATTCTAGGACAATGTATTTACATAAAAAACATCACTTCACATTAATTTATGTGGAATTTGAGACACAATCAGCCCGTAAAATGATAATATTTTTAACTCCATATGTGTTAGGTGTTTTTACACAATTTATTTTGTATTAATTTTTTGTAATAAAGTATTGAAAGCTTTCACTATTTGGTGCTTCATTCACATACACTGTATATGTGATAGTCCCTTTTCACACAAGGAAACTCAGTTTCCAGCAACTTTCGGTTTTTAGGAGAGAATGGCACCAAGTAAGAGGAATGAACGGTCTACGATTGGTGGGAATTGGAAATTAAAAGAAAACGTCAAAAAATCTCCAGCAACTTGTTTCCTTGTGTGAAAGGGGACATATATACCTCTTCCTTATCTTCTTATTCTAAGGGCACAAGAGATTTTTAAGGAAATTAAAAGAAAACGTAAAAAAAATCTCCGGCAACTTGTTTCCTCGTGTGGAAGGAGAATGATAAACAAAAAAAAACACAAATAAAACTCAAATGTCATTTTTCCGCACACAATAAATAGTCTGTATAATTAATTCAGTGCGAAAAAGGAGCGGAGACTTCTCCAAATAATCTGCTACAATTATGAATTTCGCTCTTCGAACAGCGTACTGCAAAACGAAAAGCAGAACGAAATTTTCCGTTTATGATTTCGTTGTGTCATTTTTGTATGGGATTTTTCGTTTCGCATCAGCAGCGTACTAGGCTTTAAGTGTCACTTATACCGATAAGTGTTCACTATGAAATTGGGCATTATATTTCCATATTTAGTACTTAAGCCTAGTACCATAGAGTACCTATATTATCTAGAGAACCGACTCGTACCCCCCTTGCCTGAAACACCCTCAAAATTTATTTTAGCTCAATGAGATAAAACTCTCTTAAATTCCCTGTCCGTGAATACGTGTGAATTGTTGATACAACAACAATTGGTACCAGTAGCTCAAGAAGTTGAAAAATTGAAAAACACCCGATTTGCGATCATTTTAATGCTTATATCTTTGGATCCAATGGTTGGATTTTCAAAATTTAAAATTCAAATTAAAGCCAGAATGATAGTCGAGTACCAGCTATAAAAAAATTTTCAAAACCGTCAAAAATTCTTTACTAAAAAAATTTAATTAATTTTTGGAGAATAATTTTCATCGAGGCAAACGTAACGAAGAAGAGGAATACACAAGAAAAAAAATAAAAAAAAGTTTGCTATTAAGAATATACTGGTTGGAGGGAAATAGTTATTCTAAAGACGGTGGAGTGTGTGCAACAAAACAGCATAACCTTGGCAAATTGGGTTCGCATCGGGAAATAATTTGCTATACATATGTAGGTATCCATGTTTGTGGTAGGTATTTTTCATTCATTATTTGTTAAGGTGCCTTCATATGCTTAGTTTGGTTGGCTGATAACTTTTATTCTAATAGTCGGATCGTTAAGGTTGAGGTCTTAAAATTCAGGTTGAATATCAGGCTACATATTTCTTACAAAATCATTGCATAGCTGGTACTCGACTATCATTCTGGCTTTAATTTGAATTTTAAATTTTGAAAATCCGACAATTGGATCCAAAGATATAAGCTTTTAAGTGACCGCAAATCGGGTGTTTTTCAATTTTAGCAAAAATTGGGCAATTCCCACTGAAACACGTCGGTTGGCAATGAACAACAACCCCATTTTTTTTCAATTTTTCCGAGATTTTTTTGGTTTCCTATTTAACTATTGTGAAGGTCGTGTATGTCGTACAGTTATGTATTATATATCAAATTAATTGTCTATTTTTCTAGATGCGAATTAAAAAAAAACTAATCCTATGGATGCAATAACTTAAGAGTTATGAGGTGATAAATAAAACAACAGAAGTATGTCTATATCTCGGTTAAAAAAAAATTGAAAAATCTAAAAATTTTACAAAACAATAAGATAACCAATATCTATCATCTGTATGATTTTGAGATTTTTTTAAGCATCCGTCAAAAAGATAAAAATCAAAAAGCAAAAAATTAATTTAATTTTTATTTTTTGAATTTAACGGACTCTTATTTTGAATATCTGAGCGCATAATCCTCCATATTTCAAACTGAGCGTGTCTACTTTTGCTCAAAGAAGTGTTGGCATGGGCTCCCATTTAAAATGCACGGGACCACTAATACATGCTTATGAAAAAGTAGATTTCAGTGTTCTAGCAGCTTGTAGGTCGAAAGAGAACAAACCCCTTAAGTCGGTTCTCTAGATAATATACGTACTCTATGCCTAGTACGCTGCTGATGCGAAACGAAAAATCCCATACAAAAATGACACAACGAAATCATAAACGGAAAATTTCGTTCAGCTTTTCGTTTTGCAGTACGCTGTTCGAAGAGCGAAATTTATAATTGTAGCAGATTATTTGGAGAAGTCTCCGCTCCTTTTTCGCACTGAATTAATTATACAGACTATTTATTGTGTGCGAAAAAATGACATTTGAGTTTTATTTGTGTTTTTTTTTGTTTATCATTTTCTTACATCATGGGTTTCTCTGATTTTTTGCGTTTATGTTTTATTTTGTTTTTGGAATTAGTGAAACACTCCAAGGATATTTTTCGTTGTGTTTTCGCAAGCGTTTCGTTGTCTGTTTGGAGATCACAGGAAATTTTCGTTTCGCATCAGCAGCGTACTAGGCTTTAAGTGAAACTTATTCGAGTGTGAAACTGGGCCTGAGTCCGGACTGGTGAGTGCCATCGTGTTTACATTTGAAACTTTGAGGCACCTCAACATGTACATTGAAAGACGCTGTTTAGATTGGGAAGTTTGAGGCCGGTATCACGGCAGTTCATAGGCAAGAAAAGTGTGGGCAGGAAGAAAACATAAAAACCGGACTCATGAGTCTACTTTGTTGTTGTTTCAATGTGTGAAATGTTGAAATTGTTGCTGTTTCAATGTATTTTGAGGCGCCTGAAATTTTCAAATGTAACACGATGACACTCACTAGTCCGGACTAAATCTTCCCAATCGAAACAGGGTCAAACAACAACAATTTCACACAAAGTAGACTCATAAGTCCGGTTTTTATGTTAACTTCGTGCCACACCCCACACTTCCCTTGCCTACGAACTGCCGTGATACCTGCCTCAATCTTCTCAATCTAAACAGCGTTTAGTGGAGACACATTGGAAACCATTGAAAATGTCAAAATTTGGTGTATAGAAAACAGAAATAGAAGACCACAACAAAAAGAAGCTATTAGCACAGATAATAAACTATATACAGATGTAGCATCCCCATAGAAAAAATGTCCCAATTTATTTTTACACCACGCAGACGATCACAACTCAACAGGCAAGAAAGCTCTTTGCCTGTTAATAGTAAAGCACAAAAAGAAAGCTATTTGTCTTTTGGAAAAAGTTCTCTTTTGCGTGTTCGCTCATATGTTTTCCCTCTTGCTCTGTTACTCAGAATATAGAAATGAAGTGAATGGGGAAAAATTGAATAAAAACGTGTTTTTTTGTTTCTGCAATACTATGCAGTCAGCAACGATCGAGAGGAAGACGAAAGACATTGCGATTAAGATTATGTTTGTTTTTTTTTTTACTGTGTTGTACGATTTTTTTTTAAGGTCGTCTGAGGCTGGCGACAAAAAATAAAAAGTGTATGAACTCTTTTTCTTCTTTGCATCCATGGATATTGGATGCGTGGGTAAGTAGAACATTCTTTTTAGTGGTGGGGTTATTTTTTTAAAGACGGAAAAATGTCTTATTTTTTGTGTAGTTTTAGTATTCTATTCAAGATTCGTTAGATCGGAGCATTTTTTGATTAGCTAGGTAAACATTATTTTTAATTTTATTTAGATAATCATTTTCCAGTTTCTTATATTAAGAAATTTATTTCTAGGGATTATTTATACATTTCAACATTTTGAACCGGTTGTTTAGTAAAAGGAAACAGATCCAAAATAATTTAAAAATATGTAATTATAATAAAATATTTAAATTTGATCTGATAGGTAGATTAGGTATACCTATTACCCAGGGTTGTGACTTTACTGCAATTGCAGTAGATCTACTGCATTTTTTTCGAAAAATAAATCTACTGCCTTTAAATTAAATCTACTGCACTTTTGGTTTTACGAAAAAAAAAATCATTCAATAGGCGTTTTTCTTTTTTAGATCAGAGCTGACTTAGCTGAGTACTGAGCAAAGTCTGAGCGAACAGAATAAGTTTTAAGCAGAGTATGTTCAGAGTTCTCTGATTTAATTATGAAACAACTTAAGCACTGAAATGTCATGATTATAAATTATTTATTTATTATTATTATTTTACCTTCTCCACTTGAGCAACCAGCCTATTCCGCCATTTTTATTGTTTTGACGACGTTTTTTTTTTAATTTCCCGTCATCTCGTTTGTGTTCAGCATTTTACTAAGTTTACTCTCCTATTTTATTCTGAGCTCACAGAGCGTGCCTGAACATGCTCAGAACTAAAAAAGAAACACAAATTTGAAGCTCTGAACGATCAGAGCTAAAACAGAATATATATTTTATTATTTTAAATTATTTATGTTTATTTATGTTATTTCTTATTTTTATTTTGAAAATATTAAAATCTACTGCGAAAAAGTTGAATCTACTGCGTTTTTTTTCCAAATCTTATACTTCGGACATTTTTTAAAAAAGTCCCATCCCTGATTACCTACCTACAAATAAAAAAAAATGTCTCTACAGGTGGAAAATTTCAAAAGAAACTTGTTAATATTCGGTACCGTAGTGTGGGACTTGGGTGCACTAAAACCACCGGAAAATGAGGACCAATCTATGAAAGATCGACAATTATTTCTTCAATTCAAAATCGCATTGGGAGAAGTTTAAAGTTTTAATACTTTCCCATCGCTTTTAGACCATCAGCTCATTAGGCTTTGTTCTTCTTAATATTCGAACATTATCTCTTACATTTAATACAGTATCCATCTCGGAGTTTAGTTTTATGTAGTCGCTGATTATGTGAAACAGCGTGTTTTCTAATCACTTCAGAAACCATTTCTATTTGTAGGTCACGATGTAAGTCGCTATTTCTTATATACCAAGGGGCATTTATTATTCCACGAAGGACTTTATTCTTGGATGGTTTTAGCATTAATTTTCTTTGTACAACCCCACAATTGGATGCCATAAGTCCAAACTGTGCCTACGTTCTGTAACTCTCGCATCGTTAAAAATGGTCGAGAAACGTTGAAAAATGGAACAAAACTTATACGATTTGTTTCAATTTTGATCGTTTCTCGACTGATTTTGTCGATGCGAGAGTTATAGAACGTAGGCACTGGTTTCAGTATTTGTTTGTATAGCATTATTTTGTTCTTGATAGAACGCATTTATCAGGCTTCACAACGCATTTATCAGACACTTAAATGGCAGTATCATCGGCAAATGCGGCCAAGATAGCATAATTGTCCACTGGAATATCCCTAGTATATAACAAATACATTGTTGGTCCTAGGCCACTTGCTTGTGGTACACCGGCTTCAGTTTTATTAATTTCTGAATACTCCTGCCCGTACCGTACTCTAAAGAATCGGTCTGTAACATAGGATTTCAGTATTTCGTAAAGCTGCCTTGGAGGGTCTCTATGCAGTTTGTACTCAAATCCCAAACTTTGTCAATGGCTTTAGCAACATCTATAGAAATAGAGCGGAATATACTTTTTTTTCTTCAATACCTTTTCAAAAAAATCCGTAATTCGATGCGCTTTGTCAATCGTCGAATGTTTATTTCTGAATCCAAACTGATGGTTTGCGATTAGTTTTCATTTCTTCTATTACTTTGCTAAGCCTTTTTATGAGCAGTTTTTCGAAAACTTTTGCCATAATTGGTATAAGAGATATTGGCCTGTAAGAAGTTACTTCTGTTGGTGGCTTTCCTTGCTTAGAAATAACAATGACTTCTGCAATTTTCCAATGATGTGGTACATATCGAAGCTTAAGACATGCGTTTAATATATATATATTGGAGATTTTTGAAGGCTACTGTTGGCATGTTTTTCAAAACCTGAGCAGTAACTAGAATATTCCCCTGTGCTTTTTTATTTGATAGCTTGTGTTGACACATGCTTTTTACTTCTTTAAGCGTGAAGAAGGGAATTTCCAATTCGTCGTTTCTATCAAAAAAATGTTAATTATTTGTACCTAACTGCACTTTCTGTTCCGCGAGGATTTCAGCTTTCTGTTTCGGGTTTGCAATCCATTTTCTGTCTTGTGCTTTGATAGGCGGATTTTGAATTTGTGGTCTTTTTAGGCGTTTAGCTGCTTTCCATAATTATAATATTAATAATTATATATTAATAATTATAATAACTAAACTCTAGGTATCTATATATTATATAAAATTTTGAGCAAAATTGTACAGCTTAAGCTTCGTCCTAATCCTTGAACCTTCATTTATTAAAACTTACTCTATTAAATCCCCAAAATTTAAAAATCAACAAAAAATAACCTCAACAAAAAAATATTTTTTATAAACAAACCAAATAAAAATAAAAAAAAGTTCTTTTAGCACGCCTTAAATACCTACTCATACAATTTACAAATTTACCTCAATCAAACATCACCCCGATATATGACCAATAATGAATTGAATCTAGGAAAAAACTATTCGATCTTCCATCAAATCTAGATGAAAATTAGTTGCATATATACAAAATCAACAGCTAACCGAAGACGACGCTCTTCCACGTAACTCATTAAATCTATTAAAAATAATACATAATTCAAAAAAACCTCTTCTCTGTGCATACTGACATAAAATTTTCCTTTAGACGCTGATTACACGAGTCTTTTTTTCGTTCGTTTCGTCTTACGTCTTTTTGACAGGCACGTATCGTCGTGATTACATGGTTCTTTTTTTCATTCGTGAAGACTCTTTCGTTCTTTCGTAGGATTTATTGGAAAATAAACAGTGGTTATAAATAAAAATGTTTTCACTTTTTGTTCATATTTGTAGCTTTTTTAAGTATAAAAACTGTTTTACAACACGAAATTAGAAGATTATAAGTTCTTCGCAAAATGCTGTCTTTTAAGAGATGAGCAGTTAAAATATGCCGTGAAAAATCAATGACAAAATTTATCGAACCTGAAAAATCGATGTTTTCTTCTTTCTTTTTAATTTTTGGTAGTCAAATACGTTGAATTTACATCAAAATGTGTTTTTGACTTAGAGCCGTTTGTTCAGAGTGGATTAAATTTGTAATAAAGGTTCTGCTTGAATCGGCTGATTATCAAATTCGATGATTTACGTTTCAAATTATAGATTCGAGATTTGAAGATTTACCAGTTGCAATAATCCTTTACCAAAGATGATTAGATGGGAACCAACTGGCACTAAGACTAAATCAGTGCCTGTACCCTCTCTTATTTGCATCGATAAAATTGGTGGATAAACGCTGCAAAATGGAACAAAACTCATTCTATTTGTTTCATTTTTCAACGTATTTCGACTAATTTTGGCTATCCGAGAGTTTAAGAACGTAGGCACAGATTGGAAACTGTGATAAATTTAGTCCAGCCATTAGCGAAATATAAAATCATAACCCAAAAATAAGGCGAAAGAACATTAAAACCCTATTTCTGTTATGTGAATTTTTAGGCAAAAAACTGAAACCCAGTTATATTTCAATCAAATATTTTGGAGAAAATAAAAAAAGTAAATTGTTATTGTGGCAGATCCCGTTCTTATAACCTCAAAAGAAAATTCGATTTTCTCCTGTAAGAAATTCCATTCAAATGATCTGTGCCTTTAATCTGTGGCTCGCATAAGTCTAGAGACGATTTAAATTAAAACAAATCATATGAGTTTTGTTCTATTTTTTAAGGTTTCTGGACCAATTTTATCGATGCGGGAGTACAGAATGTAGGCACAGACGGAGAAATCATCGGACCGTAAGGTAAAACCACTTTATTATTATTATATTTATATTCCTTTTCCATGAAATAATCGATTTATTTGTCAAATTTCCTTTGAATCCATCCAGTCATTAGTCAATCGAAAATAATATAATTTCACACGTTTAAAGCTTCCCCCACACCATCGCGTGGTTGTCAATGAAAAAACACGTTGTTTTTATTGTTTTCGTCGTCGCCACCTAAAATTCGCGTTGGTGTGGGGGAACCTTAATACCAAAGAGAATAATGTTTTTTTTGTAGAAAGAACACATAGACAACAATGGACGTTTTTGTGAAGTTTCATTCTTTGCATTCAATTTACAAAATCCATTTTATTTGCATTTTTTTAATTTTTTGTAATCGATTTATTTTATTTTAAAATCGATACTTGAATATCGATCATTTTTCTATCAACTACGATTTTCGCTGACAACTGCTCACCGTTCATCTCTATTCGGTTGTCAAACCACAAACGTCAATGTTCAACCAGAAAAAATCTTATTCCTGCTTTCGTTACTTCAATCCCCTT
This sequence comes from Epistrophe grossulariae, assembly GCA_929447395.1. Lineage (NCBI taxonomy): Eukaryota > Metazoa > Arthropoda > Insecta > Diptera > Syrphidae > Epistrophe > Epistrophe grossulariae. The sequence goes on from OV839566.1 coordinate 117,669,226, forward strand.
ACATTTCTACACCCCTCACCAAAGCTGTCAAAAAGACGAAAGACGAAACAACCGAAAAAAGTCGTCATGTAATCAGCGTCTTAATGAAACGTTCTTGTTTAAAGTACCTATTTAAATTAATTTTTATTTCAATTATTTTTTTCCAAACATTCTCAAAAAACCAATTTCAATATTTTTCTTAACAAATATATCATGAAGCGCACATGCAAAATATATATGTATATAATGAAACACACATACACATAAATCTAACCATGTTGATGATTTTCATCCTCGATTTGAAAACCGCATACCAGACTCAGATTTTTTTTATATCAAATTTGTCTCAAATTTGACCTGCGGTAGCACATAGCGACTAAAGATCATAAAAACAAAAACAATAATAGGTGTGTTTTATTCATTGCTGATAGCCAGCGCAGCAAAATTTCCCTTGGCAAACAAAAACAATTTGATTGCTGGCGAAAAAGAAGTCAGTAAAAATAAAGATGGCTGTGCTGGCGATAGAGCTTTCATTTATTGAAATGAACGTATAGAGTGAGCTTTCGTTTTATTCAGATTTGTGCTGCGCTGGCCATGCAGCAATGAATAAAACACACCTAATGATAAATGAATAAACACACTATTCCTAAAAAGAGAGAAGCAAACAGGTTTTTTCCGTTCGTTTTTTTCTCATATCTCTTGAAGGAGTAAAAGAAATAAGAAAACAAAAAAAAAATTCTGCGTTTTTTTCCGTGTGTAGCTCTCCCATAGGTTAGAGTAGTAGAGAAAATAAATTGAAATGTTGTCCCTTCTCTAAGAAGTTGAACTTTTAAGAAAGCTCTTTTTTTGGACGAATTTCGTTTTCATGGACATTTTTTCCCATATGGATGCTACATCTGTATAGTTTATTATCTATACTATTACCCAGTGGGAAATTTCTAAAAATTCAATGGTGAATATCTTGCTTCTTCCTTGAGGAAAGGGAGCAGCACCCGCTTCCTTTGTGCGGAATACATCGAGGATTTTAACATGGGCATGTCATTAGCAGGGTGCACATGCAACCATCTCGGTGAAAATTCCACAACTAAATCACTACTTCCTTGGAAGTTGCTTATTCACCATTTGGACTGAGGACTCCGGTGAAAAATATGATGAATATTAAGCGAAGAAATACTTAAACAAAAGTAAATGCTTATTCATCGGATCATTAATTTTGGATGAAAAATATGATGAAAATTCTTTTATGAAATCGCTTAATAATTTGGACTTGTTTTTTCACTACCTCAATATTTGCCAATGAAAAATATAATGAATATTCAACAAAAATGTCACTAATTGCGTGTTACTTAGTTATTGATCAGCTTAATATTTATTATTTTCGATGAAAATTATGATGAAAATTTAGTAGTGAAATCAATCGGGAATTGGGAGTTGCTTAATCGCTAAATATTTAATTCATAAATTAGAAAAATACTTCTCCTAAGTTGGAACGATTGAATATAATTCAATTAAAATGTAAGTGACCTAAACTCCAAAATGCGTCTCTAAGACGCAAATTATGGTCAATTTTTACCGACCCTTATAAAAACCAAAGCATGAACATACTGTGAATTTTATTTTTCTAAGTGAATTTTTTAAAATTAGATATACACAATGCTCAGTTCATGATAAATGTCTGATGAAAGGATACATTACTTTTCTTCACAGAAATCCTCATATTGATCGCGTCAGGTAAAGGAAAGGGTAGTTTTCATTCTTTTCTTGCTCAGGGGAATAACAAGAAAAAAAAGAGAGCGTCGTGGGAGAATTATTTTTTCTTCTCTCTCAAAGTATACTTTACAAAGCAGACGAGTGGATCTAGACAACGAACTGCTGAACTTATGCATTACTTGTTAACGATTGAATCATCGCATAATTTTACCTATTAAAATAGAATCTTTTAATTCCGCATTAAACTCACTTGATTTTTGTGTGCCAGGTAAAAGAAGGGAGTGTTTCGACATTTTGCCCATTTACAAAGCAGACAATTTGCATAAAACCATGAACTGGTGAAACTATGCATTACTTTACAGTAACTAAATCAGTGCTTGCTGTTTCTTCGAAGAAGTGGCATTTGAATTCAATGTTGAATTCGGCTAAATTTTTCAGTGAGGATGAAATTTCCTACTGGGTAGCTGCCAAAACAAATACAAAATGAAAATGAAACACTTTTTTGATTTTCACACTTAATAAATTAGAAATGAAGTAATTACACTTTGGCTGGCAATATCTCGAGAACCACGCCTCATAGAACCTTCTGATTTTCAGTTTCCGAAAGATCTTGAAAAAAGAAAACGCAATTTTGAAAACCGCAGCCCCTTACGATTTTCAATTGCCGAAATATTGGTATCCAAACTAATTTTTTAGGGTTCGATCTTTATATGGGAAAAAATATTTTTAAATTTCTCATCGTGCGATATATCGTTTGAAAGGTACTCCCAGATCACGAATATGCTTTTTTGAAATTGCTAGAGCTTTTAGTTTAGCCGCAAATCGAGTTTACAGATTTTATACTTGACACAATAATTCGGTTAAATTACAGACAAAAATCGGATTTTTTGAAAGTTGTTTGTTTTCGTCGTGTGATACCTCGATGGAAAGGTGGAATTCTCCAGATTACTGTTTTTACATTTTTATTTCGCTAGGACGCTTGGTTAATCTGAAAATCGTGTTTGAAGACTGAAAAAGTCTTATTTAAAGGTGCGTTTAGAATTGTTCGATAAACACCGAGGGCGTTGGTCTGTTTTTACAGCTAGTGAAAAATTTTCATATTTTTCGATAAAGCCTACTTATTTCCTATTCAGCAGTTTAAAACGCAACTTCGCTAGGACGCTTGGTTAATCTGAAAATCGTGTTTGAAGACTGAAAAAGTCTTATTTAAAGGTGCGTTTAGAATTGTTCGATAAACACCGAGGGCGTTGGTCTGTTTTTAAAGCTAGTGAAAAATTTTCATATTTTTCGATAAAGTCTACTTATTTCCTATTCAGCAGTTTAAAACGCAACTTCCTGCGAGGCTTGGTTACGGAAATATCGGCATCCGAACACTTTTTTGATTTTCAAACTTAATAAATTAGAAATGAAGTAATTACAATTTGGCTGGCAATATCTCGAGAACCACGCCTCTTAGAAGCTTCTGATTTTCAGCTTCCGAAAGATCTCGAAAATATAAAACGCAATTTTGAAAACCGCAGCCCCTTACGATTTTCAATTGCCGAAATATTGGTATCCAAACAAATTTTTTAGGGTTCCATCTTTATATGGGAACAAAATATTTTCAAATTTCTCATCGTGCGATACCTCGTTTGAAAGGCTGTGACTCCCAGATCACGAATATGCTTTTTTGAAGTTGTTAGAGCTTTTAGTTTAGCCGCAAATCGAGTTTACAGATTTCGTACTTGACACAATAATTCGGTTAAATTACAGACACAAATCGGATTTTTTGAAAGTTGTTTGTTTTGGTCGTGTGATACCTCGATGGAAAGCCGGAATTCTCCAGATTACCGTTTTTACATTTTTATTTCGCTTGGATGCTTGGTTCATCTGAAAATCGCGTTTGAAGACTGAAAAAGGCTTATTTTAAGGTGCGTTTAGAATTGTTCGATAAACACCGAGGGCATTGTTCTGTTATTGCCGCTAGTAAAATTTTTTTTATTTTTTTCGATAAAGCCTACTTATTTCCTATTCAGAAGTGAAAACCGCTACCTCCTGTGAGGCTTGGTTACGGAAATATCGGCATCCAAACACTTTTTTGATTTTCAAACTTAATAAATTAGAAATGAAGTAATTACACTTTGGATCTCGAGAACCATGCCTCCTAGTACCTTCTGATTTTAAGTTTCCGAAAGACCTTGAAAATATAAAAGGCAATTTTGAAAACGCAGCCCCTTACGATTTTCAATTGCCGAAATATTGGTATTCAAACTAATTTTTTAGGGTTCGATCTTTATATGGGAAAAAAATATTTTTAAATTTCTCATCGTGCGATATATCGTTTGAAAAGTACTCCCAGATCACGAATATGCTTTTTTGAAATTGCTAGAGCTTTTAGTTTAGCCGCAAATCGAGTTTACAGATTTCATACTTGACACAATAATTCGGTTAAATTACAGACAAAAATCGGATTTTTTGAAAGTTGTTTGTTTTCGTCGTGTGATACCTCGATGGAAAGGTGGAATTCTCCAGATTACTGTTTTTACATTTTTATTTCGCTAGGACGCTTGGTTAATCTGAAAATCGTGTTTGAAGACTGAAAAAGTCTTATTTAAAGGTGCGTTTAGAATTGTTCGATAAACACCGAGGGCGTTGGTCTGTTTTTACAGCTAGTGAAAAATTTTCATATTTTTCGATAAAGCCTACTTATTTCCTGTTCAGCAGTTTAAAACGCAACTTCCTGCGAGGCTTGGTTACGGAAATATCGGCATCCGAACACTTTTTTGATTTTCAAACTTAATAAATTAGAAATGAAGTAATTACACTTTGGCTGGCAATATCTCGAGAACCACGCCTCTCAGAAGCTTCTGATTTTCAGCTTCCGAAAGATCTTGAAAATATAAAACGCAATTTTGAAAACCGCAGCCCCTTACGATTTTCAATTGCCGAAATATTGGTATCCAAACAAATTTTTTAGGGTTCCATCTTTATATGGGAACAAAATATTTTCAAATTTCTCATCGTGCGATACCTCGTTTGAAAGGCTGTGACTCCCAGATCACGAATATGCTTTTTTGAAGTTGCTAGAGCTTTTAGTTTAGCCGCAAATCGAGTTTACCGATTTCGTACTTGACACAATAATTCGGTTAAATTACAGACACAAATCGGATTTTTTGAAAGTTGTTTGTTTTGGCCATGTGATACCTCGATGGAAAGGCGGAATTCTCCAGATTACTGCTTTGACATTTTTATTTCGCTAGGACGCTTGGTTCATCTGAAAATCGCGTTTGAAGACTGAAAAAGGCTTATTTTAAGGTGCGTTTAGAATTGTTCGATAAACACCGAGGGCGTTGGTCTGTTTTTACAGCTAGTGAAAAATTTTCATATTTTTCGATAAAACCTACTTATTTCCTATTCAGCAGTGAAAACCGCAACCTCCTGCGAGGCTTGGTTACGGAAATATCGGCATCCGAACCCTTTTTTGATTTTCAAACTTAATAAATTAGAAATGAAGTAATTACACTTTGGCTGGCAATATCTCGAGAACCACGCCTCTTAGAAGCTTCTGATTTTCAGCTTCCGAAAGATCTTGAAAATATAAAACGCAATTTTGAAAACCACAGCCCCTTACGATTTTCAATTGCCGAAATATTGGTATCCAAACAAATTTTTTAGGGTTCGATCTTTAAATGGGAAAAAACATTTTTAAATTTCTCATCGTGCGATACCTCGTTTGAAAGGTTGTGACTCCCAGATCACTAATATGCTTTTTTGAAAATGCTAGAGTTTTTAGTTTACCCGCAAATCGAGTTTACAGATTTCGTACTTGACAATTTAAATTTCTCATCGTTCGATACCTCGTTTGAAAGGTTGTGACTCCCAGATCACAAATATGCTTTTTTGAAGTTGCTAGAGCTTTTAGTTTAGCCGCAAATCGAGTTTACAGATTTCGTACTTGACACAATAATTCGGTTAAATTACAGACACAAATCGGATTTTTTGAAAGTTGTTTGTTTTGGCCGTGTGATACCTCGATGGAAAGGCGGAATTCTCCAGATTACTGTTTTGACATTTTTATTTCGCTAGGACGCTTGGTTCATCTGAAAATCGCGTTTGAAGACTGAAAAAGGCTTATTTTAAGGTGCGTTTAGAATTGTTCGATAAACACCGAGGGCGTTGGTCTGTTTTTACAGCTAGTTTTTTCGATAAAGCCTACTTATTTCCTATTCAGCAGTGAAAACCGCAACCTCCTGCGAGGCTTGGTTACGGAAATATCGGCATCCGAACACTTTTTTGATTTTCAAACTTAATAAATTAGAAATGAAGTAATTACACTTTGGCTGGCAATATCTCGAGAACCACGCCTCTTAGAAGCTTCTGATTTTCAGCTTCCGAAAGATCTTGAAAATATAAAACGCAATTTTGAAAACCACAGCCCCTTACGATTTTCAATTGCCGAAATATTGGTATCCAAAAAAATTTTTTAGGGTTCGATCTTTAAATGGGAAAAAACATTTTTAAATTTCTCATCGTGCGATACCTCGTTTGAAAGGTTGTGACTCCCAGATCACTAATATGCTTTTTTGAAAATGCTAGAGTTTTTAGTTTACCCGCAAATCGAGTTTACAGATTTCGTACTTGACAATTTAAATTTCTCATCGTTCGATACCTCGTTTGAAAGGTTGTGACTCCCAGATCACAAATATGCTTTTTTGAAGTTGCTAGAGCTTTTAGTTTAGCCGCAAATCGAGTTTACAGATTTCGTACTTGACACAATAATTCGGTTAAATTACAGACACAAATCGGATTTTTTGAAAGTTGTTTGTTTTGGCCGTGTGATACCTCGATGGAAAGGCGGAATTCTCCAGATTACTGTTTTGACATTTTTATTTCGCTAGAACGCTTGGTTCATCTGAAAATCGCGTTTGAAGACTGAAAAAGGCTTATTTTAAGGTGCGTTTAGAATTGTTCGATAAACACCGAGGGCGTTGGTCTGTTTTTATAGCCAGTGAAAAATTTTCATATTTTTCGATAAAGCCTACTTATTTCCTATTCAGCAGTGAAAACCGCAACCTCCTGCGAGGCTTGGTTACGGAAATATCGGCATCCGAACACTTTTTTGATTTTCAAACTTAATAAATTAGAAATGAAGTAATTACACTTTGGCTGGCAATATCTCGAGAACCACGCCTCTTAGAAGCTTTTGATTTTCAGCTTCCGAAAGATCTTGAAAATATAAAACGCAATTTTGAAAACCGCAGCCCCTTACGATTTTCAATTGCCGAAATATTGGTATCCAAACAAATTTTTTAGGGTTCCATCTTTATATGGGAACAAAATATTTTCAAATTTCTCATCGTGCGATACCTCGTTTGAAAGGCTGTGATTCCCAGAACACGAATATGCTTTTTTGAAGTTGCTAGAGCTTTTAGTTTAGCCGCAAATCGAGTTTACATATTTCGTACTTGACACAATAATTCGGTTAAATTACAGACACAAATCGGATTTTTTGAAAGTTGTTTGTTTTGGTCGTGTGATACCTCGATGGAAAGCCGGAATTCTCCAGATTACCGTTTTTACATTTTTATTTCGCTTGGATGCTTGGTTCATCTGAAAATCGCGTTTGAAGACTGAAAAAGGCTTATTTTAAGGTGCGTTTAGAATTGTTCGATAAACACCGAGGGTGTTGTTCTGTTATTGCCGCTAGTAAATTTTTTTTATTGTTTTCGATAAAGCCTACTTATTTCCTATTCAGAAGTGAAAACCGCGACCTCCTGTGAGGCTTGGTTACGGAAATATCGGCATCCAAACACTTTTTTGATTTTCAAACTTAATAAATTAGAAATGAAGTAATTACACTTTGGATCTCGAGAACCATGCCTCCTAGTACCTTCTGATTTTAAGTTTCCGAAAGACCTTGAAAATATAAAAGGCAATTTTGAAAACCGCAGCCCCTTACGATTTTCAATTGCCTAAATATTGGTATCCAAACAAATTTTTTAGGGTTCGATCTTTAAATGGGAAAAAAACATTTTTAAATTTCTCATCGTGCGATACCTCGTTTGAAAGGTAGTGACTCCCAGATTACGAATATGCTTTTTTGAAGTTGCTAGAGCTTTTTGTTTAGCCGCAAATCGAGTTTACAGATTTCGTACTTGACACAATAATTCAGTTAAATTAAAGACACAAATCGGATTTTTTGAAAGTTGTTTGTTTTGGGTTCGATCTTTATATGGGAAAAAATATTATTAAATTTCTCATCGTGCGATACCTCGTTTGAAAGGTTGTGACTTCCAGATCACGAATATGCTTTTTTGAAGTTGCTAGAGCTTTAAGTTTAGCCGCAAATCGTTTGAAATTTGAAAATATTTGTTTCCCATATAAAGATGGAACCCTAAAAAATTTGTTTGGATACCAATATTTCGGCAATTGAAAATCGTAAGGGGCTGCGGTTTTCAAGATTGCGTTTTATATTTTCAAGATCTTTCGGAAACTGAAAACCAGAAGGTTCTAGGAGGCGTGTTTCTCGAAATATTGCCAGCCAAAGTGTAATTACTTCATTTCTAATTTATTAAGTTTGAAAATCAAAAAAGTGTTCGGATGCCGATATTTCCGTAACCAAGCCTCGCAGGAGGTTGCGTTTTCCACTGCTGAATAGGAAATAAGTAGGCTTTATAGAAAAATATGAAAATTTTTCACTAGCTGTAAAAACAGACCAACGCCCTCGGTGTTTATTGAACAATTCTAAACGCACCTTTAAAAAAGCCTTTTTCAGTCTTCAAACGCGATTTTCAGATGAACCAATCGTCCTAGCGAAATAAAAATGTCAAAACAGTAATCTGGAGAATTCCGCCTTTGCATCGAGGTATCACACGGCCAAAACAAACAACTTTCAAAAAATCCGATTTGTGTCTGTAATTTAACCGAATTATTGTGTCAAGTACGAAATCTGTAAACTCGATTTGCGGCTAAACTAAAAGCTCTAGCAACTTCAAAAAAGCATATTTGTGATCTGGGAGTCACAACCTTTCAAACGAGGTATCGTACGATGAGAAATTTAAATTGACAAGTACGAAATCTGTAAACTCGATTTGCGGGTAAACTAAAAACTCTAGCATTTTCAAAAAAGCATATTAGTGATCTGGGAGTCACAACCTTTCAAACGAGGTATCGCACGATGAGAAATTTAAAAATGTTTTTTTCCCATTTAAAGATCGAACCCTAAAAAATTTGTGTGGATACCAATATTTAGGCAATTGAAAATCGTAAGGGGCTGCGGTTTTCAAAATTGCGTTTTATATTTTCAAGGTCGCACGGCCAAAACGAACAACTTTCAAAAAATCCGTTTTGTGTCTGTAATTTAACCGAATTATTGTGTCAAGTACGAAATCTGTAAACTCGATATGCGGCTTAAATAAATGCTCTAGCAACTTCTTCAAACGCGATTTTCAAATGAACCAAGCATCCAAGCGAAATAAAAATGTAAAAGCGGTAATCTGGAGAATTCCAGCTTTCCGTCGAGGTATCACACGGCGGTTTTCAAAATTGCGTTTTATATTTTCAAGGTCTTTCGGAAACTTAAAATCAGATGGTTCTAGGTGCCGTGGTTCTCGAGATATTGCCAGCCAAAGTGTAATTACTTCATTTCTAATTTATTAAGTTTGAAAATCAAAAAAGTGTTCGGGTGCCGATATATCCGTAACCAAGCCTCGCAGGAGGTTGCGGTATTCACTGCTGAATAGGAAATAAGTAGGCTTTATTGAAAAATATGAAAATTTTTCACTAGCGCTAAAAACAGACCAACGCCCTCGGTGTTTATCGAACAATTCTAAACGCACCTTAAAATAAGCCTTTTTGAGTCTTCAAATGCGATTTTCAGATGAACCAAGCGTCCTAGCGAAATAAACATGTGAAAACGGTAATCTGGAGAATTCCACCTTTCCATCGAGGTATCACACGACCAAAACAAATAACTTTGAAAAAATCCGATTTGTGTCTGTAATTTAACCGAATTATTGTGTCAAGTACGAAATCTGTAAACTCGATTTGCGGCTAAACTAAAAGCTCTAGCAACTTCAAAAAAGCATATTCGTGATCTGGGAATCCCAGCCAATCAACGAGGTATCGCTCTAATGAAATTCGCATTTGTGAACCTGTACGTGGACAGACATTTTATAAGCCGCATTTTACTGTCCAACATAAGGCGTGTTTTCTTTGGGCTGCAGCATCAGACTGCCAAGTACTTCTGACTTTAGTCAACTACCTCTAATTTGTGATAAACGAAGTTCAAAGCACTTCAATAATGTAGTAACGAAATGAATCCAAGCAAAAATTAAATCTGCACGCAAACCGATGCGATGGCGGTGGCGGATGCCGCACATGTGAATCAATAGGGAGAGGCACATATGTACGCGATTGATGTGTGCCTTTCCTTTGATTTATATGTGCGGCTTCCACATTTTTATCGTGATCGCCACCGCGACCGCCATCTCGTCGGTTTGCGGGTAGCTTAAAGCGTTCCATTCATCATCGATTGGCAAAGTACCTAAAAAGCACTTTGCAAGGCCTAAATGATCACCCTATTATAGCAAATAAAATACAGTATAAGGAATAAAACGCAAGTTGTTCATAATTTAATTGCATATTTTGGGAATTATTTATTAAATTTTTGTTTTAATTTGCATTGCGATCACAAAGTTTTTAAATTTATTTTAACTGATCACTGAACTGTAAAATGATGTTTGAGTATAATGCCAATCCTAAACTATTAATATGGTTCGTGCATTCCGGATTTTTGTTTTCTAAGCTTTTAGATTCGGCATTGAAACATCCATTTTTCGACTGCCACAAAGGTATTGGTTTAAGTGCAGTTACTGCTAAAAACTCCGAATATCCCAATATTCCACAGAACAAACCTGAATATTGTTGACAGAGAAAGAGATAGAAATTTAATATTAGCTTATATATAATACTGTCAAAATAATTTTATTATTACAGTAACAAAATTCGAAAGCTTAAAACTTACTTTGTTCCATAAATAAATCCCTGTAGTCATTAGGAATACCATATTGTAGTAAAATAATTTGCTCTTTGTAAATGTCAGAACACTTTTGTGCAAATAAAACATCGATAGACTGATTGTGTGGGATATAATTTGAGCAACGCTTCAGCAAAGCTAGAAGAAGAAATAACAACCTGAAAATAAATAAATAAAAAAAAAATTATAGTTGTATTTTATTTTCCCCCAGATCTAATATAAAGTCTATATTATGTAACTCTCGCATCGACAAAATTAGTCGAGAAACGATTAAAATTGAAACAAATTATATTAGTTTTGTCCTATTTTTCAACGTCTATCGAACAGTTTTTGTTGGTACAGATTATGGGTTGGGTCATTATTCTGTAAGTGCCAAAATTCGGTTTCCAAAGCTCAATTACGGCAAATATCTTCAATCACTTTTTTCGTTTTAGAGCGAGGTATGTACGAGTTCGTGGCCAGTACCCCGTAAAAAATTGCCTCACAAAAACTGTTATACACTATCCAGTGTATTATAGAGATCAATGATACGGATTTGTGGTTTTTTCAATTTCCGTTCGATAACTCAATGTAGGTGTGTTCAAATTTTGATAATTTTCAACCTTATTTTATGAAAATGTATGCATGTTTTGTAAATTAAATACTTCATAGTCGCATTTGGAGGTTTTAAACGAAATTATATAAATAATAACGTAGGAATTCTTTTATTTTCACAACTTTAAGTTGATTTCGCCTGCATTTCCTCTTATTTATCTTCTGGATTTACAGTTAAATTACAACATAGTTTAAACTTTCCATGAAGGGACGTTTATTCGTTATTTTTAGTTCGACGTGAAAATAAGTTGCATATCGCTGGTTTTATATATTAAAATGTAAGATTAATTGAAAGACAAACATTATTTACTATACAGTATATACAGAATTTTGAAAAAAAAACAGAATTTTGGATTTTCAAAATTTTGGAATACAGAATTATAGATTTACAGTATAATGAACTACAGAATTATGTTTATACAGAATTTTCAATCCATTTACAGAATTTTGGTCATACAGAATAACGATTAACGACTCGTTCCCATCCCACAGGTTATTACCCAGAGGAGAAATCCAAACTTTTGTTTTAGCTCATATAGAATGGTATAAGTTGGATTTCTTTTTTTTTGTTTATTTTCTCAAAAACTTATCCAATATATTAAGTCATGATTCGTATGAAAATTAAATATAGATATGGGGAAGAAATTTCTTCTTGCTTTTGCCATCGAAAGAGTACTAATTTATAGTAAGCTTAAGTTTCCGCCATTTGGATTTAAAGAGTGAAGTAAGTAGGAAATATTTTTTTGCAAATGTATGTAGTATTAAAAGTCATAGATATAACAAACATTTTGAATTGAAAACAATCTATGAATCGAAATATGAACGTTCAAAAGTCGAAACGAGAATGTAGACGTATAAGAAATAATTTTATGATTATCGATGGTGTTGAATTTTATATTTTTAATAAGGTAATAGAAAATATTTTGGCCATGTTTAAGGAATTTTCGAATTACATATATTTTCCGTATACAATTTTTAAATAGCATACATTTTTGTATAGGGGTGAGATGGGTTTAAAAATTGTACGTTTTACGATATAACGGTAGTTATTTATTCAGATTTTTATTTAAATATGATGATAAGAAGACTAAATAACTGTTATTATATTGTTGTATTAAAAGTTACTATATAGTGCAATAGGAACTTCACAAATTTAATTGTAGTCAGAGCCATTTTTACATAATTTTCCATTTTGTTTGCCGCCCCTAGAACATTTTTGTCACCTTTAAAACAACCAAATATTTTAATGATTTGTGAAGAAAAATTTAAAAAAATGTCCCAGCCTTTTTTTTAATAAATTTAACGGCATGCTTTTAAATAAGAAAATCGATCTGCGATTGAATCAACTCCGATAGTTTTTGTCATTTTCAGTTGCAATAACAGCTATAGGCTATTGAGCTTCTTTTGGCTCAAAGAACCGCGTAGATAATTTTTAATGCGTTTTAAGGCAGAAAAACTACGTTTTCAAGGTTGCGTTTGAGACATGTAGGAATAAGAATATTTTGAATGCGGTATAAATAATTGGAAATGAGGTAGGTAAAATAATGGCGACCACGAGCACCTAGCCACTTCAGTGAACCAAAATGCGCCGTTTCGATACCATAACTCGTTTAACCTGTGGAAGAAAAATGATTTGAAAAAAGATATTTGTGGATGTTCCTCCTTGTGGATCAACATTAGCTCGCTGAGTTCTATACGGCGCTATGCCAATCTAGACAATTTGTTGGCTGAGGCGCATATGATTTGTTCTCTTAGGGGGATTGTGTAGAGCATTTTCTTCTTGTCAAAAATGGTTAAGGCTGTTTTTTCGATTAAATCAAAAATTCGGATGTTATTTAATTCAAGATAGCAGAGGATCAGTTGGTGGCTGAAAGTTCAGATTTAAGCTTGCCAATGAAATTAAAAACCTGAATATACATACTAATTTTGCAGCCTTATTGTCAAAAACATGTACTTCAAATAGTAACTTCATATGTAGGTACATATATGAACGAAAAACTCCAAAAATAGGAGTTATTTGATAATGAAATAATTCTCCAAATTTCATTTTTGTATTTTTAAAAGATTTTTGACTTCCCTGAGTGGCCCTCTTGAAGGTTCAAAAGGATTTCAACTTTTAAGGTTCCACCACACCATTTCGAATTTTCGGTGGCGATGACGAAAACAACAATAACAACACGTGGTTGTGAATGAAAACAGCACATTGTTGTTATTGTTTTCGTCGTCGCTACCGAAAATTCGCGTTGGTGTGGGGTGTTGGAATTAGCATTTACAACAAGGAACTACTTTGAATTTAAACTACTGAAGTTATTTTAATTTATCATATTTGTTGATTATATTGTAACTAAATATTAATTTAATTGTCTTCACTTGACTTCATATTTTGTTCGAGAACGGTTAAATAAAATATTATTTTGAATACGACTATTTATTTTCTTTGTTGGCACAAAAGTATTCCATTTCAAAGAAGAATAGTTCAACAGGTTATGGGCCCAGTTACAATGGCTGAATCAAAAATAACCATTTCCAAACTTAACGGGGAGAACTATTTCATTTGGAAGTATCGAATGAAAATGTTGTTGATGAAAGAAAATTTATGGAATATACTAAGTTAAGTAAAGCCAATTGCAGGTGCTAATAATTCAAATGCAAAAGCAATTGAGGAATGGCAAGGACGTGACGATCAAGCTCGTGGATGGATAGGTCTTCTGGTTGATGATAACCAACTATGCCATATAAGGAATTCAAAAACAGCAAAAGCAGCATGGGAATTACTAAGGTCCCATTATGAAAAAGATACACTTAGCAATAAAGTTTGTCTTATTCGGCGTATTTGCTGCATGAAGTTAACTGATGGGGAAAATATGGAAGAACATATTGCGAACCTAACTAATTTATTTCAAAAGCTATTAGACCTTGGAGAAGAAACGAAAGAAAGTTGGATTGTTTGTATGTTTCTAAGTAGTCTTCCACGCAGCTATGATACATTAGTAACAGCACTAGAAACGAGACCTGAACAAGATTTGACTCCAGCAATTGAAGTCATGATCTGTTATCAGTAAAGAAGCTTTTGGATAAAGGTTTTAAGATTAACTTCGTTCCAGGTGCATGTGAGTTGTTGTATAAAAATAAGCAAATTGGAGTTGCTGATGAGCATTCAGGCTTATTCAGATTACGCCAATCTAATAAAGTGTGTTCTATTAATAAGCACAAGCTTAAGTCAAAATGTATACACTTTTGACATAAAATTTTTGGGCATCGTGATCCTGAGGCTATTAAGGTAATGTGTTCAAGAGGATTGACTAACGACATGGTGATTGAAGAATGTGAAATAAAGGAATTCTGTGAGGTTTGCGCTGAAGGAAAGTTAACGCGTGTTCCATTTCCAAAATCATCAACGACAAAGTCAATGAAAGTTCTTGATCTTGTTCACACAGACGTATGCGGACCAATGCAAACTCCTTCGCCCAGCGGCCAGCGTTATGTACTTACTTTTATTGATGATTTTTCAAGGTACACCGTAATTTATACATTAAAGAATAAATCGGAAGTTTATGAAAAGATAAAAGAGTATACAGAGCTGGTGAAAAATAAATTCGGGACTAAGCTTAAGTGTTAAGGTCAGAACGAGGAGGAGAATACACAGGAGAGACAGTCAAATCATTATTGCGATCAAACGGCATTCAAATTCAGTATACCGCCCCGTACACACCTCAACAAAACGGTGTAGCTGAAAGGAAAAATAGGACGCTGATTGAAATGGCTAGATGTATGCTTCTGGAAGCTAACTTACCATAAATTTTTTGGGCAGAAGGCGGAAGCTATAAGCACGACAAATTATGTTCAAAACCGTTTGCTGACAAAAGCTATAGAAAGAACTCCGTATGAGCTATGGAACGGAGAGAAGCCTAATACAAGTCATCTTGCTATTTTTGGAACAAAGTGTTTTGTTCACACACCAAAAGAAAAACGGCAAAAATTGGACAATGTTTCAGAAAAAATGGTATTTATGGGATATGATGAACATTCGAAGGCTTATAGATGCTATAACCCAACAAAGAAAAGGTGTGTAATCTCTAGAGATGTTAGATTTACTAACGTTTTTCAAGCCCTGGAAGCAAAAATATCAGCAGAAAGGTCCAAGGAACTTGGAAGTTGATTTAAGTCAGCGTAAGGATAAAATTGACTGCAATGATCAAAACAGTTTAAGTGATAGTTCTTCCGAGTACGAGTCATTAGAAAATACAGTTACACAGTTCAGTGAAGATGATGTACAGTCCAGTGAGGTAGAAGAACAGCAAGAAATTCGACGTTCACAGCGTTCAAATAAAGGAAAACGGAATCCTCGTCTAATCGAAGAATGTAATTTTGTAGCTTCTGAAATAGAAGAACCTAAAAGCTTAAAAGATGTTTTAACAAGCAGGCAAAAACAAAATTGGTTAAAGGCTATGGACAGTGAAATGGAATCCTTGAAGAAATGTGGAACATGGGAATTATGCAAGCTACCAGACGATCGAAAGGCAATTGGTTGCAAATGGGTCTTCAAGCTGAAAACCAACTCAGACGGTAGCATAAAGTGTTTTAAGGCTAGATTGGTTGCACAAGGATTTTCTCAAAAGTATGGAACCGACTACGATCAAGTGCTTGCTCCAGTTGTAAAGCAAACAACATTGACTTTTATTGACAATTGCCGCCAAAGAATCAATGAAGATTCAACATTTGGATGCGAAAACTGCTTTCCTGAATGGGAAATTAAATGAGACAATTTATATGAAACAACCACCTGGATACCAAGAGGAAAATAAACTTTTTGTGTCATCTCAAAAGAAGTTTGTATGGTCTAAAACAAGCTGCAAAAGTATGAAATGAAGCAATTCATGACGTTTTAATTGAAGCAGGGTTAACGCAAAGCATTGCAGATCCATGTTTATATACAACAACATTTGAGGGTGAGTGGTGTTTCTTATTAATTTATGTTGATGATTTGTTAATAGCAAGCAGACTACAAAATGCTATTAAATGGATAACAAACAAGTTATCATCAAAATTTGAAATGCAAGACTTAGGTAAAGTTGAGCATTATATTGGCATGAAGATTGAAAAAAGCTTACATGGATTTTATCAATTAAGTCAAACAGCATACATTAATCAAGTTGCATTAAAATTTGGTTTAAATAATGCAAAGCCATCAAATGTGCCATTTGACCCCGGATATGAAAAACCAAATGACGAAGAAGAATTTCTTCTAAACAATACAAATTACCAAAGTTTAATTGGATGCCTTCTTTATATTTCTGTAAGTACTCGTCCAGATATATCGGCAAGTGTATCAATCTTGGCACGAAAAGTCAGTAAGCCAACGCAACGTGATTGGCAGGAGTTAAAGCGGATATTGAGGTACTTAAAAGGTACGTCTGATCTAAAACTGACATTGGGGAAAACTGAAACAAAAGAGCTTATTGTTGGTTAGGCAGATGCAAATTGGGTCGAAAGTAGAGGTGATAGAAAATCAAATAGTGGCTATATATTTTTTATAAACGGTGGTGTTGTGAGTTGGGCGTGCCGAAAACAAACATGTGCTGCACTATCGACAACTGAAGCTGAGTTTATTGCCTTGTCTGCTGCTTGTCAAGAAGTTATATGGATCAAGAGAATTGTATACGACCTGAAACAATCATACGATCAAGCAATTACCATCTATGAAGATAACCAAAGCTGTCTCAAACTTTAGGAGGAGAAATTATCAAATCGTACCAAACACATTGATACACGACTATATTTCGTAAAAGAAGAAAGAAACCAAGAAACTTGTGATATGCAAATATTGTTCGACAGAAATGATGATTGCAGATTTACTAACAAAACCATTACCTGCACATAGATTAAAAAAGTTAAGTGAAAAATGTGGTCTCCTGTGTAAATGAGGAGGAGTGTCGGAACTAACATTTACAACAAGAAACTACTTCAAATTTAAACTACTGAAGTTATTTTAATTTATCATATTTGTTGATTATATTGTAACTTAATATTAATTTAATTTTTTTCACTTGACTTCATGTTTTGTTCGAGAACAGTTAAATAAAATATTATTTTGAATACGACTATTTATTTTCTTTGTTGGCACAAAAGTATTCCATTTCAAAGAAAAATAGTTCAACATGGGGGAACCTTTAAGCTAAATAAACTTTACCCTGAAGAAGCCGGAAAATAGCCGGAGAAACCTCGGAGAATAACGAATTGCTTTTTTAATTAATTGCATCATATTCACCCATAATGAAGCCAAAATTTTTAATATGATTTCTATGGTCCTCTATCTCGCTTTTAATTTTTCGAATTTTATTTCCAAAAGTTTTAGTTTAAAATTCATTATTTTATTATAACTAAGCACTAATTGATTGAATTACTGGCTTTAAAAAAAGCTATAACATGATATGGTAAGTGTTGCCCTTGTGTTTTTATATTCATTTTCTATTTTGAATATTTTTTTTTTTTAATTTGCCCATCCCACCTAAAGAGGTGGACAAATAGAGTGAAGTCAATATGTTAAAATCATATTTACATTATACATATATGTACAAAAAGAATTAAAAAATTGATACTTTTATCACAAAAGGCTTAATTTTTGAACTAAGCCGCCCCACTCTATAGCAGAGTGAAACCCTTAACTCTTCCGAATGATTTATTTTGAAAACGGTTATTTTCATGAAACAAATTAGTTCTTGACATTTTTTCTGTAAAACTCATCATATGGAAGTTATTCCTGAAGAACCATTTTGGCCCTTAACCCCCCGTGAGCGGCGCTCATATCGATGGGGACTTTTGACAGTTTCTTAAAAACAAATTTACCAAAATCCAGCTTTCCGACGATTATTTCTTAATTTGTCTGATTTTATGGCTTTATTGACAATTTTTTTTTATACTTAATTATAACGATTTTTTAACACGTTTTTTTTAATCTTAGAACCAAAAATATTAGACTTGACAGACTTTGAACAATTTTTCCATGCCAAAGCTTCTGGAAAGTACATATATAGTTTTGTGTACCGAAATTTATTTTTTTTTTCTTGAAAACTTGAAAATATGTAGGTAAGTTTCTAAAATGTCATGATTGATTTTTTTGAAAGTTAAACAAAAATAACGGCACCTACTTTAGAACTATTAAAAACATGATACATTTTGTTCTGTATACACAATAGTATGTAATTAGTACGATATATACCATTAAGTAAGAATTAATTTTATCACTTAGCTGTTATTAACAGTACCTACCTCCCAAACAATATTTTTTTTTGGATTTTCGACCTTTTCATTATTGGTTGAACCAATTAAAATTTCTTGTTAATTTAATTTTTAAAATTATAATTTAATTTAAAATTTTTAAAATAATATGTATGTGTTTTCGATATTTCATGATTTTTTTTTTTTTGAAATTTTAATTTTAGCTGGAAATTAAATAAGTATTTAAAATTGACATACCAAATCTCTTTTAAAACCTATACTCGAACGAGTTACTAAAAAAAAGGTGCACACTATGTGGGTTTCATACCAATTTCAAAAGTTACATCAAATTATGTTAATTTTAAATTTTATGTTTTTTTCAACTGTAGGTATTAATATAGGCTCCCATAAGAAATGTAGTTGTCTTTAAATCAAATTAACAATTTTATACTCAGCCTTTAAAATAACAGTGTGATCTAAATGAGTGAGCAAGTATACGAGGACGTATATCTACACTTTATTTTTGTTAATAACGAAGAAGTCAATCATTTCAGTATAACACATTTCTATAAAATAGACTCGTCTTAACAGAGCTGCTCCATAAAGAATCAAGCATTTCGTTGCCCTACAAATTGCTATATAATGTTGACCGATTTAAACAAACATTTAATTAAAACAAAAGTTTGCAAAACTGCTGTATAGGTATATAATATGTCGTTTTTAAATCTTGGTTCTCGTAATTCTCTCATATACCAACGTTTCCATAAAAAAAAAGTTCCTTAGCCTGACATTTAGTTTTAAGAAACTTTTAACTGTGCTTCTATAATATATACCTACATGCATATGTATACCTATAGAGTATAACTACACGAAGGAAACTTTAAAATAAAGTTATGGGACTATTTTCTGAATATTTACATACGTACTGATGGGTTTTATGATAGCCATATGCTGGTTCTTGAGAAATCATCATTGACACACACTTTGAACTAATTACACAGGTTTTGGTTGCTCCCAGCTGGCTCATACATTTATCTGCAACAAGACATAAGAGTCACATCAAAAACACACAAATTTAGATGCATCAAAATTAAGGTTAAGGTATCTATAGGTATACTGGTACATATTTTTACCTGAGTCTAAAGCTGTCGGATGTCCCTTGTCTACAATCCATTCATAGACCAAGAACGTGTCCTTAGACTTCACTACATCCAAATGTCGGTGTTTAATAGTACGTTGCCACACTTCAGAATTTTCCGAAATACTTTGCAAGACTGCAAAAGTTTTACATTTTATTTTATTTAATTTTTTTTCTTTTGCTATAAAAGTTCAAAGAAAGGACGACAATGTCGTCCTATATAGTTGGTAAGTTGGGTTGCTCACTTATTTCATCGTTCACTGAAATATTTCGAGTGTGGCTGCGACTCTTCAGAACTTTCAAATACTCTAAAGTTTTCCAATAAAACTCATTTCGATCCATGTCGCCAGAGGGGTTTGCCAAAGCGCTTCCTTAACAGTTTCTTATATTTTTAAATCGAAATTATTTTTGATAAGATATACAAGGCAACTATACTTTACCCGAAAGTAATTTGTAGGCTAAATTTAAGCCGAAGTGCACATCCCTTGGTAGATAACTTGCATCCTTGAAGTTATCTAAGAGTTGTGTCAAACTTTCCGCGATATCAATGCACTTGGTCTCGGGAGACATTATTAACAGACACACACCGAACCACCCAGCAACAATAAAGAACCGACACAGCATTATTTCAAACTCTAAAATATTAGTATATACCTTCAATTCGATAGACAAACAGTGAATGAAAGTAGTTGTAAGACAAATAAACTTAATGTTCCGACGCGCACGCCTTATCCCTTGGAGCCAGGATAATTGAAATAAATTTGCTCGTCTCAATAAATTTAATGATTCCACTGCGTGCTCAACAAATGATGATGATGATGATGATGATGATAGTGATGTTTCCACGGACTATTCGACAACTTAGCTATTCATAGAATTGTGTACGCACGTAGGAATAGGTGTCTTTATATTAAACCCTAGTTCCGGGATATTTTCAATTCAATTCAATGCTGTGGCAAGGCAATAAGATTGAATTTTTAAATAGCATCAGATTTGTATCTGTGCAGCAGCGAGAGTGGAACGAACCATGGGCTCTTTGTGCTACATATATATATATATTTTTTTTTTCGTGTAAGAGTCCATATCGAAAACTGCATCCTTTTCCTGATGGGCGTTCGCATACATAGCCTTCCTGACACCATCATTCACTATGCACATTCACGAGATTTACTATTTGCACTTGCATTGGTTGAGTGCATTTGTTAGCCTGCTAAGAGATCCTTTCATAGAAAATGCAGTGCATTTTCGCTAAAAGCAAACGCTTGGTGGTTTTTGATTTTGATTTTTTTGTGTTGTCTCCCCCCTCCAACTTACCAACAAACCAACAAACCAACCAACCAACAACCTTCTTGTGCCAGAAATAGAAATGATATTTTGAGGGCCCTGAAAGGAATAAGGAAGAAAATAATATACATATAGCTAAATATTATGGCAATAATAGAATGTTCTCTCGCACCTTTTATTCAACGTTTGAGTGACATAATGCAAGTTTGAACGCGGAAAATATGGTGCTTAGGGTTTTTCTAAGAAAAGTTTCTTTAATGCATTCATAATATATCGTAGTGTTTGTATTTCGGGTAAATGAATAGAACGTGGGTTATATGAAATAATGTGTGAGCACTATTATATTATTATATTAAAGCATAGCGTTTCTTTTCTCTTGAATAAATCAATAAAAAAGTTTATTTTAAGCATTTGATACCTGCTATACAAAGGAATTCGTGGGGTATACAAATTCTCAAACGCCTTTAGGGTTTTGTATTTCAATGGTTTAACTATTATTATAAAAATATATTTTCCGCGCTCAATTAAGATTATAGTGAGACGAAAGAAAAGAGTTATTGTTCGCTTTTTGATAAATTAAACAAAATGTGAATAAGTTATTTATTTACGTTTGTAGGTACTTTGAAAGTTTACTAAATTCAAAACTTATCAATATTCTTTTGGATTTTTTAAATCTAGAACCTGCAATTGACAACACAAGACTTTACCAGTCGCGTGCCAACACCACATTTATTTTAATTGTTTTTTTAGGTATTTTATTTTCCTACTACACCTAAATTATAATTTGGGTATTTTATTTAAGTCCGTACATAGGTTTTATGACTTTTGCTCTTTTTTATGTAATTAAGGTATACTTAAAGGCCAGATTTCGTACTGTAAGAATATTAACTCGAAACTTCTAGAGGAGAATAATAAAATACTGTGAAATGTATACGATTTTTACACATTTTGAATCAAAAATATTGGTACGACAATTTTAAGTATAAACTAAATAATGTGTAAATTAATAAAATGAAAAATAAAATAAATTATAAAATTAAAAAAAAATTAAATTTTCATTTTCTACGATTTTCCGACTTTTCCCGTCGGAATTTCCAATTTTCGGCTCCGTATTGAATTTATCTAGTTCACCAATTCAAATTTTATATATTTAGATAATAAGTAATTTTGAAATTTTGTTTAAAATACACAAAATAATTTTTTGACAAAAATCAAGTACTTATGTATGTCCTCTTCAAAACACAGAATTTTCAAACTGCTATAGTTTTGTGTATACATTCTACAGTTTTTGCATACAAAATATAATCAAAATTAGCTAAACCCTTTTCGAGAAATTTGAAAATCACAAATCGATGCGTAAATCGATGACATTGGTTATTAGTGTTTTACTTAAATTAAAGAGCATCAAATATTAAAACAAAAATTGTGCTTGAATATTTAATGTAAATATTTAATAGTTTACGCTGAGGAAAAAGTAGAACATAAGCAATAAGCGTGTTTCAGAAAATAGCTATTTAGACTTAATGTAAAAAAACAGTTTGAAATTGTTTGTTTTCATTGTACTTTTTAAAATTATTTTATCAAAAACTATTCAGTAAAATAATTTGATTCAAAAATAAAATTGAAGAATGTATTTTTAGCTTTAAAAGAATGCTATTGTATGAAATTATTAGTGTTTTCGCTGTTTTGAAAATTTATAATATTTAATATTTTGGTAGGTTGCATAAAATATATTACGACTTCAATTCAAATTTCAAATGGTCCCAACTCCAAAATGCATTTCGCCCAGGTATAATAGTGGGCTCACTAGTAAGATGCTGTCATTATCCTTCTAAGAAGCAAATTTGGTTGATGTGTGATTTTTATAAGAATCTTTAAACATCGACAACAATTTTCTTCGCAAAACACTTTTAATTTTATTTTATTCATAAAGTCAACAAAAACAAAAAAAAAACACAATACATTTTCTACTGTTTTCGTAAGAAAAACCAGAAACAAAAATTAAAAAAAAATGTAATTGGGTCACTGTGGCGTATACGTTCTTAATTTGGTGGGTTCTTGAACTATTCAAAACAAAAATTGATTGTGAGAGTATAAAGCTTATTTCAAAATATAAAAGATAACATAGTAATAGTATACAATACTTAAGTCTAAAAGCTGCAGCATACTTATGTATTTTTATAAACCTTATCGGAACATGCGTATCTAAATTTATTTATAAACCTAAACAAAATTTAATTAGAGAAAATAAAGTTTAATTTCTTTTACTCCTGAACCAACAAGATTCTTTCAGCTATCTTGATCCCTAGGTAGCTGTCTCCTGTTTCCTACGCCAAGTTGGCTGAAGGAGGTGCGCGTTTCTATTTGGGTGCGCCTTCTGAGTTTCGGTGTTTCTTTATTGCGCCGTGCCGTGAGTCCGTCGCTCGTAGTATAGGATTCAAAGAATTGATGGAACGGAACTCTGGTGTCCATTCTCTCTTAATTATTCAGTTATTGACTTTAAACTTTTTTGATTAAGCCATTTAGAGGCCCAAGGCAATGCAAGTCTATAGTGCCTGACTTGCTTTGCCTTGGGGTCTCTTCATGGCTCAATCCAGCCAGAAAAGTAAAAAGCCAATAACTAATATTATTTAGAGTGGATTAAAAAGATGGTAATTAAAAGAAAATATCATTTGTTATATTGGCAATTGCTATTGTCATTTGAAAATTTTTAAACTGATTAATAAATTGTTAATGTGACAAATCGGTTCTTGCGAAAAAATTGTCATTATTTTCTGTTTTAAATTTTTGCTTTTCCAATTCAGAAATTATAATTGCTAAATTTTAATTGTTAAATAAAAAGTTAAAATTGTTAAATTGCAAAAGATTTGCTTAAAGCGAAAACAGTCGGTTGACCATTTTACTGGCACATGAAATTCTTCAAAAAATAAAAAGCTTGAGTATAAAGTTATTGATCTGACTTTAAAAGAAATAACAGGCCTTTATTTATAAAACTAACACTATAGCACCGTGCTGCACATGCATACACGCATATGTAAGTACATGCATAGAAATAGTTTCAACTGAAAAAATTTTAAAATTAACATAAATAGAAATAACGCGATTTAAACTACCTATCTGATTTCTTTAAAAAATCTTAACTTGTTAAAACAAACATTTAAACAAATAAATAAGTGGGAGCGGGTTTTTATTTCCTTAATAAAAAAACACATAATAAAGGGTATTTTATTTAGACGTGTGGTTTTCAATCTGGCAATACTTTTTTCGGAGTTGGTCTTTTTGACAGCTGTTACTTGATTTATGCTCAGTTTGTTTTGACATTTCATAATGAATAGGCTTACTCCTCAAAATAATGGTTCGGTTCGCGCAACGTATCGCGCGGTGCGTCCAATATTCGGTCGACATAATCACCCTGCAGAGTAATTGGAGCAACCATGGATCGGTTTCGCACCTCGTGGATAATGCGCATCCTCAGAGACGCCGTACAGTGCGCACCGAAAACGCTATTGCTGCTGTGGAGCAGAGTATCGAATAAGACCCGAATGAGTCCATCCGCCATCGCGCGCAACAATTGCAGCTGGGGCCTCACGGCTGGAATTTATTCGAGCCAGCAGCGGCGGCCATTTTCCCAAACATAATGGCAAACCTTTATCTTTATAATAAAGCTTAATTCTTGGCCATAACATAAAATTATATGAGTTTTATTTCTTCTTGAAAACCACACGTCTAAAAAAAACACCCTTTAGTAGTCATAGAGTACCCATATTATCTAGAGAAAGAACCGACTTCAGGGCTTTTTCTCTTTCACCCTACAAGCTCCACTGAGAAATTTCCTCCACAAGGGTGAGCATGTGTTAGTTGCCCGCATAACACAATGAGACTGTTATGGATTTTGTGTTTTTAGTATATGAAATTTTGAACGGTTTTGCAGGTGGTACAAGCCTGTTATTCTGGCTTTAATTTGAATTTTGAAAATCCGAACATTGGATCTTTTCATTTTACAAATACGTATGTCAAAATCAATATAAATTTAATTTTTTTTCAATTCGTTTGAGGTATGCAACGTGGTTTAATTCAGAATATTTTTTTAAATAACCCGTGCAATTATTTTGCTTTAATACTAGTTTTTTTCTTCTCTTTCTAATTGGGCTTTTGAACATAGAAGTTCACTTTTAAAGCTACTTATTAATTTGTACAAATCGGCTCTCCTTTGTCCTAACAAAGTTTTTAGCCGGCGATGGCAGGCCCCTTAACTTGGTTCCCTTAACTCCTAATTAGGTACCTACATATATTAATCAACAATTGAAGCTTGCTTCTTATATTTTGCACATACAGAATTTTGACATACAGTATTTTGGCATATAGTATTTTGAATACAGTATTTTGCAACATACAGGATTTTGACCACAACCCTAAATAAGTTATGGGAGCCTATATTTAATACCACCTGCAAAAAAACGTAGTTTAGTTAAAGGTAGTATTATGTGAGTCCAAAAATATAAACAATATAGCACATATACATATGTATGCTTGGAACCTACTTAAAAATTGAATTGTTAAAAAATATATATAATTCGAAATAAATTGATTATACAACCTCTGAAATTGTTTTGACACATACGCTATGCACATTATCTGATTTCTCAAACAAATCTCAAATTATGAGAACAAAATTTCAAAAATCGTTGCAGCGGTTTTTGAAAAAAAAAAAAAAAAAAATTTGTATATCTACATATAAAATATTTTTAAGAAAAAAATTGGTATGCAATTTTTTATCCTACTCCTAATGCGTAGTTAAAAATTAATTTTGAACCAAAAAATCATTTTTGAAATATCGAATTTAAAAAAAATATTTTGTAAACTTTTTAAAAATTAATTTCGAAAAAAAAAATCATTTTTTAAATATCGAATTTAAAAAAAATAATTTTGTAAACTTTTTTAAAAATCCAAAATTTATAAGATCAATATTATTTAAACTTATTAAAAGCTCTGTGTACAAAATTTTATTTAAATCAGTTCACTAGATAATGAGACATACCGTTAATAAACGGCGGTTAAAATTTTATTTCCAATAATATGGTAGATCGTACTGATAATAGCTCACATACAAATTTTAATCAAAATCGTAGGAGTAATAGAGGTCCCGTTATTTTTGGCTTTACTTTTTTTATTTAAATTATGATAGATAAAGTAAACAAACAGCTGGGTCGAGCGAATCAAAGAAAAATCGACCACATCTTTTTCAATTTATTAAATTCTCAACAAAAAAATATTTAAAACACCCTTTAAAAATTAAAAAAAAAATGTTTGGAAAATTTTGGTATACAATACTTTTAAAACTCTTTGAAACATTCTCCGTACAAAAATTGATCAAAATCAGTTTAACCGTTTTTGAGATAATCAAAAATCAATAAAATGATTCTATGGGAGATCCTATATATATTCAGAATTTTTTTTATAAAATGGTAGATTTTTCATTTATGATTTCATTGTGTCATTTTTGTTAGGCATTTTTCGATTAGCATCAGCAGCGTACTAGGTGGCTTATTAATAGTGTCTTAATTTTTAACTAACTAAAGGATATTTCAGGTATTCAAGTATAAAATTTTAATAGGTGTATAAACTTTTCATTTGGAAACATTTCGATTTTGCATTTGGCACCAGTGTCCGCCGGTGGGTAAACATGAGACACTCGTAGTTTTGAATTCAATTTTTCAATATTTAATTTGATTGGTATGTTTAATGTTTACAAATATTTTTACACAATTTCCATTTTGATCAAGCGAATCTCGTAATACGTTACAAGCTTTGTGTATCACAAGGAAAAGTATGTCAAAAAAGTGGATGAAATTCAAATAATTGCAATTTCAAAATGCATCCAAAGTTTTATAAAATGCGCTAATAATATTATTGTCCTTTGTACCCGGGTAAAGCCTAGTACATACTTGTGAATCATGTCGTGAATCCATACAAATTTGCAGTTTTGTTCACCCGTGAGCATGCTCGTGAAGCCATGAAAAAAAGTGTAGAGTTTTCGTTCACGAGCGGTGAACCATATTCACGCGCTAAATGTTCGGAAACTCTTTGATTTTTGGTGTAGCTTTGACAATTTGACCTTAAAAGCTGCAAAAGTCAAGCAAATTGTGTCAAAAATTCACTTTCTCCACTGATGGTTGTTCACTTCACGAGGAAGTATGTACTAGGCTTAAAGTATAAACTAAAAAAGTTCCTTGAAAAACATTTAGTAGAGATTTGAAGTTATTGGAATTCGCACGTACAGTTCAGGAAGTTGAAAGGCACAAGCGTTCCTATATATATTGGTAAGTCTTTGATTCTCATCTGTTCTTTTTTTTGCAAGACATTATTCACCAAAACTATATGTGAATAATTTAGAAATATGTATTATAGCTACAGGTAATTATATTAAAAAAAATATCATTTCCTTCCGGAAACATCAAAAAGTCCATTTAACAAAGTTTTAATTTGCTTCGCACAACTTAGGTAGGTAGGCAGGCACAAAGGCACGTGTGATAGTGCCCCTCCTTGTTCAATTAAGAAAAAACCACCCCCTTTATCTTGTGCTTCCCTGTCGATCTATATGAACAGCAATCTAATGAACATACCAAGTGGTAATTTCGAACAACGAAATTAAGATTTATGAACGTAGCTAAAACTATCCGTCCTTGACGAGGGAAGGCTACAGAATGCTAATGACCCATTGTGTATAAGGTGTGTGAAATTCAGATCGGAAGTACCTTTTATCGACCGTCGTCGTCATCGCAACACACAACCAAAAGTAGCATTATTTTGTGAATCAATGGAAATTTTTATCGAGCTAAATAATAATCAGATAAAATACGGACCGATTTTCTTATTCATTGGTTGCATATATCATCCAAGGAGAAGGAGATTGCAGGAGAATGAGAACTTTTGTGAATTCAATTATGTATGTATATAACTCTCGAATATATTTTCTGAATATCATTCATTGTTTTATTTAATTAAAGCACCTTCATAATATTCGCACTAGATAAAGTTCAGAACGCCAAGGACGAAATAGACAGACTCTCATAAAGTTGTGAATATGGCTCAAAGACGATGATGACGATGCCGACGACGACGACCGACGACGGCATTAACATTTCGGATGGGTGTGATTTGTCATGAATAAGTTTTATGAAGTAGGTGTCAGACTTTTAGTCATATTCAAAGTTTATTATATATTTCTTAGTCGGAGAAAAGTTATTTCCAGGTTTTATTGAGCGCACATGAATGCCATTCTTCGGGGTGCTATATATGTGTTGAATTGGTATAAGAAAGTTTTATTTTTATTTTGTATACAAACCATTTTTATTTTTATTTTTTGACAGAAAATAAAGTGGGGTAGATTAAATTTATATTTTTGGAAAGGACGTCTGAGTAGCTATAGTTTGGAGGTGTTAGTGCTGCTGAAAAGGTGTATGGCACTACACTTTAGGTGCATATATATAAGTATTTCACATAACCTTTTTTATGAGTTATGCGTTAAGATTATAACACCACTTTTATATCATTGAAGATTTTGTTCCTTAAATTTATTCTTATGCATAAATAAAGTAGAATAGGTAGGTAGTTAATAAACACATTTAAAAATTTAATTTAAAATACAAGTATATGATACATTGAGACATGTAAGACACATTAACACATCTGTCGGTCTACATACTTAATGGTCCAGTTCAAATGTACAAAAAATGCTGAAATGGAAATAATTAAATGTCGTTTTTTTTTTGTTCAATCGTTAAGTGGTAGTCCATAACGTGCACTTTTCCACCGCCCGACAGCATATGGGGTTGGCGTTGGTCACCATCTTGAATTTGTAGGCATCCTGTATCAGAACACTGGATTCATGATCTATAATTATATACATATGCAATATGTATGAATATTAAAAGAGCATATATAATTTCATATGCAAATATCTACAATAAAAACTGTAAAGCAAAACCATGTACTATATACACTTACATAAAATATTAAAAATCACAGCTAAACTATCACATGATATATATTATATGTATATTCAGTATACATATTCCATATGTATCTACATATATAGTATTAAGATCAATAGATTATACATTTGTTTTTACATATATATGTAAGTAACTTTTGGCGCATAGTAAGATGTGTTTGAGATTTAAGACATTTCGTCACGTGAAGATTTCAATAAAATTTAATGTAAAAATTAATTAGTGTTTCATTTTAACTTTTACTTGTGTTCTGGTTAAATTTTGATCGTCCTTTTAAAGGTAAATTGATTTTTATTAAACAACTCACTAATTTTCAACTTTTGATACAGAAAATTTTTTTTTTTAAAATGCTTAACTTCAGGTTTTTGTCTATAAAATTTATATTTTTCGACTTAATCTGAAAAAAAAAGATTAACTTACTACAAACTTTATATTAAATCCTTTATTTGAGTATTTAGAATTCTACTAAGGAAGACCGCTATACCTTTCGAATTAAACCGAAGTTAATGCATTTGAATTGTAAGAAATAAAATGTTCTTACTAATAGAGGTTTTTGGCTTTTAATGTGAAAAATGGAAAAATATGAATCGTACGTATGTATATAGACACAAATCATAATGCCATGGTGCTATGCGGCTAAAAAGTGCACCTTAAACTATTTACGAACTCATTCAACCACTTTCTACCAAAAACACTTTATTACATTTTTGGCAATGAAAAAGTACATTCCACTTGTAAATACTTAAATGCAAAATATTTGAAATTGAATTCAAAAGGATTAAAAAATTGATTTTTTTTTCTTCATAATTTTAAATGTGGGGGGTTGAAATGGTTTTATCCGATTTAAAGAAGAAATTACCAATCGGAAATAGTGATGACAAAAATCTCTACAGATAAAATATAATATGTAAATTTATTATTTTGTAGCATTTTTCGGAAAGCTACAAAGAGCGCCAAAAACGAATGCACAAAAATTCACGTTTCCGCAATTCTTCTTGCACAAGGAGGATACCAAGTTTATGAATTCTGAAAAAAAATAAAATGAACTGATTCCCACTTTGTTCTTATTCGGATTTATGTATGTTCCAACTAAATACTATGACCTAATTTTGTGAAAAATACAATTAATTTTTACAATTTTTAAACTATGTATATAAGCTTGCGAGCATTGAGAAATATTAGAAAAAAATTAAAATATTTTGCTTCGTTAAAAAGTAAGGATAGGAATCCAATTTTATTTTAAGATAAGAAATCCATTTTCATGAACATGCTTATTGAATTTGTCAAAAACTAGTAAGAAGAAATTTTTGTTCATCATTATTAAATATATTAACGGCAAAACATGCAAAATTATTTTTGGAAACTTTACTATTGATAAAAAAAATGTTTGAATGCTTTAACGAAGACCGATTAAAATTAAAATATATCAGTTTTTGAAAAAAAGAGTCAAAATTGTTTGAGTGCTTCAAGCAAATGCCACGAACAATATTTTGAAAGTAAAAAACAAAAAAAGATTGAATTCTTTCACTATTGTTACATTTTATCGATTAATTTATTGAAAGAACACTCTTACAAGCCCACAAATCAATTGTGGACTTATAACCCACAGTACACATATTAAAGGTAATATCATTAGCGTTTTCATTTTTGTTCAGTTCTGCGCATCTGTCAAAATCCAGTTATTATGGTCGTAAAACGGTGGATGCAGTGCCCCTTTCCTTCACTAATTTCAATATTTTGTTGTTGTTTCTAATGATGCACGTTGAGTTCCTGTGGGCACTCCA
The DNA here is from genome assembly GCA_929447395.1 of Epistrophe grossulariae. Lineage (NCBI taxonomy): Eukaryota > Metazoa > Arthropoda > Insecta > Diptera > Syrphidae > Epistrophe > Epistrophe grossulariae. The sequence continues at coordinate 117,699,961 of OV839566.1, forward strand.
ACAGCCATTTTTAATTTTTTGACATTTCCAACTTTGACAACCTACGCAATATATTACCTTTAATATGTGTTCTGTGCTTATAACCAACCCTGATGAGCCAAGAGAATCCAGTTTTCGTATATCTTGTCTTGCAAGACTTCCGTATATCCATACAAAATAAGAAAACAAATAAATTATGTACAATATACGAAATAATATTGTAGAATGATCGATCAAGCTTAAGTAACTTCACAAATACGTTTGTACGATTTATGAAACATATGTGATGAAACATCCTTTATTTTTGTAGAATACACGGTTACGTTCTTTTATACTACGAATTTATTTGTATTTCAATTAAATTGAATTCGTTGTTCGTAGGAAAGTAATGAGTATTCTACAAAAATAAAGGAACTTGAATCACAAATGTTTCGAAAATCGTACAAATGATTTTGTTAATATTTTTTATGTGTTATATATGTTTATGAAGTCCTACAAGCATATCGCATCTATTCGTTTAAAAATATAGAAAGAATAAAAATGCTTCAAAATCAACAACAACTTTTTTAATGTAGGAACTTACCGTCTAAAAAATTATTCTTGTTCTTTATTAATATATCGAGTAATTCCATTTCATCAAGATTGCTGGCATTTTTTAAATAATGTGGTATAAAAATTTGTCTATATGACCAATGTGGAAAAATCGACAGTATCATCCACCTTAAAAGGACTAAAAAATTCACATTCGTCAATTATTTGAATAGTTATATTACTTAAATAGTTAATACACTTACCTAAATACAATAATTATAAAACTTTTTTTCTTTCGTTTTTAGTTTCAATGCTAAAACAACTTCAAATTTCTGCTTTCAAGTTTATTTCTTTTTTAACTTCATTTTTATTTACATTTTTAGTTTTTTTACTTTGTTTTTATTAACTTTTTAATTTTTCTTCACCTCTTCACATTTATATTTTACATTTCAATCTAATTAATAAGTATTTTTACTTCTTTTTTCCAAGAAGCAACCCAGCAAACATTTTCATTCAGAACTTTATCATAAATGATTGACATAAGTGAACAAAACCTACGAATCTGAATTCATTTCTAAATCGATTTGGGTCCAAACTCCTGGGTAACGAAACGAAACACACATATGAATCTTTTAAACGATTCATAAATGATGAATAAATACGAATATAGGTGAATCCACCAAATTTAATTGTTTGAGGAATTACTTGTGTACGTTCACTTTTATTCACCTACAATGAAGGAGAATCGATTCTCAATTATTTTTATCCTGCAAGAAATTCCGCACAAACCCCCTCTTCCCTTCATAACGTAAAAATGATAGGCTTTTGAAACATTTTCAGATTTCATTCACTGAAAATGAACATTTATCGGATGATATTCTTCATTTTTGCTGAATGTTAAGTGAACATTCACATAAATGTTTGCTGGGAAGTGACCACGTTTCGAGTAAATGACTATTTCGTTGTATGCATGAAATAAAATTAAAATCGTTTGTGTATTTAACCAAGAGTAAAGAGTATGAATAATATTACAAACAAATGGTTAATAATACAAAAGCATGCTTGAAAATAGAAAACGTGGGTATAATATACAAAAACACATTCATGGCATTACGACTGTTTTCGTGAATTCACAAAATGCTTGTAGTTTCACGAAACCCGTGGTCAGAACGGAAAAGTAACTGTAAGCTGCAGCTGTGGGTAATAAGAAATGTTTTGATGTGTAGACTTTCGTATATTTTACGAATAGTTAAAACCTAGTGTTGTTACAAAACATTTTGTGAGAAATACAACTGTATTTCTTATGCACTCAAAATATATTTTGCATAATTTACGAATTGCTTTAGATTTTTAACGATTGTATTCGTAAACTTACATAATGTTTGTAGTTTTTCAAAATCATTTATAAAAATATTCGCAAATTGAATAATATGCGTATAACTGTTTCCCATTAAAAAAGACATATTGGGTAGAGTTTAAAATTTGTGTGTACAGATCACGAAACACTTCAATGAAAAAGTGCTACAAATGTACTTTCGTTAATTTTACAAATCTTTCGTATTTCTGAATTTGTTTGTGTCCATGTTGGCTATGAAAAATTGGTTTATTTTACAAACTTTCGTATTTTAAACGAAAAATTAATCTACAAAAATATTTTGTAGCGAATTTACGAAATATGTTTTTTTGAGTGTAGTTACAGCAAGTTATTTCAAATTTTCTGTTGTACTCGTACACATTTTATGAAATGGAACTTTCTTTTTATATAAGATTTTGAGTTTGATGTTTGAAATTTAGAACTGATGTTCTTTTTAACCCCGATAAATTTTGATACGTACGTTATTTATGAAAGTATTTGATAAACTAATATTTTTAATACATGGTGTGTTAAAAATACTGTTTTAATACTTGGTCTATAATGCAAGTATTGGTTTTGTTCTGACAAACATCGAGATTTTAGTGGTAAATTTACATTACGATCTTTGAGAAGTCTTAAAAAAATTTGTTTACTTTTGATATGGATTCCATTGTATTTTATTTATTGTTTATTTATTTATTTTACATCAATAAGAGATTTATTAAATCTACAATTAGACTACCGAAAATTAACATTGAAATAAATAAATAATTATTATTAAGTAATAAAATAATATAAGGTGCAAAAAAAAAAAAAAAAAAATTAACTATATTAAAAAGTGCAGTAGCAACTTGTTTTTTAAAGTATTTCTACATATATGAAAATTAAAATCAATATACATAATTAGAAATAAGATTAGTTTCCTTGACACAGCGAGTTATTGGTTCATTAAGTGCATAGTTCACCCTATGTTCGTTTTCGCGGAGCAGACAACGTTCTCTTAACTGTCGAGATGGAACATACAGATCGATTAAAGATAAAAAATAGGGCATTTAATATGATATGATAAAATATCACTTATGAACATAACCGAGAACATTTTACGTCTTTTTTCAAGTGACTGAATTCCTAAAAGTTGGCATCTCGTAGAATACGATGGAGTTTCGATGTTCCAACCTAATTTCCAAATTGTAAACTTAGTAAATTTTTTTTGAATAATTTCAATTCTGTTTGAATGTATGTTATAGTAAGGGTTCCATATCACACAGCAATATTCTAAGATAGATCTTACATATGAGTTGTACAGGGATTTTAGGGTAAATGGATCTTTAAAGTCCTTAAAGTTGCGTTTAATGAAGCCCAACATAGAGTTTCCTTTAGCTACAATATATTCAACATGTTTAACAAATTTTAACTTTGAATCAAAAAACACACCAAGGTCTTTTTTCTCCAAAACTCTTTCAAGAACATTATTTTCAATATTGTATTCGAAGAAAATTGGTGAAAAATTCCGACTAAACGAAAAACATTGACATTTAGAGATATTCAAGAATAATTGGTTAACTTTACGCCATTCCGTAAATTTATGAAGGTCATCTTGTAAAAGAAAACAGTCATCAATAGATTTAATGCATTTGTAGAATTTTAAATCATCTGCGAATAGAAGTCAAGAAGAATTTAAGAAGATATCAGGCATATCATTGATAAATAAAAGAAAAAGAAGTGGACCAAGATGGCTTCCTTGAGGTACACCCGATGTCACCATAACTGGATATGAAAATACTTGGTTAATGGATACAAATTGTATACGACCCTCAAGGTAAGACACTAACCATTTCAACATGTTTGAATGAAAACCGAATCTTTTTAATTTTTCAATTAGAATAAAGTGACTTACTCTATGGAAGGCTTTCGCAAAGTCAGTGTAAATAACATCAATTTGGTATCCTTCCTCGAGTTTATTCAAAATAAAATTGGAAAAAATTGAAAGATTGGTCGTTGTAGATCTTCCTGCGACAAAGCCATGTTGAAACGGAGAGATATGTTGATATGTTCTTTAAGCAGAAAAGTCAACTTATCATATACAATTTTTTCGAAGAGTTTTGGTATACAGGAAAGTTTACAAATCGGACGATAGTTTGATATTTCCTGCTTTGGACCGGTTTTGTGGATTGGAGTTATAAAAGATTTTTTCCATTCTGAAAGAAATTCACCACTCGCCAGAGAGTTTTTAAAAATGTAAAATAGGGGCTCAGAAAGAGCAACTGCGCATTTTTTTAAGTAAAATTGGAGGAATTTCATCAGGACCAGGATTGTTATCGCAATTCAAATTCAAAAGACATTCTTCATCCTCATAAATATCTACCTCCAAATGACCGATGTCAACCTTAAAATCGTTAGAAAGCAATTCAGCTCTAACTGATAGCTCGTCATTTGAAGTTGTATAAATAGATTTAAGTTAATCAGCAAATAAATTGCAAATAGTCGGTAGATCGGAAAAAGTTGAACCAAGGTATTGCATAATACTAGGAATTCCCTTACTATTTTTTTTCAGGTTGGATTCAATTGACAAAATGTAATTTTTAAACAGAAATTTGTTAAGAACATCGAATTCACGCTCTAACCGTATGAAATTATTCTTTAAAGCAATATTACCTGCGGAATTACGCTTCCTTTCATAAGCCTTGTTTTTTCTTTTTCAAATTACGAAGCCTTTTGTTAAACCACGGAGGCGATGAATTATTTTTAATTTGAACTTTAGGTACATGTAAGTTAATTGCATCTTTCAGATTATCAATAAACAATTTATAAAATTGCATAAAATTACAAGAACAAAAATTTGATTCCCACGGAATACGCGCCATATAACTCGCAATGCCTTCGAAATTAGCTTTCGTGTAATTAAACTTAAATTTACTACAATTCGTAGATCTAAAGTAATCATAAAATGAAACTAAAATCTAAAGCGTTATGATGAACAGAGTTAGGGAAATTTGGACAGTGATTTATCAACCGTTATAAATAATTTTCTGTCAACAAAAACAAGATCGAGTACACGATTTAAATTATTCTTACAACAATTGATTCGAATTAAATCATAACTTGCAAAAGAATCAATTAATTCAATCTCATAATCTGTGTTTACATTAAATGATAAAAGTTGAAAGTCTTCGGGATCAAAAACCCAATCAACATTAGTTAAATTAAAATCTCCAAGAATAATTATATGTTCATTATTTTTAAGTTTCGATAAATAAAATTGACAATTGTTTACATGCATTTTATATAGATCTAATGAGCTTCTTGGTGGAATATAACTTACAACAACAAATATCACATTTGTTGTTTTACTATTGAAATAAAAAGAAAGGAATGTATATCGATTTTGAAAAACATGTCGAATTGTATCATTAAATATTTAAATCGCTCATCTCTTAACCTTAACTTAACTTAACTTTACCTTATAAACTTTAAATTTCAAACTGTAAAACAGTTGAATACGATAAACATTTCAACAACTATTACTACTGTTTGTTTTGCAATAAACTCATACTGTAAAGTTCTTGAACATCAAAATAACGAAATACTCTACACTTACATATATGTTAAAAGGAATCATTTAATCATGGCGATACATGGAAAGACGAAAGGAATAAAAAAAGAAACAGTGCAGTTATCATCAGGGACTTAAGCTGCAATAATATACTGCTTAACAAAATTAAAGGAACACTTTTTTAATATTTTTGTGTAGTGTTTTTAGAAGTGCTGTAGGTATTTCTGTTAAAAATGGTCTAACCGAGTTGAAATAAAAGCATATTGTGTATTTTTTTTAAGGAGTTAATGGGGTCCGGAGAAATATTTTTAGTCAATTTTTGTATTCAATTTTAATTCCACAGTTGTTTGGTCTTTCTGCGCCAAGATTTTAGTCAGATATCAGACTTTGCTTGAAAAAGGAAGCTTTTGGTAAATATTGCAACAACTAAGTACGAGAGATAAACAAATTGAAAGTTTGTTAGGTTTCGTGAGTTCGTCTGTGAAAATGAAAAATACAGGAAAATGGAAAACAGAAGTCCATTTTAAATTTTGGCGATTTATCTGTTTGAATCTAGTAGATGTCAGTCTAGTTTCTGTTTGAATCTAGTAGATGATTTCTGAGATATTTCATAATGAGAATATCTCTTGCAGTTTTAAGGACTTACGGCCACCATCTTATATACCTAGTTAGATCTAATTTAATTTCCTAGAGTGTTGGCCTATAAATTACATTTTGACTCAACTATTTGAAATAGAAAGAAACTAAAATTTAATGAAGTAAAATCATTCTAAAGCACTTTGTACTAATTTTAAGCTATATACCTAGGTAGAACCTATATATTTTTCGACAATACCTATATTATTATATAATGGTTGCGTTTTGGTCATAAAAATTAAAACTATTATAATTATTATATGGACATAGAGATAGATAACCAACTCAAAACTTAAAAGATAAATATCTTCAGTGCACGCAGAAACCATTTATACCTACCAAAGTGATGGTGATGGGCTTTGTTGTTTTGTCTACAAAAAAATTTATCTTTTTTTACATGAATTATTCAACTAAAAATAAAATTATACACATCATATAGCACACTACACACATACACATATTATATACATATATACCTATGTATGTATGTATGTTCTTTAAGATTCACATTTCACATAGAAAATTATGTCTGACACGCAATGTTGGGGTTGGCGGAAGGAAAAAAAAAAAACCCATTCAATAAAATGAGGATAAAGCATATTTTTTGTGTGGCCGCATATATGAAGCCTAGTCATAAAAACAAAAGGTATTTTCATTTCACTCCCCGTACCTTTTGTTTCGAGGTATTTTTGGCCCATTACCTATACGAGTATTGTATTTCTGATGATTATCTCATTTCCATCAGCCTAAGGCAAGCAACCAATGTTTCCTAGCTCTATTATACCTATACCTACCTACTCTATGGAACTATACAACTAAGAAAACCAAGAAAAAGGCGGGAAATTCTTCACATAAGCGTCTCATTAAACGCCCCCGTTTTTCAGATTCTGAACGAAAAATTATGTAAATGTTATAGACTACCTACCTACCTAAACCACCCACTACATAAAATGCCGCATCAAATAAAACGTACACAATACACTATGGGACACCCTGTTTACTGTATACCTTCAATCTTCACCCCCAACCTGCTTCTTACATATATACATATTTCATTATTTGTGATGTTGTTTTTCTACTACTCCATGAATGGCAGGCAAGCAAGAAAATTCCAAAAGGTGGACGAACACATTTTTCTGCTTATTTCCATTGTGTAGTAGTTCAAATATCGATTTTTCCCATCAAAAGTAGAAATTATCAAATAACCAACTTACCGCTGCTGCTGCCTCTGCCGAACCGTTTGGTCGTTGCACAGCACACCTTCTGTCAGTTTTAAAACAAAATTGAAGAGGCACTCTTGCTCTTCGACCCTCTTATTCATTCCTAATCCTTGCCTTGTGACCGAGCTGATCAGCTGCGCTTTATCTTTTTTACCTGCTCTGGAGTTGTCCTGCTCCCCGGCCTGCTGAGTGAACATGCGCTCTCCCGCAATGTGATGTTGGTTCGGTGGAGGCGAGGGGGTTCATTTTCTCTGTCATCGTTTGTGTATGTTCACCCTTTTGTGTGTGCTTTAAAGATTTTACCACCCTGTAAGGCAGCCCTTACGTTATAAAGTCAAAATTCAACACATGCACACAGTTTAGTTATAACGCTGGAAAACGCTGAGTTGTAAAAGTGGAGAAAACTCGCCTGAATCAACTATAATGTCAGTTTAAGAACGTTAGCGAGTGATTACGGTTCCCGTGGAAAGCGTCTCGTATATTGTTGGTTATTGGAAAATCCAAATTAAGGGCAGACAGTCTTTTTTTTCTCACTTCATTCTTGAAGTTCTGCAATTTTTTTTTAAATAAGAAAAACTTTTTATCGAAACGTTTGAAAAGGTTTTTGTCGGTGGTTTGTGTTTTTTTTTACAAACGGATACGATAAAAATGTCCTTTTTAGTTGTATAACTTTAAATATATATTTCCGGCAAAGTGAGTAGGTAATTGAAGAAGAAAAAAGATATAATATCTTAGAGTTAATTTAAAAGAGCTCCTTCTCCTCCTACACCCACAATCTGTTTTTTGTAAAAAAAAATTAAAAAAAAAAACCATTACAATTATAGTTGCCATTGTGAAAATGTCCTTTTAATGTGCACCTGTGTAATTTTTCAAAGTCATTAGTCACTTATGTCGTTCAATACCATCAGTGCTCAAAAGGACGGAAGCAGAACACCATTTTAGGTACTTCTGTGAGTGTGAATTTATTTTTTTTTATTGTTGTTGGCAACGAATGGAGAAAACACTGCAAAGGTATAATAAATTTCGTCCTTTGTGTTTTTGAATTAAACAGAGTTAGAGTCTCCAGTTTCCGAAATTTATATAAATTTATTATTTAAAAGAAAAGAAAACCAGAAAGATCATTATTTTAACAAAAAAAAAGAAGAAGAAATAATTTGGCCTCTTTTTTTACTTTTTTTTTTGTAAAAGAGAAAAAAAATCGGTATAGGAATACTCAGTGGTAGTGCGTGTGCGGGCAGAGATCCTTAAAATCAAATGTGTATTAAGTAAATCGATGTGCCAGTGTATTGTTCTTTGGGTTGTCTGCCATTGCCACCCTCTCATGTAGAAGTCATCGAAGAATTTATTCGAAATAAGCAAAGAAAAATAAAAAAAAAATAAAAATATATACAAAAGGATTCGTCGTCCTCTTGAACGTCTGAACGAACAAAACGAAGAAAAGAGTGGAAAATTAAGCTTACTTCCTATATTCGTGTTGTCGTCAATTTATACCTATAATATATATAAATAAAGTAGTTTGAAGAGAAAATAAAAATTGCAAGCTCTCCTAAATAATATCCGCCCCTTTGGCAGGCGCCCAAAAACAGAAAACCGAATAAAAATGAAGTACTGAAAATTAAAATTGTTCGTTATATTATAGGGATGTGTAGAATGTAAAGATACGCAAGTTCGCAAAAGGGAATCGAAATCGAATTGTTGTCGTCCTCTGGTTTCGAAATGCTACCGCGGCGCGGTGTGGCGGACGTGGTATCTTATAGTTCTGTTTTTTGTGATTTCTTGTCAATGACACATATTTTCTTCTTTTTTATTCATCCTCTTCTCTTCTGTTACTTGTTGTTTTGTATATTTTTTTTTTGTCTTTTTGTTCTTTCTTCCAAGCAGGAACGACAACGAACATCCTTTTAGCCCATTTTGTTAATTTTATTTTATATCCTTTATTTTTATATATCTATGTTTGTATGTGTGTATGTACGAAAACCATCAGACCAACAAAATACCATCACAATATTATAGATATGCGCGTTTGGATGTGTGATTGGTTTTTGGAATAAATCGGAACAAAAGGATAACAAAAAAATAATGTGGCTTAATGGATTAATCCTCGTAACAGTACTGGCTGCGGCTAAAAGCGCTGAGGCAGAACTAAATGTGGAAGCGGCATTTCAAGGTAAGCATAAAGCGTATCTACCAGTTTGACCTACTGTTAATTTACTGTGTTTGGTTGTCCAGATAATTAAGTTATATCATTGCAATAGCATTTAATTTAATTGCGAATTGTTGCATTTCCAATTTTTGCGAAAATATGCTGGGTAATAAAGACAATAGAATATGTATATACCTACACAATATAATTTATTAACCTGGCCAATAGGTTTATTTTGATGATCCTACTTGTTGCTTTGAAAAGGGCTAGGCTATATTGTGGTTGTTTTGGAATGCCTTTAGGGGTTTTTCTGGCCGATAAACTACGTAGGACGTAGGTAGGTAGGTATATGAAGTTGTTACGTTTATGAGACATGAGTGTAAGAAGACCTTGATGAAGTTAAGTTTATGTCTGTGGATATTATATTTTTCTGAAAATAAGGAAAACCATTTGGCAAGCTTGTTTGTTTCCATGCAATCAAGTCATTAACTGAGAATACTTCTTCATTGAGGGCAGTCAATCTTCATTATTTCGTTGAAGTAATGTAAACTATCTATCTCTATATCTACTCAGCTCTTAGGAAGATATGAAAAAAACAAAACAAGAAAACCACAGTCGTACCTATAGGTATAACTAACATGTTATATTATTTAACAAGGCTAACAATTTTATTCAGACAATCTTTTCGAGTGTGAGAAATGAGTGTCGTACGTAAATGAGATTTTATAGAAAACGATTATCTTAGTTGCAATCTGAGGAAATGTTTTAAATGGAAAATTTCGTTATGAAAGAGCTCTATTTCGTTGAAGTAGTTTTAGCTTACCAAGGGCATTATGCGGAACTATCTAGAAACATGTGTAACATACATAGGTACATAGTTATATCTACATCACACACTAAATGTGACCTTGTATTTTTAATAAAGTGTGTTATACATAGATGTTCTTATACCCATATATGTATGTGGTTTGTATATATGCATATGTAATTGCATTTATATATTTCTTTGATTTTATGTCAAAGAAAAAAAAAACATGGGATTTAACAAAGCCCCAGGATCTAAGATAAGAGAATTCCGAATACCTACCTATAATGGA